>JAAVTJ010000046.1:0-711912 GCA_011947355.1 Phytophthora boehmeriae | reverse complement strand
TAAACCCTAAACCCTAAACCCTAAACCCTAAACCCTAAACCCTAAACCCTAAACCCTAAACCCTAAACCCTAAACCCTAAACCCTAAACCCTAAACCCTAAACCCTAAACCCTAAACCCTAAACCCTAAACCCTAAACCCTAAACCCTAAACCCTAAACCCTAAACCCTAAACCCTAAACCCTAAACCCTAAACCCTAAACCCTAAACCCTAAACCCTAAACCCTAAACCCTAAACCCTAAACCCTAAACCCTAAACCCTAAACCCTAAACCCTAAACCCTAAACCCTAAACCCTAAACCTAAACCCTAAACCCTAAACCCTAAACCCTAAACCCTAAACCCTAAACCCTAAACCCTAAACCCTACACCCTACACCCTACACCCTACACCCTACACCCTAAACCCTACACCCTACACCCTACACCCTACACCCTACACCCTACACCCTACACCCTACACCCTACACCCTAAACCCTACACCCTACACCCTACACCCTACACCCTACACCCTACACCCTACACCCTACACCCTACACCCTACACCCTACACCCTACACCCTACACCCTACACCCTACACCCTACACCCTACACCCTACACCCTACACCCTACACCCTACACCCTAAACCCTAAACCCTACACACTACACACTACACACTACACACTACACACTACACACTACACACTACACTCTACACTCTACACTCTACACATGCCATACTCTATACTCTTTATTCTTTACTATATATTATTTCAACTATCTACATCAACAAATCTCTACAAACTCATTTGCTCCATTTAAATCTCAACTATTTCTATCTGCTACACATTCAACTACTTTTCACAACATCTACTTCTCCACCAATAAAAGTTTTTACTTCAATTTCTTCTTTAACAATCAACATACCCATACAATCATTACATCTAATACATATATCTACAAAACTCTAATCTTTTCTACCCACACCTTATTAATACACATATTTTCTACCTCTACATCCTTCAACGATTATATTCATCCACCACTTCCTACTCACTACTCTTCCATGCACACAACTAAGCACAACATACACAAAACATACCTTCTTACACTATAATAACATCCATTTTAATTCTTTTAACATACTCATATATCTTTACACCTTCAAATACACACAAACACCTTTCAATCAGCATCTTCTACCACTAATCATTACACCACACACAAATTTATCCAAATACACACTATATCTACACGCACATAACCATTTCCTTCCAGCTTTTTTACACACAAATCTTTTTCATATAAAACTTCCCAAAACACCCCTACCAATTCTATCTACACTTATTTTCACATACACACCATCTCTCAATTTGCAAACACGCTCACTAAACACTACCATCTTCCTCTTCTTCTTTACCTTCAGTTTCTACTAGTTTTGCTATCACACAACATTCTGTTTTACTCACTTCCATCTGCTATGCACACTTTCACTCCATCTCTACGTATGCAAACAGTATCTACACCTTTATCTGATACGCTTTTTTATCTTCGTTCTATACCATTTCAAAATCGACTCTACACTATTGCATGTTTACATTTATCACACATTCATTCCCATAAACTTAGTTCTCTTACACACCACATTTCAACTTCATCTTTACTCGTACAAACAAATAGTCTACATTCGTTTCGGTATTTTATTCCAATTCTGTACTACACGTCATTCTGATATCACACACAAACAATTTTTCACTGACTTCGTCATAACAAATACTATTCTCACACTAATTCTACGCTCTCATACAACACATTCGTTTTTCACTTACAAATATACGCATACATACACATATATGCCTGACACAAGTCCAGCGTACACACAATTGCATTAATGTTCACTCTAACCGCCAACACACCTGTAAAATAAATGTTTTCCTCCTCATACGTACTTCTGTCTGATTCCATGTATATAAATATTTTCTCTCACACTCAAACTGGTTGACTTCCTCTATTGACATATGTACGCGACACATGGCTCACCTGTCTCTATCATACATGAGTATATTTGCTAATTTGTCACATTCGAAAACATAAGTTTCCAAGTCGTGGCACTTTGACTTTAAGTAATAACTGAGTTATTCAAAACAGTTTACGCGCCTGTCTCTGGTACACATCACTACAATGGTTCGAATCGCCGTGTCAAAAAACATAATAATATTCCAAGATTCCATCCGTAAACTTCAAATATTGACTAAGTTCTAAAAAGGGAAGGTTACGCCTGTCTCTGGCACACAGAAGTACCACCGTTCGAATCGCAATGTTCAAAAACATATGTCACCGCAGTTTGGTGGTCCGGCTGCAGTGTTGTAGATACTCATATAATGAGTGTAGCCATTATTCTATATAAGAGGTGAATGTATTCATTATTCCATATGAGAGGTCACTTATGCAATCAACTCCATCAAAAACAGTTTGAAAACCTGGTCAAAATCATAAAACCTGTCATACAGCATATGTCCTTTTTGTGCGTGTTCCAGTCGCCATATGGTCAATTTGACCAGCTCTACCCCCACCAAATCGCTTACGCTGAGTTCGAATCCGTTGAGAAAAACAAATGTTTAAGGTTAGATGTCGAGATATGCATGTTTTTGCATTTAATACAAACTTCCAGTTAACTTTTTCAACTTTTTTGGCTCTGCCACTCCATCAGTGTCGATTACATACCTGTGCAAAGTTTCAGAAAGATCGTAAGGCTAGTTTTCAAAGGAACTCCTCTACTAAACCCTAAACCCTAAACCCTAAACCCTAGCGTCCAACTCCTGGAACTGCTCAAGTTCGAATGGTTCAGCTGAACAAGAAGCCTAAGACTCTCAGAGTCACGTTCGCTGAAGAGCTGGATCAGGAAGACCTGAACGCAGATGGGTCGACCAGGAATGTATCTACTCAGACTACTCCGATCCAGGCCAACTTGGTTGAAACGTGTGACAAGGGAACGGACGTCCAGACTTTTGATGTTACGATGAGTGCTGGCATAGCCGTTGAAACGTCGAGGGACGCCGAGGACTCTGATCGCACATTGTCAGATACGCCAGGATCAGGGAAATGTCTGGATGCAGATGTCGTTTCAGACTTTTCAGTCCAAGGAGTTGCTAGCACGCCCGTCCAAAAGTTGGAACAGGAGTATGCAAGATGCATGCGGATTTCAGCCGAGGAGTTGGACTTGGAACCGCCGGTTTACATCAGAGAAGGCAGTGAGTTGATGGCCCAGTTACGGGACCAGCTCACTATGCTGCCGGAGATTCAGGACCTCAGTCCTGAATGTAAGATTGAAGATGCAGACGTCGGCGTTCCAGGAGTCACGACTCCAGTAATGAACCGCAAACTGAGAAGAATCCTGGAACGACACCGCAAGATCTTCTTGGGAGATGGAAATGCTGCCCCAGCCCCTGCTCGTGGTGTCGTATGTGACCTGGATGTTGGCGATGTTCGACCTGTGGCTCAACGTGCCAGGCAGATTGCGCCGCACTTGTTGATCAAGGTTTATGAGTTGCTCAAGAAGCTCCTTGAAACCGGGTTGATCGAGCCCTCTGAATCGGAGTGGGCCTCACCAATAGTGATTGTTCTCAAGAAAAACGGTGTGGACATACGGATGTGTATTGATTATAGGGTGGTGAACCAGTTCATCAAACTATCAAGCTATCCGCTACCCCTTATTGACGATCTCCTAATTGGTTTTGAGTCCACCATGTGGTTTATGAGCTTGGATATGGCCAGCGGTTTCTGGGCCGTACTCATGACTGAGCGTACCAAGTTGGTTTCAGCCTTCGTCTGCCCGTTTGGACATTTCCAGTGGATCAGGATGCCGTTTGGGCTCAAGAATGAGCCTCTCGTGTATCAGGCACTCATCAATAACTGCTTGTGGGGTTTCGCGCGTTTGCCGCCTGAGGAAGAAGCTTTGGTGGATCCAGAAGTATTGGAATTCCTGAAACTGGATGCATCACATGCTGAAACCACGAGTTTGGATCAGAGGTCTGAACCCGCGTCAACGTCCAACATTCCAGTGTTGACGGAACAAATGACGGTGTTCAAACGGAATATTCCTGCACCGCCACAGATGGGTTCAGTACTTGGACGGAGCTCTTACATCGACGGCATTGCCCATGGCGGCCCCGACCTGGGATCAACTGTGTGAAGACCTGGATGCGTTATTGTACAGGTTGAGGTATTGGAACATCACGGTTAGTTTGCCGAAAAGTGAATTTGGCAAGCAGACTATTCCATATCTCTCACACGAGATCAGCGCCGAGGGTATCAGGGCTATGCCGAAGATCGCAAAGAGCGTTCAGGACTTGCCTTTTCCGTCCACGCTGAAAGGAGTCCAGTCTTTTATGGGGAGTCTGAACTATTACAACAAGTTCATCGAAGACCTCCCTGTGATTGCTGCGGTGTTATACGAATTGACTGATGAACAAGTGCGCGCAGGCAGAGACTTGGCCCGAGCCAAACAGGCGTTTGAGACTCTGAAACGAAAAATCGTTTCAACCCCTCTACTTCGACACCCTGATCGTACCAGGCAGTACGTCATCATCCCGCACGCTAATCCATGGGCTGCATGTGCAGTTCTTGGACAGATGTACGATGGTGTCGTCCAGCCCGTTCGTTTCACTGGACGTGTCCTGAACGAGTCTGAGACACGATATCACATCGCGGAGAAGGAGGTGTTAGCAGTTTTGAGAGTGTTGGAATTGTTCCGACCTATCATCTTTGGCACAGAATTCCCGTTGGTGATATATTCCAGGTATTCAGTGTTGAAGTGGTTGTTGAAGTCGAACACGGCTGATGGTCGGTGTCTGAAGTGGGGTCTGGAATTGTCCCGATGGTCTTTGGAAATTCGCCGGGTTCAACGTGATGAAGACGGTTTAGCCGCCATCCTGGGCGCGGGTATCACGCCCAGGGAACACTTGGACGCGGTTGCAGAAGAGTTGATCCCAGCCAAGGGACGCGTCAAGGCTCCGCCCACGATCAGCATCGAGATGCTCGAGTCAGACTATGAAGGAGTTGTGTTGAGTTTCGATGGTGCGGCCAAGACTTCGACGCGTCGAGGAAGTTGTGGTTGTGTTTTGTGGCAACTACCTGGATGGGAGGTCCTGGACGCACAAGGTTTCATTCTTGAAGAAGTGACTGTAAATGATGCAGAATATCATGGACTACTTCATGGTTTGAAGATGGCGTCTGAACGCGGAATCCAAGACCTGGTCGTGGTAGGTGATTCCAGGATTGTGATCCAGCAGGCTCAAGGTCTGATCGGATGTCATCAGCCCAACCTCCAGCGAAAACTTGCCCAGTATGAGGCGTTGAAACCAAGTTTCAAGAGTTTGCGGCTGATTCATGCAAAACGTGAGTTTAATCAGGCCGCAGATTACTTGACCTCAAAGACGCTGGAACTAGGCAAGTCTTGGCAGGTTGAGGATGAGGCAGAGCTCCAACATCTGAAACTTGTGTCTAGGATACCGGAGAAGATAATGAAGCCGACTGGTACCCTGAGCGCAACTTTAGTTTCAGGTGACCAAGTTGATCTGGATGCCCGATCCAGGGATAACTCTGGCCCATTGACCCCCGCTGCTCAAGTTTTAGCTGCTATGACACGTGGGAGAGCCAGGTTGGAATCACAGCGCGACGAGGCACTTGGACCGATGGAATATCAGGCTGAACGTTGGCGTCTTATCCAGGCACAACAGGACAGAGATAATTTCCTGATGGATATCAAGAAGTATCTGAGGGGAGAACTTGATCAATTCTCCCACGCTCAGGTAAAGAAGATTGCCAAGTACGCCGACCAGTATGTCCTGGATTCAAGGAACGTCCTCTACCGTTTGAGTTTACCAACCCGTGGTCAACCTCAGAATCAGGGGTCTGAACCGAGGCTTGTCGTTCCAGACAATCTGCGTCCAGACATACTTCACTACGCGCATGAAGATGTTCAAGGTGGCCATCAGGGTATAACTCGGACGTATGAAAAATTGCGTTCAGAGTTCTATTGGCCTAGAATGTATGCAGATGTGGAGGCCTTTGTCAAGGAGTGCACAGATTGTGCCTCGGCCAAGGGACGACCTTCAAACCCAGGTCCCTCTCCAGGGAACATTGAACCGACTTGTCCGTTTCAAGTCGTATCTATGGATTTCGTCACGCACATGCCCAAGTCTGAACGCGGGAACACGTTCCAACTGTTGTTCCAGGACGCGTTTTCAGGGTACTGTATGTGTAAACCTATGAGCTCAACTACGGCTCAGGATGTGGCTGAAGCGTATGAGGAGTGTGTTTTCAGACGATTCGGAGCAAGTTCAATGCTGCGTCACGATCAGGATCCGAGGTTTATGAGTGAGGTTTTCACTCGTTTCAGGGAAATGTTGGGCAGTAGACAACGAGCAACTCTGGCGTATCGCCCGCAGGCGAATGGTCAGCAAGAACGTTCGGTCCAGACCGTCGTTCGAAGTATCAGAGCTTACGTGGCTGAATCGGATCAGTCTGACTGGGACGACCACGCTGAACGTCTAATGTTCGCCCTAAACACCTCGTTCGATGCGACCAGACTTGAAACGCCGTTTTTCTGGTTCACGGTTGGGACGCACAGGGAACGGTTTCAGCCATGCTGGGGCCTAAACCTTCGAGTGTCCCTGAACGCAGTGCGTATGAGTGGCGCCGGAAGATGCAGCGAGACCATAGCTACGCGGTTGCGTGTGCTGACGACCTACAGAAGAGAGCCAAGAGACTGCGTTCAGAGGCTCAAACCAGAAATGGCGTGAATTGTCTGAACGTATCAAGTCTGGTTTCAGGGCGGGTGATTCAGTGTGGTTGTATATACCAAGGTTCAGCCTGGTTTGAGCCGAAAATTAGCCCATTTGTGGCATGGACCTTTCCGTATTGAAGAGATCCATGACGATTTCAGGGTCGAGCTTAAGGTTTCAGACACGGGATATCGAGTTAATCCTTGGGTTCACATTAGCCGCCTGAAACAACGCGCGTTGTTCCCGAAACGACCGGTTGAGGAAAGTGACACGCCTGAAACAGACGACTTCGATTCAGCCCTGTTACCAGAAGACAGTTTCGAACCAGACGTCTCAAACGATGAGTACGAAGTAGAAGCTATTCTGGACTTACGTTGGGTCAAGCGTACAAGGATGGCTCACCGAACACGGGAGTAGCTCATCAAGTGGAAAGGTTACGATGAGCCAGAGTGGATACCAGTCACTCAATTGAGCTGTGGAGTCCTCCTGTATGCGTTTAACCAGGGAGCTAAAGCGAGAGCTCGCTTCCGGGCCATGCATGCAGGGGGCGATCATCCAGAGATGTAGTGTTCCCTGAACGCACATCTTGTTCCAGACCGTTGAACTGTGAAACACGACTGATTCACTGTGGAAAAATGATTGTGACCTGAAACCTGATGATTTGCTGCTGAACGTGGAATTGGATTGAACTCAAGTGTCTGAATCTCAGACAGTTGAACAAGTGATGAACGATGTTGTATTGGATATTATTTCGTTGTGGAGATGTGGAATATAGTATGGCTATTTGTTTTCAGCAAGTGTGGCTGCGTTGGTGGATTGAAATTGGGCATGGAGACTTGGACCGAAAGGTTAGGATCAAGTGCTGAACGTGTATGTTGAAATGAGACTCTGAACTTACGTGTGAGATCCAAGTGCAAAATCCTGGTATATTAAGAATTGTTACGCTACGACATGCAAGTTGATCACTGCTTGAACTGCGACCAGGATGCGCGGTTTGAACCTAAGTCCAGAAGTTCATTCGTTGTCATCACGATCAGGGACGATCCAGTTCCTCGCTCGAACTGGCAGTGGGAGCAACTTCGCCTTCATGTTTTCGGTAACATCCTTGATACGACGTTGCTCGTTGGGTGCAGTAGCCCAGAGCACGCGTTCAGGCTCGCGAGTGTCCAAGTCAACGAGTTGAGCCGAGAGAGTGCGAATAGAGTTGACTGCTTCGCTGGTTTGAGTCACGTCATTGATCCAGTCTCCATCTGCATCAACCAGACGGGCGTCTTCCTGGATCCAATGGCACGGACGATCAGGCAGCGACCAGATCCCAGGCTCTTGGAACAACGTTTCAGGGAAGCCCTTGATCGTACGCAGAGCCTTAACCTTCGCCGCGTAACGTCGGGTCAGGGACTCGGTTCGAGAACGACGATCCTTGTGGAGCGCTTTTGACTTGGGTCCACGATCCTTGTCGATGCTGATCCAGTGGAGGAGCTCCCACCAGCCTTGCGCGTTCTTCTCCATGAAACAAACGTACTTGGCTAGCCCCTCCATCACGTCATCCGACAACTTGGACGCTTTGTGGAAGTATAAGACCTTGGTCCTGTCGTCGAACATCTGAGTCCATGGCACTTGGTCGCCCGATGGCTTGCCCCTCTTGTCCGTTGGAATCAGCGCTTGATACTCGTCGAAGTTCCAGCGGAGATACAAGTGCTCGAAGTCACTCTTGACCGAAGCATAGTTTGGGAAGCCAACAGTTTGAGCCACGCTCCCTGACCCGTAGAAATACATCTTGATGCCCAAGTACCTGAACGAGGTAGTATGGGCAGGGTCAGGGTTTTCGATCTGAGCGACTTCATCAGGTGTTAATCCCGTGAACGGGATGAGGGCTAGACGAGTAAGCCGACGGCTGATCCGAGACTTCTTGAACGGCGGTTCCTTGAGCAGGGTTTCACTTGGTCGCTTTTCCTTGTTGGAATTGGGTGTGCTGCCACACATTTGCGAACCTCTATTACAACACCCATCACTGATGAGAGCGAATTCGAATCTTCAATAGAAAACCCACCTTCATGGCGCACACGTAATTTACTTGCACAATGGAGACGAAAGTTAACCATCAGCCATGATTCAGAGCAGCAGCACATGTAGATTTTAAAGTGATACTTCCCGGTCGGTTTAGTTGCATTGAGTACAATCATATGACGGGCGAAGCGTGAGAGGCATGCACTGCCGGACTCAACAGCAACGTTTTGTCCGAGCACAACGAGCTTAGAGGCACGAAGTTTCAACATGTTCACAAGTGGCCGAATGCGTGCCGCTGGATCTCGCTGTAGATCGTATCTTGAAACGGTAGCACAAAAAGAGAGGATCGTGCGGATGGATTTGAAGCGAGTTAGTGACATAACAGGATCAAGTCGGACACTTTGAGGAACAAAATGCTGTTTTCGACTTGCTCACTCCAGTTATCTACGTTTTTTTGTCGATCAATGCTATGTAGAACAATATGCCTAGAGACTTCATCGTTTCATCCAAGGTAACGAGAGAGCGCTTCTGGTCTGCAACATAAGTGTTATTATTGTCGACAACTTTCTTCCAAGCGCCGCAGAGCATACACACACATTAGTATACAGCACCACCAGCTTCGTACGCGCGCACACGCTTACCAAACTGCATACCGCTCAATGGCGCATGCGCGTACTTGCACAGGCGCGTTGTCCTCTACGATTTTCTTCTGAATGGGCGCGCTGATTTTTTTGGTAAAATAGCTTACGTAAAATTCCAAATAGCTGGCGCGGAATTTTGCTGGTAAGTTAAACGATCAAAATTTTAATCTGCCACTTGAGTCGTATTTCTACCAATCAAATGAGCTGCGGAAGACGCTGTAAAACCTATCATCTAGAAAGGTTCGGAGTTTGGATCGGATCACACTACTGTAACCCCCCTCAACCATGATGGTATTGGTTCCAGGCAGCGTAGTAAAACCTTGCGTCTGGTAATGTTTAGGATTATTGGGTGGTTGGTTTACATAATAAAACCAAGTCAAAACGTGTCGCTATAGGGTTAAGATTCATCTTGCCTATACTGTATTATGCAGCATCCGGCTTGGTGGGGTTAAACGTGCATAAATGTTTGTTAACCCGGGCTACCACATCCCAACTGTGCATTCCACACGGGTTTAGAGCACCCAGTAAGCGTAGCACATGCAATTACGCTCGGACGTGGGAGTTGATTGATATCATGGCTCAACTCAGCAATTCGCGTTTATTGAAAGTAGTAGCAATTCTGAAAGACGGACCCATATGATCAACATACTGCCGCTGTTTGGGACGACTGCTACTGTATGTTCAATGATCTGAACGTTGTGGCTTGAGTATGAGGGTATGCGGTCGTCCAAACATGATCTCGCAGCATCAAATAGAAGAGTTCATTGCTCGAATGGTCTTGCTCGAAGAGTGCGCCTGATCAATATTTGGCGTTGCTGATTGAGACGATAGGCGATTCTGTATCGGTGTTTACTCGCGAAGACTTGAAGATGTGGGATACACTTTCGAAGGACAGGGTTACTAGTTCTTTCTGTAGAGTAATGGCTGGATTACATGGAATGGATTTTGTTTCACTGTGACTGCTTCACAAAATAATCGCTCGCATGGGCTTAGCACGATCACAGACACAATATCGTTGCGCCCAGGATGGTTCAGCAACTTTACGGTAATTGATTTCAGACGTGCTCCTGTTTCTTTGTGAGTTTTCAATCTGGTAAGCCCTCTTGCTATAACTTGGCCAATTTCACCCTGCACAGTCTCCTACATCATTAGTCGTTAGCATACTATCGTAAACTATGTAAGAAAAAGGCTACGTAAAAGCTAGGATGACTTGTATGCTAGTAGATACGAAAAAGCTAGTATCACATCTTTTGAAGAGCTCAAACCTTTTGTTGCCCATACGTTTCCTATTATAACATTAGTATACTTAAATCCAGTCAAAATTATAACGCGAGACAACTCATCGTTTTACGGACGTTTCCGATACCAGAAATATTTAAATAATATTAGCTTATATTATAAAATTAATATACTTTTGTAAACGTGACATGATACATCGTTTTGTAAACTTTCCGATAAAGTATTGATTGGGCTTTTCCTTTTCGTTCAAGTGCTGACAATATGTTGCAATGTTCCTCTAAATGCTGTAGTGGTTTTACCAATAAAACTATTTTATAGCACATATTTTAAAAATCGCAGCTGTAGAGCAGACTATCTTGGTTCACTCAGAATCATATTCACTACAACTACTTGATGCGTTTCCTGATTATAACTCACAACCACACATTCTTACACAATAGGGAGGATAAGAGTGTTGTGCAGTATGCAGTCGAAATACAACATAAAACATGCTGCAAACTAACTCGATCGACCTTGCAGTGTAAGGGAGTACTGTAGGGCAGAATTGCTTGGAATGCGTGGGTGAACTTTGGGTTCAAAACATAGATTGCTTAACAGCCACCATGGATGCCGTGTCTGAAACATAAACTATCGTTAGCGGGGCTCAACAGAATGTGCGCTTCGCCTGGGAGCTCTACAAAAAGAAATCGCAGGACATCATTCGAAAGGAATGTATACTTTGTAAAATGAAGCTACTTCCCGGTACGAAAAAGGACGACTGCATCAATTGACTACGTCGGTATGACATTCTTGTCAATAGCGGCAAGGGCGTCTTGGCCACATCGACAGGACAGATGGAACTACTCGTCGGTTATTGAATGGCATGTTTCGATTGAATAATGTGGGTTTGTCTGGCGCCTTAGTGATGCGACTCCATGAAACAGGTTATATTTCTTTTGCGTATCGTTACAAATGACGTAGTATGTTTGTATGCATTAGGTATGTAAATACACCTGACCAAGACAATCCTCAGCTGTCTGGTCGACGGCTCCATGTTTGACGGTGTAGACCCTCGGTCACCGCCCCACATAGTGCTGGCAAGCTGAAAGAAATGTGGAAGGAAGTCTCTGACTCTACTAGTCCGATTTCCGCCGCTCCGGGACCCACGAGAGAGTTTGTTTTCACTGTTTTGTCAAAACAAAAGTATACCAGCACATACAAGGGCATTACATTTGCGTAGACGTACGTACAGCGGTCGTTACAAAGTTCTCCACTTGGCCAGTAGTCCAATATTCATCTCGACTCGGATTCGAAGCTGTGTAACATGGAAGCTGTAACTGTCTTGCCAAGGATCTTCTTCCAATTGCACTTGGTTGAGCGGCATCGTTCAGACGCGGCTCTGGATATACGCATTCTCACTAATGACGTAATATGGCCCAACAATATCCTCCAGAATGTTGCACAATCTCCACCGACGAAAAGCATTTGATGCGTTCGTTCCACCAGAGTATTTAAGTGAGTACGAAATAAATCGAGAGAGATAACCTGTGCATGCGTGTACGTTTAGTCCACATATCTGATACCGACGCGCGTAGTACAGGGGCATACTAAAGATATTGAGCAGGAATCTCCGCATCACACCAAGATACATAAGATGCACAAACAAGGAGTGGCAACGCCAACAAATCCACACCCTTCGCCACCTGACAGCGCTGAAACCAAGCGGATGAAACGAAAAGATGAAGTCAAATATTTGTTACGTGCAGATCCCAATCATGCCGGTAATGCCACTGAATCTTTCTCTGGTGCGGATCAAACAGTTCGCGAGCCATTGATCTATGCTGAGAAAACCGTAGAGGACGTAAAACCTGAAGATAACGAAGAAGATCGAGTGACTACTCCGATAACTACTGATGGAGCATTTGTTCCACCACAGGAGATTTCAGATGGTGGTACCATGATGGCAGAGGTAAAAAGCAAAGAGCCATCATTAGATACGGTGCCAATCCAAAGAAAGATCCCGGGTGGAGAAGACCAACCCGTTGCTCCGAGTGCATAATATCCAGAAAAGAACGACATTTCACTCGAATAGGGGATAACCAGCCGTCAATGACTCCGATACACCCTTCGATAATGTCTTGATCCGTTGGATCTGAAGTGCAGCAGTCGCTTCCTCCATAACTTCCGAAATTTCATCGCCAGTTTAGTCACTAATAGCAAAAACAACGCAGTATATCAAAATGCTGCATAACTGCTCCAGTAATAACCCAAATTGGGTGGTAGCTACCCCCACCAAGCCACGATAGAGTACATTGCAGCATGCCAGAGGCGATAGTAGAGGTATTCCGCGAGAACGCTGAAGCGATTAGTAGGGATGACTAGCGCATCCGATAGTATACATCAAATTGTTTTTTTAATATATATACAGCATATCATCACGGTGTACGATGTCGAACGAGGGAGTCAACGTTTCTTGAATCAAGCAGCTTTTAAGAAACTGCTACCCAGACAATAATCAAAAATAGTTTGTCACCTGCTTTTCTTGTGCGCCGTCGCATAGCGTTGGGGGCGCCACGTCAAACATGGTAGAGAGTGGGGGCATTTGATAAGCGTCAAAAGTGCGTTTGATGAGATATAAATACTTGGACGCATGCGTTTTTTCGAGTAAGTATGTTTTTTATTTTATTTTGCACTGGCCAATCCGAACGCAGCGTAATATGCATATGTCGCGCACACGGAGGCCGTCTATGGGCTGGGTAGAGTAGAGTAGAGTAGAGTAGAGTAGAGTAGAGTAGAGTAGAGTAGAGTAGAGTAGGTAGAGTAGGTAGAGTAGAGTAGAGTAGAGTAGAGTAGAGTAGAGTAGAGTAGAGTAGAGTAGAGTAGAGTAGAGTAGAGTAGAGTAGAGTAGAGTAGAGTAGAGTAGAGTAGAGTAGAGTAGAGTAGAGTAGAGTTGAGTAGAGTAGAGTAGAGTAGAGTAGAGTAGAGTAGAGTAGAGTAGAGTAGAGAGTAGAGTAGAGTAGAGTAGAGTAGAGAGTAGAGTAGAGTAGAGTAGAGTAGAGTAGAGTAGAGTAGAGTAGAGTAGAGTAGAGTAGAGTAGAGTAGAGCAGTTGAACGTGTTTCGTGCTTAGAGAGATGCTTTAACCGTGAGAGCGGTGCTCGGCTCCAGGTAGACGAAGTACATTCGCCTCGTTTCACCGTGGATCTGCATCAGACAACAACAACTTGCAGGCACTGAAAGGTGGTCACGTGAAAGACGACATGATATATTCAATGTGATGCTTCAGCAAAGCAAAGCCTCTACAAACTCTAGCAACCGCTGCCACCAGCAATACGCAAGCAGGACGTCGAGTCAAACAGACTCAGGATGTTCGTCATCAACGACCAGGCGAGAGCAAAGATCAGGATGGAGAGAGTCACGATGCCTGCGACCTTGCTCTTTGCACCTTCTTGCTGCATGCGGTGCAGCTCGTCCTTCTGGCGCGGGAGCAACACAACAAAAACGATCGCAAACAAGTTGATCGCGTAGGCGATCACATAAGCGATCGTAGCTTGCGAGCGCACGTGGTGGTCGTCCATCTGGATGTAGTTGCGCTCAATATCAAGGTAGCCATCCACCGATTTCGTGAGCACCGTCGCGAACGGCGTGCCAACACGCTGCGAAGTCACTGCAAGGCCAAAAGCGTGGCCTCAAAGCCTTCGCTGTCAACCTCAAGCATGAACAGTGCGCCAACGAAGTCGGTTGCAGCCACCGGCAAGTTCTCGAGCAGCGGAACTCCAAGCCAGAACCACTGGCTGCGGAACACATCCCAGATCGTGAACATCGTCGGAATGATGTCGAGAGCTACGACAAGGATCTGAGCGAAGATAATAATGTGTCGCCAGTTCCACGCAAGACCGTACTTCTTGATCAGGTATGTACCGATCATTGTCAGGAACGATGCTAGCATCGTCGCAATGCCGTCATTTACTGGTTCAACGCCAGCCCACGTGCTCTGAATGGCGCTGTTCACAGTCACAGAGAAGAGAGCGAACACGTTGTAGAAAAACCGGAAAGCAATGTATCGGTAGATGCTTCTGCGCTGAAGCAGCTCGTACACGAAAGTAAAGACCGACTTGGACGGGCCAGACGTGACCTTCTCCTCTTGAATGCAGTACCAAGTGAATGGCGCCACAATGAACGACATGCCAGCACAAATTCCCATGATGCCGTTGAATCCAACCGACCACGAGAAGGTGCCACCGTAGTCCGGGCTGTTCAATCCCAAGCCCGTGAAGAAAGCGGATACGATGGCGAACCAGTAGAATACAACGTCGCAGTCGCCCATGGCTGTGCCGCGCTTGGCGGCCGACTCTTGCTGCGAGATTTCGATCATACTGCCGTTGAATCCACTGTACGAGAGGACCGTGCCCAAGTTGGCAATCATCATGAGGATAATCAATTTAATACCACGGTCGGGAGCATCCTCGTTGATCGTCGCGGCTTGCTCGGGCGTCAGCGCACTTGGGTCCAACTCAGCGACAGCTGCGTCGCTGTAGTACGGGTCACCAAGAGGCAAAACGGCCATGAGAAAGCACGACACGAAAGTCATTGCCCATCCAAGCACGATGTACGGGCGGCGGCGGTAGCCAAAGATCGGGACGGAGTCTGTGAGCATGCCGGTGAACACTCGGAGGGCGCGCGGGAATGGATGAGAGCAACCGCTGTCGCGACAAGTGTCGTGGACATGTGCAGGTAGTTGTTCAACACTGCGTAGACGACACCGCTGATGGTGCTGTTCACGATTCCGACACCAGCACTTTGCGCTGCAAGACCCAGGTTCATCCACGCGTAAATCGACACCGAGCCTCGAACAGGACGCAGGGCTCCATTCTCGTACTGGCCGACCAAAGCGCCATTCACATTGGGCGACTTGATCTCCGCGTAAGGGTCAGTCTTGGTTTGGCTCTCGGAAGCTTGCATGGCGCTTGACAAATTGAGAAGTGAGGGCTCGAAGGCTGCACCGAGCAGCTCTTGAGCGGCTGAACCATGTTGTGTACGAGAGCATGGCGATGGCACACCTACAGTCCAGGTAGTCGTGCAAATTGAGTGGACCTGCTGGCTCTACATTGCAAACGAAACGCGAGGCAAACGAGATGGTGATCTCGTGCCCCGCGAACCGTACATGTGTACCCCTGTAGTGCAGGTCCTGCGCTCTGAATTGCATCCTGCATCCGGATTAACGCCTCTAATCTCCATAGATAGGGACCTTGTCCCTACATCTTGGCTGTAGCCTACAGCCAAGATGTAACGCAGATAGAGCGTTACAATTTCCTGTCGGTGGTACACATGTTCATTTTTCACTTCAAAACAGATGCTTCGCTCGACCGCGAGGCTGAAGTCCAGCTGGAACGTAGCAAAAAGTGACAAGGCATCGGTGCGACGTTCAGCTCTCACAATGACCACCAACAGGATTTGCCAGTGGAACTCGCGTGTGCAGCAACCTACCTGCATCGTGTAAAAAAGCTCGCCATGATTTCGCCACTGCACATTAATTATTGAGCCTATTGCATGCTGTCACTAACATGACTTCGCTTGCTAAATCACAATGCTAACGTGAACTCTCTGGGCTTCATGGTTTGCATGTCTTAATCGTGTTTCCACTGTGGGCCTGCGATTAAAAATGGCCACTGTTCTATTGTAAAACAACATGTATTACCTCTTCAAGCCCCTTTTCATGCGTTCGTATGTTGTGTTTTAGCTGAATGGATGAATATGTACTGTTCGTGGCGCTCACGACACACCATTTTACTAGCAGAAGGCACACGCACCTGTGGTATTCCCGGTGTGATTGGCGTGAGGCACGCGCTCGCACTCTGTCTCTGGAGCTCCGGGCCCACCGGAGGAATTGAAACGGAGATGTGTACATCTGAAGATTTTCACTGAGCTGGGATCCCTCCCTGCTGCAAGAGTCCTGCATGCAGATCGCAGCGTCGGCATCGACATCGCCGACGCAATGCGTTGGAGCTCCCAAGCTGACCCACCTACAGGTTCGAGATCCAATGCGTTACTACTGACCCTCGCGTAAAAGTTCAGCGCAGATAATCACTATGTAGCGATGCAGATAAGACCTAGCTACAGTATTACTGTTTGAGTTGGCGAGCCATTGGTTACACTTTGTCATTGCCCATCAATGAGCGATGCAGACTTACATGGCAAACTCTACACTAGTTCGAGCACGAACTACAGTACGACTTACTCTTGGTCTGCGCGAGGAGCACTGCTCCATCGTTTTTCGTATCGGATACTATGCAATGCAGTTGAATTGTGCTCGAGCTAGTCGCGCATGCTGTACCATCGCTGGACTGCGAGGCAGCTTTCGAAGAATTACGTCACTTTCGCTGTTGGGTCTACACCAGCTATGGGGTCCTAGCAGTGACAGGAACTCGCACGGTGCGGGCTCCTATCACTGCGTTACCAACGACTCTGTGCGTCTAAGCAGTAGATTCAAGCCGCTGCGGCATATACCGCTGAAGCACATATGTAAGCCGTATTCAAACTTCGTGAGTAGTGGTCACATCACATGGGTCGTTAGACCGGAGGGAAGCGCCGTCGGATAGCGATCGCATCTTTTGGATGAGCTTTCAGCGTGGAGGGAAGGCTTCCCGGAAGCTTTGTCCCACCGAAATGATGAGCGATGACCCCGATGTAAATCTCAGCTCTGTTAGCAGCGTGGGCCAGGAATTTCTGGCAGGATAAGTAGTCCCAGGACTAGCAGCAGCGTTCACCTCAGGAAAATTCTTCATGCTTGTGCATGTGGGTGTTCCACTGTCACTCTATGGCAGTGCCTAGGAGCCCTCATTGGCACTCCCATTGCTTCAGCAACGCCATCGTCTTGCACGACAGGAGCTCCGTTGTTCAAATGTTGCAGCATTGCTGGAAGTCTACCGGCAGTTGCAATAACAAGTACGCCTACCTGCTCGGTGATTGGCTATTTTTACCCACATTTTAGCCAATGAAATAGAAACGGGGACGCCCCACTTCCTTTGGTGACGATCGCTTTTGAGCCGTCGCAATATGGCGGAATTTGGGGCACCGAAGGCGGCCGCGCACGATAAAATCAACTGGCTCAGGAGGCTCCTAAAAGCCAAGGACGATGATGACTCTTCAGACACTTCGCAGCCGCCGACCGAGAAGCGCGAGCGAGTCAAGAAACCTCAGAAGAAACTGCTGAAACCCAAGGAGATGGCGGAGAAGAAGCCCAGAACTACTCAACCGAGGGTGTCAGGGAGCGACAAGGACAAGAAGCGCCCCAAGAAGAAGATGCGCCCCCTGTCTGACGACAAGAACGAAGAGGAGACGGAGATTGCTGGAGCTACCCACAAGATTGGAGACAAGTGTCGCCTCGTTAGTCGTGGATCGAGTGGAAGCAAAATCCCTTTAAAGAGCCGAAGCGCACAACCTACAGCCAGTGCAGACGAAGATCCAAATGAAGACCGACGGAAACGGCCACTGGAGAAAAAGAACAAGCAAGTTCGTCGCAAGCGATCGCACGTGGACCCAATCGCTGGTGACACTGCAAAGAAAGCAAACCATGCTGTGCCAAACGCTGAGCCACAAGTCGATTCCGCTCAGGCCAAGGCTGCGACCTGTCGCCAGCATCGGAAGCAGAAACTGAATGAACGTCGATTGGCCAACGGTGGCCAACGCAAAATGGACGCTTCTAAACTCAAGCGCACTCAGTCACCCGAGGCGTCAAAGGAGAAGATCTTATTAGAGAGGAAAGGAACTCGCTCTTCGATGGCTGGTGCAGACGCAGATGTTGGAACCGAGGTCGAAGCGCCAGAAGGTCAAGTGGCTACTTCTAAAGTTACGGAAAATGCGCTTACTCAATCACAGGACCTTGTAGGTGATGGCCGAACGATTACTGGAATTCAAAAGGAGGAATCTGTATTGGATATGCTGCCAATTCCGAGGAAGATTCAGAGTGGTGAACAACAAAATCAACAACAGGAATCTCAAGATTGTGACCAAAAGATGGCAGAGGCTTCATTGGATACTCTCCCAATTCCAAGAAAGGCCCGGGGAGGAGAAGAACATGCTGTCATTACAAGTACTACATCATTCGTGATCCCTAAACCATCGTTTGTAAAACCTACTGCTGGCAGGCCTACCCAGGAGCCTTATATGACACGAACGGCTCCGAATAGCTCGTATGGTGGAAGCTACGCCTTAGAAAGCCGTATTGCAGTAGCCACGAAGCCCCTGCCTTCTCCTGAGTCAGTCCCGCACATTTCAAATCGAGATCCCATGCGACCTCAGCGGAAGCGAACAAAGAACCCGGTTCCAGTGAAGAATTCTATGTTTTCGTCACAAGACCGATCTCTTATGCGCCTGGCCAAAAAGCGCAACTCAATTTTCATGGCTGCAACTGAGCTATCAGCTCAAGTGCCCGGTTTTCAACGAGCATCTGTGACCCACATGATGGGGTATGAAGTCTATGATGTGGACGGAAAAGTGTTGCCAGATTTGATTCCTCGCTTGAGCTGCGCTACGAAACGCGAGATGGCTGCTGATAAAGATTTGTACGGCGCGTCATTTTTGGAGTGGCAATTTCTGCCCCTGAGGCAAAAGGGACATCCGAAGCGAAGTCTGACGATGCGTGCGAAGACACTGAAACCAACGCTAAGACAGTGAATTGCTACGAGGAGCTACGGTTCGAGCGCCCAGAGGATAGGAGTTTTATCAACACCGCATGTACGGTGCAAAATTCGTGCCGCAGCACCTTCGCGGGCGGATAACGCTGATCGTTCGCAATGCGCGCTTCGAGCGTAAATCAACGGGCATCCGGTTTAACCAAGACCGCGACAGGGAGGAGTTTTCGGCTTCACTTAGCAAGCGCTATACATTTAACAAGTCGGTGCCGCGATGTGAAATCCCTCGCGATAATTGGCAGAAACTTATGAGGAATCGTACAGCAGCCGTATACCTGCATTACTATAATCGTGAAGATGCAGAGCGAGCTTCGCATGTCTTTCGCGACGATAACGGGAACCCTCTAGAGTTCAGGCGTGAGTACAAGGCAGGTGTGGTTATCAGTCGGAGTTCATCCCCCGCGTCCGCAGGACAGGTCCACCGAACCCCTAGACGGTCGTGCTCCAGCGAACGAGGTGCACCGGAGCCATCACCATCTTCGTCACAGAATAACAGTGTGCGTAATACACCATCGAGTCGACGTGAGCGTGTGCTGGACGCACCGTCGCCGATTCAAAAGCAGGTAGCACCTCTGGCGTCACCCACTCGGTCGCCTGCTACAGATACTAACGAAGGCAGGCAAAAAGTGATGACAGCGGTCATTGGAAGCAGAACATGCAGGATGTGCATGACGACGGAGAAGAGGGGAGGTTACAAGCAACACCGATACTGTACCTGCTGTATTAACCAATGATGATCACGTCGACGAATGGCGAGGACGGCAACGCAGTAGGTCGCGGTCTCTGTCGAGGCAGTGGCAAGAACAACCGCATGATGTTCGAACGCGCCAGTGGCGCGAGGGTTATGCCGACAAAAGACGTGATCGATCGAGGCAGCCTGGTCCAGACTATCGAGCTCATAACCAGCACCTCGACCGAACCTCGGAGAGAAGACGATCGAGATCGCGGCCGCGATCCAATGTTTCTCCCTTATGGAACGGGCGTGGAGACGGCTGGGAAGACTCATATGCTAACGATCAACGTCACCCTCAGGACTTTCAGCCAGTCGGCTCCTACAATAAGAATGGTCGAGGACGGCGTATGTATCCAGATGACTTAGAGCGCTACAAAGGGCGGGACAATCAAAACGGAAGATATGAAGATCGCCGAGGAGGTCCATATTCAAGACCTTACTAGCGGCACCATGGTGGTTCAGGGGGGTTACTGGACTTTCTTTGTCATTGCCTGGCTTTTTGCAATCGGTATTTATTAACTGAACTGCATTACCAAACTCGTACTTTGTATTTTTTAAGCAAGTCATGAACATTGCAAGTCATGAACATTGCACCTGGTAAGAAGCTTACACCGTGCCAGGCTCCGCGTCCAAAGCATTTTTGTCATCGCATTTGTTCACGTTTGGTATCATGCCGAGCTGCATACGGTTCATTACTACTGTGAAGACGAGAATGTTCGCGATCATGATGCCTCCCAGCGTGAAAAACAGATACTCGATGTGTCCATTGTTCAGGTTCGACGGAATGTACTTGCCAAATAACAAAACAATAACGGAGAGCAGCGTGCTGCCCATTGAGTTCGCAAAGAAAGCTAGCGCAATTGATGTGCTGCGCATGCTCTGCGGTACCTCTGAATAATTGATGTCGTAAGACGCCACTGCGCTCATGACTTCTGAAAAGGCCACGAACAAGTACTGCGGGATGGCGGTCCACCACGGAATGTTGTTCATCACCTGCCCGCCATCATCGTTTAGCATAAATTGCGTGGCGCCATTCGAGTCCACATATGTGAGAGGAGAAGCGCTGCGTCGAATCATCTCATACGCACCCGTCCAGAACATCGCCACCACAACTAAGCAGTAGCCTGCGAGCACTTTACCATACCGGCTGGGGGTTTCCCCACATGCTTCTCGTACAGCGGATAGATCACCTTTTCAGTGACAAACACGTAAAACATTACACCAATGGGGTTGAACATCTGCACTGTAGGGCCAGGCATTTGACTCGCAAACGGACCACTACCCAGACGTGTATCTGTCTGCTGCACGATGGATTGGTTATTGCCTCGCTGATTTTGGCACATCCAAAAACAACGTTAAAAGCATTGAGGGGAGGATTCGAATAACTTGCTTTACACCATCAACGTGCTCAGCATCGAAGCTGCCACCCACGGTATCCTTTGCGCTCTCCATAAAGCTTGAGTCACGACCAAAGTACACCCACAGAAATGTCGCGGTAATAATCATCACTCCACTGACATACGAGATGTAGTGGCCAATCTCGCCCTGGTCCGACAAGAATGAAGCCAGGACGTTTAGCATAAACGCAGCGATGTACAGGATTGTGCCGAGGGCGATCATTTTGGCGCTGAAATTCTTCTTTGAATGGTTCATCACGATTTTAACGACGAGGGCTATGGACTCTTTCGTTGGCGACACGTTCACGTAGCGTTTGCGAGAAAACCAGAGCACCGCCACGAAGATCAGCAGCATGGCAAAACCCACGAGGTAGACGCTAAAGTAACCATACTCGGCAGAAATGGCGCCAAAACCATGGATAGACACGGACGGAAACACAGCGTAGCCAATGAACGCACCAATATTGGCAACAGCGTACTGAATGCTGAAAAAGAGCTCTTTTTCAGCAGCAGGAGCTGCTGGTGAAAACTGGTCGCCTCCGTACGAGATTACGAGTGAGCGAAGGCAGATCTGGGAAATTGCGACACCGAGGAACAAACCGACGTTGAAGACAATCTTGCTTACTCGAAGGTGGTTGTTCACTATGGCGGGTAACGCTGCCACGACAAGGAAGAGGAGTCCAACAGAGTCGAGCGTGGCGGCTGATAGCAGCGTCTTAAATTTACCTAGGCGCTCGTCCGAAATGTAGCCGGCCACGATGCACATGAACTGGCTGAGCGAGTCGAATGTTAGCTTCATGGAGGTGGAGCCTTTGTTGGACCAGCCTAACTTCGTGAAGAAATTCTTGAGCGACTGCGCAATGGCGAAATTCGTGACTTGGCTGCAGGCTAGGAGAATGAAGAGGAAGATGCAAACATTCTTGAGCACATGCTGCGCATACTTAGCAGGCCGGTCGTCCCATAGCTTGGTGTTCACGTAGCCAGTGATGGAGGGTGTTAGCTGTGGTGTGAGCGCGGGCGATGAATTAGGTTGCTTGGTCATCTGTGCGGGCAGGGGCGATTGAAGAAGTGAGAATCAAAGAGAATAGTTCTCTAGGAGATACTCTCTCAGGTCAGGGGGTCATGACAAAGACATTGATGATGGATGTGCCCATGGCACACATCAATTGGCCCCAACCAATGCAGCATCCAACGTACAGGCCTTGCAAGATGAAATTGATGCAAGGGATCGCAAAGACACTGCATGTGAAGGAGGAAGAAGTCGCAGTTGGTGCTGACGTTCGTGAATCTTGGGGTTGACATGCACGTCCTGTCATCCGGGTCTCTGATTGGCTCAGTTAGTTTCTTCGTCATCAAGAGCTTGTCACTGCATATCACCAAAGTGCTTGGAACGATTTGGTCATTGTGTCCATGTACCGCTCCAACTGCTCGAGATTCGCAGCGGTCTCATCTTGTGGCACCCAGCTCTTTACGCTGCACGAATTCGGATCTGATACTCCAGCGGTCTGGGTATTATTGAGACCGCCGACACACTGCATGGGCTTTTGCCTGCGGTGCACCTTGAATTGTCGCGCGGCCTTCATCAGTCGCTTATCAACGCTGTGCATACCGCAGCTCCAGGAGCTACCAGAAGACGACGGGTCCTTACTTTGGCTCGCTTGAAGACAAAGGTGGCGTTTCCAAGCAGCATAAATGAGCTGCACTCCAAGTCTGCGCACTGTACGTTCCCACTGCATATATTCCATGGTAGACAGCACCATATGCTCTTGTTTGGTCCCTTTTAAGGACTCGAGGAATTCGGATGTCATGAGTGAAATAAAAGCCAACCCACCGACCACAGCACCAAGCACGATGGCTATGCGACCACTCATAGTGATCGGGTATGCGTCACCGTACCCCACGCCAGTCATCGTGACGAGTGTGAGCCAAAGCGCGTGGTCTTCACCGTCTAGCTTAGAAGGAAATGGACGCTCAAAAATGGATACTGTGGCCGCTGTACTAACCCACAGAAGTGTGAAAAGTGTGAAAAGTACCTTGGAAGGATGTAGCGCGAATGATATCCGAAAACTCCACCACAATGAGTCAATAGGTACATCTTCCACGCGAAATAGTGTCGAGCTTATGGCACCCCCTTTGTTCGCTATCGTCTTTTCAAGAGTTGGTTGCGAACCACACGTCCAAGCCAGTAGAGGCGTACCAGCACGACCATATTCACGATTTCCAGTGGATAAGAATACTGGAGCTCGCAGGATCGATTGCTTGATGAAATTTTTAAAGGTATCGGACATGCAGGGGCAACATTTAACGATCCTCGGGGTAGTGAGTAGCGCTCTTCGCTTAAATACACTCGCCCATGTACCAAAGGCGGTAAGAATACACCACAAAGCACGATTTCAGTGAGGAACGGCAGAAGCAGTAGCCGCGGTGACCGCCAGAGACCATTGCGGCTACACGGAGAGATTTCGCACCGCAACGCCATGATCTCCATCTTTATGCAATACCGGCGATACACTTGGTGGAGCAAAATAAAAGTAATCAGTAGAAGCAATGCAGCGTAGGTCTCTCCTGGTGCCTGCAAAGGCACTTCCCGACGATATTTTGCAGATGACCTCCAGATCGCGCGGAACTGCAGGCATACGGTCAGCGCCGAGAGAGCTGACAGTCCTATGCAGAAACTATCCCCGCGGGCACGCAACTGGTACAATTCTCGTAAACGTCGTCGAATATTGAAAACTCGTTTGGCTGGTGCAGGTACTGCAGTGTTGAGATGGGCAACCGCTGTAGCTTGACTTTCCTTCACTTCTGACAGCCCAAGAAAAACTGCAAAACACATCTTGCACTGCTCTTTTCTCCAAAGCCATAGCAGCGTAATTACGCCTAGGAACAGAACGGCACACGATGGTGCACGGTCCCACGCTGACCACGAAAAGTATCGGCTAAGTGAGCCCACTTTGAGCAGCAGCAGTTGGTTTGTTGCATCAAGACCACTGAGCATATCCATGTTAACGACGCCCAGCGTTGCATCAGCTGGAAATATACGAAAAGTTGTCGAGTTCACTTCCTGTGCGTAATCGTCAGGTGAATACACAACCATTTGAAAAAATGACAAAGTTCGAGAGGCAGCAACAGCGCTAGTACAAGAAACCCGCCTACCCATTTGCTGGAAAAGGATTGCGGAAATTGGAAAAGAAAGCCAAGCGAAAACTGGTCCTTGTGCAAACCAAACATTCGGGAGCCAACGGGTGAAGCAAAGTTTGGGAACTCCGAGTCCTGCACGATCCAAAGCAGGTCCAGAACTACAACCAGCGCGCTGAGCATCACGTGCCATGACGTATTGAGCAACCACAACTCCATGCTGCGCGATTCATCCACCTTATCAAGATTCCACAACATCCATCGGGTTTGAAGTTTAGAAATTGCACCGAAACATACTCCACCAATAGCAACACCGGCCAGGCAAATCCAGCACCACATCAGACGAACCACCGAAAAATCATTGTACACTCGACGCACGCTCCACAACCAATTACCAAACAGCACACGATTATACTCGTGGTCCTGTAGCACCCAGTCCAGCGTCACTAAGAACTTAAGGCAGCTAAGTGTCAACAAAATCGTGGAGATAGCCGTTTGAAGGTCTAGTTGGCGAACACTGTCCCAAACCCCTCCTTTCACGCCTTGATCTTCTGGAAACAATACTTCCTCGAGGGTCGATTGGTGAGCGAGTGTTTGTATCAAGTACACACTCACAGCCCAGAAGAAGGGGAATAAGGCTGCTACGAACGTCCACGAACCATAAGATGACCCGACATTCCACACATCCACACGCACTGCCGGTCTATCAGATCCCGTTCTTGACGTGAAAGTGTGCAGCGCCATTGCACCTCGTGGGGTCTCAACTGCAGCTGGTTTATTATGATAATCAGACTCGGAATTCTGTGAAAGGCGAGAAAATGTGCGTGTGGCGTGGCGGTAGGATTGGTGCCAGTTCCACTGGTGCTGCACCAGTCGTGGGTACGCCACAAGGCGAAGGAACACCAACAATAAAGCACTTAAAACCGTCTGGAAAACTACTTTTTGCCACGTAAGACTTGTCGTTGCCATCTCTATCCAGTCGCCGTAGACGGGGAACCGAGCAGGAGTCTGGAGCGAAGTCAACAATGGCGAAGTAACGCCAATGAAGAAGCACAAGATCAAATGCACAGCACAACCAAGTAATCGCAGGGCAGGATGACGCAGCGAAGTGACGACCCATGTGGACTTGAGGTACACCTGATCGCTTGAGTCATCTTGGCTGCGCAGCTTTAGCTTCTGCATCGGGAAATAAAGATTGGTCCAAATAAAATTGTATGCTATCTAAAATTACACTGTTCTTTTCTACGGTATAGTGATAAAAGGCACTAAACTTGGCGCGAAAACTTGGTGGCTCACACGGTTTGCAGCATGGAGGAGTCGACCGACAGGAGCGGGCGAAGGGTGAGGTTACTTCGATGACGGAGCTCCACGACCATGTGGACAAGGGGCCAGTCCTTAATGATGCGGAGGCTAGCGTGGACACTGCTGTACACGAAGCGTCTCTTGCCACAGAGGAGCCTGTTGGGGACACAACTGTTAGTAACAAGCGCGCACATGAAGAAGGCGAGAACGCAACGTTGGAGGAGCGTCAGCAGCACAAACGTGTTGCCCGTGGCGACGATGAGAGTGTGGCTCCTAGTTCTGCTGCTCAGACGTCGGACGAGACCGTGGGAGACAGCTCCGATGACGTCGAAATGAGCGAACCATTGGACGAGGAATACGCGATTCGGAACAGCGCAGCGCAAGCCAATGATGAGGAAAAACGGACCCATGAAGAGTTTTGCAGCCAGCTGAAAGAGAAAGACCAAGTGGATGTGTTTGACGTGCGCACGAAGGAGTGGTTGCCGGCGAAGATCGAGCGCATGGACGACATCAGCTACACAGTACACTACATGGGCTGGAATGCCAAGTGCGACGAGCGCATTGAGAAAAGTAAGAACTACAGGTTTATGCCGCGAGCCACTAAAGCCGTTGAAGCATGGGCAAAACATCGAGCTAAGATCGACAAGAATCGACGCGCAAAACAAGAAAAGCTTGCTGCTGCTTCTACATCTGCTTTAGAGGGTTGTCTCGCCAACGAGGCTCAGGCTAGTGAGCTGGCGCCAACATTTGTACAAGCCGGTCTGACGCGGTCTGGACGCGCGATCACCCAGCGCATTTCTAATGGCGCGCTAAAAAGCCTGCCAAACCGGTGACCAAGAAAACCTTAGCAGCTGTCGAATCGAAGTTTCCCGAAGAAGATCTTTGTGGCATTTGTGGCGAGATCGAGGATGATAATCTCACGGACATGATCATGTGTGATGGTGGCTGTCTCAAGTCGTATCACTTTTCATGCCTGGGCATTGAATCAGCGCCAGATGACGAGCAATGGCTGTGCGAGCAGTGTCGTACAAACGAGCAGTTGTGTTTTACGTGTGGACGCAATGGAACTATCAACGAGAAGGGCGGTGTGTTTCGCTGCAGTGTTGCTTCTTGTGGCAAGTTTTTCACCAGGCGTGCATCGACGCCAACAAGATGGCACGTCGAGCAGGTAAAGCCAAAACGGCTGTACCGACTGTTGAGGAGGCGCTCGAATCGGACGCTTCTTTCCGCTGTCCTCGCCACGTATGCTATGTGTGCGAAGGAAAGAAAAAGAGTTCAGACCTGATGTCCTGCTTAATGTGCCCCGAGTCATATCACCCACAGTGCGTTCCTCCAAGTGCTCGATACAATACTGTTGGGCTGCTATGTTGGAGACACCCAGACGAGGAGCTGCCCAAGATCCCGTCGTTCTACTTATCCGACCGCAGTATTGATACGGTGACAGTGGATTCCAGTTTACATCTACCGTGGATGTTTCTCCCCAAGCATGATCCAGATGCCAGTAACCCCAACGACTGCCACCACTTCCGGCTCTTGCTGAGTATTATTGAAGCGGTTCGACTTCAGCCGCCGACATATCGCAAACTGGGTCGCAGTATTTACACATTTAAACAGCCCAAGGTATCGCTGGAAGATGCGCCCATGTGTATCTGTAAAGATATGTGCGGGGACGATTGCATTAACAGGCTGAGCTTTACCGAGTGTTTTGGTCCAGCACCGACTCCAGGGATGAAATTTAGCAAGCAGAACAGAGAATCGAACTGTACGCTTGGCGAGAACTGCGGAAATCGCGCGCTCCACCAAAAGATTTACCCACGCTTTCAAAAATTCCACACAGTCGAGAAAGGCTGGGGTCTTCGTGTATTGGAGAATGTTAAGGCGGGGCAGTTGGTGATTGAGTACGTTGGAGAAGTAATTAATGAAGACGAGAAGGAGCGCCGACTGCTTGAACATGCTACGAAGAGTCCTGAAGACAAAAATATGTACATTATGGAGCTGGGCAAAGGCGAGTATATCGACGCGCGTTTCAAGGGCAGTGTTTCCAGATTCATCAACCACTCGTGCGATCCCAATTGTAACTTGCTAAAGTGGCGCGTGAGAGGTGTAAACAGAATCGCAATTACCGCGTTAAAGGACATCGAGGCGGGAACTGAGCTTTCGTATGATTATCAATTCCATACGAAGCAGGCGATGGAGTGGAAATGCCACTGTAAAGCGAGCAACTGTCGCGGAACCATGGCACCAGACAAGATCAACCAATCGAACGATTTGCCGGTGAAGAAGCTCACCAAGAAAGAAAAGCTAAAGCAGCGTAAGCGAGCTCTTATTCAAGAAAAGATCCAGAATGAAAAGGAAGCCAAGAACACTGCGCGACGGCTGTCCTTGACAGCTAGTGTCAGTACAGGAGATAGAGCAACTGCTGACAAGATGGCTGTCCGTTCTGGTCCAGCAACCCGCGAGCTGCAGTGGGCCAAGTATTACCATCTCTTCCATATGCGCGATGCCAAAAGCGGCTTCAATTTCAAACTCCGCAAAGAGTTGCGCGACCAGAGGATTGGAAATCATGAGAGAATGAAGCGTGAAGAAGTCAGCGTGTCGGGCTCTACGACGGCTGCGTCGAGTCGGTCCGTAAGCCCAGTCCGTCTCGTAGAACTCGCGGAAACGAAGAGCATTCCTGTGGTTGATGAAGTTGAGGAAGGTTCAACGGAAAATTCGGCAATCAAGGAAGACCCAGCGATTCAACAGGTCAAGGAAGACACGGGCGTCAAATCAGACCCAATGATTTCAGAATAACATAGTTCGAAATGGAGATTTGATCTGTGACTGGCGACTGCAGCATCATGTACGCAAGAACGCGCGTGTTCCTACGTTTAAGCGCTGGCAGCAGTAAATAAAATGTATCACCCACTTGATTCACATCAACCCCTAATTCGACGTGTTGATTGAACTGATGAAGAAAGTAACCTTAAAGTTTAAGCCACGACGGCTTCTTTGCAGCTTTCGCTTGCGTAGATGCTTGGCGCTTCGGTTCAACGACTGAACCAGGTTTTTCTGCACTCTCTGGGGGATTTTCTGTGCAAAGCATCTCGGTCAGTTGCAGTACGACCTAAAGCCACCACATGTTAAAGAGCACAGCTTACCCAAGTGCAACGGCTTTGGGTATAGCGCATTCTGTACAGGATCCGAGCTGCTCTTCGACTCAGCACGGCCATCCGTTAACTTTCCAAAAGCACGTAGCACAGGTATTAGTGACATCATTACGGAGTAGCCACATTCAGAGTCAAAACCAATGTTACCAGATCGCCGCGGAAGTAGAACCCGGACGTTGTTGTCTCAGACTGAGGAGGCGGAATTTCCAACCACGACAGGTACGTCAAAGCTGCAGGCACGAGGTTTAACTCTGCCAACGTCTTCTCCTCAGCTAATTTCTGGGTAGGTGGCGTGACATAGAGGTAAAACTTGTTCCCCTTATACAAAGGATCCAGGCATTCTGCCACATGATCCATGACATCTCGAATAGTTTCATTCGGATGAAACGCGGCCTGCACAACAGCTACAGCAAGCAAATCGCATTTTAATCAGACGCGGAGCAAACTAATTTGCCATTATAATCTTATCAAAAACGAAATTCCGCTTACCTCGGTCGGGGAACTGGATACGGATCAGAGCTGTTTGAAACACTCTCTTACGTTTAAGTTCATCAAGCTCACGCATGGCCTGAGTTCGGAAATTCTAATGGTATATCACACAACAAGACGCATTAGCGCGAAATTCTTCACGTCAGAATCAGTACATATTGCAACAAACCTTTGCCTTTTCCATTTCCTGGCGCTTAGCCTTTAAGCTCGAAATGAGCAATTGAGCGTCACTTGGTGCATTCTCATCAAACCCGTCGGCACCATTCGATTCAATTCGATCTCCCAGCATACGTCCTCCAACGGAAACGGTTGTGTTTCGAATGGGTTTGTCGTGCCCAACCAGTTGATCTTGCTTCTTTTTCAGTGCGTCGACAAGGACTTCTGTAGTGCTCGGACCCCGTGGTTGCATCTGGACATAACGTTAGTCCATTAGCTCATACACAATTGTCTAAGTCCACTCGTTGACGTTACAACTCTGTCCATACCTGCACGCGTGTGATTTGCGTCTGAAATACATCGAAGGTCGGGTCTGCTACTATCGCACGAACAACTGGGCGAGCATCCGCGGATATTTTCAAGTCATCAGCCTCGTTATTCAGCAATCTCAGCCCTTCTTCCAGTACACTTTTACTGAGCGACAAAGAATGTAGCACCAGCGTCTGTGTATCTGGATTTACCACAAATCCTACAGACCGAAGGAACTCCAGTCCACCCTTGGCTTGTCCGACAGAGCGCTGAAATGCCGCGTTAGACAACCGGATGGAGCGTACCTTCTCATTTTCTACACGAATACCACAATCCTGTTACCCCTCACAAGCTTAGTGAGTCTCAACGAGAAAAGGGGACAGCCTACCTGGATCCGATAAGACGTTTGTGAGAATCTTCATCATAGTCACGATAGCAGACCGGGACACCGCATCAAAGTTATTGTCACGAAGCAACTGTAGAGCGTCGTAACTACTTTTAATAGGACCACCATTCGCATTATCCTCTTCCATTGCAGAAAGTATTCCTTCGTCATCCGCTGCTTTCATTTCTTCATCCGCTACCTCATGAATGGAGGCATGACTCAATGCTTGAGCGGTCTCAGTACCAGAGGATAATGGTGGCGATGATGCGGACGTAAATAAAACGTGGGGCTTCTGAGGAGAATTTTCGTGGTATGAAACAGTGGTGGCAGGAGATTGCCCGTCAGAAGACTGGACACGCAACATTGCCGACCCACTCACAATACCCAATTCTACGCAGCATAATGAGCAAATAAGGTTGTGGAGTAGGCTGCAGGGGCTACACGGGTCTTTTAAAAGAAGCCTACCTTTTAATGTCGTCGTTGCAAAGTCTGTGAAGCCGATCTCGCGTCGCAGGAACCCAAGCGAAAACTATCAACTGTTGTCAGTTGGTTCTCGTCCCATCAAGCTGAAAAGCGTAATTGCTCTTACCGGCTCTGTAGATGGCAACAATTTAAAGAAGTTGAGAATGTGTTCAATAGATGCGTCGCTCCCGAATGACGCCTGAACCCGCTTCCCGTCCCGCAGCTGGATGCAGACGCGCACTTGCTGCACTTCCGATCCCCCTCCAGCTCCTTTAATTCGACCGAAGCATTGTTTGAGATGCCGGTCAATCGGAAGGGAATGGACAGGTCAACGGGCTTGCTGCGGTGCAGGAGTTGATACTGGCGCGATTCGTCCAGGCGGAACTGCATTCGTGCTGATTCCAGCACCTCGAACTGCTCAGCAGGAACGGCTTAGCAATGATAGTACAGAGGAGGGAGAAATGGCATAGGTGAAGCGAACCTACCATTGTAGTGCCGGGCGTGACCTTGACACGCTTAGATTGGCGATCATGCTCCACGTTCAGTGCCATTCTCAAGGAAGAGTGAAAAATAAGATTTAAAAAATCGTTTCAAAAACATTTTTTGTTTTAAACAGTTATGCGCATGTGATGTGTTCCTACTGACCTGCTTCGCAGTGCAGGCCATGAGGGTTGCTACACGGCTACTGCTTGTAATGATAGCGCAGGTACGGAAGCTCAACATCTTCGCCATCGGCGTCCATGGCGCACACTTCCAAGATAAGATACTTGAGCTTCGGGTCGATGGGCTTCTTTGTCACTGTGCGCACGAGGTCTGAGATCTTCATCGCCATTCGCTCCTTCGAGCGCGACTTCTGTGAGTACATCGCGTACAAAATAGTGACGCCGTAGGACAACATTGTCACCTCCGCGTCGTATTCACTCTCGAAGTACGTCAGGAACTCCTTGAGGGTAATGTCGCCACGATCCACCTCTAGGCGGTCCCATGCCGTCCACTTGAATTCCTCGCCCTTCAACATCGTCTTTGTGGCTTTTGGCTCTATTGGCTCTGCGAACGTGAACAGCGGCAGTGCAAGATTGATAAAGCCGTTCTTATAGTGGTCGAGCGGTTTGTCCTGGAATACTTTCAGGAATTCAAAGCACACGAGACCCGTCACCAACGCCGTCGTCGTGGCGATGGCTGGAATAATCTTGCCCGCAATGAAGCGCGACTTGTGCATGTCCTCCTCGGGGATTTTATACGAACGCGCCCGCAGATTTGACACGGATACAATCACCTCCATGTGAGAGTCATCGTCCTTGTCAAATTCAATCGGCTGCATGCGGTAGCCAGCAAGCGTTGACGGCTTAGGCAAATCCTTCAGGATTAACTCGCATTGAGCATCCGCGTCTTCCAGTCCCGGAGCACCACCACTTTCCTTTAGTTCAGCGTCAGAAGCCGCAATCTTCACTCCCTTTTGGGAGAAAACTCTGGAACATGGATACCCTTGAGAACGTGGGCGAAGGCGGTTCTATCGTTGTTCCCCTTGAGGCCATAGTTCTTCGCGCGACTGTTAGCAACAGCAACAACAAAATCCATGTGTAGCAGATCGTTTGGGTCAAACGTAATTGCCGTCGGAGGGCGCTTCGGTCCAGACCAAAATGGGGTACCCGACGTGGTCACCTGCACAGCACAAAGACATAACAAAACAGCATACATTGTCATGACGAAATCTCTTTACACAGTTCGCACCAACAGAACTTACCTGATCCAAAGGAAAGTTGTACAGAAGTTGCTTTATCTGATTGCTGAAGAGGTCTTCGAATTTGAACCGCGCCCATGAAATGCAGTCTTCAAATGACATTGGACGATCATCCACGAGCGAGCTTTTTAGTCGCTCAAGCGTTTCTATCTTCGTGTTTTGTTGCTCATTGAGTTCTTTCATGAAATCTGGTCCCTTCAAATATCGGTTCACGTCCGATGGCGCCTGGAAAAATTCTCCTTCAAACCAGTCGCGTGCCCACTGGAGAGTGTGCTCAATTGCATTTGGAAAGTTCTTCAAGGTGCAAATCGGAATACTTTTTTCGGGAGGGTCTCGAGAAGCCCCGTAATTTTCAGTCTTGTGAGGCACGACAACTTGCGTATTGCCTTTTGTTCCCAACGTGCCTGACTCAAACATTGGGAGCCCATAGAACAAGCAGCGCTGATCCATGTACAGCCTGGCCTCTACGTTGTCCAGAGCAGTGCACACACCAGAGAGCGATTCGAAAAATCGTCATTAAACTGGTCCTCAGATTCCGCACCGACGCGAGAGACGTACGCATGAACATTAATGTCCGGGTTCATCTCCTTAATAGCACGAGCAGCAACCGACGACTTGGCTTGCTGGACATCCTTTGAGCGGAAAAGGAACTGGCGATTAAGGTTTGACTTTTCGATTGTGTCCATATCCGTGATGTGGACGACACTATCCTTGCCGGATGCGACGCCCATCATCGCCCAGTTTTTCAGCATCTCACAGCCGATTGCACCAGCGCCAACGAGAAACATGTTCAGGTTCTTGATTTTCTCCTGCATCGCATGCCCGAACACCGCTATCTGTCCATCATATCGCGATCCCGTAGCAGCAAATTCCTTCGGAGTGTCCGCGTAGACAGCATCAGGGAGGCACTCTACTGCATCGAAGTAGAAAAATTGCTGGATTGGCGTGAACTTACCGCTACACGCCTTAAGCGCCTCCTGCCCAACAATGCCGCCAAGAAAAGCTGACATTGGAGAGATCACGCCGGTTGAACCAGCTGCAAGCGCTTGGATAATTTTCTTCGCCTCAGCGTTGGTGATGTTGTCAGCGATAAATTCCTTTCTTGCGGCAGATTGGTTGTTAAGTTCAAGAGCAAGCGCAACCACTTCTTCGGCATCCTTCATGCACCCCGGTTTAGGATAGGCACTTTGATGCTTTTCTTGAATGCATCTAGAGCTTGGAAAGCCACGTGAAGAAGTTCCGAGCGACCGACTTTGGCGAAATCATTAATAAGAAACTCCCCAGGCGACGCCAGCGCGCTTGTTAGGTCCTTGAATTTCGCCACTAATGGTTGTTTCACTTGAGTAACATAGCCACCGGTGGATGGCTTCCCTTGCGCAAAGCGAGATTTGTCGGCATCATCAATAATGTCCAGCGTAAAGTGAACGGACCGGTTACGGTCACCTTTCTAGGATTGCTGTCATTCAAAAACGGGAAACCAGTCACTTCGCGGAACGATACTAAATCCCCTGTTTCCAAGCCATGACGTGCGTCATCACTCACAGTCACCAAAGGAGGTGTTGAGTCGGAGATGGAAGAAATTAAGCAGCTCACTGGTTCGACACCATCGCGGTCGGAGACCACAAACTCGTCTCCAAAGTCGCAGAAAATCGAACCAAAGACACCACGCGCTTCCGTCGTAATAAACGCAATCGACTTCGCATGGCAGATAGCATTAATCCGCTTTGCTTCTTTCAGCGAAGCGTTAACAAGAACCACCGCCTATACTCAGCACAACAAAATGCGTAGAACATAATCACAGTTAGTAACATAAATCGTGACAAGACAAGCACAGCGTTCACCCAGCACATACCCGAAAACCAAGGAGGAAGTCCTCCGAAATCGTGCCAGAATGACAACGCACAGGCACGTAAGGGTTCAGCTCCGCCAGCTTCTGTACCGATACCGCCGCTCGTGGCTGTCCAATGTCAGCTTCGGTCAGATAAAACTGAGATGCTAAGTCTAGAGAGCTAGCAGGCGTGTCATCATGCAGCGTGACGCTCTTCACTCCAGCCAGAATGACATTCTTGGCGATTTCAACACCCAGGCCGTTCAGGCCAACAATAAGCACATTGGATTCTCCCATGCGCAACTGCGCCTCGCGGCCCATGACGTACAGCTGGCGGCTGTACAGGCCTTCATCAATTGTAGCTGCGCCAGTCTGGTCAACGTCCATGGCACTGTCTGTCACATGAACCATGTTCCGCACACCGTCAGCGGTCTCATTCACATCTCCCGCCGTCACAACGTGCGAGCTCATGGTGATGGAGCTATTGTCACGACAGAAATAAAGGAACACACACACAAGCATAAATGTCTGATCTCTGTCTCTCTTCATGCGCGATCGCAGATTGCACGCTACACTGCGCTAGAAGCAGCCCACTCCATTCATTTCGCACTACTGACCTTGCTTTTCAAGATTGATCTGCTGGGTCTTCTTCGCAGAGCCGAGTCTCTCCAGCTGTAGCGTATTTGCACACACATAAGTCGCCGTCAGCTATTAGTGGTCAACTCAAGGGGGACGTTCGAGACTCCGACCGCAACGCGATCTTCCTCACCTTCTTCTCCTCTTGACGCTGTTCGCAAAATGAATTGCATCTTCGGCAGGTTTTATTTTGGCCAATCAAAAGCGACTTCTGACTGAGACACTGCACCCACGGAACTTCACCAGAAACCTTCATCTGCCATACTTCAGCTTTCGAGAGAACAGCAGCAGCCATGGCGAAGAAACGAGGTGAGTCAATCAAGGTTGTCATAGAGCGGTATATGTAGTCGCTCGGTGGCTGATCTGTGCTCGGATAACGCAGGAGGCCGTCGGATGCGCCACGAGGACGAGGACGAGGACGATATTGCCTCGGTGGCGTCCGTGGAGACGCGTGGGACGTTTGCTTCGGACGACGGCGAGTTCTACGATGGCTACACAAAGAGCGAAGATGACGAACAAGAAGTTGATGAAGCGATTGAGGAGCTCACTGAGAAGAGGTTTGTGCTTGTGGAGCTTGCCTTACAAGCATCACACAGAACTCATAGAAACGGTTGGGTTGACAATGTGCACCACAGAACAACGACACGGGTAGCCGCACTAGAAAAGCTAACCACTCATCTTTTGCAATACTTGGCGCCTGAAGACATTAGTGAGAGGTACGCTACGGTTTAGTAGGAGCGGCTTGAGTGCTGTGGATCTAATGCGTCTTCGACAAATGTCGGTGTTCAACAGCTTCTTGTCAAACGTCCTCGGTTGTCTACGCAAGCCTTCCGAAAGTGAGGCGGTACTGGGCTCTCGCATCCTTGCGATTATGGCCATCATTTTTGGGGAAGACGAGGAACGTTTTTATCAGCGTTCGAAAAACGTGCTCAAGCCGTTGATCAAGACGGCACGAAATGCGAAAATCAAAGTGTCGGTAGGTAATGTGGCTATTATTTGTGAGTCGTGCAAAGTGCGGTGCGGATGCTAACAATGAATTGTTGTTGTATCTGGTTTAGACTATCCGTGCACTCGGATTGATTTGTTTCGTGTGTAGTGTCGAACACGAGAATTCTGAGGAGATGCTAGAGCTGTTCGAAACGTTTTTCAACCCGAAAATTGCTGGCGATATCTGCAAAGCAGCTCTTGACTCGTGGGGCCTCGTGGCCTCCATGCTGTCGGACGAGGTACTAGCGGACGATGGCATGGTGGAGAGGTAAGATGGGTGGCGATGCAGTAACTCCTTGGCACGTTTACCCTGCTCACTTCGATTTACACCTATCAGATTGTTGCCGAAGTTCCTGGCTCTTCTCGATCACAAGGATGTCGACGTGCGCTCAGCAGCAGGCGAAAATGTTGCTTTCCTGTACGAAAGTGCTCAGAGCTGTGGCTCACTGCTGCCGTACGACGAAGAGATTCTGGAGCGTTTCCGTGAAATGAGCAAAGACAGCAGCAAGAAGAACAGCAAGAAGGACCGCAAGGTACAGCGCGTGGTTTTTCGCGACATCCATTCAACGCTTTCGGTGAGTTTATTCTTTTGTATGTGTATGTTTGCGTTGGTATCCTTCTCACAACTTGAATTGCAATTTTGATGTAGAATGGTGAAACACCGCACGTTTCTTTTACAGTAAAGGGCGAAGTGCTTGAAATCAACTCGTGGAAGTCCGTGAAACAGTTCGAAGCAATGAAGGAATGTTTGCAAGCTGGCTTGCAGGAGCACATCAAATACAATAACGTGCTCCGCGCGTTGCTTGACTTGCCAGAGACGTTGGAAGATCGAAAAATTGACAGAGTGCGTTCTCTCCTTCGCTCAGTTGCGTACTGTTTTTCCTGACGTGTTGTTTTTGATTTTTCTTGTCCTTAGCGTGACATCTTCGACAAGAAGTCAGCTTCAAGGAAGCAGCGCAGCAATGAGCTCAAAGGTGATCGTAAACGGAAGCAACACATGCAGGATGCCTTCTATGATGATGGTTTCTACTAGCACCCACGTCGACCACCCAGTTCTACAAAGTAAATTTCGTGGGCGTAGGCTAGACTCTTTTGAGAATTCATAGACGCCTTGAGCTGCAATATAAAAAAATGTCGACGAATGTATAAGACTTGACACTTCGCAGATTAGGAAAAACGCTAGAAGGCACGTACTAAAGAAGCCTCACTAACTGTTGTTCTGCGGTGACCTGTGCTGTACCGATTTCAAGATCTAGGGCGTACTCTAGGGATCGTTAGTTCTTCCCGACGTTTGTCACGCCCGGCTTGGGAGCCTCGCGAGCAGGAGATCGCGAACTGTGACTGCGCGATCGGCTACGACGACTTTTCTTAGATGGCGAAGGTGAGCGGCTGCGACTACTCTTGCGACGAGAAGATCCACTCTTCCCCCATCGTGAGAACCACTGCGCGACCGAGAACGTGAGCGTCCACGTGCATGGCGACCTCCACGCCCTCTGCTGCCACTGCGACTCCTGCTGCGACTGCGACTTTTATCGCGGAGCGGCCGCGATTGAACATCTTCTCTAGCTCGCGCTGCATGGAGCGCGGTACCGTCTTAATGTGCATAAAGTTGCAGTAGCCACCACGGTTACAGGTTCCCTCGTCAAACTGGCGACAACGCGCTTCCCTGAAATCTGTTACCGGTGAGAACTCGCACACAAGAGGTCTTCCTGCGTAAAATCGACCGTACAGGGACTTCTGCGCCGCCGCTGCATGTTCTTCGTCTTCGTACTTGGCGTAGACGTTCCCAACAAGGTGGTCCCCAAGATTGTCGCAAATGTTGAGTTCTTCCACCTTGCCAAACTTGCACAGCTCCTCAAATATCTCTTCATAAAAGTCTTCGAACTCCTCGTCCACTTGGCGTTGGTCCAGCGAGGCTGGGTCGCCATTCTGCGCGATCACCTGCGCGATCGGGTTCTGATACATGTGACTAACCAAGATGGTCTGACTGAAGACAGGCTTATTGTGCAGACGTGAGCACCGATCGCCGTGTCGGCAGGCGCCGATCTTGAAGTAGAACGGGCAGTTCACACGGTCTTCTTCCGTGCCGTGGATGCGTGCGAGGTGCTCTGCGCCTCCCCGCTTTGTTCGCCACGGCGTCCCCCAGACATCCGCTCGCGGCTATATCCCCCGCCTGATCGACCTCCGTATCCCCCTCTGTCTCCACCGCCGCCGCCATATCCCCGGTCCCTGCTCCGGTCGCGCCCGCGCCCACGGAAATCGTCCCCGTACCTGTTCGACATTTCCTTCGCGGCGTAAAGATTCTGGAATGTGATCCCTCCAGCCACACGATCTCGTACACAAATTACCCACAAATATTTGTGTCGAAAGCGACGCCTTTCATTGGTCGATGCTTTGCATGGTTTTAACCAATAGAATGGATAGTAAGGTTTTTGAATAGACGACACCGGCGGAACAAACGATGAGCCTGCACCTCGACCTCTCGTGGGAAGAGAGCGAGGTCGAGGCAGAGCCTCCCGTTAGACGCCGCCAAAACCACTTCAACGATGACGATGATCGATATCTTTGGTTCTGTACATACATCAGGCCGTCAGGTGCGCGCTTTGTAGAGACGTGGACAGACATTGGGGCTAATAGTTCAAACTTCTGCGTGCTAACGCTGCAGACGTCGTGGAAGCGACCGAGCACCGACCAAAACACGAGTTTACCGTGACTGGTCGGAGGCGTATCAAGCCTGGGTCGCGGACGGTGACACTAGGTTCGTGCTGTGTCGTTTCTTATGCTGGAAAACTTGTTGTTGATAATCCGCTGCAAACCTCTACAGGAACAAAAGTGATTGTCAACGGAAAAGAAGTGGCAATATTCAAACACGATGGCGTGTTTTATGCTATACAAGACGCGTGCCCGCACCAAGCTGCCCCCTTGCACCTTGGTGACATTGAAGACATCGATGGCGCGCTCTGTGTATCCTGCCCACGGCACAAATGGCCATTTTCGCTTGAAGACGGCCATTGCATCATCCCAATGAACCGTCAAGCAGAGTGTTATCCTATTCGTGTTCAACGAGAGCGAGATGGATCGAGCGTCCTCTACATTGGATTTACATCTTTTACAGAAACCCTTTTTACGACGACTCTTTTAGGGACGGATTCACGTAGTTTACGTGACGATGACATAGATGTTGATTGTTGTTTGTGATGACATTTTTTTCAGGTGACCATTATATCTTCCTCAGCCTCATTCACAAGTGTGCCACATGACGCGCAGCCGGACTAGTATCCTGCCTGCTGCAGATCGATAAATAGTGTACTCCATTTCGAACGCATTTGGATTGGGACTCCCAATTTGGAATGCATCTCTGCAGCACAAGTATTAAGAGCTGAAAACCTGCAATGGGAAGCTGTCAGAGCAACACCGCTCGGCTACAACCAGCACACGAACCAACGGCTCTGCTTGACACGGGTGCAGGGGTCATCGTGCGCATTCAAGATCCTTCCAACGGCGACTCCAAATATCAGCACAACCATCGCGTAGGGACTGCCGCAACATCTATCCTCCACACCACCCACGACTTAAAATCCCCCACGGCCGACCAGCAAAGTGTGGCCGTTGTGAAACCCGGAAGTCATAACCAATCGCTGAAGAGTAGCATTGTTTATTTGAAGAAGCCTCCGCGCAGCTGTGCTTCATCAGCTAACCGGCCGTAGACTTGCCTATTCACGTTGGAGTACTGGTAAACATAATCTGCAACCTTGACTCACAAGACCACCGTAGACAAGAGTTTTCTATCCTAGTTAAACTCCTTATCGCGACTCAAAGACCAGCTGGCTGACATTGTCTACAAAACCGTAGCGAGTCGGTCAAAATCCACCAGCTCTCCATGGTCGGTACCGAACACGAGATGTCGGTCATTAAACTTGGTCGACACGAAACGAGATGAAGGCGCTGGTGGCTCAAACCACCGAACAGGATTGGGTTCGTACCATCTCCATAAAGCAGCCTGTTTATCAACATAAGCGACAACATTCAGCCACGGGCACATCTGCACCATACAGGTTTAACTAGTCTTACCTTGCCGGTCGACGACACACTAACAAGCTTGCGGTTATCAAATTGAAGCGCCTTGACACCTCCGTGCTCGTGATTGCTAAAAGTGCACAATGATTGCTGGGTGCGCACATCCCAAGCTTCCATTCCCTGCTCCGAGTAACCTGCTACTACGACAGTCTCATCCATCTCGAGAGCTGAAATACCGCCTTCGCACAACGCGGATTTAGACAATATCTTGGCACTTTTTCCACCCCACCAACGAACAGTTCCCTCACTACCAGCGGACCACAGCACTCGCCCTTTGGTATCTGCATTGACCACAGCGCCTACAAGTCGACCGCATAATAAACTCGTATCAGCAACAGTAGTCATTGTAATCAGTAGTAGTATTGGCCACAAACCTGGATGTCCAGCAAGCCGATGCGTCAGGCGACTGCTACGCAGATCAAACACGCGGATGAGGCCGCAAGATGTGCCGCATACGAGGGTGTTACGAAGCAGCATTAAACTTGTGATCTGCGGGGACGTCTCTCTTTGCGATCGCGGCAGCATCGATTTGTGAATTTTACTTGATGGGATGGAGACGATAATCTCTCCTTTCGTAATATCCCACACGTTAGCTTCACCCTTCTCTGTTGATGTCGCAAGGTGCAAAAAGGTCCCGTCGTTGTGGTCAATTCGAACGTTCATCACCTTGTCTTTTGCTCTGGTCCTAATAAAAGGAACCATTCCCAAGCTAGAGCGATGGGAAATCGAGGCTGTAGGTGCAGCATTAACCAGCGAAGTCGTGTCAAGATTCCTGTTTTCGAGCGCCGAAAAGCTCCAAATCTTGACCGCGCCGTCCGTACACCCGACAGCCAACGCTTCATCACACACATCGTAGCAAGAAGCATTTGTCTGAGTCATCGAGGCACGAAGATGCTGCTTCTCAAGAGACCACAAATAAAAGTTGGCTCTCTCTTGGTCGATGGCGCCAGAAACCAACTGCGCAACAAGAAAACGGCAATACATGTCAGAATGGACTAGCATAACACTACGCAACAGTCTCCAGAGCAACGGTAATCCCCTACATACTCGTGCATCTTGGCTTCGACTAAATCGGTTATTTAGCAAGTCGGTGTTCTCAAAGGCCATTCTAGGATTCTTGTGCACTTCATGTTCGAGTGCGGACACGTCCGCGAGGTTCAGCACTCTAGCAGGTTTATCAAACCATTCGTTTTCTGCTGTCATGAGTTTTAAGTCGTGTACGTATTCTCGCATGGATGTTCGTTCATTCAGCAGGCACGCTCGAATTGCCGGCGGTGAACCTCGCCGGTTGACATTTCTATCATTGCACGAGCATAAAAGTCATCAAAGTGGCTTCACTAGATTCACAGAACACCCGGTAGACCGACGAGAGCGCAATAAAACGTACGGGGACGGCGCATCAACCTCGCGATAGCAGTAGTTTGCCGCGCGGCGGAAACAGTTGATTAGCAAGGGCTCGTACGGGACACCGGCCGAGATTTCCCATACTGACGGCTTCATCATCTCCCTGGCCCAGTTCCTGTTTAGACAGACTACAGCAGACGCCATACAAAAGCCACACAGCACGCGTCAAGTCGACAGACACTCCTCATGATCTTTCTCTCGACGGTCAGTACCTAGCACGCGTGTGTCTACCGACCCCACGAAAGCGACGACCCGCGCCAGAAGCATGGGCTTCCCCAGCAACGCATTGATTGGGGCACCAGGGGGAGCGCAGCAGCGTCGACTTGCTCGGCCATCGCACCTCGAGTCGCAGGTCTTCTCTTGGAATCAGTCGAGCAGCTTCGAGGGAGAAAAGCGCCAGCGTATGATTCGCATCTTTTATTTAATTATCGAAATCATTTTTCACAGTATGTGTGAAGGCACACCAACTTTTCGGCTCCAAATTGGAGGGGAGAACGAACCAAAGAGCGTACGGACGTGTAAGGCACCCCATGTCGTCGAGTGAAGAGGAGCTGGACCGCAACCTGTCGGAGGATGAGGACGTGTCAGAAGACGAGGTCCCCGAGGAGGAGGACGACGAAGATGAGGAGGAAGAGACGCCTGTGAAGAAGCGCAAGGCCGCAGAGAGCAAGCCCAAGCCCAAGAAGCGCCGCAAGCCCGTCAACAAATTCATTGAAGAGGAGGCCGACGTGGACGAGGACGAGGAGGAGGAAGAAGACGATGACGACGATTTCTACCGCTCAGAGCGCCAGATGGCTGAGGAGGTTGAGACTGGCCACTCGTACCGCTACGAGCCGCAGGATCGCACAAAGTTTGACGAGTCGGAGAGTGCCGAGGCTATCGTCAACCGCATTAAGAAGCGCCACCAACAGAGTCGTAAGCAGTACGATGGAGACGAAGAAGGCGGCGATGTGGTGCAGAATGAAGTGGCGCAGCAGTCCCTCTTGCCTTCTATCCAGGACCCGCGAATGTGGGTTTTAAGTGCAAACCTGGTCGTGAACAGCATCTAGTGGTGGCCCTTATGAACAAATTCATTGAGTTCGCACGCCGTGGAGAGCCACTGATGGTAAAATCCGTGGTGGCCTCAAACTCCAAAGGTTTCATCTACGTGGAGGCAGAGCGTGAACCTCACGCCAAGGACTCCCTTAACGGATTGCGCGACGTGCAGCAATGGTCGATGAAGCTCGTTCCTATCCACGAAATGACGTCAGTCCTTAACGTCCAAACGCGAAGAAAGCCGCTGGTCGCTGGCGCATGGGCGCGCATGAAGCGCGCGGGTCTTTACAAGGGTGATCTGTGTAAAGTGTTGGAGATTTTAGATAACGGTGCACGCGCCGTTGTGAAAATGATTCCGCGACTGGACCCTATTGTGCTGGCAGGTGGTGAACAACCCAAGTACAAGAAAGGCCAGCGTCCACCACAAAAGTTATTCCATGCAAACATGGTCCCTGGTGCAGACGTGGCGCGCCGCCGATATCCGTCCACAGGTGAAATGATGGATACTTTTGACAATGATTTCTACCAAGAAGGATTTCTTATTAAAGAGTTAAACATTGCGACCATGCTGACTACGGAGGACGTGAATCCAACGCTGGACGAGATCAACCGGTTTTCATCTGTTGCTGGAGAAGATGGTGAACACAACGCCGAGGAGATGTTGGCCTCAGTAGAGGCTGATGACTGGAAAAACAAGGTTGATTTGACAAAGGGTGATACTGTGCGAGTGATCGAAGGTGATCTGATTAATCTTATGGGCGTCGTTCTCAGCACCAACACATCCAACGATACCGTACGGGTCATGCCACTCCACGAGGAGATTAAGGATACGATATTGGACTTCCAACTGAAACAGCTGATGAAGTACGTGAAAGTTGGCGATCATATTAAGGTGGTATCCGGTATGTACTCAGGCGAGACCGGTACAGTCGTCGCAGTGGATGATAGCGAAGGTGCTCCTGTGGCCATTGTGCTAGTGGATAGTATGGCGCGCGAGATTCAAGTGCGTGTTCGCGACTTACAAGAGTCGGCAGAAATCTCACACGGTCTAGATTCCTACAAGGGTAAGGAGCTCTATGACCTTGTAGCGCTTGCTCACGGAGATGTGGGAGTCATTACGCATGTTGGGCGTGAGGGTTTTACAGTGCTCTGCCAGAACGGGCAATCGCGGACCATTTCGGACCAGGAGGTGCAGCGCAAGATAATGTCGTCGCGCACAACAGCAGCATTGGACAAAAACATAATCACGTCAGCGTTGGTGAAATGGTTAACGTGGTGGAGGGGCCTTTCTCAGGCCATAGCGGTACGGTAAAACACATTTACCGTACGTATCTATTTCTCCACAATAACCGTATCACAACCAACTCGGGTATTTTCGTGACCCGTGCACGTGGGGTGATCCTTGCTGGTAGTAAGGCACGATCAGATATGATATCGAATTCGACCGTGCCTCGAATGGAAGCAGGTATGCGCGGTCAGCAAAACCAACGTGGCGGCAGAAACCAGCGCGAATCTGAACTAATTGGTCAAACGGTCAAGGTGAAGAAGGGTCGTTGGAAAGGATACATTGGTATTGTTGTCGACGAAAGCGACCAGAAAGTTAAGGTGGAGATACATTGCAAGGCGAAAATTGTGGACATTGATCGGCTGCATATCACGGTGGCTGGCACACGCGAGGGTAGCGTTGTGGACAAGCCTCGTTACGCTGGAACTCCGATGACTGGCGCCACCCCGCTGCCGTCACAAACTCCGCTCCATGGAAGTGCTATGACTCCTATGGCTACTCCACTACACCGAGGCATGGGTACTCCGCAATCGTCTGGCCGAGGTGGTGAAGCGTGGAACGTCGCTAATGATGACGCATTGCTCGAGACACAGATGAACCAAGAGAAGGATATCACGCATGCTACGAGTTTTGGCACGCCGCTGGAACCTACTGCTCCATCAAGCGATATGTCAAGTCGGTACTCAAACTCTTCGGCACCGCTTGCTCCACGTTCCCCAACAAGGGATAAGATGATGCCTGTGACTCCTGCTGCCAACCCAACGACACCTGGATTGAACCCAACGACCCCCGGATTACAACCAAGAACGCCGGCCTATATGATGTCCCATAATCCGACGACGCCTGGCCTGAACCCTACAACGCCAGGCCTGAATCCCACGACGCCAGCACATTTGTCTGCTGCTACACCAGGTATGGGCCACGAGCCCATGGGCATGGAGCCCATGACCCCAGGCTTCAATCCTACTACACCAGGGTTGTCAGCGATGACTCCCGGCCTCAACCCCGTGACACCTGGCTTGAATACTCCAGGCTACAATCACAATCCCATGACACCTGGCTTTGGAGTGGCAACGCCCATGGGTGGCATGGGGCGCATGAATTCAGCGGCTACCCCTGCTGCAACACCTGGCATGATGGGTGGAAGCGGTGTTCCCATGACGCCGGCCTTCAACCAAGATGTGAACGACGCAGGCGGGTCTGCTAACGGAGAAGTGACATGGAAGATGAAGGGCGTGGAGGTTGAGGTGATCGCCGGTGAACATAACGGCAGCGTGGGCGCTATTACCAGCGTGGGCGGTGGCTCGTGCTCTATCGATGTAGATGGGCGTGTAATCACCGTGTCTTTTAATGATGTGCGGCCTGTGGTTCCTGAAAAACAGGACACGGTGATCATCCTATCAGGTGACGAAGCGGGCACAAAGGGCTCGCTGATCGGTACTGATGCTTCTGACGGTATTGTCAAGGTTGATGGTGGCTCGGAGATTAAGATTTACGCAATTGCGTCGCTGGCCAAGATTGCACAGTAAGACACTAGGTATGGATGGGATCAGGCGACGAGTAATGCAGCGTGGAGACAGACAAGCAGCCGCCTACCAGCAGACTAACACGTACCCACATTACCCCTTGTTCTATTTTGTACTCAGTTGCATTGCCGAAAGTCGCTCTTAGCGCGAAACGAAGTGATGTCCGACAAACATATCGGATGTCGTTGGTAGTGCCAACGCAATGCAAGCGCCAGTCTGGCATTTCTGCACTAAAGCCTAAGCACCAAAATTCCTCAGGCGCTCCGGTTCATGATAACAATGCTTCGCGTTACATAGAAAGCAAAAGTGAGATGGATGCGAAGCGGCTCGCTGCGCAGCGGACAGCAATAGACATCGCTCATCGTGCTACGGCCATTCTCCAGTTCCAGCAGCAGCAGGATCCTGACGTGCTGGACCTTCGACCATACGCTGCAGAGCTCAACGACGTTCTTCTAACGGAGTTGGCTCAACAGATTCGGGCGAACCGAGTTGCGGGTTATTCACTCCTCATTCTTTCTGGTTGTAAGGGTTTTACCCCTGTACGTGGTGGCTGATCTGTGCATAAGGAGCTTGTCGATTAATCAGGAGTGAACGATGATTGTGTGTACAGGTTGGGTTGCGCTCTCTCGTGCACGTAGTGGGTGATGAACTGCGTCGTCTGGACTGCTCATTCACGGCATTGTCGGTGCCCATGCTACAGGTGCTCGCATCGGGTATCGAGTATCTGGACACATTGGACTTTTCATCTTGCCACAACCTTTTGAGTGAGGGAGTGCGAGAATTCCTATCCTGTTGCAACAGATCGCTCATGCGCCTCAATCTTTCACACTGCACCGCACTAACGGACGATGCATTGGGATGGATCGGGGGTGCGTTAGGACCTCAGGGCTCACGAACGCGGTGTAGTCGACTATTGTCCCTTGACATATCATATACAAGCGGTGTTCGTGATCGTGGACTTGCTGCACTTGGCGTGGGGTGCCGAGCACTGCAGTTTTTGAACTTGGAAGGACTAGAGCGCATCTCGGATAGTGGTGTGCTGCAAGTTGTACGAGGGTGCCCAGCACTGCGCGTACTCAGCCTAAAGCGGTGCCAGCAGCTCACGAATGTAGCACTTGAGAATATTGGGAAGCACGGGTCGCAATTACGAAGCCTGAATTTAAGCGGCTGCCACGCGATGTCATCAGCCGGCCTTTTGGTGATGATTCCAGGTACGCCTCAGTTGCAATCGTTGAATCTCGAGGGCTGTTCATACATGCGTGAAGACATTTTAGCGCCAGTGGCCACAAAATGCCCATTACTCCAGACGCTTAACCTGGCAGGCTGCCAAGAAATTACAGAATCTGGTATTAGAACATTGGCAGAGAATATGCCATTCGTGCAGAATGCACGCAAGTACCGTGGACTCGAACCACGTGTAGATGGATTGCAGATCAAGTACTCAGTACAGGAACAAACTATTCGTGCGTCGGCAGCACTCCGATTGCAGGCATTTTATCGTGGTCACTTGGGTCGACAAGTTGCAGCCTCATGGCGTGAGAAGATGGTGCAGACACCGGCCTGCCGAAAGATCCGAAGATGCTACATGTGTTGGCGTTTAAGAAATGAGCTCGAATTTCGTGTAAAGCGTACAAAGTTATTATATCGCAGTGCGGTGCGAGTTCAGAGCTTGGTGCGTGGTGTGCTGGGTCGTGCCGCTGTCGCACGCTCCCAACAAGAGAAGCAGCGACTTACTATCTGGGCTATCCATGCTGTCAAGGTACAGGCAGCCTACCGAGGCTACTGGACGCGAAAACACTTAGTGCTCGTACGTAAAGCTATGGAGCGCTACCGTCTCGAAAAGCACTTGGTGCAACAAGAAATCGCAGCAACACGCCTACAAGAGAATTATCGGGCACGTTTTGGGAGATCACGCTTTGAAGACTTGATGGCCATTAACCAACGACGACGGAAGGAGCAAAACGATGCAGCGGTGATGCTACAGCGATTGTACAGGACCCGTGCGGCACGGCGTGCGTACCGCCAAGTGCTCTCAGCGATAGCACAACAGCAACAAGAGGTTCGTGAACTTGAACGCCTTGCAATAAAGCTGCAAAGCAACTGGCGAGGTCATCGAGGCCGTCGTAACGAACTGCTTAGAGTTCGTGCCGAGGCGCAGGCGCGCAAAGCGCTTCGATACGCTGCAGCAAGTCACATTAACGCTGCCGTGCGTGGATACTTCGGCCGACAATATGCAAGATCTGAGCGCGTGCGAATGAAGACAAGGTCACGCGCCGCTTGCGTCATTCAGCGCGCGTGGCATAGGTACTCTGAGCCAAACAATCTTCAGCTAAATCTCGATACCATGCTGGGACAGCTGCGCGAAAGCGCATTGCACGAGGATTCTGTAGCCCGGGCACAGCAAGCGGCAATCTTGCGGAAGGCACGGGACCTAGCGGATCGTGACTCTGCCTCTGGGTCGGATAGTGATGACGATTGGCGCGATTTCCAGGATGATAATGGCGATCAATTCTGGTTTTCCCCTTCGCGCAACGAGCGATTATACCTGCGTCCAAATGACAACGCGCGCGAGAAGAGCATCCTTGAGATGCCGTGCCGCGTGCTTTGGCCGCTCGAACAGCGATGGTTCGACGGTCGCGTCACTCGCTACAACCGAAAGAAAGATCGCCATCGCATTGAATATGACGACGGGGACCACGAGTGGCTCAGTGTTTTCCATACTGACGCCTCTCGTGTTCAGCTCTTTAATGGCCTGTGCTGGTGCATGGCTTCCATGTTGGATTCTTCACAGCGTAGCTTGCGAGCTGCCGTATTTCTTGGTGTGTATTTTCAACGGTTCGACCCTCAGCGCATGCATTGGCGAAGTGGGACCTTCCTTGCCTACAATGAACCAAGCGATACGTTTTTGCTCATGCACGATGTCCACGACGATGGAAGCGGCAATCATCAGCTGCACGAGCAGGAATGGGTGAATATTTTTGCAACTGAAAATCATTTCCAGGTGCAAGATGCTATTACTCGGCAATGGTATTCCTTGAGCGGGTACGTTTTCGGCCATGCTCGTGGTCGACCGCTGGATTTGCAAGCGATGCAAACGAAACAGAATGAGACCTACTGGTATAGTGTGGCGGACTATCTGGATTACAATGAAGAAGAGGACGCATGTGCTGGCAGCAGTGTTCAAAATACTGTTGAAGAGGATACAGACAGAGAAGAAGAAAAATGTGAAGAAGAAGAAAGCGAGGGCGAAGCAGAGAGTGCTGAAACGGAGTGAAATGCTACTTTTGATTCATGTCTATATGATATGTCATACTGCAACTTATTTAGTCATAACGCATTTTATAAAACACCACTTTCACAATGAAGCTCTTCCAACTTACGCTCCCGAACGAACAGCACGGCAAGGTCCGTACCAGATTCCCCTCCTTCCTCCTACCTATTATCTCCGTTAACGCACCGTATTATTACTACTGTAGGTCGTGTCTACCCTGCAAGATGAGCTCAAGCTGGATAACGTGACGAGTGTGGAGGCGCGCACGTCATCCATTGTGACGTTCCGTGTGGAGGACGAGGAGATGCAGGCGATTCTGAATAAACTGCAGCGGATGGGCGTCGGCGTCCAGTTCGGGTTCTGCGACGTTATGTCGCTCACGCCAGGCACCACTATGCAGAATCGCAACCGCAGCAAGAAGAAAAAGCGTAGCGTGGGCCGCATCCTCGAGCGCAACACGGACGTGGGTACCGCTGTCCCTGTGGCTGAGATGTACGCGCACATCGAAGCAAACTCTACACTCTCCCGAGACTCAGTGGGAATGCTGCTCATCTCTTCGTAAGTTGCCATTTTCTCATTTGTCTGGTAGTGCTGTGTAGAATTCATTGTACCCGTCTGTTGTTGTTGGCAAACAGGTCTATTGCTGGCATCGGCCTGGCTGCAGATTCGGGAGTAAGCGGCATTGATACTTTATTGCTGTACTTGCTGGTGATAGCCATATTGCTTACTTGTGTGTCTAATTGGACCTTGGACACTGGACAGACTTACGTCGTCGCTTCAATGCTTTTATCGCCAATGATGGTACACCAAATTGTCGGACTGATATTACACCTACAGTTGTGAAAAATCTAACGTGATTAATTTGTTTTGATGCTGAAGGGGCCGATTCTGGGGTGCGCTTTTGGTTTTGCTTTACGAGATCGAAACCTTTTTATTAACGGACTACTGAACGAGGTTTTCGCACTGGAAAGTATTCTTTTTCTGAAGAATGATGATGCATTCCGTATCTTATAGTTACACCATTGTTTTCATGTCGTGTTACCACAGACTATTACTTTTCTATTGGGGATAATGATTGGCGCCGTACTAAGCCCATATGCGGGTTCCTTGAATTGGCCGACAGGAGAAATGCGTTCGCGAGCCCAAGCAATTCAGCTGCTATTCGGTGCGATCGTTGCAGCACTTTCCGGCACTGGTGTTGCGTTGGCTGAGTCCAACGCTAACATTTCATCCGTCGTAGGAGTTGCCATCGCAGCAGCATTACTACCACCTACTGTAAACTGTGGAATCTGCTTTTCCTACATTTTGATCGGCCAGTACTTCGCGGTAAGTATTGTGGTCATGTGTATGCATCATGACCAAGACTGACTGTCCTTTTAACGTTGTGCATCACAATCGCATTAGACGGACGATGTCATCGGAGAAGAGGATAAACTCATTTTCTACGAGATCGCTGTGGGAAGTTTAATGCTCGTGTGGATAAATGTTGTCCTGATCTACATTACAGCCGTGCTTGTTTTCAAGATTAAGAAAGTTGACCAATTTCAACTCATCCGACGGGTTGACGAGGGCGCGTGGCAGAATTTACCGCGAGTGCAGCGATCTCCTGCTCACAAGAACTTTAGAGGCGATAGTTTTGAGAGGCGTGATCGAGTGGGGAGCAACGGAAGTGCAAATAGCACTCATGGGCTCATGTCCGACAACGAAGGTCTCGATATTGTGCCCTTGTCACAAAAGGAAACTCGTGAATTGCAGAAACTTGCACCGATTCGTCGTCGTCCTCGATCACCAACCCGTACGGAGACAAGGCTTCGGGCTGACAAAGTTAACGCTGTGTAACGTGAAACAATGCAAGAACCAAGCCGTTTTTCTTTCAAACGAACGTGCCTTTGGACGTCGTGTAGAACTATTCATTCATGTTACCCCGTTGAGGGAACGACCGCAACTTAAGCGGTAGCAAAGAGCACCACAGCCATCTGACCGACGTAGAAGTACAGAAACTTGGACTGCTCGTGTGTGACGTAGCATGCAACGTTGCGACCGACGCAACAGTGCCACAGCAGCCCATGATACTTCTGCTCAAAGTGTTGCTTCACCTTGGCAGCAATCTCCTGTTCGTTCGTCTCCGTGCCCATTGCATGTTGCGCAACAGCAATCACCTCGTCTTGTAGCTCCTGTTCCATCGTCGACGTCTTCACCACGGGCTTGACTTGAACCCCCATCGCTTCTTGTTGACGGCTTGTCTTTAGATATCCCAACTGACCCTTCGACACTCGGTGCCATTGTTGGGCACTCACGAATTAAGCCGCACCATGGATTTCACCCTGCAGAGGCATCACGGCAAAAAGAGGAGGAGGCTGATAGACGAATAGCGGCCCGCGACTGGGATGGAGCGTTGCAGTGCTTGACAAAAGCAATATTTTTGCGTCCGGACCACGGACAGCTCTATGCCAAGAAAGCACAAGTATACTGGGAGCTGTGTGACGTCAAGTCAGCAATTGTGAACTACCGGAAACTGTTTGCTGTGGAGCCAAATCCGCCTCAGCGGACTAAAGATCAGCTTGCAGCATTGCTGGATCTGCACGGCTACTCATTGTTGACCCTGGGTGAAGCACCAAACGTTGCCCTTACCTACCTCAATGAAGCCACCCAGCTCAATTCACTTGAAGAAGTTTACTGGTTGCATCGCGCCATTGCTAACATTGAGGCGGGGTGCTTCGAGAAGGCTGTACAAGACGTGGATCACTGCATCTGTCTCAATAGTCGAGATGTCGAGTATTTTGTGCTCCGTGCCAAGTTGCATTGGCGACTGCATATGCAAGAGAAAGCCACAGCCGACATCCAGCGGGCAGCCCTTCTTCAACCTGACCACCCAGAGGTGCTGGGTCATGAGCAGAGGCTGCTGAAAGAGTCTCAAGCTATATACGAACAGGCTCGCACACAACTGATGGCTCACCAATTCGAAGATGCCATCCAAAATCTCTCCAGGGCCACCGAATTTACGCCAGAAGAAGCCAAGATCTACCTGCTGCGCGCATCAGCATACCGTGAACTGAACGAATATCACCTGGCTCTGCGAGATACAGAGAAGGCACTTTCGTGCTACAGACACAAATCGGAGATCTCGCGGACAAAAGACTTGCAGCAGCAAAATCAACCACCGCCACAGGGTAATACGTACCATCCCCAGACAAATTCGCGATCGAGTCCGGATACGTCAGCTCAGTACCACGACATTGTGAAACAGCGCAGTCTCATTCTCAACGACATCGGCATTCGTTTCTTGCACGAAAAATCGTATCAGCTGGCTGTAAATGCCATGAACCAGGCTATTCGTGGGCAAATGGACCTCACCGAGCATTTCCGCGAACAATTTTCCAGTCCACAACATTTCATCAATCGAGGGGATGCATACCGTGGCCTTTCCAACTTTCAAGCAGTAAGTTTGTGTCTTGCTACCTTTGAACATTTTGATGTCTGATGTTGCTTTTATTGCATTGACCGCAGGCGCTAGCAGATTACCATTACGCATTGGAATTACTTCCAGGAGACCGCAATATCCAGTCGCGAGTTGCACTCGTGCATTACCAGTTCGGAGTTGATTTATTCAACCGAGCACTTTTCGACAAGGCTGAACTGGAGTTTGGAAACGCTATCCAACAGGACCCTAACGTCCCTTCCTATTACGTGAGAAGAGGAGATGCCGCTCGATATCTCGAAAAGCATCAAGCCGCATGCGCTGACTATCAACAAGCTCTGCGTCTTAATCCCAACGATTTAGAAACTCGCGTACGTCATTGTTCACATGATGATATAGATGCAATAGGTATTGCTGACAGCCCTGTGTTGTATGTCCTTTTGATTCTCCACACAGATAAAACTCCAGCAGTACAACGTAGGACCATTGCCAGCAACCGACAACCAACGCGTCCTTGCATCTACAAGAATTGTTTCTCCAATGCGCGTGCTTTCACCACAACAACGCCGCTCCCAAGAGCTGCAGGCAAGCGTCGATGGTGCGAGGAAATCATTCAAGAAAACCAATCAACGCGTCCAAGATCTTTTCCATAACCGACCCATGGTCCCTCCGCCCAGCATGAACTCTCTCAAGTAACAGCAGGTTCCCGTTAGATGTCCTTATAGATAAGATTGTACTTGGGGATGTGGGATTTCTCGATCGGGCAGTTTACAATCGACTTCCCATGCCTTGCACCGCGATAAATAACCTTCACAGAAACAGGATACGTCAAAGCTGTGCATCTCAATGTCACGGCGGATATGTTTCTTTTAACACACCTCCACGAGATCGATCACATCTTGTTTCGTCCGAAAAGCACCAATAAATTTGGTGTGGTCGGGAGTTCTACACAGATAAAGAGGGTCACGTAATGATCTGATCAGCCTCTTGATGCACAGCGCCACTCACCCGTAGTCCACTTTCATGTGCTGCCCATTGACGAAGAAAATGGTGGCGGGAATGAGAGAAATGTCAAAATACTGGCAGTAGATTGGCACTTGCTCCGCTTCCACCAGACACAGTCGCGCCATCTTGAAAGCTCGCGCTCGCATCTGGCCAGCTGCAGTAAAAGAATGGATCAGTTTTGACTATAGTCATGTAGTATTCGAACGAGCGAGGTGGTCAGACGCACAATGTCGTCCTGCTGTAAGCACACAGCATCTGAGGCATGGCCAAAGCGCAGCACTAATACACGATCCTTCGTGCCACGGATGGCTTCATCTACAGCCAACTTGCTCTCCAGGTGCTCCAGCAAGAGCGAAGCCATTCTTTTGACCCAAGAATGGCTACACAAAAACATTTTTCGAGGTTTTTGCCGCGCCACTTCTGATTGGCTACTGGTTTTTGGCGCCAACTGATGTCCAAAACCCGCGTAGTGGCGTACACTTTCCTCCCAGCCAAGCAGCGACCATGGTGAACCTCACGCCCAACGCCGTGTCCATGCTCTACAACAAACAGTCCCCCGACGGCTTCGAGCCCTGGCTGCAGATCATCGACACGAAGAAGATCAAGCCTGCGAGCGGCACGGGCGGCGACCGCTACCGGTTCGGAAAGAGCTTTCCTCTGTTGTGGTCGACTGAGGTCTAATCTCGCTTGTTTACCTCCCTGCAGGATCGTGCTCTCGGACGGAACTTCGTACATCAGCGGCATGCTCGCGACGCAGTTGGCTTCTGTGCGTTTTCTTGCTCCAAACTATTTTCTATTTAACTGGAGTTCTAATTAGCGATTCGTGCACTTTCAGATGATGGAGACCGAGAGCCTGAAAGTGGAGTACGTGGTCCAGCTCAAAGACTATCTGGTCAATGAAGTACAAGGTCGACGTATCCTCATCGTGCTGAACATCGGAGACATCGTTCCAGTCTTTGAGCGCATCGGCTCCCCACAAAACATTGAAGGTGGCAAGGGATCGATCCCTGCTGCTCCTGTTGCTTCTACTGCCCCTCCTGCGGCTTCTCTTGGTGCCAGACCTGCACCGACGCCACAGCAATCGTACCAGCAGCCCCAGGCATCGACAAACTCGTATAATCAACCACCTGCTGCCCCGTCCAGTTATGCGCCACCTGTAAAACCAGCCCCGTCAGCCTATAACCGCGGTCCCGTGGTGCGCCAGGACCCGAACATTCGCCTTTCGGACATCCAAAGTCTGAACCCGTACGCCGGCGGACGTTGGACCATCAAGGCTCGTGTAACGAGCCGCGCTCCGATTAAAAATTGGAACAACGCACGTGGCTCTGGCAAACTCTTTAGCTGTGATCTATTGGATGCGAAAGGTGGAGAGATCCGCGCCACCTTCTTCAATGATGGAGTGGACAAATTTTACGAGATGTTGCGCCCCTCGAGTGTCTTCTATTTCTCTGGTGGCAAGGTCAAGATGGCCAACCGCCGTTTCTCGTCGCTGGACAATGATTATGAAGTGACGTTCGACCAGCACTCAGACATTTCGCCAGCTCCAGAAGATGGACAGATCTCGCAGATGAACTACAGTTTTAAGAGGATTGCTGAGATCGAATCCGTGGCTCCCGAGTCGAATGTCGATGTCATTGGTATTGTGCGCGACGTGGGCCAAGTGAATGAAATTACGTCAAAGGCAGGAAAGCAGTTGTTCAAGCGCGATATTTCGCTTGTGGACGACTCGAATGCCGAAATTAAGTGCACAATGTGGAATGAACGAGCGCAGGAGGATTGCAGCGCATGGCTGAATCAGGTCGTGGCTATCAAGGGCTGCCGCGTTAGCGAATACAACGGCCGGTCGATTGGCACACTATCGAGCTCGAGCTTCGCATTGAACCCGACGATCCCTGAAGCAGGTCACTTGTTGAACTGGTTCACAACGGGTGGTAATACTACTCAAGCTAAGTCTCTCAGTAGTGGAAGTGGTGGTTTTGGCGGTGGCTCGTTGGGAACATTTGCAGAGCGCGGAGTTATCAACGACATTAAGGGCAAGCAACTTGGCTTTGGCCAGAAACCTGATTACATCACTGTGAAGGGCACGGTGAACTTCATCAAGCATGACACGGGAATTTATTACCAGGCTTGCCCTAAGTGCCAGAAGAAGGTTGTGCCCGACGTGGCGCAGAACTTCACTTGTGAAAAATGTCAGACCACATACAACACGTGCGAAAATCGCTACATTCTTTCTGTGGTGATGTTAGATCACACAGGTAGCACGTGGACAACGTGTTTCAACGACCAGGGCAAGGTGGTGATGAATGGCCGCACGGCAGATGAAATTGCCGAGCTGCGCGACACAAACACGACGCTGTTTGAGTCGACTTTCAAGGATGCACTATTCCGACAGTACGTGTGTCGCCTCCGTGTGAAGGCAGAAAATGTGCAGGAAGAGCTTCGAGTGAAGGCTGGCGTGGTGAACTTGGAGCCAATTAACTTCGTTCAAGAGTCGAAGGATCTGCTCCAAGCTATCGCCCAGTACAATTAATCCAGCGTCTAGAATGAGAAAAACAAGTACGCAGGCGAAACCACGAGATGTTGCAGTCAATCCAGAAGATGCGCATTGCGACGGTGTAATCCGATTCTTGTTCGCACAGTGCTGGATTTTATTAATTCGCGTTACCCTTTTCATTACTTTTTGTCAGCACGTGTTCAACTTGTTGGTGCTTGAGCATAGTACCGATGCAGCATACACTTCAGTTCTGTTTCTCGCAGGTTTGATCTAGGTTTATTGGTACCCGCCTCTGTGAAGGTTTTCTGCGTTCGTTTTGGTCGAGTTGGCGCCGTTGAGTCATGTAGTACGGAGTATTCATCTGCTCGAATGGATCCTTGATAAAAATGCTGGCCTCTGGCACCACATGCGTCGTTGCTTTCCCGATGACAGCTCGGAAGGGCCCGCCTACCCATCTCAATTTGTTTTTCTAGCCACGACGGTAAGAACACAAATTCAGTTGATCGATCACATAGTTGATTTGGCATACCGAGCTTGGGCTCGCATAAAGCTACGCACCTGGTTTTCGATGGTCTCTCGCTCATGTGGGGTCACGTACGGTGCGTCGTTCACCACTGAGTAGTATCTACTAGCCTGCTTGCTTTCTTCTTCACGCATTCTGTTGAAGCGCTGCTGAGCGCAATAAGGTCTTTCCAGCTCGTTCTTTTGAGGCACACGCACAATTCGAGCGGGTTTAACTTGGCGTCGCGACAAATCAATTGTGGGCGAGAGCTCCTCTGTCTCTGGACATGGTTGCTTGTCTTGACTATTCTCTTGTCGGTGATGATCTATCATACGCACACTTGTGTCGCCATCGGTTGTCGAATAAACCGAAGCTGACGTCGGCGAAAATGCCGATCGTGCGGTATGAATTCGCCTTGAGGCCGCAACACGTGGTGCAGATCGGTAGGGCCCTGCCGAAACAGGGCGAGCGCGCTTGGGTGAAGTTCTGCCGATTCCAACCCCTCTTTGCCGTCAACAAGATGCTTGCTGTTGTTGCCAACACCATGAGCTTCAGTTCGAGAAATCTGAGTCGATAAAACCTGCTTGTTTTGCGCTAGAGCAAGTCGTTGTTTAAGTCGCGCGGATCCACTGATTGCCGACACATAACTGCGATCAATGTGTGCATGCACTTTGAGTTCATCATACTTTGTTAGCGTGAAGTTGCGCAACAGCGATAGTGTCTCTGGATATTCGCTGCCCATTTCAAAATGCGCGCCTAAACAATTCCCAAATTCCAATAGCATTGGTCCGCGATTGCTGTCAATAAGCACCCGATATTTGTTGCCTCCCGTGCTGACAATTTTCTCGTCGAGATCCCACTTGCTTTTGCAGTTGAGCACCAATTCTCGCGTGCGAGGAAATGTTGCGATTATCACGGGGTGTTGATGGGCTACCTCAAGCCGAATGCAGCCCCGCAACTCTCCACGTTTGGCAAGGAACAGCGGCTGGCTGATTTGGCCTACATTGGTTCTTTTACTTCCAGCACGCGCTGAATTTGGACGGGCACCATAGCTACGTGCGCTATCGCTGGAGTGCAGCACAAGACCCGTGTTTCCCTTTGGTACCCAACAATTCTCACGCTCTGCAAACACGAAAAAGTCGCCGGATTTAATATCCAACAGCACGTTATTGTTAACTGCATGAGCCGCCAAGAAGCTGGCAGTTCCTGCGATTTGTGAAGGCGGTGGAATCTCGTTAAGCGAGTCAATGAGGCTTCCTTTTCCTTCATTATTCATGACACGAAAGTACTCGCCACCAGTAGAACAGACAAAGGCCAGAAGAATTGCACCAAGTCCACCACCAAAAAACACTTCCCGGTCATCATGCACATTTTTGTGAGTAGCACGAGTTTGCGCATATTTGGCGCCCATGGACTTGAATTCGCGTCGCCATCCACGAATACGAAGTCAAGCTGGTCAAAATTCGTGATATTGTGCGGGTCGGTAAATTCTGAATGAAGCTCAAAAAGATAAGAATCCAGACCGCTACGGTGTTTCTCCTGCAGCCAGAATAAAGTAGAAAAAAACAAAGATGCAGTTAATCGCTGATGTACTCAGGAGAACAAAAAATCGTACGAGTCAAGCCACTCACCACAATTTCAACCTGCGTCACTTCAGCTTTCTGCACTTCCCGGATCACCCTCGTGACATGGCGTCTAAACTGCTCAAACCGCTCGCGGCCATTTTTGCTGGAGACTGGATAAGCGTTGACTAACAGCACCCGCATTGCTAAATTCGCAAGCTAATATCGATCGCGTCTAAGTAGTGAAAAACAAAAACAATAGTGTGCCGACAAAAATAACTGTTGTCGGACAATTACAAGAGTTTGTGCAGAATGGAAAACTTATAAACACAAGTAATGAACACCTCCGAGTCCTACCCAGAGTGGCCTAAAGGTCTGGGCGATCCAAGAGTGACCGTGCATTCTGATGTATCTGTGGCTACCAGTCGTCGAGAAGTTATCACCAAATTCCGGGTCCGTGGCACGCTAAGCGCAGAATGCAAACCACCAATACCAAAAAAGCGCCCACATCTTCGCCAATTCCAGGCTGTCCAGTTTGCACCGGTACGGACCATCGGCACTACGCTATTAATTTTGTTGATTGTTGATGATTACTGTAAACTATGATAGTGCCGATGCAGTTTCCAGCTTCACTGTCATGGTGATGTTGCGACGAAGCAGTGCCACAGCTGCATCAAGTACGGCAACTTGGCTGGGTATAATTGCTCAGAAAAGAGTGACGAACTGACTTCGCAATATTTTACGAAGGTTTGATAAGACTCGTCTTGGATACTACTGCGACGCATGTTTCGCTACCCGCCATCCAGACTACCGATTGCCTCACTCCTGGACACAAGTGAGCGGTATTGAACTAGTCTGCAGACTCTTCTCCGAGAAATTCTACCAAACTAAATGCTATACTTGCTGATCTCGTTGTAGACGCCACCAATCAGGACGAAGAATGGGTCTCGCACATAACGAGGTTAGTGTGATGTTATTCGTCTTTTGTACGCGCTGTCTGACAGGTGTTCATTTGCTAAAGACATAATCTCGAGCAAGACGCAGCGGAGATCAAATTGCTGCTGTCTAGCACGCAAGCGCTTTTGGTTCAGTCGTCATCGCTGTCTGACAAAAGCGGGCAAAAATTTCTGCACAGCAAACATTACAGCTACCATCAAAATCAATTGATTTCAAGAAGACGTACGCGACGGCAGCTACGCTTCATCGCACTTTGCAAGATCTGTTGAACAAAGTCCACGAACAACTTGAACAAAAGCCACCGTTGTCTACTGAGGAAGCGCTAATCAAGATCCAAACAATGTGGAAGATACGCCAAGCGCGAAAACAACTAAAAGCATTGGTTCGTGAAGTGTATGCCAGTTTCGAAGACCCAACAACAGGACAGACTTATTACTACAACAAGTACACCAAGGAAACGCAGTGGACGAAGCCCATCATGCTTGGTCAAGACTCGTTGATGCAGGAGAAAAAGACACCGCAAAAGGCATCCAAGGCACCAACAATATTTATATCAAGAGAAGAGCAAGAGCAGTATGCTGTATTGAAACTGCAATCGATGGCACGCTCGCATTCTGCGCGACGCCACATGAGGAAATTGATTTCATCAGTTTACGAGAAGATTTGGGATGACAACACGAAGCGCTTTTACTATCATAACACGCGGACGAAAGAAGTCAAGTGGGAGAAACCCCGTTGGGTGAACGATGACGATCTACTAACACCCCGAACACGTTACGCACAACTGCAACGAGAAGCGATCGAAAATGCTGAAAACAAGCTGAGTGCTATAGCAGAAGAGAAAGCGAAGAAACCCAGAGAGTCATTGACTCCAGATGAGGCTGCTGGTAAACTGCAGTCGATGGTGCGTTCGCATTTCGCACGACGTCACATGAGAAGGTTGATTTCATCCGTCTACGAAAAATTTGGGACGCCGATGCACGCTTGTTTTACTATCACAACACCAACACTAAAGAAGTGAAATGGGAGAAACCTCGGTGGGTTAGCGACGAAGACATACTGACGCCTCGCACGCGCTTCGCACAGCTACAGCAAGAAGCTAGGAGTCGAGGGGGCAAGCACAGGTGGCGATAAAGGCAAGAAAAACAGTCGACGATGCACACAAGGGACCTGCAACCCAAGATGAGGCAGCTCGCATGGTACAGCGCGCCTACAGGCGTAAGAAAGGCTTTCAGAACTTGCTTCGACTGTGTCGCTCTGTGTATGAGCGCATTTATGATCCTGAGCAGGGGTTATACTACTACCACAACACTCGAACGAAAGAGACGACGTGGGATAAACCCTTGCTGCTGCGTGGAGCGGAGTCGGACGTGTTCACTCCTCGAACTCGCCAGAAAAGTTGCAGTTGCTGACGGCAACAACTCATGGAAGGACAATCAAAACACCTCGACAGTGGACTGAAGAATCAGCGGCGACACGACTCCAAGGACTCTACCGGCAAAAGAAGGCGAAGACAGAACTAGGAGCAAAGTTGATGCAGCGATTCAAGCAGGCGATCGATCCGTCCTCCGGGCTCGTCTACTACGTTAATGTACAGACGCAAGAGGTGAGTTGGGACCCTCCCGCTTTGCTACTTCGATCCGGTGTCCAGATCGAGACGCTTGAGTAGTTGAAGAAGCACATTGCCTGTGCCTTGAACGGCGTTTCGGTTGACAAGCAAGATCTTCGCGAATAATGCAGTCGAGGTATTTCGGGTGCTTGGTGGTCGAAGAGGTTGCAACTAAAGAGCATTTCTGACAATGCGAACTGCTTCTCTGCGCTTGCTGCTCGTGGCAAGCAGCATCACCCGCTCTGCATCACCTTCGTGACATCCTCAAGCATCTACTTTCCAGATACATTTGACCCACTTGGTGAGCAGAATGACGCGACCCTCGAACCGTCAGCAGACTGCGATGTCGACGAGATTCAGCTCGCATCCGATGGGACCATCGCGCAGTGGGGTCTAGCACTCGGCACGCGGGTGGCCCCCAACATGACGGTGAACGGCACCGTGATACCAGATGACTACAACTTTTATCATGTGTGCGTGGCGCGCCACGACCACGAACATCTCATCACGGTTCGATTGCTGTGCGACGATAACGACGTATCCGATGGCGGAGATGCCAACCTCTACCTCTCTAGCGATTTCAAATATCCGCGAATGGGTCAATCGACGTGGATATCGCAACGCCCCGGCAACGAATCGATCGATCTCTACACGTATCTTGACGGCTTCCCACGGAGAGACGAAAGCGGTGGAGGGCGGTGGACCGCGCTTCACATCGGCGTTTTCGGTGCTGGCGACGTCAACACGAGCTACGACTTGTCCGTGGCGGTCACAGACCTCCCAAACACAGCAGACATCCGATCCAGAGAGCAGTTCTATGCCGAACAACGCCGCAGCGATCGGAAGCAAAAACTGCGTCGTGGGTACGCTACCAACTAGTCAATGCTTCCCTAAACTCATCAGGAAGAGATCTATCTACCACACTATCTAACTCTAATTCAGCTATGCAAGTGCTCCCTCGAATGATTGTTTCTTTGAAAAGGGTGGTGTTAAAAAACACCAGGAAATGAAGTCACTTGAAGGAGATTGCTCACCGGAAACGTCAGCGTAACCAGCGACAAACTTTCCTCCAGAAACAAATTGTCGGCGCCAAGAACGTTGCGTCCTGTGGAAACCGAAGTAGAGAAGCGATAAGCCGCTTAACCGCCGAAGCCGTACAGAGTGCGGCCCTGACGCTTGAGGGCGTACACGACGTCCATGGCCGTCACCGTTTTGCGGCGAGCGTGCTCCGTGTAGGTCACCGAGTCACGGATGACGTTCTCAAGGAACACCTTGAGCACGCCACGGGTCTCCTCGTAGATGAGGCCGGAGATACGCTTCACACCACCACGACGTGCGAGACGACGGATGGCGGGCTTGGTAATGCCCTGGATGTTGTCGCGAAGAACCTTGCGGTGACGCTTGGCACCGCCCTTGCCCAGTCCCTTGCCGCCTTTGCCACGTCCAGACATTGTTGCTTGAGTTGCGAGTGTTGCTTGCTTCTTGCTCGGAAGATTGCAGAATGAACTGCTGGAAAGACCCCAAAGTTCAAATCTGCCTGTAGCCACCCCTTCACTTGGAACTTCTATGCCGAGTTTTCCCGCCCAAATGGCGCGCCATCTTTCCGCAACGTTCGCACAAAACTGAGCCGAACTCCTCGTTGTCCTCGAATACACGTCTATCATTGGTCGAGAAATACGGGGATTGTATTCTGAATGATGATTGGTGGAACGATTGAATACGCTTCTCCCACTGGTGGAAAATACGTCGTCGTCTCTCTGATTGGCGGATCGGCCTCTCCCACATAGTCCTCTCCTCGTCTTCATGATCATTACGGAGCCTTGACAGTCGCTGAGTTGAGGCATTCCCGATTTTGCTCAGCTCTCAACACTCGACCGCAAAGCAACTCACTCTTCTCGACCAACCATGGCTCGTACCAAGCAGACCGCTCGTAAGTCCACCGGTGGCAAGGCCCCGCGCAAGCAGCTGGCCACCAAGGCCGCTCGTAAGAGCGCCCCGCCACGGGCGGCGTCAAGAAGCCGCACCGTTACCGCCCAGGTACGGTCGCCCTGCGTGAGATCCGTCGCTACCAGAAGTCGACGGAGCTCCTGATCCGCAAGCTGCCGTTCCAGCGTCTGGTGCGTGAAATCGCCCAGGACTTCAAGACCGACCTGCGCTTCCAGGGCTCGGCTGTGCTCGCCCTGCAGGAGGCTGCCGAGGCTTACCTCGTGGGCCTCTTCGAGGACACGAACCTGTGCGCCATCCACGCCAAGCGTGTGACCATCATGCCCAAGGACATCCAGCTGGCCCGCCGCATCCGTGGCGAGCGCTCGTAAGCTGACCGTGTCTTTGGCTAGCGTCGCTTGCTGAGGATCTGTCTGCTGCAGGCAGGTCCACAACCCCTAGTTGACTCAATCGAGCCTTCTAGCATTCTATCCCTGGTGTTTTTTAACACCACCCTTTTCCAAAGAAACTTGACAGCGTAGACGTATCGGTACCGTAGATGGATAAAGCTGTTAGACAGAGGTGTATTTGTAGTTTGTATACAGGTTGAAGTGATGTGGTTTGCTCATCATATCTGCAGTGGCATTTGTAGCATGTCAAAGATTGGATCGTTTAAATTGAAGAGGTCTGGTGCAGCACTTATTCACGTCCGCAGTCGCTGAGACGAATCGAACCGAACTCCGCACTCCACGCACCTACAAAATACAGACTAGTCAGCACATACCTACTGTCGAAACCATTTTCACGAGCACGTACGCAAAGTCGTCCTCCGTCGCCACAGCAGTCTGCAAGCAATAGTAGCAATACACATGCTTGCAAGACGTGATATAGGGCGTCTGCGGCGGAGACATACCGCACAAACAGCACTGCGACGTCCGAGGACCAGTAGTAGACGAACTTCCCTTCAAAGCCGCAGTCGTGCGCATGCTGCTCCACGTCAGGAAAGGCAGAACAAAGTTGCCGAACTCCTACAGTAACAAATGAAGTAATCAGAGCAACATCTTCCGCAACGACACTCCACGTGCTACGCCGACGCACCATCAATCCATCCCATAACAGTTGCCGAGTCATGTACTCAAAGTTAATCGATCGCGGCGCAGTTGACGGAGTAATACTCTCCTGTAGTGGAGCACAGCAGGAGCAAGACGAGTGAGCACATAACTGGAAGGCAAGCAATCGCATGCAAGAAAGAGGCTCACCATCTTCATCCCGAGGCATCGCTCAGGGAGTGACCGATACGTCCCTTTACGCAAGAAAACGAGCAGGTTCACAAGCTGACACATGACAACAAGAGTGTCCAGCTTCTTCATCATAGCAAGTATGCGTTCACGTGACGTTTCAACAGGCTCAGACGTTGACGGCGTCTCTCTACTTGTCCACCGCGCTGATGCCAAATAACGAAACAAACGTTTCCACACGTACGGCAGCCCCACCGACAACACGAAGAAGGCCCCAACACGTCGTCGCGTCAGCACTTGAGGTGCATAGCGCACATTCTCTAGCTTCATTCCTGGCGTTGGCTATGTCAATAGTTTAGCATGTCGGAACGATGACCACTGGCAAACAATATTGAGACGTACTCTCCCAAAGCCCGTTGTGAAGGCGAACAGCAGTGCACCAAGTGCCGCATCGATCTCCGGCTTGATGCGGTCCACGATACCAGGCTCAAACATGCTGAACATGCTTTTCAGGGGGTTCTAAGCAGCCCCAGGATCTCTGAGTCCAGGATCAGAGCATCCCATTTGTTCACGCGGAGGTGGCTGGACGGACTGCGCAGAGACTGGTACGGAACGCGGAGCTCAGCGCCATCGTCGAAATTGGATCGGCTCTCCTGCAGCGCAGACGCCGCTGTCTGTACGTGCGGCTGCATACGCTTGACGTTGACACACTCGGTTTGGTTCTCGTTGACGTAATGTTTGATGCGGCACGTACCTTGGTTTTAGCTATAATACCCCGGGCTATCTTAGTACATTTAGAGGCAGTTTACCTTGAAGGGGTGCAAGCAGGAGAAGATGATTGCAGCCAGAACGCTTGCCGCGATTGGGCTACTGCTGATGCTGGCAGTTGTGCCAGAACTAACTGACGCTCACGCGAATATCCGAGGAGGCAACACGATGGCGATGGTGGTATCTGCGAATGCACCAGAGACGAATGGTGCGATGTGCGATGACACAGTCAGCGGAGGATGTCATTTGAGTCGACGACTCCTGCTGAGAGAAGAAGCTGAAGTGAGCTCTCCCGAGTTTATTCCAACTCACGAGTGGCAGGATATCATGGCTGGTCAAGCAATTCCCCGGTACGATAACATGCAAAGCTTCATTGCTACTTTCACACTCTTTTTCACGACGCGCTCTACTGTTACGATGCAGGGTCTGTACATCCGGGTCAACCTCGAGACCGGCAAAAAGAGGCCAAGCTTCTCGAGTGAGCTGTAGAGATGATTCAGCACCATTACCACCACCATTTTTTTCCTGCAGATAATTTCAAAAGAACACTTTTGGTAGTTGTGCTCAATAGATAACAAAACAATACGCCAAAAATGCTGCACACTTCACTTCAAGAACGCGTCAGTCTTTTCGCTGCCACTCCTTTGCTCACGGTGGTGCGCGTGCAAGCAAACTTTGATGCAACGAACCGCCAGGCAAACTCGCTCGTGCCAGTAAGGCGTCGTAAAACACCCCCAAAGGCAACCACGTCCGACGCTGGCGCTCCACCCATGTTTGAGCCAACTCACGAATGGAAGGCCATCCTCCCAAACCAGGTGCTCCCACCGGTAGGTTACTTGTGCCTTCTTGCAAACACCTTCTATTATTTACTATCTGAGGGATCACATTAAAACCGCTTTGCCTACTGCTGCACAGGGCCTCCACATCCGTGTGAACCTGCAAACTGGCAAGAAGGAGGCAAAATTGCTTGACTAACCCTACGCAATCAAACAAGCGCGCATGACAGTGAAAAGCTACAGTAGAAACTAGTTTTTTTCATAATTAGCAGCGATAACTGGTCGCATGGCTAACAGCATGGCTACCAGCGCAACGCCACGTGTCGCCCATGGCAGTCAAATGCACCTCCGCCACATGAATTCCATTTTGACCTTCTCGAACACGTCACCGTTCTTTATGTTGCGCTTTTCTATTTCAAGTTGCATTTCATATTATGTTGCAACAAAGTTGCTACTACAAAAGTCCACGTATCCATCAGAAGTTGCCATTCTCGATTTGGTGACAAGCTACGTGTTCACCACCAGATCGTACGCTGAGCAATCGCAGCTTCGACAATATGAAGAGAAGAGCAGGACGCTCAAAACTGGGCCAATTCGTGCTCCTAACAGCAGCAGCTGTTGTGTTGCTACTCGCTGTCGGCGCCAACGCTGGGCAGACCAAGAAGGTTGGAGTGGAGATTGCGCCAATTGCGGCGACTGATGGACAAGCAACAGAAGATTCTACAGTTGCCAGTTCTGTGCCTGAGTTTGTTGCAACGAACGAGTGGCAGGAGTTGCTGCCTGGACAAGGCGTGCCGCGGGTGAGTGAACCTTGTCTTTTTCATGCGTTGATTGTATGCGAGTTATTGCGCTAACAACACAATACTATTGGGACGCTGTAGGGATTACACGTGCGGCTGAACTTGGAGACTGGCAAGCGAGAGGCAAGGCTGGTGGACCCTTCTGAAGCAGTTGAGGAAGAAGCCATGCGATCGGTTGTAGTTGATAAAGACGCTGCAGTTACGGTGGCCACAGACATCACCGGAGAGATTGTAGCTGGAGTGGATGAAGATGACGCGCTTACTGTCTCTGAGGATGAAGCTTTCAATGAAGAAACTGCTGAGATCGCAGTTGATGAGACGGTGAGCGGTGACTCTGAGCATGCCACAGCGGAAGGTGCAGAGCCAAATTGGAACCACGAGAAGATCTATGAAGTGCTGCAGGCTCTGCCAGAGCCACCAAAGGTGGAAGGCATGGACATCCACGATGCACACGAAAAATTGTCACCCGCTGAGTTCCGACAACAGATTGTTACACTTTGGAAAAAGCGCCAAGCCGAGCTTAAGGAGGCACTTGAATCTCTTCAGGACGACGCGAAGTACCTAGGCAAGTTGCTAGACCAATTCAAGGACGCTGAACAGAGAGGCGATACGGAGGGACAACTGTCCGTCCTCGAGGTGTTGGAGTGGGAAGTGCAGGACCTAGACAAGACTCACGTGTTCAACTTTATTGGCGGCTTCACCATCATGGCCGAATACCTCAATTCGACCAATTTGCCCGTCCGTGCAAGTGCTGCGTGGGTATTTGGCTCTGCAGCTAAGAACTACAAGGATGGGCAAAACTGGGCAATCGACGCTGGTTCTGTGCCAAAGTTGATTGGGTCGTTGAAGCTGGAAATTCAGAGCGCTGACGAAGCCGCCAAAGAAGTCTTGGAAGTGAAGAAGAAAGCTGTCTACGCACTGTCTTCAATTGTGCGTTCCAATGAGCGTGGCCAGCGTTTGTTTTTGTTACACAACGGCCCAGAAACATTGGCAGGATTATTCAACGACGCGCACCCTATGAAGCTTCAGTTAAAGGTAAGTCTTGAGATGTATATCTTATTCGGTTGTCTTTAATTAAGTCGAGTAATTGTCATCGCAGGCACTTCTGTTCATGTACGACCTTTTGGCTGAGGCAGCTGAGAAACCGAATGCCGACGAACCTTCTCCTGTGACCGAGTTGACGACTATATTCCAAGCTGTGGAGTGGTGCAAACGCCTGTCGACATTTTTCGTCGACGCGGTACGTGAAAAAATGGGCATTTAAGTGATGTATCCGTTGTGTTAGCTAACTACAATGTGTGTGAATGGAATCGCGATAATCCAGGCTCCAACACTCACTGAGCGCGAGGTAATTGAGCTTGTGGACGCCATGCGCCACCAGCTTCCTTCGTGCAAAATTGAGCACCAGGCATCGGGTGTTAAGGCTGCCGTAGAATCACTTGCTAAGGTTTTTGCAGCTGACGAGGAGACCGATGAAGCAGAGAAACAGGAATTAGCCCTGTTTTTCAGGACTTCCTTGACCGTGTATAAGTCTACAGAAGAGTAAACAAGATCCACTAGTTTTGGCACATCGTAGGCAGACCAATGTATTTTTCATAAATATAAACAAATGCCCACTACAGTATGGACATGTAATAGATTCGTGCTAACCTTCCCGAATTTGGCACTGTACAATGGAATTAGGATACATCGAATCGAAAAGACTCGGGCAGTCCAGCAGGGCGGGGGTTGGACACATGCCCGTAGAGGCACGTTGATCCGAGGAGCGCATTCTCATCTCTAGCAGTGCCTCGCCAAATTTACCTCGGGGTACATTCTCGATCCGAAGTTCATAGATAAAGCTGGTGCTTGAACAGTATCGCGGTGCCATACTACTACGGGGTGACAAAGCCCCACACTTCTACGTTGAATATGTCAAAGTCAGCATCCCTAGTGAGGCATCTAAACTCCAGGTCAAATCACGATCAAGAATAAACTTCAACGTAAAATGTCATGTACCTGTTTCCGAATGTTTTGGATTTGCCACTAGTACCTCGCGACAAGTCCGCGTTTAAACACCAGGCAAAGTCGCCCCTGTTCCACATAGCAAGCGATCAAACGAGGTTAAATACTGTACACACATGTAGAGCTTATAGCGCTCACGTACCCGCCACCCATTGCGATGCATTCGTCGTTGCTAAACATGACCATCATATTGAGGCATGACCACGGGAACGACTCGAACTGGGGGTTGAGTGTGAACACGAAAGACTCACCACCGCCATAATAATTCGCCGAATTTTGCCACGTCTCGGTCACGAATCCACCGAAAACTTCTCCTTTTGTAGTCTCGACAACGATCAGCGTGGAGCTGTGCCCTCGCACTTTTCTCAGAAGTGTGTGGAGGCTGCATCCATGCTGCGCCAAGCTGTACAGCAGCTGCCAGTCATCGCAGCAGCGACTATTAGGCAAACTTGCCGCTAAGCGCGGCACCAGTGTCGACGTATACTTGAGATTCAACAACACCCCCGTAGTCGACCCTCCTAGGAGAGTAGGCGAAGTGTTCAATTGAATAACAAGACCCCCATCCGAAGGCGTGGAAACCGGCGCTAAATCTTCTTCTTGCTGATTTTCCTCATCCTGTTGGCGTCTAGCTCGGCGCTTCAAGCGCTGCTTGATAGCCGACAATCGCCTTCTCATTCCTCATGGAACGTCGTCAAACTCGTCAGCGTAACGCCGTTTGGTTCAAATAGTGACGTTCCGTCTCATATTGTGTAATTTGATCATTATTATTTGAGAGTCACACATAAACTGGGTTTATTCGTAATTGTGAATGCGTTCATCAGTACCGGCCCCGCAGCCTCTCGGTGTATTACGAGGCCATGGCGCTGCTGTTAACAGCGTGGGGTTTCTTTCTCCATCGACAGTCGTATCGGGCTCAGGAGATGGTTCTGTCAAACTCTGGGACTTGAAATCGCGTCGAGAATTGGCCACAAACAGCTCAGCGCACTCGAAAGCAGGTGTGTTACACTCGGCTGGAGTTTGTTGCCCCACTACATCAGAGACAAAATTCGCAACGCAAGGCCGAGATGGATACGTGAAAATATGGGACGCTCAGTCGTTTGGGGCTGATGCAGCACCTCTGACGAAATTTTACTGCGGATCGTACTCGTTTACCAAGTTCGCGACTCTCCGTTGGCCTGGACAAGGTGCAGCAGACAATACCAATCTGATCGTGTGCCCCAGTAGTGTAGACAACAAGGTTCGTTGTTGTTTCAGTAGTATCTGATAGATTGGTCACTGACGTGTGTGATGTATTACCGCTGAAAAGCTGTTGGTTTTCGATTGGCGATCAGACAGTTCCTCGGCAGCAATGACGCTCACTGTACCCGACGCCGCCACCAAGAGAGGAATGTGCGTTTCATTCTCACTGTTTGAGAGCAGCGTTCTACAGAGCGAGAACGGTGCTGGTGGTAATATGGAAGTCTATGTTGCGGCCGGATTTGAAGGTGGCCAGTTAGCCATCTTAGACTTGCGCTCGGGTGGTAAAGTGGCTTGCGAAGCGACTGTTGCTCAAGGAGCTAACGCGTGTACGTGCATACCCCCATGATATTTATTACTGGGCTTGTATTTTTTCTCATTCAAGTGCTGGTGGTGTAGTGCTCTCCTTCGACGTTACTCGCGACGGGCGGTCTGCAGTGTGCGGATCCTCGGGCGAAGAGCTCTATATGGCCAAGTTTGATGTGGCATCGTTCATGCTTCGTTCGCAGTCATTTTTTCTTGCTCTCACGGAGGCTTCAGCAGTGTGCGTATCCGTGGTGACCAGCGCATTGTAGCAACTGCAGGCTGGGACCATCGTGTGCGAGTATTTCATTTGCGCAAGCTTAAGCCGCTTGCTGTTCTCAAGTATCACACAGAAAGCGTCTTCGGGATCGATTTTAGTTCAGACAGCGCGCTGCTCACATCGTGTTCCAAGGACCACAAGATTGCACTTTGGTCTATCTTCCCACCGTCTTCTAACGCTGTTACGGACGCATTGAGACCGTATTGACAATTTTGTGAGGCCAAGTAATATCATTGTGATTGATTCAGCTCACTCGGCCACTTAACTTACAGGTGATTAGGACGTAAATTCGACAGATTTCTTCAGGTTGGCGTTGTAGTACAGGAAGTGATGGTAGCGGAAGTATGTGAGCAGCTCCGCAAAGCCCACATCGCGCTGTGCATGGCACTCACGACCACGATGACCGTACTGTTGGCACACGCGGCAACGATGTTCGCCAGTACAGTGACTGGGGTTTCCACATAACAAGCAACCTTTGTTTCTGTTGGGACAGTCAGAGCCGCGATGTGAGCCACGTTCAATACAGTACCGACAGCGGTGCTGGGCCGTCACGTGTGCTTTGCTTCGACAGAACGAGCATTCTGGTTCGTTGGTAGCATCGCTAGTGTGTGCCTTGGTCTTGGCCTTGTGTGCGTGCGCATGCTCAAAGGCACGGTCGATTGATCGTGTAACAGGCAGCAGCGAAAAATGGTGCGGTGTACGTCGGCCAATTCCCAATCCATCTTCGCGCAGAAAAATTTTTATGCAAGCATCCACGTAGCCCTCGGCTGTGGGTGGAAAAGCGTGCACCGTGTCCGATGGGTGCATGACGACCAGCAATTGCTGGGGGTCGAATAACACACGCAGTCGCGCAGCAAACCCGATATCACCTACTCGGGGAGAGCCAAAGCCGACAAAGTTAATCTTACTGGCGTCCCAACCGTTCATGCGAGCATGATCACCAAGGTATAACATGAAAAGCTGACCAAGCATGCCCCCATGCTGTACCCTGTAACGTGAACTGGCACTCCTTGCTCCATGTACTTCAGGATGGCGTCAAGTAACCCATCCTTAATCATGTCTTGCATATAGTCGTTGATAGCACGGTGCACACGCACTACACGAGCCTTACTGAGGCGCACGGGATTTATTTCACCAGAACCGGTGCTGTCGGAATCGCTATCACGGCGCCGGCGCCGAGCATGAGTCTGCGCGTGCACTGGTACGGCAGTTGGCTGGTCCAATACAAGTGAATCAAAGCGCTGGACTCGTGCCTTACGCATAAGCTTCTCCAGTATCGAAATTCCAGGCGGCTCCGTGAAACCACGATCCAAAGCTACCGCCATCATGTTTTGAATACTCTGGCGAATGCGGGTCTTCTCGCCATCTGACCATGCATGACCGATTTTACTCCACATAAACTTCAAAAGCTGAGATGCAGGTGCATAATCTCCCGATACGGACGAAGTCACGAGGTTGATCGCCGACGAAAGCGATATGCCCTTCATCTCCGTTTTGAACTCCCTCAGCTCGTCTTCAGCCCAACCTGACCAAAAGTCTCCCCATACATCGCGTATAGTTTCAGGATTTCCCGCAGGGCTGAAAGCTACCACGACATCGCGTGTAGGCCCAGTCGACGGGTGATGCACCTCGCCTTCCCAAACGTGCGCCCTAGCGCAATGGCTCTTGTTTTGGAATATGTGCTTGAGCTCGTACACTGGTGCGATAGCATCAGGTGCCCTGCGATCAGCTCGGATCTTCACACCAAGACCAAACTGCACATTTTTGTTGCCGTTAGCGTCTTCGTTGACAACGTCGTTCTCCTTCAGCATCGAAAATTTAGCTGAAAGCAGTAGAAGCTGCTTCCCACGAGCCAAAATCTCGCGTTTACGACGGAAACTGCGATGCATGTCAGCGATAGCCGAAGCGAACGCGTCACTGACATCCTCGTCCTCGGGACAAGATACAATGGCTTCTTCCTGTTCAGTAATCAGCAGGATTTCGCGATCGTGGTATTTTCCAGCAATCACATCCACGCCCCACTTCTCCAGGTCGGTGTGAGCGGACTCGATGTCCTCACCACTTGCAAGCTGGTGTTTGCACGTCACCAAAAATGCCTTGGGACACCATTCCTTGCGGATTTTGCGGATGATGTTGGGGACCCGAACAAAGTTGACCGAAAACTCTTCGTGCTTCTTTTTGGAAAGCTTCTTGAAGTGCTTTTTCACCCTTTTACCATGGTGCGATGACACCGACGCAGGATCTCCAGTGTCTTGCTTGTTGTCATTCGCTTCAGCAGCAGCAGCAGCAGGCGCGTCTACGGGAACGTAAAAGTCCATGAGCGTCGCGGCAAGCACGACGATGCCACGGTTTCCGGCGGCTTTCATAGCTTGAGCAGTCAGCCGCGTGAGCATCAGGTACTGTTGCACTGAGGAGAAGCTCAGATAGAGCACGCGGGTGCTGCATTCCGTATACAGCTGCGTGATCTTCTGGAACTGCAGCTGCTGCGAGAGATCAACGCCCGAGAGCACCAGTCCATTGTCCTGCAAGCTGAACATGTCCATGAAGGCTCCATTCTGGATAAACTTTTGGAAGTGGCGTGTGAACGGCCGCAGTGAGTCCTCGCGATGCACAAAGATGACAGCATAGCCCAGTTGCAGCAGGTACTCGGCACAAGCAGGCCCTTGCTGCTCCTGCACTTGAGGCGCCACGTCCACGAACGTATCATTTTCAGGATCCAGCGGCACAATCGTCGCGCCAGACGTGATGAGCGCAATACCGCGGCGCTTGTCCAACTGCGCTGCAACGAACTCCTCCGTCTGTTTTTGGATGGCGCTCAGTTCCCAGCGCGGGTCCTCCGTCGTCTTGGAGAAGAATTCCTCCACGAACGCACTCGAGTCCGTGGGCACAGCGCCACTGATGCGGTGGCGCAGCGTCCCCCAGAGCGCCATGTCTTTGCGGTGCGGTAGGAACGACAGTGAGTGCTTCTTGCTGCTGCTGTCGGGGCAAGATGGAGACTGGCGCGTCTCGTCGTCGCTCATGGTTCGTTCGTGGCGGGGCTGTCTGGCTCGTGGGTCGGTTTCGTGCGAAAGCGACTTAGTCTGATTCAGTATCTGCTGTGAGATCCCACTTTATGGATTTTCTGCGAATCACGACGCGCGACGCACAGCTTTTTCTGCCTATCGCGACGCGCATTGCTTATGGTGGAACTATCAGTGTGACGCGCCAGACTGACGCATCGTCAATTTGGCACATTCGAATGGATCAACTCGTACGAGTCGTACCACGCTCAAACACGCTGGCACAGCTCAAGTTCCAAGGGGAAGACATGCATCGCTCTATAAATGTGCCGTAGATAGCAGCACTTGGCCTTGTCTATCCAGTTCCAGGGCTGTAACTGACTGGTTCTGTTCTGTGCATTTTCGGACAGAAATAGCTCTCTAAGTGCGTATAGCGATCTGTACCTGGCTGTGGCGAACTTACTGCAGAAGATCGCGAATCTTGAAGTGACGTTACGAATCAAGCGCCGCCAGATTCGTGGAACTCCGGCTGCCAGTCAGTGAATCCGATGGAAGGGCGATGGCGATGGGAACGGATTGCCCCTCTCTCGTCCTTGCTGTGGCTGGCGGTCTCCTTCCAAGTATGCACGGCGCTGAATTGTGCACTGCCGCAGCCGCAGCTCGTGGGCGTGCTGAATGCGACTGCTGTGCAACTTCCTGTCGACATCGTCCTGACGACCACGTACCGCCAAGACGCTGAATCCGACGACCTTCTCTTCGTCGCGACTCAAAATCTGCGCGAAATTCCATGTTGGTGCTGCATTTAGATCGTCCCTCATACCTGCAATAAGCACGTGCTGACGCCGCTGTGATCAGGGAACGAGAAAATCACCATCAAGACTCCTGGGAGGCATCGCATCCGTATGGCTACGTAAAGACCGTCATTTGGAGGATAGTGCCAATGCTAATTCTATTCTTTGTTTGCCCAGTGACTGCGGTGGCGGAGCTGAGCACCGAGTGCTCACGAACGGATCTCTTCGTGTTTGACGGATTTCTCGCTGCGGAGCCTAGCATTACCATTGAAGATGACTCTCGGTCGCTGGAGTGCCTTCCCCGGAGATCCACCTCATTATTTTGTGGTCAGCCATGCCAGAGGACCAATTCTCGAAGTTCGTCCGGATCGTGTCCGCTTTCTCCGACGTCGTCGACTATCCCGAAGCCAATTATCATCTGCGATTACTTGCAACATTGCGAGTAGATCCAGGCGAAGACCGACGCTTTGATGAGGGCTGGTATCAAGAGTTTTATGGGGATACGTATTATGGTTTGTTCTTTGGGACGTCCGAGAAGGTGGACATGGTGCATGTCAAAGGTGACGGGGCCTTTCGAGTATTGATTGTTGAGGATCTCTGCCCCAAATACGCGTTCCATCTCAAGCGGAACATGATGCTGAATACCAATACGTTTGCTACGAAAAATATTCTTCGCCGGCAAAGTCCCCACTGGTATCAGGTGCATACGACCCTCACTCTTCAGGAATCCGACACCGATTATCACCGCCTATTTGGAACGAGTGGAAGAGCTATGCTTCAAGCACTGCAGCTAGATAAGCTGTCACGTGTTGGCGGCCACGCCAGAGGGCTTCGAGTTCCCGAAGCTGTCTACATTTTGTCCTGGAGGCGTATTTTCCTGCCTGTTGATGCCATGGAAGTGCTTGGAGTTATCATGCAAAGCGAGTGGTACCGCTTTGAGCTGGACGTGCCGGCGCTTCATGTTCGTTCAAATTCGCGATATTCTGTCGTTGTTTGCATGCTGACTAAATCAGTTTGGTGGCGTATGTATGTGAACTGACAGGCTGAACTAAGTGCAGTCATGTTAAACCCTGATGTGACGTCCAGCCAAGAGAACATTCATCGTGCAGCTTTCCTCGGTTCGAGTCGATTGCCGCTCTTGGCGCATTTACCAGCTGACACTCGATGGTACAGAGGGATGCTGGAATTGAGGCATGTCAAGAGATTCCGTGTGCTTAAGGACAGTAGTTGGGGCCAGCAACTGCCACCATGCAGTGCCGTCGGGGTGGCTGCCACAGCGTACTCTGCTCAAGACTTGTATGAGCTCAAAGAAGGCAATCTTCGCGATCATGTCGGGGAGCTTCAACACCGCACCGACCACTTCAACCACACGATCGTTGTGGTCGGCGCGAATGTCGATGGGCCATTCACGATTTGGGATGGCAACCACCGAGCAATTGCGCTGGCACTCACTCACTCAGACTCGCACTTGCTACTCGTGTACGTCGGCATCAGCCCCAGGTTCGCCTCGCCACACACAGGCTCATTGTTTTGTCCATAAACCTCAATAGAGACCTGATCGCTCGTGCCCTTATATAGGATCTCTAATATAATATAACCCTTATATCAGGGTGTCGTTGATTGCAGCTGTTGCATAACCGAAAATGGAGCAACGGCAGCGTCAAGTAGACGGCGCTAAGAAGTCGGGAGGGGATTCCTGTCCCCCACCGGGCTGCTGAAGCGTGGCTGGAACGGAGTCACGAGTCCCTTGACCACCCTCAAGGACTCGGTGTACAATGCAGCGACGCCTCGTTCCGTGGCTGCGACCCCCACGAACCGCATGACGTTGCCCAGTCCCACCGAGTATCCGAGCCTCTTCGACGTCCGCGGCCCGTCCTCCACGCGCTCAGCGGACGGAGCCTCAGGCTACAGTGTCAAGAGCGAAGTGGAGATGCGTATGCCGCAATCGGCGCGCGAGAGCAATGCTCGAACTGGTTCGTGGGGCAACTCAGCGAGGACAGCGTCAGGAAGTCGAGGTTGGGAGCAAGAGGAGGAACGGGCGACTGATGCACAGGGGAGGAAGAACGCGCGTATCTTGCAGTGTGCCACCACAATCTACACTCTGTACTAACCAACCCAAAGGCCAACAATTGGGGCAATGCGCTGCTGGACGCGTTTTATCCGACGCTGGAAGTCGACATTGCATTAGCACCGTTTCCGGGACTCGCTGACGTGTCAACGCGTGATTTCCAGCCATATTTACGCAAATTTGGGGAGAATGCTGCCAAGTACGAGGAGAATCACGCGAAACCTGTGAGTGAGCAGCTCTCATCCAGTAACGTGCCGTCGATCTCAGTTGCAGACGGTAACTCTGCTTTTTGTTTTGTAACAGCAAATACTTATGTGCAATACTTCCTAATCCGTGTGGTTGTCATGCATTGTCGCAGAGGATGTGGCCAAGTGCCTGGATGTAGTGCCCAACTTGTTTTTCCGCCCAGACTTCGACTTTACGGACTCTAACACATTTGAGGAAGTTATGAATATGCCGAGTTCTTCTTCCCTTCAAGAACAGGCACGTCCCTCGACTCTGTTTCGGTTTGCCATGGCTTCACGCTCCACGCTCATAGTAATCTGACTGAATTGTGTCACTGTGTTTTTGATATGCAGCTGACGACGTACTTGGATCGCGTCGAATTCACACTTCTGCGTCAAGTTTCATCTCGATCGGACAGGTTTTTCGAGGCGTCTGCAGATCAAGAAGTCATGAAGCAGTCGATCAAAACTGCATGCGATCAAGTGGCGACGCTCAGGTGGGTGTCGTACTGTTAAAACAGATACAAATTATGTGTCGCTAACATGGTCGAGCGAACTCTTGACTCTTGTTGGGCGGCAGAAAAACCATGGATCGCTTGCGTAACCTGCTTGCCGATAAAACACTGGATATTGTGAATTTGCATCAACGTCAGAGGCGAATCAAGGAGCTCCATGACCTGATGGCTATGGTTGAAGAGGTAAAGGGGGCTGAATCTGCTGTGGAGGCTTTGGTGCAATGCCAGGATTATACAGGCGCTTTGAATTTGATTGAAAGCTCGCAGACCATATTGCGGATCATCTGCAGGGAATCCACGGGCTTAGCTTGCTTAGTGAGAAGTTTCGAGGTTACCGTGCTTTTATCAGCACACAGATATCGCAGCGCTTTATCTCAGTCATTACGTCGCCGGAGTGGACTTTCCACGATGACAACGAACCTGCGTATGGTGATTCATCGGTAAAGCGGAAAGATAGCGTGGGCAGCGACAAGGATAATGTGCAACAGGAGACGAAACGCCTAGTCGATGTGTTGTTCCGCCTGGATGCGCTTGACAGTACTGTGCAAACCTATCTTGACCAACTGAACGAGGAAATTCGCGTTGTAGTGAAGACGGTGGTTACGGAGACAATTGCTGTATCGAATAGCAGCAAGGCAAACAGTGGCGGATCGACCGATTTAGCAGGTTCCTCAGGTAGCGAGTCGAAGGTCTCCATCCAGCTGCGAGCACTTACATCGGACGAGTTCCTGCAATGCGTGCAGATGATCTTTGAACATTTGCTTCTGATTTTGAAGCGAGCTGTGGTAGTCAAAGATATTCTTGTGAAGTCAATGCAGAGCAAAATTGACGAAGCAACTGAGGAGGACCAAAGGCATAAGGCAAATGCCAGTATAGGGACACACGATAGTGCCGCCCAAACTTCAGCTGGCAGTTCATCCGACAGTTGGTCCCCAGCTGAAAGCAGCAACGAAGATCACAAAACACTAGGTGATTGGAAGAAGAAGACGCGATGCGCTAAAGTGATTCGGGAAATCGATGAGGTGGTGCGCAAAACCTGCGAGTTTTCACAGCGCAGTGTATCGAATCTATTTGCTGTGCGAAAGGAAGTGCAGGCCGTATATACGATGCCACAATTGCGCAAGCTGTACGACACCACTATGGATTTTGTCGTTAGCATTGAGAAACTGACCGGCAAAACGGACTATACTCTTCGTGGAGCATTATTCTCTCAGCTGAAATTATTCTTGGAGAAATACCACCAAACACAAGTGGCAAAGCTGGTGTCGACATTGGACCATGAACTGTGGAAGAATACGGAAATCTCCGAGCCTCGCCACAAATCGCTTGAAGACCTCTCAAGTGGACGTGGCGTCTCGTTGCTGCTGTCTGATGATCGGGAGATCTTAGGGGAGACTGCACCACCGCGCAAAATGGTGGCGATCTGCGGCAAGTCGTTTCGAGTTGTGTGGTCTGTCCTCTTGATGTTGGAGATCGTGATGAACTACATGTCGTGCGCTGCCAATTTTCCTGTATTGGCAACTGATGTGCTTCAGCGGTCAATCGAAATTTTTCGGGTTCGTTGTTTGCCACAACTGAAAATGATATATTGAAAGGCCCATTGACTAACAAAAAGTTGTTATGCTACTGTAGCTATTTAATTCACGAACGACGCAGCTTGTGCTAGGTGCTGGAGCTATGCAAATTGCGCGCCTCAAGAGCATTTCAGCCCGACATTTAGGTAGGTTGACTACTTGGTGTTCATGTGTGGTCATGGTTCTGATTGTGTGTGCGCTTGTCACTCGTATTCATAGCTTTGGCATCACAATCATTAGAGTTGTCGATGACTCTCATTCCACATATCAAGGCAGCTCTCGCGGCGCATTTTACTGATCGCCAGAAACTGCTTTTAGACGAGTTTGACCGCGTACTGCGAGACTATGCTGAGCACGATGAGAAAATATTTAGTAAGTTTACAAGCATCGTGGAGGACCAGATCATGAAGCGCTTCCTCGAGAATGTGGCGACCGAGGTGCGTTCGATAGGTGTAGTAGTGGTAGATAGTCCGTAGACTGACGCTGAAGTGATATGCTTTGTTCAGGTTGACTACGATGCTTCTAGCCTCACAATCCCGACGAACCCCATGCGTGGAATCACACAAAGCACACTCAAGCTCCATGCAGTGCTGCATTCTGTTCTTTCTCCGCCCCAGATGAAAGACGTGATGTCCCGCGTGTTCGACATGTTCTCACAGAAATTGCCAGAATGTTTCAAGCTAGTGCAGCCTCGAACAACGGCCGGCAAAAAACGGTAAGGTGCTTGCGGCGATCATTGTTGTGGTTATGGGCTTTGTCTGACATGGTTTTGTTACTTCGGTAGTGTCATCGAAGATATCGAGGTCTTCGTTCACGGTTTTAAAGAGGTGACCGAGCTAACTTTCGATGGAGACTCCCTCTTCCGTCATTTTCAAAACGTCTACAACGTTTCTTAGAGCAATCGACAGCATAACAAAATACTACACTGAACGATCACTCTCTTGTCTTCTCTCAAATTGCTGGCAAGCAATAACAAAGAATACCTGTGTATTTGCTTGTGCAAGCGCCAAGTACACGCTCACATCCATTTTTGCTCGTACCTACGGAGCAGGACTGTCCGCCAACGCCTTGATGGTGTCGAGCGATCCTTCCAGCGCCTTTTTGAATTTCTTTCCGTCCGAGATACCGCTGTCTTTGTAATTTGTAAGACTTACATTGATACTCTTGTTGTGTAGCAAGTAGCCAACGCCATACCCATGAGGCACCACGGCTCCGAACGAAAAGTATTGCAAAAACGGCATGGTCACGTTGCTCGAGGAAATCAGGAAGTTTGTGCTTTCCGCACGCACAGGGCTTGCCAAGAACTCGCTAGAGACATCATTTTGGCCAGCAAGCGAGTTAAGAGCCGTTAAGTGACGGTCCACACCAAGACCCTTTTGGGCCATCTTCGCCATTTCGACATGGCGATTGACAGCCCCTACCAAGAGCTCTCGTTGCGTACACACAGGTGCACCGGTTTCCACACTTTTGACAAATGCCTCGGCCGCAGGGGTAGCCGAACGAATAGTCTCTGTGCGCCCATGGTGGAACACGCGCGTAGAACACGACTCGTACGTAGGTGCAATCTTACCGTGCGTGCGGTAGAAGGCTAGTTGGAGTGCCATTTGGGCAACGCCGTCCGGACTGAGTTTCCACTGCTTGCAGTTGTTCTTGGCAAAATTGTTGTAAACAAGGTACTCCGAGTTGAGGTTGCCGGAGAAATCAGCAAAGTGGTCCTCTGCCTTCTTGACGTCCTCCACCAGGTTATTGGAAAGCTTCCAACTCAGCTTTTCAGGCTTAGTAGCACCCGTATACTCAGGCAATTCTTCAAGAGGGGAAAATCCGGAGTCAGAGCCGCGCATGTCGTGCCAACACTCGTGCAGCCAGCGGTTCCACACCGTACCATCTGAGAAAGAGTGCTCGAAGTTTACAGTCAGATGACCATCTGACTGAACCATTACCTGCACCTTGTCGAACCAACGGTGCGATCCCTGACCATGCAGTGACAGCTCCATGCGCTGCTTCATGTCCGTGGGTGATCGGTCCTCTAGCACCAGCATGAAAAGCGCTGAATCAATCACCTCCAGGGTCTCGGCATTCACTGGGTGATGCCCCACCAGCTCGTCACGAATCTGAGCCCACGTATCACGCTCTTCTGCGGTGATTGTGGACAAATCCAAGTCGTCGTGGTCGCTCTTGGATGACGCGTTAAGAATTGAATCGAGTTGAGCCTCCAGTTCCTTCTGCGAGAGTAGCTTCTTGCCATCAGGACTGAGCACGTCTAGCCGATAGTACTGGTTGCCCTTCATGACAACAATGTGCGTCGCACGCGGATTTGAGGTCAGCACGTCGATATTCTTCTTCGGCACTTTGGCCGTGCCAAACTGACGCGCAAAGCCAGCCATACACTGGTTCTTGTCCTGCTCCAGCTCGCTGTTCTTCACCTTGGTCCACCACTTGACCATGGAGCGCACGAAGGCGGCACTGCGAGGCACCATGCCTTTCAAATTCCCCTCTGTCTCGTCTAGTAGTCCATAGGACGGGTTGACGTTGATGGGGCCTTGGTAGCGTCCTCCGAGGTACATCTTGTCCCAGTCCTCTTCAATGTAACTGAAGGGATAGGAGCGTCCCATAGCCTGTTTGAGCTCCCGCTTGAGCAGCATCTCCTGTAGTTGACGCCCCTCTGCGCTCTGAAAATTCTTGGCCAGCGCTGCGTGCGTCTCCCAGTCCTTCTCGCTCAGCAAAGGCTTGACACTCTCAAGATAACGCTGCACGGTCTCCTCCAACTGGGGAACAGGCAGCCGCGGCAGATTGTACTCGTTCGTGGCCAGCATGCGGCTAAACCATCCAGGCTGCTGTGCACCACTCGCTGAGCTCAGCGAACGCACGTGCGTCGCTAGAGGACGCATCGAAGAGGGCACACGCATCGCGTCTGTGCGCTCCACTGCAAGTTGTCAAATGATCGCAAGATGTGGTACAGTAAATCGCCCCAAGGTTTTTCAGGATCCCTTGAAAAACCCCAAGTTGAAGCTATTCGCTGACGTCGACGTCAATGCATGTCATCTCGAGAGAGGCAATGTCCTCACGATCACTACAGAGGGATGGAGCTTGCGTTGACACGGTGTACATTGCATCTGCAATGTGTGGCACTCAGTGGCAATAATATATTGACTGCGCGTTAGCGGAGCACTACGCGATTGTCGCGCTTTTGCGCGAGATAGTATCTCCGGAAGCTCGACTGGCTGGCTCTGCTACTGCTATTGCTGTGCGTCGGAGACGCTTCTGCACTCGAGAACTCGCCGTCGCTCTCAGGGTACGGAACGACCACTGTGGGTGTACTGCAGGGAGAAACACTAGCTGCGGACCCGTGGTTTTCGGCTCGAGCCAGCACTAAGGAAGATGCTGACTCGCACGAATGCACTTTGCTCATTCTCAGTTCGACCCCTGAGCTGCTTGTCTGATGATGAAGCGATGCTTTTGTATCTGCTCCTGTATCGTCGTGGTTGGCAAGGTGTGCCTTGAGGGCCGTGTATTTCCCGCGCTCCTCCGCAACTTTCCGAGCCATCTCTCGCTTCTCCACAACCAGCTCTTGACAGATGGACTTCCAGTATCGCGCCTGTTCTCTCATCCCTGCCTCGATCGCTTTTTGTGACGATGTGATGGTGGTGTGCATGGCTTCCAACTTTCGATTGGTGCCATCGAGGAGTTCTTGCTTGATTCGGTCTATTGCAGCGCGCGAACTTATCAGTCCCTCCTGCAAAGCGAGCATTTCCTGTGCTTGCTGCTTCTGGTACTCCTCACGAGTTAGTTCGGCCTCAGCCATCCGCGCTTCAAATATCTGCTGAAGTTTTAGTGATTCCTCACGGTTTTGAGTCAAGAGATCTGTAAGCTCCACTTCCACCATTTCCTGTGTGGGGCTTACGTAAATAGGGGCAGGGGTAGCTCAAGTACTGCATCCTCCGTGTGGCTACTAGCCGAGGCTCTCTCCAGCGCTTCAGTCATTTCAGCTGATGCATTGGAACAAGACAAAATGGAATCTCGCCTTCGGCCAACCGAAAAGCAAGGACACTCGACTACTGTGCAGTTTGCTTGGCTGTCGGGCTCCCTTGAATCAAAACTGCAGTAACTATCACCTTCTGCGGCGTTAACAGCAAGCCCAGCTTCTCTGCAAATGGCTGCAATTTCGTCGAAGGTACTCTCCGTTGCTCGGATGGCTGCTTCCACATCTGCCTCGTCATGAGACCACCGCAGTGCAGTCTTACAATCAGTGGACAACAGGTCAAGTGCTGCGTCTACAGCGTCAAGGAAATGTTCATCTTCAGCCACGAAGTAGTCGCCTGCGTGAAGCCACAGGCACATATTTGGTAAGCATGCGGCTCTACAATGAATTGTTCACCTTATAACCAGAAGAGTCTTACGAGAGGCGTCATCCGCACCAGCAGCAACTCGCTCTGAGCGTGAACATGATTGCATGTTGTCTACGTACGTGCGCCGGTCAACTTGTATTAGCAGTGCATTTAGGTTAACCGTTACTTCAGTAGTTGAAGCGCGCCTTTTTAGCCAATCCTGTGGTCAAGCAAACGACCATTGGCTAAAATCCGTTCAGATCCCAACCAGCGCTTTTCAAGGGGAACAGCACCGCAAGACCAGGAGGTAAGTGTCGACTTGTACACGGCGTAGGAGGCTGTCGAGCGAAGCATGTATTGTTAAGGCGTTTCCTTTGTACGTATCTAACTATACTGTGTCCATTTGTTCGCATGAAAGAACAGATAGACCTCAGTAGCCCGCTTGCAAAACCCATTCCAGTCACCATGAGTACCAAAGTGCAGAAGTTGATGACGCAGCCCATTAATCTGATGTTCAGATTCCTGCAGAACGTGAGTGCAATTGGTCGCTGCTGCTTCTCATCGGTTATTGTGTTCTCACTGTGGCGTATACTTGCTCATCGCAGAAAGCACGCATCCAGGTTTGGCTCTATGAACAAGTGAACACGCGGATCGAAGGTCGTATTATGGGGTTCGACGAGTACATGAACCTGGTGCTGGACGACGCCGAGGAGCTGGACGTGAAGAATCTCAAGCGTACGCCGCTCGGTCGTATCCTGCTCAAGGGAGACACCATCACGCTCATGATGAGCGTCGACGCAGCCAATGGATCCAACTAGCCGAGCAGATCCCGAACAACTCAGTAACGAATATTTTCACCGCCTCAGCCAAGCCACTGGATTGTTGCCCTCGCTGCTTCATTTTTGGGATGCAGATTCTGAGTTAATTGCCTGAGATCGTTTATCTGATTTGACGGACTGGCACTGACACGGGCACCGTCAATCAACAAACAAACAGATAGCACACCGGGTAAGGTAAATTCACTGTGTTGTGTAATTAGTGCGCGGCAACAACACTGAGTACTAGTGGGCGCTTCCTACAGAGCCAAGTTAGCGAAAACGATCGCCATAAGTGCCGAACCGAACAGAAGCAACTTGGAAGACTGATGGGTCATGGCAGCATCGGTTGGGCAAGTCGAACAGTCGAACGACGAGTTGCCGGTGATATCACACAGGGTGCACGTTGGACTGCACATGGGGCAGTAGCACGCCGACGAGCCGTTCGTCAGCACCTGGCACGCACCAATGCCACAGTCGGTACGGGTCGTGCATGAATCTTCGGTGGCACCGCAAGTGTCGCCTGTGAAACCAGGGCCGCAAATGCACTTGCCGGTTTCAGTGTCACAAGTGTTGTCGTTTTGGCAAGCAAGATCGTTTGTGCATCTAGTGCAGCGTTGGTTAGGCTTGCCCTTCTTTCCGTCGTACGACTTGCCGTCGAAACCTTTTTGCAGACACACTCGCCGTCCACGCAGTCGCCACCCGTGCCACAGTCAACGTCACACGCGTTTGAGACTTCCTTCTCGCACTTGTCGCCTTCGAAACCAGCGTAGCACATGCAGCTGCGTTTGGTAATTTTTGACTTGCTCTTGTATGTGCACGTGCCATGGTATGTGCACACTTCCTTGGAGTCGGCAGGTCCGCATGTAGTGGGAGCGCATGTGGACGGGTCGGCTGCCTTGTTCTCGCAGTCGGACACATCGAGGCAGACAAATTGGCCACTTACCTTTTCGCCATCAATTGTCACCGTGTACATCGAGTCGGCACCACTTCCACTGGCCGTGGCGGAGGAGTCCTCACTGCCACTTTCAGCTTTAGCAGAAGACTCGGAGGAAGACGAAGCAGCTTTCGTTTCTGAGCTTCCACTGGCCGCTGCCGTGGCGGATCCAGACGAGGAGGCCTCCATCTTCAAGCGACGACGTTCACTCGAGCCAGAGCCACTGGAGGGCAGATCCAAGTTCTCCTCGGCCACGAAGACACAGTGAGCGTTGAGGTAGCCGATGTCGGCACTCTGGTAGGACGGGCACAGACCAGGCTGCGCGCCGCGGCAAGCAGGACGCTTGGCTGTGTTGGGCGTGCACTTGGAGATGATGTCGCCGTAGTTGTTGACAGAGATGCAGGCCGTGCCAGGGTAGTTCTTTTCGCAGTACGAGTCCGACGTGCAGTAGTAGGCGGGGTCGTCGTCGGCCGCCACGCCCATCGCCAGAGCGGCGGCAAATACGGCTAGCGCACGTGCGAGCTTCATCTTGTAGCGGTCGATTAGCGGGAGATACGAAGAGGACGTGGCAGTCCTGAGCTCCTCGAACCTGCTGGCAAAAGCTGAAATGGTCGTGGGGTTGCGGCCAGTTGCAGTTCACAGAAACGGCCGACGACTCAATCATTTGTGCTGGTCCGATTCCCGCAAAACCCACGCCATCCACCAAAGTTTTTGTTGCTAAGCCTCTTGGCTATAAGTCTAGATTTGCACATGGTCTCTATAGTAGCCGCGCCTATGCCAACGAAAGCTCTCGCGCGTGAAAACGGACATCGCGCTGTTAGAGCACGCGAGCGACATCCATAGTGAAACCTAGCTTAAAAAATCTGGGAAATTTGTACGCCCTAGCCCTCGAGGAAGAACAGGTCAGATACGATTTTGGTCGACATGTCCTCTCCAGACGAACAAACTGCGGGTTGTGCCGCCAACTCTAAACTGCAACACATGTGCTCTCAAGTGGGAGAGCGACGCCATGCTTGTTTCGGTAAAGGATTGAAGCTCTCAACACATGACTTCCATCTTGAGCGGGGCCGGAAATCTCGTCCTTTTGCTGTTTGCCTCAGTCAGGTGCGCAGAAGGCGCAAGTATTCGGACCGAAATGGTACACTGTACCAGTAATACCCGAATATTTCGGAGCGCTGCGGTGATAACTTTTGACGCGGACTGTACGTACTTCAACGAACTACTTGATTGGCTGAAAATGCTCATTGTGTCAATTTGACTCGGAAGGCAACCATGGTGTTCTACTACACGTCGTCCGGTACGCGCCGTGCATGCTAGCCTGAACAAGCCGGCTTTGTAAGTTTTCCAGCAAAGTGGCATACCTTAATTATATATGTTGTACTCCTCTCTGAACGTGCAGAGGGCTACACCATTTACATGGGCAAGGACAAGTTCGAGAACGAAGACCTTATCCGCTATGGCTTCCTGGAGGATATCTGGTAGGTCATCTGTCATCGATACTATCGGTATCTTTCATATTTAGAAGTGATATATCTAACGCTTTTTCTGTTTCTGGTTACCAGGTTTCACGTTGACGACTTGTCCTCCGCGCACGTCTACCTGCGCCTTCCCCTGGTCTGCTGGTGCAACTGATTGAATACGCATCGTTTTCACAACACTTACAATACGACCACCACATACTATCTGCACTTACCAGGGAAAGACAAAGGTAGATGACGTTTCAGAGGCGTGTCTGGAAGAATGTGCCCAGCTAGTCAAGGTCAGTGCACTCTGGCACAAGGAGGCGATCGTTTATAGCTTTTAACTCTTGCTCGCAATTTTTACTCTATGATCGCTGCAGGAGAACTCTATCGAAGGCTCGAAAAAGAAGAACGTCAACATTGTATGTGTAGTATTTATCTTCAATGCTTTGATTGGTAGTTCACATTGCCTTACTTCAATGTTTTGCTCCAATGTGACCGTGCAGTGTTATACGCGATGGCGCAACTTGAAGAAAACACCCTCGATGGAAGTCGGCCAAGTGGGGTTTAACCACCCTGAACGAGTAAGTGTGGTATTTGAAATGCGATGGATTACACGTTGCTGATATTTTTGCATTGCAGGTTCGGTATTACAAGGTTGAGGAAAAGGACAAAGCCATCATAAAGGCTCTAAACAAGACGAAAACCGAGTCATATCCTGACCTCGAAGGTGGGTGAGCACTGGCTACAAAGACTTACGATGCTGCTGTGTCCTGAATCCATCTCTTTTTTTTTTTTTGTCAGAGGAGCGCCGACAGCGCGAGTTGCTATACAAGGCCGAACGCAAGAAACAGCGTCTGCAGCTGGAGGCGTCGGAGAGGAAGGCGAAAGAAGAATGGAAGCAACAAAAAGAGCTGCGCAGCTACTCGTACGTTGCCGTTGCAGATAGCTCTGCTTCGTCGTCGTCGGACCAGACTAACAATTCTGTCGTTTGCCACAGGACGTTGATGACTCGAGACAACATTGAAGCGGCCGACAAACTGGAGGCGTCTGCTGACCTCAGTAGTGTGAACGCCTACGAGGACGATTTTATGTAGATCGCTCGTAGTAGAGGTCTTGCAGTTCACATTGAAAACAAATCGAGCCACGATCCCATTTTTGGACCATTTTCAGTTTAAAAACGTGATTTCGGACACCAATTTCGAAAATTAAAAAATTGTCCTTGAGTGCCCAAAGCTCGTCCACCCGCTGCACTCGTGACCGTAAGCATGGCGATCGAGGAGAGCCCCTCGCTGGACGCCGGCGACGCCTCCACGACAGAGAAGATCGCCCAGTGCATGCGGATGCTGGAGGGGAGACAGACGAGCACAAGTTCGCGGGTTTGCTCATGGTCACGAAGCTAGCGGGCCTGCCACTTGGGCTGCTGCAACAGGTCCGTCGCCAGGTGCTCGCGACCGTTGGCGTCCACTTTTTCCTGCGGCTTTTGCACACGAAAGGTGCGTCCAATAATGTCCCCATATAATTATTATCTGCTTTTGTCTAGGGCTGAAGCGCTTTTCCGGTGTTGTAGGTCCTGACGAGGTCGAGACGCTCTCGTCCTTTCAAAGCCTGGGGCTGAATTTAATTGCGAGGTAATGCAGTCCCTTTAATTGTGCGCTTGCGAGCCATATCTCACCAGTAGACATTTCTTTTTGCTTGTACATGGTCAGCTTCTGCACCGATCCAACAGTGGCGGAAGAGTTCGCACAAGATAAACTCGTGAGGTTCCTGTTAGAGCAATTGGGGTCACAGTCAACGCCAGCGGAATCATCGAGTGATTGTGTGCGCATTCTTATGGGATTACAACAGACCGAAAAGGGTCAACAGGTGCGGCAGGCAGAACAATCACTAAAGTGCCCTGCAGTGAGTGATACCTGAGGGATCGACCCTGTGCTCTTCTGTAGGTGCTTCTGCATGATAGTGTGCTTGGACGCCTCTTTGGGGCTATTAAAAAGCGGAGCCGCTCCCACTCAAGCCACGACCTGACAGAGGAAATCAAATCGACTGAGCCAGATCCGCAAGCGGATGCACTTCTGGAAGAACTGTGGGCTATGGTGAACATTATGGCCAGCTCACCCGACCTTTGGGTCCATATCCATACCTACGACTTCGAGTTCATCTGCTCCAACTTCACTCACGTGCGTGGTACGACGGCTATTCAAGTTCTAGCGGTCTTGAACAGCTACATGAGATCAGTCGAGATCCACGAGGCACCAGTGGAGTTGCTAAGCTCGCAGTGCCTTTCTGATATCCGAACGGGCGTACTACGCTTTTTACGTGCCAAATGGCCACATCAAGAGCGCGACGAGTGCTTGCGGCTAATTTACCAGCTCATGCAGCACTCAGGGACGATGTGGATGCTCCCTGGTACTACGTTGCGCAGCCAAGCACCCCTGATGAAGTCTCCGGTGGGAAGTTTATTCTTTTCCTGCTGAAGCTAGTGTCGATCGAGGTTCGTTTTTTCTGACCGATGTATTGGTTTACTTTTCATAACGTTCGTGTGCTGCATGGCGCAGATCAAAATAATGCTTGATGAGGTTGAACTCTCCCTCATCAAAGTCGACGACGAGAAGATCCAGCAAGAGGAAGAAACCGAGCGCCGTGAAAGGAAATCAAGCGTACGCTTGCCATGTTACCTATTTGCTACGGCATTGTGGAGATGGTTATCAGTGGCCTCGTATCAAATTACGAAAGTGACCTCGTGCTCCCGTACAATGTACTGCTAGAGATGAAGGGTGCATTCAATCAAGTGTTCGTGGTGGTGCTCGAACTGCTGACTCTTGCTCGCGACTACGTTCAAACTCATCGCTATCGTGAACTTCGCGAAGCGCATGCAGAATCAATCTACCACTTGGATGCGGTAATATGCGCAAGTATACGTGTAGTCAGCGCCTGGATTGCAGAGGATTCGGATACAAGCGTTGACTTGGTGATTCAACTGGTTCCTTTCATGGTGTGCTACAAACCATTGCTCGCCTGGGTGACAGATGATGTTGCACAAGTTTCCAAACCCGATGACAACCAGCTCGATGACGTAGATTCTGACGACGAGATTGACTCAGATGACGAGGTGGATGCTATTTCGCAAATGATGGAAAAAGCTGCTGTAATCCACAAGACGGATAGCAGCATTGATCAGCTGCACTTCCTGGTACCAGGTTTGCTGCAACTTAGTGCACTCCCTGATGGCGCCTCAATTATGTCTGAGAATGTGGAGGTCTTGCGACGCGTGATGCAGTTTTGCTGCACCATATGCGCCGATATCGCCGATGGCAACACTGAATTTGCAAACGTTTCGACGCTTACTTTGTGCCTTGGCATCCTGATCAATCTCATCCTGATTCGCGGAGGAAATGAGAATACTGGGGCTTCCAAGACGTCAGGTGTACCGAACGCTCTCGAATGGTTTCGAGCGCTGACGTTCCTGTTGCCCGTTGCATGTGCAAGCGGTTCACGATTAATGGTCGATAAGGACCTTACTGTGGAGAATCGGGGTGAAGACGACCGCTACGTGATGTTACTACATGTCGTATGTGTGGTATTGTTCATAGCAAGCCATTTTCAAGACAAGAAGCAACATCCTTGCCGTTTGCCTGCCGCCATTGCAAGCCTAGTCGCGCCGTTCAACCAAATCGTTGCCTGGATCGTGGAGCACCCTCCTGATGCTAAAGCCGAGTCGACAGCCGATCTATTTGAGCTGATGCGCGCGATGTCTGTGCGGTCGATCCTGACACCGGACTTGCTATCACGGTGATATGCACAAACCCCGCGTTAGCTAACAAGACGAAAACGACGCTGCTCATACGAGAACTAAGGTGCTTGATTTCCGGTTAAATAGGTAACTACGGTCGGCTTTCCAAACGAGGGCATAGCCAAATGTACTGTGATTTCTACTAATTCAAAACGGAATCGGGAGACTACTACTTCTAGGGGGCGATCACACATGACATCGCTCACGAGGTTGAGATATTCTGTTCCTCTGCAGAATCACTCAGTCGGCGCCGCTTGTCGATAGCACGGATGGTTTCTTGCTCTCGGAATCGACGACGAGAAGCGTTCCGGTGCATCATGGGTACAACCGGTTCAGTGAGGCATGGCTGTAATGCTGCAGACAATCCAGTGCCACGTTGCAATACGCTGGCATTCATGACCGGAGGCTCCATTTGCAGAATCGGAATGCCACTTGACAGAGCCGCGTGTGATGTCGTTGTCAACTCGGTAGTCGAAATCGATGCAGCATTTCTCCTGACTCTGGCGTTGACAATCGCTCGGATCACTTGGTTGCTTGCCGACATCTCCAACAGTTCAGCCGCTGGCATGCAGGACTGAGACTGTTGCAAGACGATGGTTGTGTTGATGGCGTAGACGCTGTAACTTGTGTACGGGTCCGTAGGCAATTGGTGGCGACAGGTCGGACACGTGCTGTGCATCTTTAGCCAAGGCTCGATGCAGTGGTCGTGGAATTGATGGCAGCATTTCGGCAGCTCTGCGCATGGCGACGTAAGTGCTTCCATGCACACGACGCACACCGCGTCCTCTCCATCTCTCTCCTGTCGAACATCTACCGGTTGGGTCTTGAGCGTCTCCATGAGGTCCATGGCGGCGGGAGACACACTGTTGAGCTGCGGGATGATGTAGCGGATGATCGAGTGCACCCAGCGCGGGCTCTTGAACAGCTGCAGCACGTCCTTGATCTGCGAGTTGGCCGGTGCGGCGTAGCGAACGTTCACGCGGATGGCAAGGTCCATCGTTCTTTGTCGTGCTCCACCAGTGGTCCAGTTGGAGAATGAGGCGGTCCTTTCTCGGACGACAGAAATGAACGGAGCTGGCTACAAGTGTCTGGAAGTATCAGTCGCCACGAATGATGGTCAATCGGAGACTGTAGACGAATAACACGCGCGTCCTTTCTCAGTCGGCAGTCGCTCTTTGTGTTGCTTGGTGTTGAGCTGGCAATTTCGCCTTTGATGTTGGTTGCTGTCTGTTTCCTGCTTGCCGGGTATCTCAACCCCGCTCAAATGAGATGCTGGTAACGCGATGCGTATATTTGGGTCCCGCACGTAATTGCCCTGCTGTCTAGGAGGGAGTGTATTTTGAGGACTGAGCTTTTGTTTGTGCCTGGGTTTCACCTGCCGGTGCATCGTGCTGTGGCTGGCTAACCGCTGCTGGCTAGATTACGTTGACAAAGCGATTTGCAACGAAAGCCGGGCATACATTTCTCAAGAGAGATTGGGGGTAAGACGGCGCAGTTTGACCCGTACTCCTGGTTCTCCAACGAAATCAAGCAGCTTCGCAGCAGCACGAAAATGGATTCACGCAGCAGCAATAGATGAGCAGAGGAGCGGAGCTGCATGCCTTCACCTTCGTCCTCCCCGTTTCAAACATCCTCAGATATATACGATAAGGATAGCGCTGTCTTGCATCGAAATCGACGAACGGCACTCTATACATTTGCTTTTTTCGACTTCAACTGTCGGCAAGCTATAGGGTCAGAAGTGGGTGGGTAGGCTGATTCAACCTAGCATTGACGACTGCTTTAGGAATGCATTGCAAATGCTGCTGCTCAGCTACAAATTTTGCTTTGCATTCCTCGGTGCTTGCCAAGGGTATAGCCATGTCTTATCTATCAGATTTTGATTTGCAAACATGCCCTTGATGATCCCATATCGTGCACTGATTGCGTATCACGATGGCTACATATGCTGTAGATGTAGCCATTCCAGGAATGCCCAAGCCGTAGTGCACTTCAACACGTGCAACAGCGATGTCGCTCGGCTCAAAAAGTTGTCCTAGCAGGGTTATACGTATTAACGCCGTTTCTCTCAGGGTGAAACCCTCTTTTCGCGTACGGTTTTGTTAACCTTTGACTGTAGGAGCGGGGATGACCCCACTCCATCATTCGGAGAGCTTGGCATCCCAGTGTCACGTGTCAAAACGCAATCCTAGCTGCGATACATGTCAACCGGCCTGCTTGTATCGTGAGCGCATACGCAGCGCATTGCATTGTAGATGGCATGCGTTACCGTGAACTTACAGCGCATTGTATATTTGTAACGGATGAGTTGAAGTTGCTCTTGACTAGCTTGCGGTTTCGAAACAGACAAACGCACGACCATCGAAATGATCTAGCTCGAGATGGCTACAAGTGTATCTATCTAGCAGGGTCGTCGCTACAACTTAATTGGTTGTCGTTGTCCAGCGATGGAAAATCTGCCGGAGCGAGCACAAAAGACGACTGCAGTGATGATGTCGATTGGGAATTCACCAACGGCCTCAAAGTGCCAATTCGAGAGATTGTCAAACCCCGAGGTGGATCTGGAGAGTCCAACGACAGTGACGACGCTGAGGGGGATAGAGGTATCATTCGCACTGGCTGACTTAGTGGCGTATCGGCAGCACCAGACAACAACAACTGCACCTGCGTCTGCAGGCGCTGAATATCCCTTTTCTGCCTCTCCACGATGGCACTCAATTCATCTGCTCTTGCAACATTTTGACGTCCTCGTTCTGCCCGTGCAAACGGAAGTAACACCCCGCTACTGGAGTTATTCCGGCTGGGGGACGGGCTACTAGGTGTAAGCTGCCGTCGTTGGTGCTTGGAAGGCGTGGCTCTCCCAGTGTGCAAAGGCACAAGGGTAACACTGCCGAGGGTCCCTAACATTGTGGCATCCAGTGTGAGGTCAAGTGTCTGTGGCTCTGGGGACGCCGGTCGTGAATGGCTGTGTGGAGATGATAGCCGCTGTAGTATTCTAGCGGACGTCGACATAGTGGCGCCATCTTCGTTGATATTAGCTGGCCCACCTGCGAGATACAAGTCGCGTTTCAGATCGCGTATCTGAATTTGCAATAACTTGTTCTCCTTTCGCAGCTTGTTGCATTCGTCGATCAGCACGCTGCCGTCAGCCACTGAATCGCGGCGAACTTTGTCGGTTTGAACCTTTGCGTGGTCCAGTGCTGTGCGGAGAGTCTGAATGGTTCGGCTCATGTATTCCATTTGCTTCACGGATTCATCCACTGATTGCTTGCAGTCATAGCCCAGCGCCTCATCCGATACTGAAGGTGTGACACTAACTGGGGCAGCAGCAGATGTCGATGGCTGTTTTTGCTGTGCACTTTTCGCTTTGACATGCGAATTGGTATTGTGTTTTGCTGGTGAATAGAATCCCCCACCTCCAGGAGAATTTGGCACATTAATATTGGTTGTAGGTGTTTTAAGGCTGGGCGTGCTGTTGCTGCCGGTCAGAATCGCTCGGGGTGGCTTCTTGTGCAGCGCTTCTCCGATGACGTGCACTTTGTACGCGTCCTTTACCGCGCTTTCCAGGTCTTTGTAGTTTGTGAGTTGGGTAAGTCGCGTGAACTCACGTGTCATCTCACCCACGGCATACTCCTTTTAAGAGAATTCTGACGTAGTGCCTTGACCTCTTGCAGCAGAGTTCGGATTTTAGCGTCCTTGTTTTCCACATCTTGTTGGATCTCTGCCTTCATACGAAATTCTTCTGCCAACTCGTTTTGCATCTCACGGATTCTTGTCTCCAACGCATGCAAGTGTCCTTGCAACGGCGTTTTCTCCGTTTCCAACCCATCGATACGATGCGATAGCACAGATCGGAAGTTTTCCAGTACTCGATTATCAGACTTGAGCCCGTTTATTGTCTTCTCCTTCTCATGGTTTGAAACGCGACAGGTTTCGAAGTGGCGCTCATAGTTTGCCAGAGTCGCCTCAAGGCGGGCCAACTTAGCACGCTCCGTTGATAATAACACATCGCGTGCGTGAGATGACGCCTTCAGCTCCTGCATCTTCTTTCTGAGTGACTCGAGCTTCGTATTGGCAGCACTTACTTGCCCCTGCTTCACTGCGGTGTTTTGACGCTCGACTTCTAGTTGGCTCGCAAATTCAACTCGCAATTTTTGCAGCTCCTGCTCGTAGTCACCCTCTTCTTGGTGCAGCACTTCCTCGAACTTGGCGTGGTTATACTTGAGGTCTTCATGCAACCGCTTGATAACCTCATTCTGCTCCTTGGCTCTCGTGTACGCCGCCTTGCGTTCTGCGTGGAGGGTTCCCCTGTTTTGACTGTCTTGGGTTTCTACTAAAGCTTCACATCGTTGCCGGGTCTGCTCTAGCTTCTCAGACAATGCGTCATATCGAGCTACTTCTTGAGCCAATTTGCGCTCGTATTGATTCTCTAGCTCCTGGGTCATCTTAACATGGTGCGCTTCAAGCTGCGCCAGCTCTTCAGCGTGTTTCCGTGTAGACAATTGGTGGCGTGCCTCTAACTCTTCGTAGCGCACTCGTTCTTGGACTACAAGGTGTTCAGATTCCTCTTTCAATACGTGTAATCGGTTGATCCACTCATTCTCTTTTCGATGCAACGCGAACTCCACATCCGCTTTCACTTGGTCATGACGTTGCTGCCACTCTAAAATCTCTGCCTGTCGTTCTTCCAAGTCATCTCGAGCTACCAACACAGCATCCGTGTAGGCTACGCCTACCCTCCTGCGTTCAACCGCCGATGATGAAGTGGGCCTCGAGCTCGAATAACTAAGTCGTGACCCTCTTGTTTCGTCTTGGACCAACTTTGTGCCTTGATTCTGGAGCCCACCACTTAGAATTTTGAAAATGCCAACGCTGCCGTCCTCTCCGCATGTTATGAGCTGCTCATTGTCCTCTGTAATGCGAATTTGGATGATCCCTTCAGCGTGTGCAAAATACTCGGCGACGTTTTTGTTGCTCACTGGCCACGAATACACAAGTACGCTGCCACCTTTCGTCCCAGCAAACAACCGCTTACAATCCTTCATCAAGGCCATGGACGTGATAACAGTGCCACGAGGAAGGTCAAAACTCTTGGTCTCTTCGACTGATGTTATTTCACGAATCTTGCCATCGCTGCCGGCAGCCACCACAACGCTCGGGTCAATTCGATCTACTGCAAAAGTTGCGTATTGACATTGTTTTACCACGTGCTGCATGTCATCGCTCCGTGATCCTGTACTGATGTCCCAGCGATAAATAGCACCATCGTGAGCTGCTGAGAAGAGATAAATGTCATCATGGCTCCAGCTTAAGCATCGAACGGCGCCAATGTGCCCTGAGAAGGTGTGCACAGCCTCAAACGTGTACGAGTGGAAGGTTGTAACAGTAAGCCCACAGGCACAAGCAAATAATTGCCCGCCGTGAGAGTACCGGACATAGCGGCATGCTTTTACGGCAAGCTCTTTGACCTGGCGCAAGCTCTCTTGTAGCAACTGGTAGACTCGCACGCGCTCCTTGAAAGCAACGACGACCTGAAATCCTGATGGATGTAGTGCCACAGTAGTTGGTTCCTCCGGGCAATTATGAAGCAGCTCATAGTGAAGCAGCTCGAAGTTCCACACACGCACGGTCTTGTCTGTGCCGCAAGTCACCACGATCGGTCTCTGAATGCACACGTCGACTTGCAGCACTGCTCCAAGTTGATGACTCTGCATCGATGCAAGTATTAGCTCATCGTGCACAAAGAGTATTTGCGTAAGGACAATTACGAACGTACATGACGGATGAGCTCGCGATAGTCGATCCTGTCTTCCTGTTCGGTGTCGATGGCACTCATGGAAAATGTAATCAACTCTCTGCTTTTCGAGCATGCTACAATGGTTTCCGAGTTGGGCGACACTGAAATGCAATCAAATGCTACGTCGCCGACGGACACGGAGCGCACAAATGGGAAAGGGTCCTTGACGTCATCCTACGAGTTAAAGCACGCGCACGGGTCAGCCGGTTCACTTAAAATGCACCAGCACAACTCACCTACCGATGCCTCATAGATGCAGAAAAAACCAGCTGAGCCGCCAAGCACAAAACCTTTTCCGTGAGCAGCGATGCACTCCATGCGAACGTGTGACGGTTGATGACACCGAGTTGAATGCGTGAGGTCAGCACTGCAGCTATTAAGTGTGATCCGGAAGCACAATAGAATCCCACGCTCAGAGATAGCTACCATATGGTCTTTCAACCAAGTGTGGTCGACAAAATGTTCCTGGTCCTTGAGCTGCGGTAAGAAGTTTGAGATTTTTAAGTCGTTGTTTGTCCACACCCAGTACTTGAGCGTCGTTGGTCCGGAGACCGAGATGAAATTTACATTTGTTGGACTGATGTGAATTCTTGTTCCGCGACTCGGACACTTGCACGATGCCACGAGTTTCGCGTTGCTCACTTTCCAATATGTCACGGTATGCGCCGGTGCATCTTCAAGAACAGCAAGAAATTTGTTGTCTGCTGAGAAGCTACAGGAGACAACATTCGAGTTTGGTTGCAACGGAATACTTCGCAGACGAACTTTCGTGCCAAGTTTGTAAATCGAAAGCGCGCGTGCTTCTTGCTCCCGATGGTGCAATGCTATGTGAGGTCCTTTCGGCGGCGAGCTTGATGGGGAAGTGGTCGCTGTGCTGGTTGCTGTACCTTGTCCTGAAGTATTTGGCCACTGCTGAAATGTTTCTGCCACGACCAGAAGCTCGCGATTTGGCGAAAGTTGAAAACTCTGCACCGACTTGACGTGTTTCACGTTGTGAAAGAAGTCCATGTTGTGGTTCTCGAGGTTGTAGAGCGTCAAATGGTGCGCTACTGGATAGATCGCGACATTATCATTGGCAAAATCGACGACTGTGCGACCACAAGAGCGAAATCCCAAAGCATAGCTAACAGTAAAGCAAACCAGAACGATCGATGAGTACGCATACTTCTTGAGTCAGCAATTGTGGACAACTTACGCAGGCTTGAGATGTAGATTCGCTTCTTTGTCATCGTTGAGATTTGTGACGGTAGCGACTTCATGACGAGGCGAGGCATCACCCTCAGGGACTTCTCGAACCTTACCGTTCACCTCTCTGCTATTCATTGCTTTGACGGTGATCAGAGATATTCACAGCCAGCTCCGTCAGTCAAGTTATTGCACATACTTTTATTTGGTAGCAGCAGCGACATAACGATCCATTTTCATCGGTGGCGTTACGAAACTATTCCTCCATGAATATTGAGCGGCACTGCAAAATTATCATCGGGCTCGTTGTCTTGTTCTACATCTGTTGAAGTGCACTCTACGGCCAAATGTTAGGTGGGATTTTTCATAAGCGCAAGAAGAACCAAGACCTTCGTACACCGTCAATTCATGACCTCAAAAGTCCGTTGCCATATTTTACTATCTAAAGTACTGTCAGTGGTTGAGTGGGAATGTTGAATGTCGTCTACGCAGATTTCGAGACACATACGCCAAATATGCTGATATCAGACAAGTGGAGACTCCTTCATGCTTCGAGAAAGTAGGAAAACACTATCAACGCGTAGCTGCTCTGTGGCGGTGCTAACTTTGCGAGCGACGTAATTGTGTGCCTTTGCAGAGCATTTACAAGGCCATCTCCGGTCAAAAGGATATGCACTCTGTTGAATACAGACAGGAAGATATCACGGACCCTCAAATGATTGCTCTGGCCGAGTCTCTCTTAGAAATGCCGATAATCTCGGCGCTTGATCTACGCGACAACAGAATCACCGACGATGTATGTTTCTTGCCATCGTTTTTGAGGTAATCTTATGTCTTACTGTGCTGTTGTTTGCCAAAATGACTATAGGGTGCCAAAGCCCTACTGGAAGTTCTTCGACAGCAAATCATCGCAGCCAAGACCCCACCTAGTGTTGATCCTAGCACCAGACAGCCATTACACCCGACGCTGCCTGAGTACACACGATACGTGACCCAAGTGAATCTAAAGGGGAACGAGATATCTGCAAACGTGATGGAAGAGCTCTCACAGTATCTAGATATCCTTCGAAGGGAGGACAAGCGACTAGAAATTCGGTCGGCGTTGGACCGAATCGACCGCAACAATGTCGGTCGTATTGACGAAGAAGAATTTAAAGCGGTTCTGAAGCTTCTGACTGCATCTACCCCAACGAAAAAGGAGATTCGGGCGTTCATGCAGCAGCACACGTTGTCCACAGACAACGCTCAAAACGATATTAACTTGGAAAATGTCCTCCTCGCCAAATGCGCAACATCGCCACCGAGGAAAGCGGCCAGCCCCCTTGGGAGGCACTCGTCCAGGAACGACATGCGATTCTTGGATCAGGCCGAAAAGCAATAGTGATGCCACCGTCACTGGATTCCTCAAGCCCCACGCCCCCGAAACCACGCCCCATCCATACTTTACCATCAAATGGAATAGCATCCGGGAATGTCAGCACTTTTCCTAATGACAACACTCCCGAAACTTCTCCGCTGGCATCGAAATTATCCCAGGAAATGCCCGTCGCACCACTTGACGTGCTTAATGCACCAGTAACCAAGCCTCCTCCTGCGCCGATTCCTAATTATCCTGAAGTCTTGCAATCCTCACAGCATACCTCCAACATGCTTGAGTCGAAAACATCAGCGTTGTCACCAGATCAAGCACCTGCTGTCTTAAAGGCGTCAGTCGTCCCGACATTACCTCTGACATCACTACCCCAACTTACAGCCAACCCAAGTCCTCATTCTGCTCGATCGGGCTCAAACACGAGCAATGATGACGAAGGACAGCGAACTCCGCAGCTGTCACGTGAAAATGGGGCAGTTAACTCTGTCGCTACAGCCACATATTCCCTCCAGCGACCAAAATCTATGAGCGAAAGCATCACTGTCACTTCTCCAGCAGTTGGTGGATCAATTACTCCACGTCAAGCGGATGACCGTGCACGGGACAACACTGCAGAACGGAAATCAGTCACACTACCGGTCGATGAAACCACGCCAAGTGCTCTGGATTCACCCACCTGGCAACGTGATAATTTCTCGTTCGATGACGACGAGGAGGCAAGTATTGCGGGCTTTAGCGTTACTCGCGAGGACCTGGAAAAATCAAGTCCCAGCGATGCAGATGACAATTTTACTTCCGCCTACAGCCATGGAGAGGCAACTAGTTTCCAGCAAAAGGCCAGGGCACCAGGGAGTAGTAGCCACAAGTCCAATGACAACACAAGCACTTCCAGTTCATCTCGAGCAGCCAGCTTCCCCGGAGATGATGCATCTAGAGGATTGTCAGCAGCGGGAAACGATTGTTTCGGTGATGTGAAGCGCTCACAACTTGGTAATACTGCTTCCACATCTCGATTTGATGATTATTCGTCGCTAAATCTTGGCGGAGCTGAAGACAAGAATCGATCGTCGACTCCAGTCGATAAGTCAGATGTCCCAGTCGACCAACCGGAGGAGGATGGTGGCGGTGATGTAGACAATGACCATGTCGACTCTGTGACGATCGACGTGACCAAAGATGGCAAGGAGCGCACAATAGTAAAACTCACGCATCCCGAATTCAAAAGTGGTCTACCGCTGAAAGATTTTCCAGGTGTCTCGTTTCGAAACTTGCTAGCGATTCTGCTTCCGGAGAATGGTCTATCAGACCTAGCGTTGTTCGCCGAGGTACGTCTTGTTCGTGAGATTTCAAGTCATGGTATCCTTGACAAAACAACTGACGGCAGCTTCTTGTTTTCCCCTTGTTAGTGCCGCTTTCCCTTTGTCATTGTGCTGGATCTATCGAGAAACAAGCTAACCAAGCTAGTTGACGATGCGTTGGCACCATTCCCGCGGCTTGAGGTGTTGGATTTGGCCTACAACAAGTTAAAGAGTATTATGGGGCTCATGAAAACGTTCAAGCTCCGGGCACTCAACGTGAGCCACAACGCCATTCGCTCGGCAAACAACGTCGAGCACCTCGCGGAGTTGGAGGTTCTTCAACTTTCAGCCAACTACATCGCCACTGTTCATGCACTGCGACTTCTGTCGCTAAATAAGATTCTAGCCCATTTGAATCTTGATGGCAACCCGGTCGTTGAGACGGACGAGCGACAGCGACGGAAGAACATTGTTCATGTGCGAAATTTATTGCCGATGCTGCAATCTCTTGGATCAGTTCCTTTTGTCGGGTTGAAGGAGAAGAAGAAAGGAGTCTCCTGCCCAACCCCGTCAAATCTCTATTTGACAGTGATCTGCTACCCGGCGGTCAATCTCTGTGGGTATCAACTGCATGCAACCTGCTCCAGATTTCCCACGATGCTGACTCGACCCACAATTCTAGCCATAGCCAGCAAGACGATGATGAATGGGAAGTCCGAGACGAGGATTCAGAAGATGGCCGGCCTAGAGAACCCCTTACTCGCGAGCAACAGCGTTTAAAAGATGAAATGCGAAGTCGTGCATCCGGCTTCCGATCCCGAGAGAAAGCAATTCCGTCTCCACCAAATATGAAGACATCCGTGTATTGCTTCGGCAAGCCTCAGCCACCCCCGTGAAGAAGAAAAGAAGAAGCCTGCACCAGCAGACCCCAGCGTTGTGAAAGAACAGCAGCGCCGCGCAAGTCAGCTCAGTGCCCCCAAACACCCTCCAGTTGACACAACTTTGATGCGCCAGGAGCAGAAGCGAAAATCCAGGGTCGACTACCAAGCACATTTAACTGTTGGAGAACGACAGCAGCTCGCACGTGTATTGGCACAGCGACGACCAACTGCCGCACCAGGTGCGACAGCTCGATCCCGATCTATGCTAGCCGACAGCAAAAGAGCTAGTGCCGTCGTGTCGGAGATTATACCGGAGGAACCAAGTGATGTAGAAGCCAATCCAGCTCTACCCAGCCCCCACGCTCTTCGCCACTTAAAGACGCAATGGTTTTCCGAATCGACCCGGTCGACACGCCTCATCTACCGCAGGAAGTCCTCTCGTTTCGAGTCGATCCACACCCGGTTGAGGTGGATGCGAAATCTGGCACGGCAATTGTTAGTGGGGTGAAGGAGGCTGGGTTTCTGCATGACTTGGCAGTAACGGATTTCCTCAGCCATGCAGAAGAAGAATTCTCAACCGCGCTTACAGCCCTGAATGTGCTGCTTTCTATGAGCGAGAAAGAGCAAAGCGATCGGAATAAATTAGCCGGTTATCGCGCAAGTCTGGAAGCTTTGGATATCCTAAACGAACACGAAAGTCACAAACTATTCCAGAAAATACAAGGACACCCTGATGATGAACTACAAACAAAATGCACCGAGTGGTTTACCAGATTAGGAGTCGTGAAGAAGTGCATGCGCCAATTATTGGAGAAGCTGGACGTTCACGCACCAGGTTCAGGAGTGATTCGAGCATTTTGTCGGTGTCTTCGGTCGACGGAATTGCGAGGAATCGTCACCGCCACACTAGAAGCCCCGGAAAGTCCTGTAGATGAACCAGACAAGGTGGATGACAGTGCACACATTTTTGTCGGAAAAGAACGCAACTCACCGAAGCCAGCTACCAACGAGATACCTTACGAGAAATCAAATCAAAGTGCCGTGCCCAGTAGTGTTACCTCCCGACTTTTTGCAGAAACTTCGCGACTGGTACACGATGGCCACGAAGACATAACTTTGTCAAACTCTGACGAACCAACTCACCACAACACGAACGCCATTCATAACGACATGGATCTGACAGCTGAAGATACCGACTTAGACTTTCTTGAGTCTAATGATTCAGTGTTTGATGATGACAAGACTGGGGCAACAGAAGTAGAGAAGATGCCAACCAGCACAGCTTTCGATGCCAACGCTTCAGAAATGCAGAGTTATGCTTCACTCTTAGATTCAGTGCCTGACTCGACAGATATCACCATGGACACTCAACTGAACGATACTATTGCTAGCAGTGTTGACTTCCACAATGGCGAAGGCTTCGATGATCAATGGCATGCTAATACCGCTGTAGTAGGAGACAATGGCATGGAACTATCAAACGGGCTAACAGAGGAGGAAGCAGTAGTTGATGAAGTTGTCCATGAAGATGCAAGTGAATCTCATCAAGGCGACGAGGACGACATTCATGAGAGGGCCGTGCAAGAGCCGACAGATGATGTCAAAGCAATGCAATTTACACCAAGCCACGACAATGATGACGACTGGCTCACTGCTTCGACCGAACTAACCGCCGAGAGTAACGAAGTAGATTCATTTGAGCAGGATATGGCTGCAGTATCCGAAGACGAAGCAGACGGTGGGGCTGCTGCTGAACTGACTGAAGAAACCCAAGGTTATGATCGATTCACCACGGATTTAGCTATTGAAGCAGAGCGAGGTGAAGGTTCTGAGGCGGTATACGACGACAACTACGAAATTGGAGAAGAGGCAGCAAGTAATGAGGTCGAGGAAGCTGGGGACTACAACGCCGATGAAAACGATACTGAAATTGTGAATGAAGACACGGGTGACTACTATGCTGGCGAAAACTCTAGTGAGTACTATACTGACGACAACGGTGCTGAAGTTGTGAACGATAACGCCGACGATTATGACACTGAAGTTGCTCAAGAGGAAGCTGGCGACTACAATGCTGATGGATATGGCGATGAAGTTGCGAACGAAGAAAATGGTACTGAAGAACAGTACCAACTGGAAGGAGTTGAGGATGCCGACGATGAAGAAGCAGAAACGTTTGGTGAGTGGGAGAAGGGTTTCGATCCCAACTCCAACCATTACTTCTGGTTCAACCATGTCACTGGTGAAAGCTCGTGGACTCCACCCGAAGGATGGCCGTATGAAGTTGATGAACCTTTCAGTGGAGAAGGCTACGACGGCGCTGCTGAGGCGGTTGAGGGCGAAGCTGAATATCAAGAGGACACAGAGCAACAAGAATACGATGAAGGTGCTGCAGCAGTGCAAGGGTATGAGGAGGGAGGTACTGCTACAGAAGAGCAAGAATATGAATATACCAACGAAGAAGGCCAGGAATACGAGTATAATACTACTGAGGAGGGACAGCAATACGAAGAAGGCGTCCAACAAGGTCAAGAATACGAAGAGGACGTTGCACAAGATCAAGAATACGGAGAAGGTGAGATTGATCAGCAGCACTACGCGGAAGAAGTCACTGTTGAGGACCAGCCATTGGATCAAGAGGACACAGAGCACCATAGCGAAGGCTCAGACTTTGAGTTCGACGACAGTGACCTGCCCAGTTTTTGATGCTCTCAACGAGAGCCATTACTCCCGATACTCTAAGGTATAATAACTACATGTGTCTATTTGCTGCTCATTGCCCAAGCACTAGAGTTTTCATCGTGGCGAGCACCAGAAAGTTGTGGCTTGCTAAGTGTCTGCAGTTGCTTCCGCTCCGTCTCTCGAGCAGCTTCTTGGCGTTGCTTGGGCGTCACTTGCCGTCTGCTGCCAGTCATACATTTCTCTAAGTGGTTGGTGTACCTTGACGCGTGTACCTGACGAAAGATAACGAAGGCGTCAACAAAAACTGCCGTCATTATGACGATTCCAGCTATCACCTCTCTCTTGCAGTAGAGACAGCTCACAAACACGCTGTCCTGCTCAATCACTGGAGCTTCAACTGACAGACCGCAATTGCAACAGTTAACGCAGCGTTCTTACAGTATTGCAATGAAAAGAGTTTTTGTATGACTACCTGGTTCTTCAATTGGCTCGACATCATACAGCTCCTCGAGACTGAGGCCGTCCACAGTTATCTGCCGATGCATCTGATCATATAGGCCGTTGTCAGCATGCTTTGCACAATACATAGTTGTTGCATACAAACCTCAAAGCACTCGTCGACGACGACATCGTCGACTAAGAAGCGATAGATCTGCTCGTCCATTTTTGCAAAATGCTGATAAGTTCCATTTTTAATGATACTTCACACAAGAAAAGGGTATGTCCATCTAGTCTAGGATTCATCGTCCTAGTTTCCATTATTGCCACTTTTCGCTGGGCAAGGACAGAAGACGCAGATGATTGAGGTGGTTCTGAACGACCGACTGGGCAAGAAGATCCGCGTCAAGTGCAACGAGGACGACACGGTGGGCGACCTGAAGAAGCTGGTGGCGGCGCAAGTCGGCACGCGGCCGGAGAAGATCCGCATCCAGAAGTGGTACACCATCTACAAGGACCACATCACACTGGAAGACTACGAGATCCACGACGGCATGGGGCTGGAGCTCTACTACACATAACACAGCTGGCCTGCTGGCTCCAGTTGCTGCATGGCAATACACACGTGGACCACTTTGTGCGTACATTTTGCACTGTGCTTTGTTACCAACGTCGTCGTCTTTGATTGTCGCTGCCGGCGGTTGCAGCCAGGTGGATGCGACACAAACTGAAGTGCCCGCCAGCAATCTCAACCAAGCAGAGACCTGCTACTGACCGATTCCAGCCCATTGCAGAATCAATTGCTTTGTTGTGCTAGCGTTGGTGTCGACCAGTCGTCGAGCAGCACAATAACTCAGGCGAGAACTCAGGCAATGCAACCTCTGCCAATCAGCTAAGGACCAATTGGCTCGCAAGACCTAGCAATACACGCAGTGAAGCGGTGCAGGACGACCACGGTAGCGTTCGTCGAGAGGCCATCGACCTGCCCTTTCGATGGCCGGTTCAAGTCAAAGAGCACATTCTTGACGTACTGCAATATCAGCCAGTCATCTCTCTCCTTTTTCTCGGTTTCAACCAATCACGTCTCGTTGTATCGGTTACCGGTACTTTAACCGGAAGCGACGGTAGGATGGGTCATGTTGTTTTTCGCGACATACTCCACGCACAGCGCGGAAACACAGGCAGACGAAGGCGGCAGTCCGTCCATTCGTCCAGACAGGCCTCAGGCAGCGCATGCCGCCGACATCTTCTCCTCTTGGACCAGCAGATAGCGCCGGCGTTGCTTCAGGAGGTGCGGCATCAGGGGTCGGGGACGCCATGGCGACGAACTTACACCTTTTGTGTTACTTACTTTTGTGACAGATCTCCAAGCCATTGAGACTTTTTGCCAGTAAGAGACGCACGCGAGAGGCTCCTGGAGCCCACACACAGCAGCGCCAGGATTCTGTGCTTCGCCCACTCGAAGCGCAACGGCATGGAGGTGCCGCACACGTTCGTGCGCACCGTCAAGGCGCAAGATCTGCGCTTCAGCCAGGTGGACGGCGTGCTGCACGACATCAAGACCAAGAACTCGCCCACGTGGGTCATTTTCTCCTTTGCGGTTCGTTGCTGAGAGCTTTGTGGAGTTTTTTGTTTTTGTTTTTTTCTGGTGCAATCTTGGAGATCTTATTTTTTTATTATTTTTACTATTGATGGCGGATAGGACCAACGGGAGAAGAGAAATACATTGAAAGTCCTCGCTTCGGGGCATGGTAGCATCTCGGACCAGTCCAAGTGGCCACCAGAGCTTTTCTCACCAAATTCACTGTGCTACGGACTGACGAGTGTGGACTGCTACGACGAAAACGCCGCGCCTACGAATGTGTTGTCGTTTTGCTGGAAAGGAAGAAATCTACCGATCTATTTGCGCACCAAATATGCAGAGTTCAATTACGTCATTCGGGTGAGTGCTGGATATCCAAGGTTCTAGGTGTGGTGTACGAGATAGAAATAACGACTAACTTGATGACTTTGTGTAGAAACACATGGGAGCTGTAGCTCACGTCACGTTGCAAAATCCAGAGGAGCTGATGTACGATAAATTATTCTGATCTCGGATCCTTTTCGAAGGACAACTTTACTCACGTTGTTAGTGCTTGGCAACAGGGACGGATCTGTGTTTCTGCAAACCCCACGACGGCGGCCACGGAGCTCTTCCAGACGATTCATTACGAATGATATCGAATTCACTCCAGAGGTGACGCAAACTGTGCAGGATATCCGATCGGATACGTCGCCGTTCAATTGGGCGGTGTGTGGTTACGATAACTCCGATGCTGAAAGTGTGACACAAAGGATGATTGTGGTGGAAAAAGGCATGGTAAGGCTATCGTATCTGCAGTTAATGGGACGTTTACAATTCCAGAGTCAGATTCTGATTTTTACCGTAATACAGACTGGGCTCTACGCGTTGAAAGGGATTGGCGGGATCACCTCAGTGCTGGAAGAAGGAAGCACGATGTACATTTACTTACGTGTAGATGTCCCGTTACATCGCGGAACCGAGCGTATTGTATCCAAGTACGTACTTGTGACGTGGCAGGGGACGGAGAATAGCTCGGGTGGCACTTCAGACGATGAAGTAGAGTTGTGGTTCGGCCCGACCTCAAATGGAGATAGATCTCCTCAGCGACGTGACTCTTTTGCATCAAACTCGAAGCTACAGCGTGCAGTCACTGCTCATGTTCACGGAAGCGAGATATACCGTGTATTTCCTCATCATGTGCGGTAATCTCGCACACTAAAAGTGTATTGCTGAAGCATCTTACTAATTATCTGTGTGTTACTTGTGCAGGTACACTTCTTTGCAAGTACTCTTTCAGAAATAGCCGAGGAAGCTATCCGAGAGCGTATCAGACGAGCGGTGGATAATGATTGCATGCTGCTTCGAGTCGTACGTATTTGTTTCTGTTGTAAGTATTATTTTCACATCAACTAATGCCTAACGTGCTACACTAGGTTTGCGTCCAAGCATCTGGCGATACTCAAGTTCCCGTATGCTTGGAAATTCCATTCGATGCCACTGTGGGAGTACTTCGACAGGAGATCGCGTCGAATATTGGAATTCCGAAGCATCGTCAACGTATAGTTTGGATTCGACAGACAGATGATTTGGCTAAAGGTATTTTACAACCGCGCGCAAATGTATATGTGGATGTTCAATTTAACGATGTGTGTTATCGTACATATTTTTTGGTATTGCTTCGCAGATTCACAGCTTTCGACTGCTGTGATGCTGGAGGACGAAAACGCCGGAATCCGAAAAGACATCGGCCTAGCTCATGGTGACAAGATTCATGTCGATGATAAGGATAATGGCGAGAACTCTGTTCTTGCGAGGCTCTACGAACAGGTATGTCCTGCCGTTGTTCGTTGTATTGTTTGCCTTTGAAGCTTACATGGAAAATTGTGCCATTGCAGATTAATTCTGGTACCGCGGCTGTGAGTCTGTCAGCCGAACGGCGGCACGAAGTACAACGAACAGTGGAAGCTCGCGAAGCAGAGTTGAGGAAGATTCTCTCCGTGACACACTATTTAATTCGACGAAAGGCACGTGAAGATCTTAAACCCGTTGCACGTATGGCAGAAGTGGTCGAAGAAGCAGTAGCGCAAGAAACAGAGGAGAGCGATTCATCTTCACCAACCAGCCGCCACCCGACAGTTCATCGTGTGGATTCATCTGCTTCATTAACGAGCTCGATTTCGGAAGAGCTTGCAAAGAGGATGTTTCGACATTGCAGGAGCAAGCACGAGTCCTCGAATCGCAAAACCAGTATTTGGAGATCCCGTACGAAAGCATTCATATCCTCAGTGGCAAGGAGAATGAATTAGGCTGCGGGAAGGCGGCTACTGTTTATCGTGGGCTCTGGATAAACCGGAACGGTGCAGCAGAAGTGGCAGTGAAATCATTCCGTTATGCTCGATTGACGGACAAGATCCTCGGGGACTACAGACAGGAGGTGGCGTTGCTCAGAAAACTGAAGCACCCGAATATTGTTTTATTTATCGGAGCATGTACGGACCCGAAGTTGATGATTCTGACTGAGTATTGCTCTCGTAAAAGGTTCGTAGCTTATTCGTGTGGCGGAATGGTTGATCCTCGTGGTAACGTGTCAAATGGTTTGTGTTGTGTTTAGTCTATTCGAAGTCATACACAGTAATAATTTCGAGACGATTCCTTGGAAGGTAAGGCCCACCACATGCTGTTGTTGTTACTGCGCGTGCTGATTTGTTTCCTGTGGTTCTTGTAGTTCAAAGTTCGAATGATGCTTGATGCGGCGCGAGGTATCCAATATCTTCACTCTAAACGCATTATTCACCGCGACATCAAGGTAAGAGAATTTGTTAAGCGGGCCTGATTTTAGTGGTCTCAACTAAGCTCTTGCATGCTTCAATGCCGCAGTCCCACAACTTCTTGGTAGACGACGACTGGCGCGTGAAAGTAGCAGATTTCGGTATCAGCAAAGTACTGGACTCAGATACCGCATTTACTCAGTGTGGCACAACAGGATGGTAAGTGTTTGATATGAGGTCGATGTATTTAATAAGAACTGTGAGGCTAACAATCACGTCCGTGCAGGGTTGCCCCGGAAGTGTTGCTGGATGAAGATTTGGGATATACATTCAAGGCTGATAACTGGAGGTATGCTTATTGTGCTATGTCATGCCGTTCTGCGCACCATTTTCCACTGATGTATTCTACTTTGTGCGTAGCTTTGCCATTGTGATGTGGGAAATAATCGCTGGTGGGCTGCAGAACCCGTTTATTGGGATGGCGCCGATTAAATTCTACAACAAGACAATTAATGCTGGGCAACGACCACCAGTTCCAGAGGGCGTGGACAGCGACTATGTGGAGCTCATCACAGAGTGCTGGAAGTCGGACGCGGCGGACCGACCGTCATTCGATGTGATCGTGGATCGGTTGGAGCGAATGCTGTTGGCACTGGGTGCAAGCATCGATCTACCGCCCACATTCCAGGGCGGTTATCACCAGCAGTCAAACCCGTAATTGAGAATGAGGCCAGCAGCTCGAGACCTGCAGAGACATCACCCCGTGTTGGTAATTTTGAGCGACAAAGTGATCTACGCCGAGCCTTGCGAATTCCTGTACTCGGTAGTATTATAACAAGGTGCTGATAGAGAGCAATCGAAAGTATCGACGAGGCAGAGAATTCAGATGATAATAATCCGTGACAACAATTGCTTGCCACAGCCTGCGATTGGCTGAAAACGAACACGATGACCGAGGGCACGGCGTGGCTGTATGAGCTGTCGCTGGAGCTTTTGGCGCTCTTCGGCTTCTTGTGTATCTTGCTGAATATCCTCCTGCCACTCCTCGCCTTTGTCTTGCGCTTTGTACTGGTGGAAGTGCCGCACGAGTGGCGCGAATGGCAGTTGCATCGCTCGCAGCAGCGCGAACTACGGCGTCTTCAGCGAGGAGTTGACGCGTTAACACGACGCAAGCTTGCGGTGAGAACATGCGAGGCGGTTTGGGCTTGCGCAAGTTTATGTGAACTCACTTGGTTGTGCTTGTAGGAGGAGCAGGAGACTCGACGCCGAACGAGAACTGGAAGCGCCATCAAGAGACAGCAAAGACAAGCTGCCGAAGGCAACCTTCCATCGGGCGCTGCCCGAGAAGACGAAGCTATCTCTAACCACAGGACCCCACCTCGACAACAACGCCATCGACTCAGTATCCATTCAACGGCCAAGAAATCAGCGACGTCTACAGTACGTCAACGCAAGAGGTATGGCTTCCTGTTGTGATGTCCCAGTGGCCGCGTTATAACGATTGCGGGCTCTTCGTACAGGGATCAGGAAGACTTAGCGTGATAATAAGCCTTGGGGCGCAAGTGAACGAGTCGCATACCTGTACGTGAATTTGCCATTGAATTTCAGTATAGAAACCACCTCCGTGCACCAATGACTGGGAGCTCGCCTGCTGCTGTTATTGTGCTCTTGTGCGGCCTACCTGCCGCAGGCAAGACGACGCTGGCGAAGCACCTGACGTCGAGTGGCAGCACCCATACGAGACTGTACGAGCGCATCTCCTTCGACGATCTCTATGAGCAAGCTGTCAACCACACCGCTGAAGCTAAGACAAGTGAGTTTCATCCTGACATCTGGAAAATTTGCCAGCAAGACATGGTGGTGCGCGTAACTAAACGGATCGAGCAGCAGAGTGCGGTCATTACCAGCAACCCAATGCAGCAATTGGTAGTACTCGTTGACGACAACTTCCAATACCGGAGCCTGCGCAAACGCTTCTTCCATCTCGCCACCGACTGTAAGCCATTGCATCAAATCATGACATTACTGTGTCTAATGTGTTATTCATGACATGTAGTGAACTGCGGGTTTGCTGTCTTGTACATGGACGTCCCCACTGCAATCTGCCGTGAGAGGAATGCTACAAGAAGTACAATTGCACGGGTTCCCGATGATATATATACACGGATGGAAGCTGCATTTGAAGCGCCTAATAGCAGCCAAGACCCGTGGGAGATCAACACATTAGAGTGGAGTGAAGGCGTGAGTGATGCGGATATTGGCGATTTGATGGACCTTTTGATCCAGCAAGCTCTTAATGAAGCTGAAAGGCACCGACTTCAGCTGAAGGATAGACAACTAAAAGAAGAGCAGCGGGTGAGTTGATTACAAGTTTATGCTGCATTGGACAGGCCTAATAATTTCACGTGCTGCTATATGTGCAGCGGCAAAATCAGTTGGTGACGCAACAAAGCGTTCACCACCTTGTTGATTTGCAACTCCGCCAATGGATATCTGCTAAACTCCGATCTGAGAACAACCTACCTCCTAACCAGACCAAAGCTCAATACGCGTCCCAGTTGAACCAGCGCCGGAAGACTTACCTCGCATTCATCAAAAGCAATATGCTGGATGTCGACGCTGGAGATACTGCCGAGCAAGTCGCTGTTTTGCTAGTCCGACGCTTCCAGGAGCAGGAATAGCTTGCTGCACACGGTCTCAGCACTTGAAACCCCCTGACTTGGAATGCATTTCAGAGGCGTCATGGCAAAACGACCGCTTCTGCTACATGATCATTGCCACTCCCATCTGGTGCAACATCAAATTATCTGAGCACGGCTTTATTGAATAGCTTCTCAATACGATGGCTCGAGTGGTGGATTCGCCGCATTTCAAGTTGAACGAGATGGGAGATTCTGCGAGTGACGAAGAGATTGACATTGAGCTGGGCACCCAACTAGATCCCTCCTCCAATACTGCAGATGCACAGAACCCGGAGCACGGCACTGCATCTCTGCTTACAGACAAATCTAAGCGCGAAAAGACAGCGTTTGTAGTCGTTGTGGTCCTCTTCCTCGTCGGTGCTAGTGTCGGATTGGCAGCACGCTTTTCAGGTCAATCGTCTGAACAATCGAGCATCAGAATTGGCGCCGAGTACAATGAGTCTTTCGGAAGCCTGGAGGATCTGGATACTGTCGAAGATGAAGCCCTGCAGGAAAAGGAGTGGTTCCTTTCTTTGATGTGCAATTCTCTCCGAACGACCGAGCTCTCTTCGCTCTTGGTAAAGAACGCTGGAACTCCTCATTCATTGTGTATCCGACTGTGGCTAAGCACGCTGCGCCCGTGAAAAACGGCATGGAGAGAGGCGGTATCTTGCTGGAAACCAACGACTTTGTGTTCCATTTCGAAATGTCTCCCGACGAACAACATCTGCTGTTCGTACAGGAGTATCATTACGCCACCCTTCGTGCAGACAGCAAGGAAGGTATTCAGCAAGTCGTTGATGACAGCCAATGGCCTGGTTACATCACGAAAGTTCCGATTTACATCGAGACTGACACTGCTTATTACATTCCTACCGACCTCTTTCTCGCGAATGGATTCTTTGTGTCATCGTTGCTCTCAGCACGCGACTTCAGTCCCATCAAAGCGCAATCAGAGTCTTTCGCGCGAAACACGATGCTGTACGTAGAGTACGAACTTGACTCGGGGATGGTGGGGGTCAATTTTGCCATAGGCTTGCTCCCAGAGCAGGTAATGCCTCAACGAGTGGCGGATGATCGGGTCGGATACTTTTCGAAGAGCTACACAGAGTATAGTATGCGTGGTCAGGGTCCTGGCGATGGTGATGGTTTTCACTGGTGGGATCCTCAGATGACAGTCATTCACCGCCGAAAACTCGAGCTTGACCCGACCACAAGCACAGTGAGAGACCCTATTATGTTCTACATTGATCCATCGGTGCCTTTAGAGTGGAGAAAGGCTTTTGCTGCCGGTGTGAACGCTTGGGCCCCAGCATTTGAACGTATTGGGTTTCGTAACGCCATACGTGCAGTTCTTCCTGGCGATAATGACTGGCCTGCTGACTACCGTCTCGGAGATCTACGCTACAACAGCATCTCCGTCATGATATCCGAGAGAACATACGCGCGAGGCCCTACCATTACAGACCCGCGGTCTGGGGAAATTTTGCACAGCGACATTACATTTGAGTACGGCTTCTTGAATGCGGTGATGGCGGATTTCGACCTAAGATCCCCGTTGACCCGCCAAAAATCAGCACAGATGCAAAGCATGCCTTTGAAGGCCGCACGGGGAGAAACCAACAGTGTGGGTTTGCGCATGACTTTCAGCACCAAGTTGATCGGACGATGCTTAGCACCTTGGTGACGGACAACGATGGATATATGCCTAAAAGCTCATTGCGCAGTACTTTTCGGCTATTATCATGCACGAGGTCGGCCACACGCTTGGTTTACGGCACAATTTTGCTGGATCGTCGGCGTATTCACGTGACCAACTAAGCAATTCTTCCTTCGCCGCGGAACACGGAATCTCGGCATCCGTCATGGACTATTTGCCCGTCAACATTTTCTCAGACCTGACTGAAGCCGAAACCGAGACACACGCTTTCTACATGACCACGATTGGTGCTTACGACTATGGCGCCATCGCGTATGGGTATTCTATTGTCGATGGCGAGACCCCGGGCTACAAGCACCCTCGACTGACGGAATTGGCATCTATCTCACCCATGTTTCTTACAGATGAAAACTCTGCGTATAAACTTAATCCGTATGGACAAACCTATGACTTGTCGTCCGATGTCGTCGATTTTGTGGCCGATCGTCTGGAATTTGTCAAACGTACGCGACTGGGTGGAGCCCTTGTAAACAAACTTCCCGAAGATGCATCGTGGACTACGTTATGGCAGCGCGAGAGCGTTTTGCTGCGTATGATCAGCCTGGCAATCGACAACCTCGACCCTGTGCTAGGAGGAGTGAATGTTACCCACGCCCATCGCGCCAAAGGTGAAGATAGGTATCACCCAGCGGTTGTGCCTCGAGCGCTGCAACTTGAAGCTCTCGGCATTCTGATACGAATCATCCGCAATGAGGACGGCTTGTTCCCTGATCCCGAGTATTATACGTCGTACATCGAAGTAGTGGGTTTCGAAGAGGAAGATTGCAAAGAGCCGAATCTTGATTACGGCTGCCTTGGACGTGGACTCGTCGATGTGAACGCTGCAATTATGACTGTCATCAAAAAGGCGATCGACACGATTCTTTACTCTGCACTAGGACGCATCGTGCAGCAGGAACCTGCAAGTCCGTTGGGTGTCCTAGAAATCCTCGAGGCTGTCGGAAACGTTACAGCGACTTACAGTCAGCCGTTCAACCAGCAAGTGTCCACATTCCTTCACGAACGATTGCAAGCCATGATAAGCGACGATACTGTGGACGCACGCATCAAGGAGGCAATTGAGGCGATCTGGAATATCACGTCACCATCGCCCGTTATCATTGCTGGAATCAAGCTACCGTACAGTACTTGAATATCCATCTTGTCGTTGTAGACGAATGTAGACGTTCTAAACGGACAATTTAGAAGTTTTTATGCGAGACAGGCCATTCACTATATTTTAATTTAAAAAATCAAAATAGCTACGGTTAAAAAGTATTTTAAAACGTTTTGTGCGGTGCACAATGTCGGCCATGCTGCTCACTCGCCTGCGCAGTCGCTGCTCGCTCCGCCCGTCCGCGTTCGTTGTACGAGGCTGTGCCTCTCACTCTTCAGCCACCGACAGCTCTGGCTCCAACGTGCGAGTGCGCTACGCCCCCAGTCCGACTGGCTACCTGCATCTCGGTGGTCTGCGCACTGCGCTCTTCAATTATCTGTTTGCCAAGAGCTCCGACGGCCAATTCATTCTGCGAATCGAGGACACTGACAAGGTGCATTCATTACGCATTGATTGCATTGCTGTGACTCAACTCACAGGTGCTATGACAGACCCGACAAGTGGATGGATCGCTGGAGGCGCTTGTCAACAGTCTCAAGTGGTGTGGAGTGAATGAGGACGAAGGTTGGCAACTATAAAACAGTATTGCCATGCGGGACATTATTTTAGTTATCTACTTTGTGCAGGACCTAATGCTGGAGGCCCCCACGGCCCGTACATCCAGTCACAGCGACTACCAATTTACCAGGAGGCAGCTGAGAAGCTAATCGAGGTGAGATTTCGTTTGTGTGGGGATCGTTGGACTTTGAGTGTGTAGACTAACTGTTAGTTCTGTCTAACTTATTTATTTAACGAAGTGTGGACATGCGTATCGCTGCTTCTGCACTACCGAGCGGCTGCAGAAGCTTCGAGAGTCGCAAACGCGTCATGGGGAAGCGACAATGTACGATCGCGCGTGTCTGGGTCTGGACGAGAAGGATGTAGAAGAACGAGTTGCTCGTGGCGAACCACACACAATCCGATTGAAAATCCCTGACGGCAAGACCGTTGTCAAGGATTTGCTACGTGGATACGTGCAATTTGAACACTCTGGAATTGACGACCAAGTCTTGATGAAGAGCGATGGATACCCGACGTATCACCTCGCCAACGTTGTGGACGACCACGCCATGCGTATTTCCCACGTGATTCGCGGAGAGGAGTGGCTTCCGTCGACCCCTAAGCACGTAATACTGTACAAGGCGCTGGGATACGAAGCTCCGACTGTAAGTCAAACGATTTCGACAATAATGATCGATCCTCGTAGCTCACAGGTTATTTGTGTAGTTTGCGCACCTAGGTCTTCTGCTTAATGAGGACCGCTCCAAACTGTCCAAGCGCCAGGGTGACGTTGCCGTTGAGGACTTTCGGGTTAGTTATTATGTTGTGCTCTAGTACCTTGAGGTACAATGCACTGACTATAAGTACTTGTTTTATCACGCAGGACAAGGGGTTTCTGCCAAGTGGCCTTGTGAACTTTGTCGCTCTGTTGGGGTGGAATCCTGCAGGCGGTAACAACCAAGAGATTTTCGAGATGAAGGACCTGGAGAAACACGTACGATTCCCAATCTTTGTCGTATGTCGGTCTATTGCTTATCTGATCGTCCGTGGATACAGTTTTCTATTGAGCACGTGAACAAGGCAGGATCGGTTGTAAATGTGGACCGTCTTCGTTGGATAAACTCCCGACACGTGCGCTCCCTGTTTGCTGACGAAAATGCAACTGAAGAGCACAAGCTGTCTGTCGTGAATAATGCGTTGTCGATGATGGCGTCGGCTTTGGAGGAGGCGGGGCTGTCATCAGCCCCAGCTGATGTAGTGGACCAGTTTGGCCTTGACTACGTGTGGAGAGCGATGGATCTGATGAAGGTACGACTATGTTTGTGGACCTCTACGCACAAACATGCCCAGAGTTATCTGAAAAGCCCATTTCGCGTTATGTAACTAGGAACGCGTGAGTGCTCTTCCTGAGTTTGGACCTCTGTGTGTTCCATTCTTCACAAACCCTGATCTCAGCTCTCCTCTGGCTCAAGAGATGAAGGCAAATTATATTGATGAGAGCACAGCTGAGCTTGTTGCCGACGTCTGCAAAATGCTGCGCGATCTCTCCGACGAAGATTTCAAGCCGGTATGTCGTAATACGGGCTTTGTGTGAATTCTTGCGCTGTTTCTCACGATGCCATTATTTTACAGGATATGATCACGAAGAGCATCAAGACTGTCGCGAAAAAGCGGAAACTGGGGCTGAAAAAGTAATGGCTCCATTAGAGATTTGTCACCAATTGCACTTGTAACTAATCGTGCTGTTTGTGGCGTGATGTCTAGGGTGCTGATGCCGATTCGCTACTATCTGACGGGAATGGATGTCGGTGCTGGCCTTGGCGACACGATCGAGCTGCTGGGCCGGGAGACCGTTTTGCAACGCTTGTCAGCCGAGTGAATCGAACAAGAAGGCACCCTAAAAGGTATATAGCTGCGCATCCCAATAGAGTCACATGTCATGCTCCAGTTTTACCCGCTTTTGAAGACGCAGTTCTTGCGTAACAATGGTGCACGTTCAAATAAGCAAAACAAAATGATGTTCGTGTTGGAAAGGAGCAAAATATAGAGAAGATGTGTCCACATGCTCAGCTTTTCTTCCGCTGGCCTGCTTGCCGGACAATGTGCGCCACGTTGCCAGCCGCTAGCTTTCGGTTTTTCGACCTCTTTACAGTCTTCTTTACTGCTGAAGTTTGTTTGCCGAAAGTCTGAGCCACTCTTCCCGGTAGTAGCACCTTGTTCGCGGTCTTCTGCTGCTTTTTTGAGACTTGTTGCTGCCTCCACCAGCAATTGTGATGCTCAATTTTGTCTTTTTGTTGTCGGAGCGAGTCACCTGCCGTCCTGTAGTCTTCACCGGCGTCTTTTAGCTGCTGCTGCGGCTGGTTGGCACGCTTCTGTTGCACTACACGGACTGGTGTTACAACCTTCCGGGGCTGCTGTGGAGCGCTCTTCTTCTTTGTCTGCAGCCCGACGTTCTTCTGCTTAACCGTCTTCACTACCTTCGGACCGACCACCAAACGCCTTGAGCTCTGTGCCATTTTGTCCGCCTGCATCTGGCGACGCAACTTGGCGGTGGTCGCTGCAATGCTCGTCCTGGTCTTAGGTTGGAGGTTGCTCTTGGTTTTTGTTGCGGCAGGTAGCGTCTGCAACCCGCGATTCTTGTTCATCAGAGCCTTGCGCTTGGCTGCCTGCCCAGTCTTGACATCTGCAACGTGTTGCTTCTGCTTACGTTGCTGCTGGATTGGCTTCCTCTTGTCGCTGTGTGGCTTCTGCTTGAGCTTCTTGACCTCTTCTTTCTTCAGTTGCTTGCTCTCTTTCTTGCGCTCTTTAATCAACGCGTCTGCGGTTGCATACAGAAGTGAATACTCCGATCAAGAGGCGACCAATAGACAAAAAGTCACGACATACCTAGAGAAAGATCCAACCGCTCTTCCAGATCGACGCCTCGTGGACTCACGTTGGCGGTGAAGGCGCTCACGTCGTGTGGGATGGCGATCGAGGCGCCAGCAGTGGACACAGTCGCCATAGAGCTTCGCTGTCGACTTGGGCAGGAGCTGGAGAGTTGCAGAGTGAGCCCAAGCGAGTCACTCGTAGCAAAAGATCTTTGCGAAAGGACACAGCATACAAAAAGCAAGATCTGTCTCATGAGCCAATCAAAACGCTCAATTCATAGAAAGATCGGTTATGAAACGGAAAAAATAGAAGATTTTCTAAATCTGATTCCTGTTACGGCTGGCCTGAAGATCCGTCCAGGAACTCGAGGTGCTTGGCCTTGGGCTCGAGCTTCCAGTCCTCGCGGATGTGCTGGTCGTTCCAGAACTTGGTGAGGTGACGCTGACCCGAGTCGCACAGGATGGTGACGATGGTGTGGCCTGGGCCGAGTTTGCGGGCTGCGCGCACTGCCGCCACGCAGTTGAGACCGCTGGAGCTGCCCACGAAGATTCCTTCCTCGCGCAGCAAGAAGCGCGACATCTCGACGATCTCCTGGTCCGTCACTTTGAAGGCGTCGTCCACCTTGGCCAGTAAGAAGTTCTCTGTTAAGCGGTCGATGCCCACGCCCTCAGCGATGGTGTCGTATCTGCAAATTGACACAGCAAGGCTTTAGCCAATAGATTTTTGCTGACAGACTGGCGTGTGGAATGTTACCTGTGACGACGCACTTTCTTCTCTGCTTGCTGAGGAGCGTAGCAAACGTTGCTACGGACCTAATGAAGCGAGAAGAATAAACAGGATGTGGTGTTTGGATAATGGGGTCTCACCTGCATGATATCCAACCTCTGGACAACAATTACTCACCTTGTTGTACAAACTGGATCCAGGAGGGTCAGCCAGGAATACCTGGACATTCGGGCTCTGCTCCTTCAGGTATACAGATGTACCAGCGATGGTGCCTCCCGTGCCTGGATCGCGGAAACGAAATTAGCAACATTATCGTTGTTGACACCACAAATAGGTGTATAGTGATTTACCTGCTGCCATCACGAACGCGTCCACCTCTCCATTAGTCTGGCGCCAGATTTCAGGCCCGGTTGTAGCATAGTGGCTGTCGTAGTTGGCAGTGTTCTCGAACTGATCCGTGAAGTACCCGCCTAAGCCACAGTGATAACAACAATAAACGGTAAGCACAGTCTTTTTGCTCCCCACATAGTGTTATTCTCACCCTCTGTGTTCCGAGCAAGACGCTTGGCTTCGTTCACGTAGTGTTTGGCGTTCACAATGGACGCCGGTTTCACAAGCACGACCTGAGCGCCAAATTGCTCCAGAAGCTGGCTCTTCTCCTTCGCTTGGTCATCAGGCATAACTATGACACATTTGTATCCCCGAGCTAGGCAGCACAAATACCAAAAACCCCATCGTTAGCAGTGTTGCAATCCAAACATTAGATGTAGCAGACTATTCGAACCTCGTGCCATCAACGACAAACTGATGCCCGTGCTTCCCGACGTCCCCTCAATGATAGTGCCTCCTTCTTTCAATAGTCCTCGTCGCTCAGCATCTTCAACGATCCCCTTTGCTACTCTGTCCTTGGAGCTGCCTCCAGGATTCAGGAACTCAGCTTTTGCCTATGTTAGCATAAAAATATCAAGCAAGTCAGCAACAATCGAACTGGCCATACAATAGTCACATGCAACATCAAAATGCATTTTTAATTAACCAGAATTGTGCATCCAGTGGCTTTGGACAGACTGGTGAGCTCCACCAACGGCGTGTTGCCCACCAGCCCCGGGAAGCTGCCTAGATATCGCTCTTTCTTGGATTTCTTGCGCGACAAGCGATCCCACAACGTCCATGAAGGGTCGCCGCTGACTGCCAGCTCCACCACCTTCCAAAGCGACAGCGACGCCATTGTGAGGCACAAACTCCATCGCCAGAGCGACGAGCTCCAGTGTCCGCTCTCCATCGTCATCGCAGGTTCAGGTTTGATATGCAGTAACTGCCGACCAATTAATTTCATCCAATCAAGTCGCTTGCATCTGATTCTGACGTTGACAACTTGGAAAGCGCAGCTTGTAGACCACTGCACTTTTGCACGTCAAGTCCCAACGCCGCCACTTCCCTGCAGGTTGAATACAATTGGTAATACACTTTGCATCAGCACTTGTTTACCATCAAGCAGCATATAAACAAATTTCGTACCTTTGCACCTCTTGCAAATCGAGCAGTAGCTGCATGCGCATCTTCTCCGTGTCGGACACTGCGCTGGCACCTAAATACGTGCTGGAGCCTGAGTGTCGCTGCAATTTACGACTCTTGAGCGATTCTTCGAGCTCTAAAGCCGATCTCAGGAGCTCCGACGACAAAGACGAGTACAAGTCGCATATATCTTCAACAATGGACTGCAGCAGTTGCTGCCTTTTGATCGTGTCAAAATGAATCCCCACATCTCCAAGAATGCTTGCATCGGTCTGTGTAAGAAACAGGATAAATATCACGACGATAGCCCAATCAGTGAAAGAAGTACACAAAGGTTCGTACCGAATGATGTTGGACACGTAAGTTGACGGAGTCATGGGCGGAGGCTTATTCGTCATTTGATATTGCCCCTTCACAGTGCTACAGAAAACATGTGCATTTTCAGTTCTTCTGTCGAAGCCTCGCAAGTAGTCATTCTGACGTACCGAATCGCAGGAAGAACCTTTTTGCAGTCTCCAGCGACCATTGTTATGGCCGCAGACCAACAGTCTGATTCGAGCTCCGACAGCAGCGCTAGAGGCTAAATTCATCAGTAAAGCAGTACAATACGTGTCAGGTGTGAGCGATACCACGGGTGGCGATATTGTCAAGACAGCATTTAATCACCTCTTGGAAAAGTTCCGTTACGAAGGCTTGACTATCATCGGTGAATACTTCAACATGAGACCTGACAACTGGAAGAAGCTCCTTCGAGATCTACGTGCAAACAATAGTCAGAGGATAAGCATAAGCAACACAATCTTTTGACTACAAGAACAGTAACGAGAAGCACAAACCTTCTTCTGCAGTATATGGAAGTCACTCCCAGCATACAGCAGATCATCCTCCGTAGCTAGGAAATAAAGAGGCACCGCAGCAAAGTCTACCTTTGCTCCACTGTTGAGCTCTGCGACGGCATTTTGCAGAGGTTCCTTCCAAACATTAATATAATACGCACAAAGCTGCATGCATATCTTGCAGAAGGAAGGTAGTAGTGGTGCAAGGAAAATACTTCTGTCCCAGCATTCCTGCATCGCTTGCCATAGACGCCTGGAATTTTCGAACGTTAGTTCTGCATTAGCCGCGGCACTCGCAGATGCTAACAGTGAGTCTGAGGACTGTTCGTCACGCTTGACCCCGAAAGATTTTTCTAGGCTTGATGCGAGCTGCGTTGCTCGAAGCTGGAAATAAACGTCGATGTTCCATTTCTCTTTGAACTCCATTACGCTCTCGTGCGCTCGAAAACGGGTTTTCATGATTTCAGTTCCGCAGAATCGCTCCTCAATATCAGCTAGAAAACGCATGCTGATCGAGTAGCTCTGGTGAAAACGATCAGGGTCAGCTGCCTGGAAAATGACGCCGTGTTTGGAGGACAGGATCTCCTGCAAAGGCTTCCAAATGGCATTCCCAAGGATATCCACCGAGCATTTACTCTCACCCTGACAGATAGGCAGGGCAAGTGTATCCGAAAACTTGTCTGAAATGAAGTCCAAGACTGATTCATAGATTTGTGGAAGACCTTCGCAAGATCCCCGTACTCGACCATCAAGTTTGCCTCGTGTCAAGTTTTCTTCGGAAAACGGTTGCACCAGCAGGCGTCCAATCATTTCTTCAGGGATATGGCTTTTGTGCAGTAACACGTAAGCCCGCAGCAGATAGCTTAACGTGAGCGAACTGATGCTGTGGTCCCGATTGTAGAACGTATCTGGAAAAATTTCTGTCGCAAACTCCGTCTCCAGTCGGTGAAGAAGGGTGTCCTCGATGGCAGCGAGTCTTTTCTCCTCTCTCTACAGCGGCGCGCCATAAACAAACATCATAAGTTTGGTCGGAACTCACAATTAAAGCATACTCAAGCATACCTGAATCGTGACGAGGTGCATGCCGTTTGTAAATTCCAAGTCCAACTGCACGAAGATCTGCGCCGCACGTTCCAGTCTCGCACAGCCTTCCACCGCACTAGTGGCATTCAGCCTCTTCTTCACTTGCTCAAAGTTGTCAAAATCATCATCACTGTCATCTGAACCAATAGGATCTCCGCTGCTCGCACGGTGGCGGTTCAAGTCCTCGTCATCGTCACTGCCCGCCGTCTCGATCTCCAGCAAGTCTTCCAGCAGCAACAGCTTCTCGGAGATTTTAATACTCAGTTGTAGATCCTCTTCCTGTTGCCGCAGTTCCTCTGCAGTCTGAATCTGCGTCTGGGTCTTGTTTTGCAATGCGCTCTACTCAAAACACGGTCAAAGTCAACATTTTACAGCTTCAACGCCTCTTTCACTCAACTAAAACGTACCATCGCATCCTGTGCTTCGTCCACCCGCTTTAGCACAGCGAGGATGGGCGCACGGACAGAGGAAACGGCCTCATCGACGCCCTTAAGCTTGGACGAGAGCTGTAGGAACTCGGCATAGTCCTCATTAATGATCGCCACCAGCTGGTTCTCCAGCGAAGTCTGGAACTGCTTTAGGTCCTGATGGATCGTCTCCATGGGGCTGCGAGCTCGACATTCCTCCAGGAACGTTGCCACCTCGAACGCCTCCCCGAGAAGTCCTCCTCATCGAAGCAGTACTTGCCCAGCACCATGATCTACAGGTATTGTCAATCCAGAACAACGACGATAGTGATTGGACATAATTCATTTTCTGCGATTCTATTGGCTGAAAACACGATTGAAACCCATTTGGAGAATGATTCTTCCACTCACTTGAAGCTGGCGGACGACGAGACGAGCGCTCTCCACTGAGCACTTTCTCCGCTCGATAGACGCGCCATGGCCGACCTGAAGTCGCCGCCGCGGCAGGTCCAGTCCATGCCGCACCAGCGCTTGGACCGAGACCCCTCACGGTTCGTTGGAACACTTGTAAACGACACTATAAAGACCGCTACTAACGTCGATCTTGTGTCTGTACAGTCTGACGAGGTTCCCAGTGCCAGGATCCTTAGCATCTACGTTCCAGGTGACAAAGACGGCTGTAATAAAGTATTGAGGAGTCAGGAGACTAATATAATCTTTATGCCTGGCTCAATAGGAACCCGGTCATGACGGCGGAGCTAGGAATGCTATTGGTACGGCATTAGCTGCCTCATCAGAGAAATCATTACTAGCTCCAAAGCGATAAAACTGAAAAGCTGATATTATTTTTTGCGTTACTACTTAGCGTCGTCGCCCGTGAAGGTGCGGCCGCCACCCAGGTCTGCTGGCAATCAATACTGGATGCCAGACCACCTCTGCAAGGTAAATAATGTTTCTTTGCTGTTTGTTCTAAAACATTCTTTTGAAATAAAAATTACTAACGTGATTGTTTTTCTAGATTTGCTACGACTGCGGCGCTGCGTTCTCACTCTTCAGACGACGCCACCACTGTCGTCTTTGTGGACAAATTTTCTGTTACGAATGCAGCAACAACTTCGTGGATGGGACGATTCATGACTTTCCCGGCCAAATCCGTGTGTGTAAATTTTGCTTTCTTTTTGCAAGCAGTGCCGAGAAGAAGGCGCTGGAAAAGGATCGAGGTCGACAATCGAGTGGTGGTGTGGAAGACAACGATATTAATAATGGATCATTGAATCAGCGGTTTGATCGTTCATCGAGCCGATCGGACGGGAACCACAATAAAATGAAGCCCTCACCACTGGTTTTTGGTCCGCCAGTAGACCCAAATGAACTTCCAATATCGTTGCTATCACCTGTCGACTCCAATGCGAGTGATCCTGCTACCGAGGAGCCGGTGGAAGTAAAGAACATCATGCCAGGGGAGTCGATGGATTTTTTGATGCTTCAGATAGCGTGGAAGTGCAGCGGAATTTTCGCTCACATACTCCGGCCAGACGAAGGCATTCAAGCGCTGAACTGCTGGGCGCAATCGAAAGCGGCGGGCTGATAGAAGCTGAATTGCTTGGTTTTAACAAGAGTAACAGGAGGGCGTCTCACGAGATGTCGTCTGTGTCTGAAGGGGCCGAATGGGGGATACCTCAAAAAGCAATGACGCCCATATGGAACGGGAGATTTTGTTGGACAAGTATATGGTAAGTTGCGATCATGCAAAATGGTGTAACAGTGCCTATTGACAGTTAATTTCGTTGATGTTATTACTCTTTGAAGAAAAACGCTCATGAACAAATCCGTAATGGGATTAATCATTCGATATCCGCACTATCCGGAACTGACGCTGCATCCATGGATATGAATCAGCTAGCCGTGACTCTGGAAGATATTGCCTTCGTCGTGACAGGTCATTTGCTCTTCAGTATGAACTTTCGTTCGCCCAATGGTTTTAACTACGCGAACCTTGTGAAAGTGAAGAGTATTGCAATGGCAAAAGCAAGCCAACCAAGTGCGAAAGAAACAGATTACAATTTCAAGTGGCTTGCTGGCACGGTGTGTCACAAACACTTGAGCCATAAGCAAATGGCCCGTGAGGTCATTAATCCTCGGATTTTACTATTTGCCTGTGGAATCAGCTACGATCGATCGAATGGTGCAGGCCGCATGAGCTCATTGGATACGCTGTTGGAGCAAGAAAAAGCTACATGGCCATTCTCGTGGAAAAGATCTCGCGGTTGGAACCAGACGTGATTTTCGTTGAGAAAACCGTTTCACGATATGCACAAGAGCTGCTCCGTGAGCGTCAGATATCGATCGTGCTTAATGTTAAGAGTGAAATGCTTCATCGAATTGCAAGACACACTGGTGCAGAGGTTCTGACATCGGTAGATCACGTGGACAAAGCGAACCCAACTAACGTTATCGGTCGATGCCGGTCGTTTACTGTGAAATCCATCCCTGTTGTTCCTGACGAAGAGCTGTCACCCGCAAAAAAATCGTTACAGGCCCTTGCAGGCGTTTTTATGAAGACACCGGCAGTGCCTAGTCGTTTAAGAACCGACACATATCTATACCTTGATGGCTGCGACCCACTCAACGGCTGTACTGTGCTCATCACCGGCCCAGCAAAGAAAACATTACGAGCCTTGAAGCGCCTGACACGTGCTGTTCTCACGATGACATACCAACTACTTCTGGAGGCTCACGTACTCTCCGATCTCGCTTTAAATAAAGACAGACTCAAGTCGAAGGCAAGTGTGGAGCTAACCAAAGACCAGCACTCAACATGGTGTACAACGTCCACATTACGTGTCCGGAATCCTGGTTCTTCGCACGTGCGCTACCACCAGTGCATTGAGTCCAAGCATCTTCGTATAATATCGTGTTCAGAAGACGATGTTTCTTTTGGAAACTTTCTTAATCAAGAGCTTGCTGCGCTCTCTTTGAAGTGTCAGGTAAGTGCTCTTTCGAAAGATGTGGGGTTTCACTCCACCTCACCCGTCCTGGCATTGACTTTTCTGTTATTCGCTAGAATGCCAAGTGTAACCATTTGATGGCGGACCATGTCCATACTTTTAGCTGCCGGACTGGGACTATTACCATATCATTTGAGGAACTACCCGACAAAAGCAAGCAATCATTGCCACGGTCCATGAGCCAGCTGAGCGATGCTGGAATGACGGACAAATCGTTTGGATCATTCAGCGAGATATCTTTTGCAGCAGGCTCCGACAGAGATATAAACATTCAGGCAATGGTGGCACCGGTTCCTGTTTCTCAGACTTCCATATCCGAAGACGATGTTGAGGCTGCTGCAGATCATGGGTATCCGACCGTGATATTTTGGCGGTGGTGTCGTGAGTGCAGCGGGGTGATAACGCCCTTCGTCTCATTGGAAAAGTATATATACAAGTACTCCTTCGCACGCTTCTTGGAAGTACTTTTTCCGAAGCAGAAGGATCTGAATTTTCGAAAGCATCAAACTCCAGTTGCACGCACACATTTGTGGAGTCGCATGTGCTGTTTTTAACATTGGCAATTCGGTAGCACGGTTTGAGTTTTCGAAACAAGTGTCACTCAAGCTAGCTCGTGCAGATCTGAATCGCAATAACTGCAACAGTAAGGTGAAGCAAGAACTTGAACGCGCGGTTGTGGAGGACGTGGTACGGAGCCGTCTCGCCAATTTGAAGGAACTATTGGATTCACTTATTGAGTCTTTTACGGAGAAGATCAAAGGGATCAGCAGTGCTGTGGAAGCATTTGAGCGCACCGATTCAGGGCACCACCAGAGGATATTCCTAGAGGTTATGTGCATCTCCAAAATGATTCAAAGTGGGAACGCTATGTTTTCCTACAAGCTCGAGAGTTTGGGAGAAAAACCCGCAGACAGTTTGGGTGCCTGTGATGCAATTCAGCGTGCACTGTATTTGCAAGCATGTAAGTGGATAAATTGTATGCTAAGGCTCCGGAAATTGATCAAGAAACATCTTGCGACGGAGGCGGAGACAACAACTCCTGCGCCAAATAGTGGTTCGTTCACGCTAGCCGGTATTACTTTTCATCCTGCTGCTATTTTATCTCCGATGGCATCCCCTCGAGTTATTGAAGAATCAACATTGGCGCCTAGTACAATAGCAAAGGAGTTTGATTGGGGTGAAGGTGCTGAACCGTTGGCTCGTCGACGTAGTAGTGGAGCGCTCAGTACGATGAATGATCCTGATCTTTCGCTGAACATCGCGGTATCATCATCCTCCACGGTAGCAAGCATGGAATCGTTACAAAGACCCAAATTACCGTTCTCTTCACTTACCGACAGTAACGGGGACGTCAAGGATGTGGGTAGCGCATAGCCAAATGCTTTTTGTTTTTGTTTTTATGTGCCAGAATGCTGACTGACCAGCGTGTGCTATTATTTAGAGTCCACGATCTATATGGAAAGAAGCGCTATGGGATTTATACCGTGTTATTGGCCGTTCTACTCCCGGAAGTGACTTCACCATTGATCTTCCTGAGGAGCTGACTGCTGGGCATCCAAGTTTACCGCTTCAGTCGAAATCGCAAGTGGTGCTGGTAAATGAGTCCAAACCAGTTACTTGCGTTGCGTATGCGCTATCGACGGATTCGTACGAGGAGGAGTTGGACGGGTGGAAGCTACGCGTTCACAGTGAAGCGGTTGAATCTGTGACAGCTCAAAAGCAGCAGGCTGATCAATCAAAAGCGGTATCCACGAACTGGTCTCGTGCTGCACTCGAGTCATCCTTGAACGTGCCGTTTAAACACGTTGTGGTTGAAATGCCACTCCACCTCTCACTTCTTTCAGGTAATACGTCGTCGACCGTGTCTAGCGCTTGTTGGGAGTTGTCAACTATCGCGTATTACCCGCTTCAGGTACAGTGGTGTATTTTCCTTCGATTCACGAGCGTATGATTGATTATTCACAGTTTTTGTTGATGTGCTTGTATATGAGTAGTTTGAGGTCCTTCGCGAACTGTTTTACGGCAACCTTCAGAGCTTTCTGTTTTCGCTATCCCATGTCACTAACTGGGATGCCAACGGTGGCAAATCGGGTGCTTCGTTCTACCGGACACTAGATGATCGGTTTGTGATAAAACACATTTCATCAAAAGAACTGCAGGTAAGCGGCTTTGCTGAAATGTCATTATTGCATGACCTCGGTTATAAGGTTGACTTTTTTCGGTATCCGCCAGAGCTTTTAGGCGTTCTCCCAGATTACTTTAAGTACATGGCGAGTATCTACTTCGACGGTCGCGCAAGTGTTTTGTCGAAAACTGTGGGTCTGTATCAAACGACCATCACCCGCAAGGACTCTGGACAAAAGATGGTGGACTACATTTGCGTTATGGAGAATGCATTTTACCAGAAGAAACTCCTTCGGACGTATGATCTCAAGGGAGTTCACGGAACCGGTTTGCCAAACCCCGCCCGTCTACAGAAACTGCTGAAGCAAGCGGCCGCGTCCTTCTTGATGGCAATTTCTTGGAGTTTAGCAAGGGCCATCCCATTGAGTGTTTGCCGAGGACCACCAATTCATATTGAAGGCGGTGCAGAACGACATCGCATTTCTCCGTTCCATCAACATTGTTGATTACTCGATGGTGGTGGGGTTGAGTGGCAAATGCAACGATGCTAGCGGTGAGGAAGACACCCTATCCGAAATGACCGTAGGCATCATTGACTACCTGCGCCAATTCGACTTAATTAAACGGGTGGAAAGTGTCGGCAAGTCGGTCGGTATGATCGCTGGGCAATCATCTCCCACGATTATCGAACCTGGATTGTATGGAAAGCGCTTCCGTGACGCCATCCGCCGGTACTTTATGCCAGTGACCCCGATTTCGTCCGGCATCAATGATGATAAATAGACCAGTTCTGATATGTTTGCAAGCTATGATGTTGGAGCTGAAAAAGGTGGCGCAAGTGCTCGACCAATCGCTTCGATGTGTGCTGCCGATGAAATGGTAGGTAACATACACCGACACCTCGTGAATTCGACCGCGTGCCGTGTGCACTTCTTGCGGAAATTTTTCTTTCCGATGGTTACACCCCGGAGCCCGTCAACGACAGGATATACAAACTGAAGTTTAAGTGATGCACTGGGACTAACGTTAGGCACGTGGTTGCTGTGGTTGGCTCGGGACGTTCGTTGGTACGTAAAGTGCATTTGGGGTGGAGGCTGGATTGAGATCACTAAGCCAGTAGAATCTCTTGTTTTGAGTTCCTTGGTTGGTGCTCGAAGCGCTGCGATCAGCACAGCTCTTTCTGCTATAGCTTGAACAAGCCGCGCCGTGTCGTCGGGCGTTATTGGCAATTGAAGAACTGGAGTAACTTTATCACCTACGCCGAAATTTCTCAAATTGATTGCTTGAATACATTCGACTAAAGGCACTTCGAAGCTCATAGTCGAACCTCCGGTGAGGGCATCACAGAAAACGAAGCATTCTCCCGTCAAATGATTGATAGCCGAGATACTACGAATTATCATCTTGTCACCCTTTCGGGTGAACTCACGGCCACATAAAGTTTCTCCATATATCCAATTGAGATAGCAGAGCAGGTTCATAGAGCTGGCATGAGAGAAAAGCCATGGTACATGACGCACGCTTCCAAATCATAACCATCTAGTCGAAACGATAGACCACACTGTAAACAACAACGACAACTAGGTAAGCATTTCAGTTGGTTAACAAAAATCATACACAGCGCGAAACATACCTTTTCAATGACGAGCACGATAGGGTGCCCGCTAATGTTCATACCTCGCTGGAAAACCCGTTGAGCCATGAAAAACGAACAGCTACCATCGCGAAATGCCGCAGCTCTTAGGCGTCCGCGATAGCCACGGAAAATTCGCTGAATATGGCATGCTTGTATTTGCCATTGACGCAGCAGATTTCGGAATGCGTATCCCTTATATATGCGCTGGATCGCAACTGCACTAGTGCGCCTCAATTCTCGTAAAACATAGTTTTCATGAAGCCGACGGTACATCTCGTCAGCCTGCTGGTGTTTAATTTCGCTCAAAAGTTTTTCTCGTCGAACCTTCGCTCGAAGCCGAAATCCGCGATACACCCGCTGGGTGTCGATAACCGCATGTGCTCGAATCATGGCATTCCTGTGTAGCTGACGCAACTTCAGTATCGATGGTATCAACATGACGTTATTAAACACCTGCGTTGATGATTCCCCATGCCCATCTGCCTGACTTGACTCACTGGTCGTCGAAGTCGGGTCGACAAAAACTAACTTTCTCAAAAGAAGCTCTGCATTCGGTTTGGTCAGACGTAGTTTCGACCTCGAATCGGAAAACTGCGCGAGATCACTTGGGCGGACAGTCAAACCAGTAATTTCGTGCTGGTAGAGTTGAGTGAGAACGGGCTTCTGTAAAAGCAAACGCGAAGACCTTTCTGGCGTATCGTTAACTACAGAACGTATGCTTTTCTGCTGCACGGACAAATGTAAGCTGCTGCTGTCCCAGGATGACATTCCCCTTCTACTTGTATTTTCAGTGTCAAAGAGGTACTCCTTTTCAGGTCCCCTGCTAGGTGGTTTTATGATCGTAAGAACCTCGTCATCCGTCAGATAGAGAGCATTAGATCGGCAGTCACACGAGTCTTCGGCTGGGGCAATCACAGTGTAATGATTAAATTTTGACACCAGCACCCGGATCTTTTTGCCCTTTTTCGACGTAGAAATATCCTTTTGCAACACGTTCACCTGCCGAAAATTGAAAATCGAGCAAAACCGATGGTAGTTTAACAGCAATCGATCAATCATGTGCAGGCGGTGCAGATAGCCAGGAATCGCATAATCATGTGGGGACTGAGCCAGGGCTCTAGAGTAATTTGCTTCTGCTCGAGAAAGGTGACCACGACTTTGGCACATAATTGCCAGATCAAGGTATGCTTGGACATCGCTTGGACGGAGTAAATGTGCAGGTAACAAATAGTGGGTTTCGCACTATGAACAAACATACACCGAAAAGTAAGTTCTGACACACTGGTCAGCACCAAGCTACCTTACCTGTAGTAACTCTTCGTCGTTAATGCCGATCTCCTTTGCTCGCTTCAGAAAAACCATGATTGTCTCCATATCCTCTCCCATTGATTGTAAGAGGGCTGAAAAGAAAAAGAAAACCTGAACGACGACGGGAAGAGACGTAAGCCGTCCTCGGCCAGGATCCTAGCCCCTTTAAAATCGTGAAGACCCACAAATCGCACCATGAAGCACGCAAACAGAGAATCTTCCGTACAACTTTCCAGAGAGCAGCCGTCGCATCTGGAACACTGAGCATGCACCTCGCTTTCATGCACCAAATGACGCACATGTCGATTCTGCTCAAATCGAATGGCCACCGCACGTTGTCTTCCTTTCCATCCTCGGTAGCAGCGTTGAATATGGGTAGCCATGTTACATCGTCGCCTGTGCAGCGTTCCCATCACAACTTGCCACAGTCGTCGGCCACGTATGTACCGCTGGAAGTTGACCATTCTTTGGTTCATGATTCGAATATGTTGATACAAGAGTAAGTCACGGCATCGGTGTCCTCTATACCAGGCCTGTATCTGAGTGGCTCGGCTATTCCGCTTCTTGGTCAGTCGTAAAGCACTTTTCTCCGCACAATCATGCGGTGGAAAGCAAACTGGATGCGAGTCGCTGCGCTCTGGTTCCGTAGACAGTAAAAAGCTCTCCACAACACTCGCGCCGCCACGCCACGAGCTACTTTCTGGATCTGCGTAGCTGCAAAATTGGCTTCATGGCCATAATGACTAAACAATGGAAATACTGACTCGGTCTCCTGTTGCTGCTGCTTCTTCCGTGCCCGTTTAAGTGACGAATGGTACAAAATCAGCACTCGTTCGTCCAAAGCAGGAAGACTTGGGTATTTCTCATCGCTCGTAGTGTTTAGACCCTCTGGGGGTAGTCGCGGTGAATACGTTTTAGCACATTTTGATCTGTGTATTCCTTTTCGAGCACCAAATGATAGTGTTTTAGTCATGCCGAAAGGATCGTCGCCGTTATTTTGCAGTCGCTCTTCGCAGAGTGCAGCTGCTGTAGGTGATGCCCAACTGCCACACTTCTCGTATCTCAGCTTCCATGCTGCGTCGACCAGATACGGCAGTCGTGTCTCCTCCAGCTCAGCGTCTCTAGATGCAACGCGCCGCCGTCCACTGTGCTTCGAGCGGCGCAACGGAGGCGTCATTTTCGGCGTTGAAGTTTCTTAAGTGCGTGGAGTGCCGTAAAACTGATGGCTACAACGAACTTTTTAAAGTTCGCTGTAGCCATCATCTTCTCAGCTTATTTTTAAAAAATTTAAAGCAAATAATTGTTAAATTGTTAAAAAATATTTTTGTTAACAATTTACTTACTCAAAACCCCGGAAAAGAGAGGCTTGGTCTGGGAGCGAAATGACGCAGATCTGCCTGTAACAAAGGCAACAACCACTTCAACTTGGCAACAAAATCAATATATATGAACAGAATGACATCCAATTAGACAGGGATTCTGTATCTTGCAGCAGCAAGTTGGAAGTTACACCGGCAAATATGGCAGCGGAAGAGACACAAGAGGTAAGAAGAGAAGCATTTTCAAACATGGACGAGTTCGTTGATATTGAAGGGTTATCTACCCTGGCTTAGTGTGGGGCCCGGTTCCGGTCCTAAGATGATTTGTATGGTGCGTGAGACACGAGGTAAATATCTATTTTTAGTCAATTTATCCAATAGGGTGTCATTGCATAATAACTCGAACGGGTTCACATTAACTCAAACAGATTCACATTAACTCGAACAGATTCACATTAGCTCGAACAAATTCGCATTAAGTCGCACAGAGTCATATTAACTCGAACAGATTCAATATCACGCTACAATATTTTTCCTGCTTGTACAGCTATCCCCTCATGTCGTCGTGAAGCCGTTGATGCAAAAGCAAGCGATACCGTTCAGCTTTAGGTACGTTGAAGCGACCATGCGCCCATTCTTCGATGTCCTCTGCGATTGTTGCTGGATTTCGCTGTGCGATCATACTCGCAATCTTATCCATGTAGTGAAGAAGATATATCCCACAGTCCAAGCAATTCGTTTGCTGCGGCTTCGTTCTGCACACAAACGTGGTCCAGTCGAATACTGGAGGAGGTTCATTCGTTTTCTGTGTATAGTGCTGGGTCAGAAACCACCTCAACATATCAAACACGTACTGCGATTTGTGTACACCTCGTAGAGAATCGATATGATAGATTTTTGCTGGTCCTGGTGGAACTGGGTTCTCCACAACAACGAAGCTCCAATGGTTTTTGCCTGAGACAGGGAGGAGCACATATCGGAAAGCAGTCCAATCAAAAGTGTTTGCAGACGCAAAGTTCTTCTTCCTTTCTTCTTCGAACGCGCAATGTAGGCGGCCTCGATTTGTAGATACAACGCACTACCAGATGGTCGCATTACACCGGGTTTTGTCATGTACCTGTATATGAAGTAGTCCAATATGTTTCCAGTTGTCATCACACCATTTAATAATCTATCGGAGTCATCTGAAAATACATGAAGTGGGATATTGGACGCCGGGTTCGTCCAAATTACAAGAGGAGTGTCGGGTGGAAATCGAGCTCGAAAGAACCGACAGGTGGCATGACTATTCATACGTTTTGTAGCTAGAGCCGCGGCAATGCTACCTCCGTTGTATAGCGTGTTCTGGCCACCCGTAATTTCTTCAGCAACACTTTCATCACTATCCTCGGAACCCTAGACCACAACGACTTCCCCTTTTTCATCCCCACTATCATCACTTTGCCCATAGTCTCACTTCGAAAATTTTCATCATTGTCATCACTTTCTCCATCGATACTCTCTCCATTGACACTTTCTCCATTGTCACTTTCTCCATTGTCAATTTCTCCCCTATCGTTGTCATTGTTGGCGCCGTCCGTCTCACAGCAATTGTCGTGGTCACCGATAGGAGTGTCCAACACAGTAGTGTTTCCCGCAGCAACGCTACCTGGTACCTCGCCACCTGGCGCATCGGTAGTAACAGTAGCAGGTGCGACCGTACCCTGCTCAACACGATTATTTCGAAACCTCGTAAGTTCAGCCCACGCGGCGACAGATCTGTATCGCTGAATAAAACGCCTCACCCATGTGTTTTGTGTGTGGTCATTCTTCACGGCAAATTCCTCGATATTACGGCAATATTTGAGCAAGTCCACCGCTGTGCAATGCCCGTCTTCGGTCAAACAGGTTTCGTAATACTTCAGGGCTCGTAGCTCAAACGGAGCTAGTCTGTGCTTGCGGCCTCCTCCTCCCTTCCTCTTCCGCCCTTTAGCCTCATCGCTCACCAATTCATCCACCTGATGCCAATATTTCTTCTTCCACCCGGAAATCGTCCCTTTAGAAACACCTGCATGTTCGCCGGCTTCTGTGGGCCCCCACGCGGGGTGGTCTCTCCATTCTCGGAGTGCATCCAGCTTTTCTCCAAGCGTCCGATTCCTGCACGTCCGGGCCATAGCGCTTTCCTTCTGACGCTTTAAAAAGAGGGGAGAAATCTGAAGTAAGCACAGCCAGTCGACTGGCTTCTTGGGTTGATTAAATACGATTTTGGAGAGCATAAAAAGTGTTTGGTTCAAGGTATTTTGAATGCGGTTCGAGTTACTCTGAATACTGTTCGAGTTAATGAATATGTTTGAGTTAATCTGTATACGGTTTGAAGCCGCCTAATCATTGCCGCGACGTTCCTACTTCAAGCTGTACCGCAATTTCTTCTGCATGCACGGAGACCCAGTAAAGCGACTTTCGATTTTGGACACGGATTGCATCGATTCTTGCTACGGCTTCGTTGACTGCTTCCTGTCGCGAAATTTGCTTCGTTGAGACAAGGCTTTGTGTTTTTGCTTCAATAAGATTTAGCACACGTTTCCGGCGATTAAAAAATCGGCGTTCTTCACTGCTGCACCACTTCGTTCCATGTTGTTCCTCCATACTTCTCACTGACAAGACTCCATTGTGGAGACCCTGATCCCATTCTTTCCAAAGATCAGCGACTGTGTTGATTCCTCTGCTCATTTTATAAGTGGGAACTGTAGGGTGCGCTGGATCTGCATTTACCAAGGCTCCATCTGAATTGGTGTGTTGTTGCATTGAGTTGTCGTGAGATTGAGGTTCTGGAACGAGTTTAACCTACAACGTCGCAGTACCGGTTGTCAAAGGTGTCATGATCTTTAGTATACCAGCCATATCGCCTTCTACTGCCTGCACCGAGCGTCGGATACTTTCCACAGACTGCTTCAGATCTTGGTGCACTCCATCCAGTTTTGCTTTTAGGATTGGCATTGCTCGCTCAAGCTGCAGCTCAGTGGGATCTTGCGTATGTTGGAGTGTCGATTGAGCAGTGGATCGAAATGCTAGAAACTTGGTAGACTTAAATACAGGGTGCTTCCATAACGGGTGCCCCGGAAACACATCAATCATCAATACTGCATCTTGGAGAATTACAATCCTCAGATACAGCAGTAAATCCAAGAATCCTCCTGCAGCAATGGTTTGTTCACAAGCTCCATGGTCAAGTTTCAACTTCCATTCTTCTGCCTGCGGGAACACTTGCTTTTGAAGCAATACCGGGGATCTAGCGACGCGCGAGCAACGTAAAAACTACCTCTAGAAGGTTCAAAGCCAGCCAAAGCCCGCATAGCTTCACGTGGTAAGGATGTCAGATAACACTTTTCCATTGCCTGAGTATTCCAACGACCCAATCGTCTAATCTGAGCTTCACTAGCGCCACCCAGATCCGCCATCCTGGAGCCAGAACCTCTCCCAACATGGGTTTTAGCACGGCGTTTTAGTCCAATGTGTTGCAACGCTCCAGCTATAGCATTAAAGTGAACTTTGTATGCCATCTCCACAACTGGATTTTGGCCGGTTTTTAAGAGCTTCACAGGGTACCAAGTCTCGGATGTCGTGAAATCCGGAAACGGTTCTTGCTCACAATGCCATCTCCAGAAGAAATAAAACCCCAAAAGACCATGAGGACATATTCGGACATTCTTGTTTCGCATGCATGCACCCACTTCAGTCCTCCCAACCTGATTAGTTTTTCCCTGCCTCATAATCATAATCAATGCACGACAAGGACTATAGCCTTCATTTTCGAGTCGGATAGAGTGTAGATCAGCCAGCTCCATTTTCCGGGCAGATTCTCCACGCATGAGTGCGTAATGGGATAGCAAAAACGCCAGTAAGTTTCTGATGTTTGTACCGTGATCACGCCGCATTTCCCAAAAGTAAGTCGAAATACACTGAATCTGATCCGTAGTAGTATATCCATCCAACAGAGTATCAGAACCACGATCAGCGAAGTTTTTCTTTTTCGATTTTCTTCATCGAACTCAGCCAGTTTGATAAGCGCTCGAACTGCGTCATCACGTGGAGATGGATGGTTGTGCACTTTGACGCGCTTCTGCTGCTGCCACAAATCCACCATAGCTGCAACGTAGCAGTTAACTGTTGCTTTGCCAACTATCCCAGTCCGAGGGTTCCCAGGTGTAGAGCTGTCCCCCTGATCGGTGGTTGCTCCACCGCTGTATATCTTGACAGATTTATGGCGTTTTGGCCGCCCAATCACGCACTCTTTTAGGAATAGATGCACCTTCGGTCCAGTCACTGTGTATCGCGTGAGATCGCTGAACGCAGCACCCTGCTCATCGCACCACTCGATGAACTCTTTCTGCTTGTTTGGTACGTTCTCACCGTGTTAGCAGGCCTAGCCACCGATGTCTGCTCGTATGTTTGCTGGACGGACTCGTCAAGTCGGACGTTCATCCGCGATTCTTCCGCCATTGCTGCGTGCTGGACGATCGACCACTGGTTGCCCCTCCCCTCCTATTTTAACCAATAGTAGCCTAAAAGTCACTTGTTCAGATATCGGAGATATTACACCACTTAGGAACCGATAACATCTGTTTATGTGTCTGTTGCCATGCGGCAGGTGACGGTCCCGGACCGGACCATAGTTATGATAATGACGAGGAATTTCTTTCCTACTTGCCCGTCCAGCCGCTGCACTTCCAGCCGCCGCCGAACTGTCAACCGCCGAACCACCTGCTACACCGGTTCCAGCAGGTTTTGTCTGCTTTCAGTGTGGAAGACATCTTTGTCGACCTGAGTATGAATGTTGCGCACGTGTTTGTCACGCTAAGACGTGTCAGCACGATAACCCTTTTGTTGCCGACTTTAATAAAACGTGGCATAATGCATCGTTTTACAAAAATTGCCCAATCATATGTCAGTATTATAATTTAACGCAATCAGTACTTTACCGGAAATGTTTATAAAACGATGCATTATGCCACGTTTTATAAAAGTATATTAATTTTATAGTATGTTTTATTATTATTTAAATTATTCGGGTATCGGAAAAGTTCGTAAAACGATGCATTATGCCTCGTTTTATAATTTATCTTGATTTAAGTATACAATTTTACATTAGGAAATGTATGGGCAACAAAAGGGTTAACTGTGTCCACGGGGACAACTACTTGTCCCAGACGAGTTTGATCGGTCGCGGGCTGATCGACTGTACACAACATCATCGGCGGCACGGTGCCGGTGCAAGTCCAAATTTTAATGTACACGGGGGTGTTGCATATCATGTAGCTCTATTGCAGGTTATCACTGACAATTTGTTTTTTACTAGTGTAGTTAATACAATCGAAAGGGTGGCCGCGCGTCTCCAGTGAGACCTTTTCCAGGCCGACCCCATCCGGTTCTGGTGCGACGTTGCACTATAGGCCACTACCTTGTGCGGTTGGGTCTCATCCGGGAGCTACGTGCACTGCGTCTAGACCCGAATCTCGACCCCGATAGCGTCGTGTTCAAGTTTAACTTTACTGAAGATCTACAGTTACGCTTGCAAGACCTCGCGGCAGCCCACGGTGTGTTTGCTGCGACGTTGGTCTACATCCTACCTCTACAACTAATGCCTCGTCACCACCATCACCGACTCGAGATCCCTTGCCTACGTAACGCCCTCCAAGACATCCGTCCCAGAGTTTGCCAACTTGGTGTCGACCCGACAGGGCGTTACGTAGATAAGGGGTCTCGAGTCGGTGAAGGTGGTGAGTTCCAGATTTGTATTTCGCTCAATGATCGCTTATGTAAGCACGGACAGACGCATAAATGCAGTGAAACGTGGGACGAGCGGACAGCTTCCAAGGCTGAATAAATGACTAGCAGGAGCTCGAGGGGAAACGAGGTTTAGCCTAGTAGCGATGCGATTAATTATTGAACACGAAGTATTATCAATTTTTCGAGTGTTTGTTGCTCTGCTGTCGTCGCAGCCAGCCTCTCTGCGACTGACTGCAAATGAATCTCGATCGGTTTCAGCGAAACCGTCTTGTGATGCGCCCGCAGTTCTAGGTGGCACAGATTTTCTCGCGGCTCAGAGCGCTCGTACTCAGCTGTGAGCCACAGTCGAGTTGTTAATGGCTACATGTAGCTATTATTTCCGAAAAATTGCAATTCAGATCAATTCAGATTGGCTGTTATTTTAAAGAAACGCACTTTGACAATCGAACCTTAAGTGCGGTACAAACCGCACTTCGCTTTTAAAAACCTGTTTTTTAATAAAAAGTTGGAATCAGATATAATAACTTTTAACTGTTAGTTATCTAACTTATTGTTAACAAACCAGTTGGAAACGACGGACTACCTGCAAAGAAGTATGGCGGCGATCCAGCGCACGGTGCTCTGCGACCGCCCCTTTATCACGTACCCGACGCGCGACCGACTGTATGGACTCTGTTGGCGTCCCGACGTCAGTTCTCTGCGAATCGCAGCGTCCACCTTCATCCCGGGCGAGTACGCTAATAAGATTGAGGTACCTACTTGCTTTTCCGCCCTTCCTTGCATAATTCTTACACCTACAATTGCTGTTGTAGATCTTCCATCCAACTGCGAACCAAAAGGAGGTCGTCTCAGCCTTAGAGATCGATCATCCGTACCCTCCAACCAAGATTATGTGGTCGCCTGCGTCTCTCAATTCCCACGTGGAGCTGCTGGCAACGACCGCGGATTTCTTGCGACTTTGGACGATCTCCGACTCGTCCATTGAATTGCACTCGAGATTCACTGAGGTACTGTTAGTACTATGAGAAGTCTTAGTAACTTATTGGGTGGAGATACTCATGTGTTGTGTCTATAGAAAAAGAATAACAATGACGCCTGTGCGCCACTCACCAGCTTCGACTGGAATGAAATCGAGCCGAACATCATAGGGACGTCTAGTACAGGAACGACGTGCACGATCTGGGATATTAATGTACGCCTTATGGAGACCTGATGTGAGAGGCTGTGGTACTGACGGCTACAATTTTTCCTGTTTGTTTGTAGCAACCGACGTCTCCGAAGCATCAGATTGTAGCGCATGACACAGAAGTTTATGACATCGCGTTCTCGAATAGTGACCCCAAAAAGTTTGCCTCCGTGGGAGATGACGGGTCTTTACGCCTCTTTGATCTAAGGTATGAGGTTGATGAAAACCTCGCAACATTGTGGCGCAGCATCTTAACTAACCACGCTCATGCTTGTGCTTTACAGATCACTGGCTTCGAGTACTATCGTCTATGAAGCGCAGGAAAAGGCTGCACTCCTCCGACTCGCGTGGAATAAGAGGGATGATCGGTTTATAGCAACTTTCGCAGACGACAGCACTAAAATCTCCGTCATCGATCTACGTCGCCCTATTTACCCCATGGTGGAGCTAGACGTACATCAAGCTGGCGTCAACTCGATCTCGTGGTCACCTCATTCGCGGTATGATCTCTGCAGTGCTGGCGAAGATAATACCGCGATCGTCTACGACGTTTGTGCAAGCATGACGAGACCAGGAGAAAATGCAGATGCGTCCTGGAAGAGCTATGTGCTGTTGAAATCAGATGAACCTATCAACCAAATTCGGTGGTCTCCCACCGAGCCAAATTGCATCGCGTTATGTGATGAGAAGGCATTGCACGTCGTTCAGATGTAGTTTGCGGTAGGGCGATCTGGCGTTTACATCTATCGGTAAAGATTTCGATTTATTTGTCTTCGCGCACAGTACTTATGCATGACAGTGACGAGGAAGTTGATCATGTGTACATCATCTTGCCGGCAGGGCTACAAGGCAAGAATTTTGCGAATTCAATTTGCAGCGCGTCGCCTAATGCCGGAAAGTCGTGCTTGCTGCACCATTGTTTCAGGTCCGACGCCTTAACCGTAGCACCATTTTCCAGAACCACACGAACTTGGACAACACCTCTCTTGCGACTAGCTTCATTTTGAATCAAAACCAGGACGTCTGAAACACTTTGGTGGGCTGCAATGACACCTTCAATCTCACCAGTAGAGTATGATAGGCTCTGGCCCTGCCACTTTACCTCTACCATCGGCCGGAGACGACCCTGTAGCCACACACACGAAACTCCATTCTCGTCTCGGGTGACAATTCCGAGGTCAGATGTGTGATGCGCCGAGTCATCGAAACGATGCAGAACTTGCTCAACGACATAGCCCAGCGACTGCCAAGGGGTTTTCATGGTGACCTCGCCGTTGTTCTCGACTCGAACGTCTACACCAGGCCAAGCGCTGCCCACATAAAGTTGTTTCTTATTGCTCGCCATAATTTTCGTTTCCTCGTCAAACTTTTCCCGTGCAAATACCACGCTGCCATATCCCCCATTTCTGTCGACCCGTAGTTTTGCATCAATCGCAGTCCATACTGGTCGCGCATCTTGCAGAATAACGACAAAGAGAGACGCGTGCCCGCGCAATACGGAACGTCGGCATACAGCGCAGTCGGCGGCATTGCGGCGAGCGCGGTGTACGTTCCAGGTGTTGCGTACAGTGCCGTGAACAACTCACTGCGCTCTGCAAGCAACGCATAAAGCCCCACGGCATTGGTGGCAAAGCAAAGTTCCGATTGCGCGTCATATGGAGATGTCAACAGCGCGAAAAGTGTGTTGATCGAATACGCGTGCGAGATGGAAGTTCCGCATATAATACGCGCCGGTCCATTCGGAAAGAGCTGCTGGTGAGTCGATTCGCCTTGCAATAGCATGTGCTCCCAGGTGCAAGCCGTTACCTTTGGCTGCCCAACACTACCCGACGTCAGCATGCACACACAGCCACTCTTGACAATCTCCGGGTCCTGTAGCCACGAATTGGTCGGTAGTTCATGTAAAACATCTCCAGCAGCTTGTGGGTTCGTGTCGTCTTGGACTTCCACGGACTCTGTCGCGTCGTTCACTGTCACTACTCTGGTAATTTCTGTCTGGGTCTTCACGAGACCCAATAGAGCCACACGACCCACACTTAAGACTGGGCAAATGCACTGCAAATGCATAGCCGCCAGCATGCACGCGACACTTGTGCGGTTGTTGTCCAGCACCAGGATGAGCGTCTCGCCACGTTTAACACCAGCATTCTGCAGCAGCGAGAGCCCGAGAGGCAGCAGCACAGAGCGTAGCCCACCACGTAGCACCTGCACATTCTTCTCAGCAGCTTGGATCGTAGCAGGCGACGCTGGACAGCCGTTGGCGTCAAAGATCCCCAGCTCGCCGTGCTTCACTCCGAGAGACGCCATCGCTTATGCGCACGAACCGTTTTCAACTGCCATCGCATTTGTATCCAATCAAGTCATGGGAAGAAGAATATTGTCCAATCAGGAACGCCATTTTAGCTTTTGACAAGGTGGAAATGAGTCGACGAGAGCATGGAGACGATGAGAGCGACACGGACAGCGACACGGAAGTGAAGCGCGTTATCGTAGTAAAGAATGGCAGCCACAGTAGCAGCGACGCCTCCGGCTCAAGTAGCAGCAGCGACAGCGATAGTGAAGCCAAGCAGCCAGCGGCACGCAGTGCTGAAGACTCGGACGATAGAGAGGAACAGGGGCAAGAGAGGAAGGACGATGGAGGGATGGGACTGGCGATCTCGGACTCAGAAGATGATGAAGACAACTGGGAGCCCAAGAAAGATGAGCAGAAGGACAGTGACAGCGACTCAGAATCACAACGGACTGCGACTGACGAAGAGATAACTGAAGCTCATTCATTTAGACCACAATCTACTGCCCATGCAGATTCTGCTATGGCAGAGAGTGAAAACGGGATGGAGACAAGCGTGGAGGAAGCCGTTGATGCAATCGTAGGTGAAAGAGCGACAGAGCATGAAGTTCAGGAAGCCAAGTGGCTGATGCGAAAGTTCATTTCGTATGTGCCGGTGGCAGAAGGCACATCGATTCGACGCGGTCTTGTGCCTGATGGACCACCTATTGAGAACCCAATTGCACATGCGGATGAGTTTGCTCGGTGAGTTGAAACTGGGTGTTTGGAATATGGATGTGAGTCTTACGAAGGTATTGTTGCTATCTTCAGCAAGTTTCGGTGGCCTCAACATGTTAGGAATTTACGCAATCGCGAGTAAGTTTCTGAAGGTTATTTGCTTAATTTGTGAGATTATGCATGGCAGTGCCAGTAGCTAACTTGGTCGTCACAGTTTTTATCAAGATCCATCCGAGGTGTTAGAAGATTACGAAGTTCTGCCGCCGCCACAGCAACCAAGTGAAGAGGAGGACGAACAATCTGATGCTGAAGAAAGTGCTTTCGCCCCTGTACCGCGCCCGATTCTAGCGCTAGCGGCTAAAGCTGTACGTAATGAATCCCGCAAACGTAAAAGAGCAGCAATTGATAAAAGCCAGGACGAGCCCAAAACACAGGAGCCTTCAGCAAACACCCTGCTGAATATCGCTCGGATCGGCGGTCAGTTTGGGGAGCAATTTGTGGAGTCGCTGCTTTCTGCAAATGGGAAGGCGTTACAGGGCCTTGACGGCAGTCTCGAGGACTATGACCATCGCTGCTGGTAAGTGTTATCACGATGGGAAGTCATATTTATCGGTACTGTTGACTGACGCGTGCGCTATGTGTCCAGGACTTCACTTCCCATGTCAAGGAAACCAGTTGCAAATTGGCGGTTTGTGCTTGAACATCTGCGAAAACGCGTAGAGAACCCGAATACGTCTGGCGGCGAAGCTTACCCACCGATTCAGCAAAGGTAAGTTAAACAGGCTGAGTGTTCTACGATAAGGCTTTCTTCTGAACAACTTGAGTTCCCTATCATGCAGGACACTAGCCCGCATAATCAGGCGTCTCAAGCAACACTACGGGCTTGCGTGGCAATACGAAGACAATGTTTTCAAGGTTCCAGAACTGAGTTCGGACGGCAACACGGCAGACACCAGCATAACATGCCAGGGAGCGGAATCAACCAGTCATGTGCAACTGTAACTAGCAGTATCTATTCGTCCAGTCCTTTTTGCGATGACAATACACTCAAGAGAACAATTCAGCTTTCGCTGCAAGTCCCTGTGCAGCCTAGGTCTTGAGCGCTTTTTTCTTCTTCTTGTACTTGTCGAAGTACGCTTGGACTTTTTGGTTGTAGTTTTTGTCCCGCTTTTGCTGGTTAGCTGTCTTCACGATCACTTGTAGGACGTCCTCATCGTGAAGCATGTGCTCCTTGCCTACACGCTGCGGGTTATACTTTGTGCTTGTCCCCCAAACCAGCGCATAATTGAAATTGTCAAGCATATCTTTCGAGATCTGTCAAAATACCCCCACCTCATTAGATTAGCAAACTCTTTGTATGACACTGCAACTTCTGTTAGAAATCAGTTATGCAACTACACGTACCGACATGCACGCAGATTGAACACTGACTCCTTTGCGTTCCGAGCCTAATACAACTGGTTCTTCAAATTGAGGGGCCTAAGATAAGCAGCATAAAAACTTGGTTACAACGGCCTTGATAGGAGGTGCTTTTGCACGACATTGGTACCTCTCCACGGCGTTTAGTGTACACACGCGTAAGTCCCATGTAGTCCCACATCTTCGCCAACAAGGTGTCGAAATTGAGCTAGACCATGAACGACGTTAGTGCAACGTAACACACATAAGGCAGCATCACAAGGAGCCAACGTACCGCAGGTCGATCACCATGAGCGCAGGCGATCACTGTGGAGTTGGGCAAGCGAGCCAAACGATCCACATCTTCGATCGACACGACATCGATCTTGTTGTACACGTACAAACACTTCACGTATTTCCGATTGCCTTCGATCACGTCAATCAGATCATCGGTTGTGCAATCTTCACGGAAAAGAACCTCGCAGTTGTGAAGCTTGTATTCGTGCAGAATCTTGTACACTGTTTGGTACGGATCGTCTCCAAGCTAAGTAGCATCGGCACCAACAATTAGTAACGTTGTAGCATAATAAAAAAATATGCATCACATCAATGCATCGTACCTTGGTGAGTCGAACAGTACTGTTAAAGGTAATGCCACCGCCGCTTTTCTTCCTGAAGTAAATATCAGGCGGCTGTCGGTTGAGCCGAAGGCCGACAGTCTCCAGTTCGTTCTCCAAGATCTCACGATGACGATTGCCGGCTTCTTGGCCAGCATCCAGTACCATTAGGATCATATCAGCGGATTTCGCCACCGCAATAACTTCTCGTCCTCGTCCACGACCGTGTGCAGCGCCTTCAATGATACCAGGAAGATCTAGCAGCTACATAACACAAACATCCGATCATGAGCACTTGAGACAGCTCCATCCATACATCACTTATCGTGTGCTTACCTGAATGCGGACGTCGTTGTAAATCAAGTTACCAGGAATGCACGTCAACGTCGTAAACTCCACTGCATTCGACTCCGACTGTGTCTCCGTCAGCTGACTGCAATGCACTCAATCAGATATTACCAGTGAGCCTTTATGCTGCTTGCAATAAAAACAAAAAGGTGTCTAACCTCAACATTGTCGATTTTCCCACACTAGGGAATCCAATCAACGCCACACGTCCATCACCACTCTTGGCCACGTCAAAGCCTAACATAAAGTAATATATAGACACCAAAACATTAAGCATCACAACCAAAATTCCTCCAACAAACCAACAGTACAAAGATCTCACCTTCACCACCGCCGCCGCTCGTTTTCTCCCCTCGAGAAGCTGAAAATTGCACCAATACACAAACGTTGTAAGTATAAGTACCCAAAAACGACCTGCATAAACGCCGCCTACCTCCGTGCGCAGCTTGGCGAGCTTGGCCTTCAAGCGGCCAAGATGGCCCTCCGTGGCCTTATTGATCTGCGTCCTCTTCATCTCATCCTCTGCAGCAGAGAGCAACAACGCAGTATTAAACAACACACTCTCCTACCAAACAGCATAGGGCACAACGCACCGATCTCCTTGATGCGGTCGACGATCCCCATGGCTGCCGCAGTCTGCTGCCGCCCTCAAGGCGTGGCTTGCTCAACTACCTCCACTCACGGATTATGCTGAATGACAGGAATGCATGTATTATTCCAAAACACAGGATGAGCAAAACGCCATCTGATTGGCAGATGGCCCGCGCTTCACGATTCAATTGGCGAAAAACAGATTACTTGACAACCATGTCGACCGAGGACAGCGCACCGCCCGAGAGGGGCTTCATCCCTGCGCTGCTGGTGAGGTTGCTGCCTAGACATGCTATCTGTTTGCTCGCCTAATGACCCGCAATCGCTACTATTGCTGTAGGGCGGAGCTGTTGCAGGAACGTCCGTGGACATCGCGCTCTTCCCTCTAGACACGATCAAGACGCGACTGCAGTCGGCCCATGGCTTCTTCAAGGCTGGAGGCTTCCGTGGCATTTACTCAGGACTATCCGCCGCGGCTGCAGGATCTGCCCCTGGAGGTATGCAGCTAATGGGCGGATAATATCGAGTGTATGCTGACAATCTGACGATTGCTATGGCAACCACCAGGCGCGCTGTTTTTCAGTACTTACGAGACATCCAAATCGCTGATTGGAACGATTGCACCGAATCAGAAGCATTCGCCTCTTGTGCATATGGCGGCTGCTGCGTCAGGTGAAATGGTGCGTGTAGTGTACGCTACGATGTACGTTTTGACAAAGATTAACTTGTGATTGCGTCTACAGGCTGCTTGTTTAGTGCGCACTCCCACCGAAATCGTCAAGCAACGCATGCAAACCGGAGTTTACAAGTCGCTGCCAGAAGCTTTAAATGCAATCCGTGCAGCGGAAGGGATTCCTGGGTTTTACCGAGGCTATTGGAGCATGATCGCCCGTGAAATTCCTTTCTCGTTTATCCAGTTCCCTCTTTGGGAAGGTCTTAAGGTGCGTATTGTCGCTGTGTCTCTATAGCTTGCGTAGATAACCCTGACGCATTTGTTTGTATTTGTTTCTTCTTAGTACCAATGGTCAAAGAAGCAGAACGCCCCTGTGTCCTCATTCCAAGGAGCTGTCTGCGGGTCTATTGCTGGCGGTGTGGCTGCTTCCGTCACGACTCCGCTTGACGTAGTAAAGACGCGCTTGATGCTCGGCAAGGACGCGAAGGGCGTTCCGTACAAGGGCACCTTGAGCACTCTATCGCGCGTGTACAAGGACGAAGGTTTGAAGCGCCTGTTTTCCGGCGTGGGTCCTCGCACGATGTGGATCAGCATTGGCGGCTTTGTCTTCTTCGGCATGTACGAGAAGGCCACGTCAACGTTCACAGCAATTATGTGAAGCACACATGCTGCCACCATTGGAGCATTCTAGAAACTACACAGCTCACCTACTAATACCTTTCATGAAAGTAAGGTCAGTTGAACGTACCTCACTCTATTGACTGTTGACGAACACATTGCTCACCATTGTCTACTCCTCAACGAGGAAAATCCTGCTCCATGCCCCTTGATCGGCAATCAAAGCTACGGTCAAGTTGTCCCATACAAATATGTAGTCATCCTGGTCAACATCATCAAAATGTTTGGCACAACATGGCCCGTAACGAGGCTCATAATCGACCATGCGGGTCAGCCCACTTCAATACAGTTTTCAAGTCAATTACGGAACGGGTTCGTGATGTGTCTCAGGAAACCCACGGCCCATGACCCGTGGGTGTACGTAGCAATCCTTTGGGGAGCTCATTTTCGAATCTGCGCTCAAGACCCAAGCACCAGTTTCCCCCTGCTCAAGAAAGATGCCTGCCTCCCCGAACAAGAAGGCCCGCGAAGCCTCGCAGCTGGACCAGCTCAAGCAGTTCACCACGGTGGTGGCTGACACGGGCGACTTCGAGCAGATCAACAAGTACAAGCCGCAGGACGCCACCACGAACCCGTCCCTGCTGTTCAAGGCCGCTCAGATGGAGCAGTACTCTGCTCTGGTGGACGATGCCGTCACGTACGGCAAGGGCCTCTCGGCTGACCTCTCGGAGGCCGAACGTCTCGGCTGCATCATCGACAAGCTGTCGGTGAACTTTGGCCTGGAGATCCTCAAGGTCGTGCCTGGGTACGTGTCGACGGAGGTGGACGCTCGTCTCAGCTTCGACACTGAAGGCACGATCGCCCGTGCCCACCGCATCATCGATCTGTACGAGAAGGCCGGCATCAAGAAGGACCGCATCCTGATCAAGATTGCTAGCACCTGGGAGGGCATCCAGGCCTGCAAGCAGCTGCAGAAGGAGGGCATCTCGTGCAACATGACGCTCCTGTTCGGCTTCGCCCAGGCTGTGGGCTGTGCCGAGGCTGGTGCCACTCTTATCTCGCCTTTCGTTGGCCGCATCCTGGACTGGCACAAGGCAAAAACTGGCAAGTCCAGCTACGAGTCCCACGAGGACCCTGGCGTCGTGTCGGTGACCAAGATTTACCAGTACTACAAGAAGTACGGCTACAAGACCATTGTGATGGGAGCTAGCTTCCGTAACACGGGCGAGATCACGGAACTGGCCGGCTGTGACCGTCTGACGATCTCTCCGAACCTTCTGGAGGAGCTGACCAAATCCACGGCCAAGCTGGAGAAGAAGCTTGACGCCGAGACGGCTGGCAAGGCCTACAACGGCGAGAAGCTGTCGTACGACGAGAAGGACTTCCGTCTGAGCATGAACGAGGACGCCATGGCGACGGAGAAGCTCGCGGAGGGTATCCGTGGCTTCAGTGCTGACATCGTCAAGCTTGAGCAGATCCTGAAGACCAAGCTGAGCGCTTAAGCGAGTATCTTATCCAGTTGCAAGTCTTTGCGAGAGCCAATCTCGTCGTTACGAGGATTGATGTTCTAGCTTCCTGATTTAAGAGAACGCTCTCGTCGCGATGCTTGGGAGTGTAGTAAACTCTGTAAGCATTTAATTGACTAGCGTCGTTGTTTTTACAAGCAAATTAGTGTTGCTTGCGTGTCATCCTTTTGCAGGGAGCATGCTAATCCTTTCCGTATCCTGGCTGACTAGAGATCGCGATCTTTAGTGTACCGTGAGCCGCACAAGTGAAGGCCCTTGAAGTTGTGAAATTGCGGGCAGCGTTTGACCGCTGGACGTGGCATAGAACCCCACGTACCAAAAAATCAGCAGGCCATCTTCTCATCGCCTAAGCGATATTAAACCACAGTCTCGACATTCTCATAGCTACCTCAATACCAATATTGTCAGCCGAGATACACCTTGTAGTGCCTGTCACTGATCTTCACGCATTCAGAACCAACAAGCTGATGATTTTCATCCTTATGGATGATTGATTATGTCGCTTTATGAAGGTGTTGATAAGTGTTGATGTTGCACGTAATGTGCGTCGTGGAGCCGAGCCGAGACGATAGGTCGCAATGGCCTCCCTAGTAGTCATATTGGCCTCGACGAAGGTCAACTGACTGGCCAACCAACCAACAGAATGAAACTGTGCTCCTGCCGCAGCATTACTTGAATCTGAGAACTAGCCTCCTCGTGTGCTCACTGAACGCCAAACCTGAAGCAATGGGTGCCCGATAAAAGTGTTCGCAATTCTACGACTTACCCACAGGCAGGCAAGCCTCCGACGAGCATGTGCACCAAATAAATAAGGAAAATTATTTTGTTGCTGCTCGCTGCTTTAAATCTTAAGCTGTTTGTGGTTTGTTTCACTAAAACTCGTTTCCTTTAAGAGCTGCTGAATTTTTTCGCTGGTATTAATACGACTACAGAATCATTTCGTTCGAAGTACATTCCACTGTGAATCGGCATTTGACGAATCTTTTGAAAATGGTATTCCATCCTCCTCGCCAGCAACAACTCCGGGCTAAGCTCATCAGACATCAACTCGTATCTCTCCAGCATCTCTGTTGCGGCATCATCACCTTCAGGTGCAGCTTCAAGCAAATTTTGACGCCTTGGAAGAGGCGTGCCAGATAAGAAACGAATCCGCATGGGAAACCTCCACTTGATGGCTTAGTGGTGTCCGCTAGAAGTTCTTTCATCCACTTGAATCCGTTTGCTGGACACCTGAGCATCATCCTCGCGATCTCTCTGTCTGGCGTGAACCACAGGAAATACCAGTAGTCGTTCAAGTTGGTGAGCAATCCTACAGGAGCACAACGGTTTTCACTTTTAAGTCCGCCACAACCAGCTCAAGAAGGATTTGGCTTCGTTCTTTGGCACCGCAATCGTCCACTTCAATGGATTCATCGGCTCGAAGTCTTGCACCGTTCCATCTTCACTGAGCTGCACAGCAACCGCTTCATCGCCAGACAGCCAGTTGCTGCCGTTCTTGGCCAGGAAGAGCTGCAGGTTCTTCGCATCGACACCCGTCAAGTAATTTATGTTCTTCTCCTTGATCGCATCCTGCAGCTTGGTCACCTTCTTGCCATCGTCAATGTCCACCAACAAACAAGCAAGTTAACGTCACTATGGAGGCAGGCAGATTCGAGAATGACGAACTTTCCGTTTCTCTGACGGGTCTCGATTGGTCAAAAGTCGAGACAGATCTGACTAATAGCTTTTCATGAAGCACCTGAAACACGTTTTTCTAATTCGTATAGAAACTATCCTCATTTTCTTAGGATTTTAACGATAGGATTGGCTTTTGCCAGTTTTAGCCAATAGTAATCCAAGGGATAAATAGAAACGCCACGTTTCTCAATCAGCTATCACCTCAGTTGAAAAAGGATCAGCGCGAGAGAGAGAACCATGTCAGACTCGACGATGCCTGCGCTCCCCCTGCTAATGCCACGACGCCTGCACCTCCCGCCCCCGTGACTTTGGAGACCGCCAAGGAGCTCCCGAAGGCGCGTCAGATCGTCAGCATCAATGAAGAAGGCACCAACTTTACGCTGGACGAGGCCGCGCTGCGCACCATCTTCCACAAGGTTCCGGAGGACATGAAGGTGGCGATTTTCTCGGTGGTCGGCGCGTTCCGCACGGGAAAAAGCTTCGTCTTGGACCTGTTTCTACGGTACTTGCGCCACGCGAGCCACGGTCCCATGCTCAAGCCCGACGGAGCCAATGACGAGACGGCAGAAGTGTGGAAGGCCTGGGTCATGGAAGGTGTCACTGGAGCGGGAGAAGGAAAGCTCGAAGGCAATTCCAACGTGGAGCAAACCCACGGAGAGAAGGGCTTCTCGTGGAGAGCTGGCAGAAAGAGGAACACGACCGGCATCTGGATGTGGGAGACCCCTTTCATCCGGAAAAGTCAGACGGGAGAAGACATTGCCTTGTTTTTGATTGATACCCAGGGAATGTTTGATTCCGAGACGTCGCAGATGCTGACGGCAAGTATCTTTGGACTCAGCACGTTGCTGAGTTCGTATCAGATTTACAATGTGGACAAAAGAGTCCAGGAGGACAACTTGCAACATCTGGCGTTGTTCACGGAGTATGGTCGGATGGCATTGTTTGGAGACGCCAAGTCGTCTTCGTTCAGTGACCACGTGGCGTTGAACAGGACGGAGTCGTCGGTGTCCACCACGCCAAGTTTGCAGAAGACGGTGTCGTCGGAGAGTGACAAAGCGAGCGAAGAGAAAACGAGGAGGAGAAAGAAACAGGAAAGGAGGATGACGATAAGCGCCAATTGCCGCGTCCATTCCAGCGTCTGGACTTCTTGGTGCGCGACTGGCAGGACTTCTCCCGTAACCAAACTTTGGCTGAGAAACGTGAGGACATGGAGCAGTATATGGTTGAGTTGCTATCTTCACGTAAGCAAAAGACTTGGCAGACACCCGTGAACAGATCAGCTCGTGCTTTGAGAAGGTGTCGTGCTTTCTGTTACCGCACCCGGGACATGAGGTTACCGAGCGCGAGTACGATGGCTCGGTGGAAGCTATTGACAACCGCTTTTTGGAGCTGCTGACCGCATACTTGGACGATCTGTTTGCCCCTGCGAATTTGTTCCCTAAGAAGATTCACGGCACGACGGTAACCTCACGTGAACTATTCACATACATTAAGACGTACGCTGGACTCTTCCGGGAGGCATCCATTTTCCCGGAAGCGAAGACGTTGTTGGAGGCCACGGCCGAGGCCAACAACGTGAACCAGCGCGACAAGGCGCTGATTAAGTACAAGCGTGAGATGGAGAAGGTAGCAGGATCCAAGTGTAGCTACGTGCCTGTCCAAGAACTAGAAGCTCATCACAAAGCGTGCCTTCAGGGCGCTATGGATGTGTTTGACGATGGCGCACGAATGGGGCGTCGCAGCGAAATCACGCGCTTCCGCCAGGAACTGGTAGATGAGATTGAGAGGGAACGTCATCGCTACCTCGAGATTAACGCCGAACGCGACCCGTACAAGAACTTGGAGTTCTATTTGATCCCGGGCGTACTTGCGTTGGGATTGCTGGTGTTCCGTATTACGCAGGATCTGATGTGCTACGAGCACATCGGCTATGATATCCCGCTCTACGACTGCAAGTACGTTATTTTCGGACAGAGCTCACGAAAGCTCGATGTTGATTTGATTGTGGTGATAACACATGTACTCAAACGTTGTTCTTGTTGTGGAAACCTGCAGGCAAGTGAGCCACACGCTCTCGCACTTGTATTGGGCTCTCATCGTGTTCATGCTGCTCATCATGATGTCGACGGGACAAGTCATGTTCAAGCGCGTGAAGACCGTGATTACCATTGTGAAATCCGCCATCGACGCATCCAAGGAGGACAACAAGGAGAAAAAGGACTAACTAGAGTGCAATCTGTGCTCCTTGAGGATCACCGAAGCACAACAAACGGATGGCATGAGTATTGTTCATTTTCTGCCTACTAAAAGCGCTGCACCTAATTGTACTTCCGTATTTGCTAGTAACATGAACAACACGTTTACACTGGTGTATTCTAGACGTGTTAACCATAAAATTGTAGTGCAGATCGAGGGTACCATCGCAATTGCACCCTCGATCTGCACCACAAAGGACTTGCTCACGAAAAAAAAATAGATCGCGATCTTCCATCATACCGTGAGCTGCATAATTAATTGTACTACATTGGCTATTAAATTTGAGCAATCCTCGCTGTTTATTGGCGCCAGTAATAAACCTCAAGTCGACGCCCCGGAATGGCCAACTTTGGGGAGGACTTCCAGCTGAGCCGCTGGTTCAACGGCGGCCCCAGCAGTGCGCACACCACAGACAGTGAAGATGGAGACGCCACAGTCTCCGTGGACGAAGCTGTGACGCCGTCGGACGGCGTGAGTCTCACCGAGTGCTACATCTGCCACATGCCCAATCCAGAGTTCATGTCCACCAACTCGGTCAAGAAGGCGCCTCCGGTGCCCGTCTGCTCGGTCGGCTGCGAGGCCAAGTACTTGGAGAAGAAAGGCATGCGGCCCAAAGAGGACGCAGCCAATGCGGACCCGAGCCAGTGCTTCATGTGCCACTCTCCCAAGCCTGAACTCATGAGCAACACGGCCAAGCGCTCACCGTCGGTGCCTGTGTGCAGCAAAGAATGCGAGGAAATGTATCTCCGTCGGAAGAAGCCGCGCACCGCCTCGGGCGATGAGACGTCCTCCAAGCGAATCAAGGACGAAGGGACGGATCCAGCAAAGAGACAGCGTCGGCAACTCAACTTTCTGGGCGACCAACTACTGGACAGCTCAGACGGCAAGGGATATAAGAGTTGGTGGCTTGGAGCGCTCACCTTTTACGATTATGTGTATCAACGTCACGGCATGTGGCACAGCTATTCCATCAGCAACGACCCGCCCCGTGTCGACCCGTGCCTGATCAAATTCGGTATGTCTAGGCGATGCCTTACTGAAGTAAGAAACACGGATACTAATACGTATGTATTGCAGCAACGTGCAACATCTATCGTGAGCTGGACCGCAGCACTGCGTATCTTCGCAAGCATGTGCTTCGGTGGCAACAATCTCACCAGGGACGTCTGGGACTTCGCGAGGTCCTGTGGATGACAGTGGTATTCAGGTATTGCAACCAGCTTGAGACCTTCGACCGACTCAAGGGCATTCCGAGCTCTGATGACTTCCCACTATTCCAGAAGCGGTAAGAAAGCTGTTGTACCAATTGCTCATGCTTCGAAGAACAAAATTTACTAACATGGTTCTCTTTAACTGTAGCCTGCTTGCACAGGCCAAACGCTCTGAATCTACAAAATTTCTAGCCGGCGACCGCGGCCTGACGGTGGCTACTTACCTGGAGACACTGGAGCAGTTTTTGCAGAACATCGATGATTTGACGGTCGCCGTCAAGGAGTCAACCACGTCCGAAGGCATCTTTGAGACCCTACGCAACTTCCAGGACAACGTACTTGGATCGTTTACGTGCTGGCAAGTGGTGTGCGACCTAATGGAGCTGCACATGTTGTCCGAGGATTTTGTTACCGACGAGTTCGTATGGCTATCGTTGGATGCGAGGAAGAGCTTGGTGCAGATCTTTGGTAAGAATCGCGCGCGTCCGTCAGAATATGTCGCGCTCGTGCGGCTGTTGCAGCAACGCCAGACCCAAGGATTTAAAGCACTGCAGGTCGATTTTCCTTTCTTCATGAGCCAGAAGCTGGACCTAAAGAACATTGGGCACGCACTCCATGGCTTCCAGATCTATCGCAACATCAAACTGCTAGAGCAGAAACAGCAGTACAAGCAGGAGCCTGGAACTACGCAGCCTACGGTGTATTCATCCCGCACGTACATGATGGACTCGGAGAACTGCGAGATCTGTTCGATAGCAGAAAATGAAGATGAGTTGGTGCTATGCGATATGTGCCAGCGCATGTTCCACAAGAGCTGCATCAACATGGACGAGCTCCCTCCGGCGTCATGGGTTTGTTCTGCCTGTAAGACTCTTCAAAACTATCCGCATGAAGGTCTGGCCGTGGAGCAGGAAGTAATCTCGATCGATTAAACACAGTAGGTAGCTGTTAGGCGTGAATTACAGGCATTCTGTGTCAGCAGGATTGATTGATTATACACGTTCACTGCAAACGCTTACGCGCATTTTGTTTTAGATCCTGCATGCGTTTTCTTTGTTGGTCGAGGTTCGTTTTTGCTTTCCCAGCGATTCTTGACAACTTGATAATGTGAATCATTCTTCCAGACGTAGTAAAACGCGATTACATCCCTGCAGGATTTATTGTGAATCTACACGAAGTTGAAGTGGTTTAGAAAAACTTCTTACATGAATAAGAGCATGAATAAATATCACTGACCACGTCTGCGATCCTCTGGAATTCCTTGCCATAGCATTCAATTGCAACTTCAAAGACTCTGATTTCATACGGAGTCCACGAGTCTAAATTCACACAAATTATCGTTAAAAACCCAGTTGTCGTCCACTGACAGCCATTTCGGTAGCAACTTACCTAATACGGATGGCACACGTAGAGGCGACAAACCACGAAGTGCTTGTTGGAAACATAAGACGCGCTGCAAGCCGAGGTTGGGCAGTTTTTGTCTCTTGTGATTTGACGAATACACCGGCTGGGGGAATACATCGCCCTAGCAGCATCCAGATAGTCTTGGGTGTAGATCTGGCGCTCTAAAAGCATTCCACAGGAAATTAGCGAGATCAGTCATGGTTGATCCATTGCACGATTGACCAACACACGTACTTCGAAGTTGATCCATCAACTTTAATGTTTCGCTAGATACGTCTGGTTCCGGTTCAGGAAGAAAATCATCCGATAGGTTGCCATCGCCTTCTGGCAATCGTGTTTTTGAGCACGAACCGTGCTTCTTCCAGATGTAGTAGAACGCAATCGTGTCCTTCACAGTTTTGTTAGGAAGCTATCAAAAGTAGCAAGAGGTGAGTTGGATCGATTACTCGTCAATTATTTCCCTGAACATCTGTTACCTGTTCAGCGATAGCGTGAAAGTCTTTGCCAAAGCGCTCGTAAGCCTCTTCGAACAAGCCAATCTCAAGCCCTGTCCAGTCATCTACACATGCCAGAAAATGTTAGTTCTAAGGCTTGCAGGGGAACGATACTGGTCGAGTTCCGCTCCACTCACCAAGTACTTGACGTGACCGTAGTGGGGACACCAGCGCTGCCAGCGCATCGAATGTGGGTCGGCTTTTTAAGCCGTACTATGAGACACATTTACATCGTAAATACAATGTTCGTCTCTCATCAACATGCTCAGAGCTTGTAGCTTTACTGACCGCATTGGCCTTCATCTTGAGGATGGCTGACGGCCTCTTCATCTGGTATTGCACATCGTACAGCGATCGCGCAGCCCTCAAATACCTCCTGATATTGTTCATCTTCACTGTTCACATCACACAGGCGAGCGTCGGCACCTCGGCGTCCGATCTACAGAACCAGAGGCCCTCTTGCTTACCGTCGGCGTTTCCTGGATCAGACAGTTCATTACCACCCCAAACTGAACTTGCCGGAGCCACTGAGCGATCGCCTCCACCGCCCGCACTCCCAGTGTCGTCACCACTGGAGCAATCCAACAACTGCACCAGCACAAGGCACAATAATGATCATACTATAACTATTCATTGGCGTCTCGTAACACAGCTCAGCCGCTTCTTACCGCGCTGGATCTCTTCTGAACTCTCAGCAGAGCTGCCTTCCTCGGCGTTAGCGGCGACCGCTCCTCCGACACGCTCTGCGAGCCGTCAGCATCGCTGTCGGCGTCACGGCTGCCGCGTGCCATGCCGTCGCTCTAAAATGCAGTTATTATGGCTGCATGGTAGTCATAATAGCGCATCCAACGGTAGTCAAAAGTATCACGGTAGCCAAAAAAACAATCGAGTTCAAGCAGCAGAAGGCAGTCAAGGATGGCGCCGACCGCCTCCGTCGCGCGCAGTGAGCGGCGAGCGGAGGATACGGCGGACTTCCTGCGCCGCCTGTCTATCGCAGACGCTAAGGTTCTACTGGAGAGGACGAGGTGCGTGTTCGTTCTCTTGGTATTGAGGCGTAAAGAATCACTTTGGATATGAAATAGTACTAATATTATTCTTTAAATGAATATCTCCCTTAACAGAAAGGAGAAAGAGAACAAGACGAAGGAGATGCAGAAGATGATTGGCGTTAGGTATCGCGATCTAATTGAGTCCGCTGACAAGATCGTCAACATGCACTCGGCCGCTCTACGTCTTGAAGTGTCGCTCAAGGAGATGCCGGAAAAGTGGAAGCAGATGGAGCTGGCTCTGACAAGCGCGCTCTCAGTGGAAAACCATGTCAGTAGAGTTACGAGGGATTCAATAGGGGCATCGGACGAGCAGAAGCACCCTCCTAGCGATATGGAGACTATTGCAGACAAGGTGGCGTTCTTGTTGGTTGTTCCAGAGAAAATGTGGCAGTTTTTGAATGAAGGAGAATCTCTGCGGGCGCTGGAGATATACCAACAAGCCCATGAAGTTCACAGTGATTGTTCGGGTGAGTCCGCAGAGCAGGAATTCCCTTTCCTTGCAGCACAATGGACTTGCATTCAATGCTTTCGCCCGGTAAGTTGTGCGAATCGTCAGTATTCTTTGGAAGGTCGTCAGAGTTCTAATTCCTTTTTTGCGCCTGAATGCAGAGAATGGTGTCTTGCGCTAAAAGCTACTTAACCTGTCGAGGAAGAGATAGCCGATTCTACGCTGATAATCTGTGTACGCTAGCCGTGCTGAGTGACCCGCCTATCGGTGTTGACAAACTATTTGAGGCCTTTCTGACTGCTCGCTCTAAGTGGATGGATGCTGGCAGCAATTATGACAAAGACGCTTCAAATTTACATTCGCGGAAGAAGCGAGTGCTGATGGTGATTTTAAAAACCATTATGCTAACAGTGGCGCAGACAGAGGAGATTTTTGGCGACGAGAATGATAACAGCCTCTTAAGCTCAATACCCCAGCTGTCTTCAACCTTCAAGGAGCAATTGAGGGCATTTGTTTCGACGGGTAAACTGCAAACTATGCTAAACGTGTGGTTCCAGAAGGAACATCGACAGGTACGATGCCAAGTCGGAAGAAATCCCATCCATATTTGTGCTCCTATTTAACTGAAGTTCTGGATGCAGATTATTGATGTCGCTTCACCGATTATTTCAAGTATTGGCACGATATCACAGCTATCTCAAGTGCAATCAAAGCTAAACGCTGTCAGCAAGGCCAACGGAGGATGCCAAGATGTTAAATTTTGGGGTCGCATTCTGAACGAATCTCGCTTGGGATCGCCTGGTGGTCGCGAGAATCAGGCGATTGCACCTGTTGATTCGGTTTTCTCAGTTCTCTTTGCGGAATCATTTCGCAAACGTACGCGAGATTTGGTGCAAAACTCATTTATTGAAGCCCTTGAGGCTATCAAGCTTCAAATTCGCGGAAGCATGGAAGGCGTAACAGGCAATGCTCGAAGCGAGCATCGCCTCAAAAACGTAACATTTTATGAATACTTCGAGACTATTCAGAAAAGGGCGGCAGATCTCGACGCAAGTGATCTTCAAAGCGTCCTAATTGAAGAGTTCCTTCGTACACTCTTCAAGCTAATCATGTTTTTCGAGCAAGAATACCCGCTTCCAGGACAGTACAAGACCGGTGAGGGGGCGATTCGAACGGTAGTGTTCAACTTCCAAGCGTGTTTTTGTGTGTATCAAATATTCTCGCTGGCATTGTTGCTGGATTTTCTTCTCAAGTGGACAAGCTGTTCCCAGGCAATTCAAGTATTGTATCAATACCCGAGAGGGATCCCTCTCTGATGACCGTCGGACCCGCTTTTAACAAGTACGGTAGCAAGGGCTATGTGACCAAAGTGAAGTTGCAAGATGCATTGGAGGTGAGTTAAACGCAAGGTTCAAATTGTTCAGCTTGGTGAATGTATCTGGTCTCTAACAAATGTGATTCATATAGGAGATCCTCGATAACGAGGAAGGCGAAGGCTTTATTGATGAAGAGTTAAGGCGAGTGGATAGCTTGGGCTTCTATTCTCTATATCTCGTGTCAGAGATTAAGCGAAAGTCGTCATATCCTCAGCTCTTTGTCAACGTTCTCCATGGTCTTTCCCGAAAATACTGTGAGGCATGGGCTACAATTCTACTTCAGCAGAAAATCGAACCTCTTCGTGAGCTGATGCAGATAGAACAGTACGACACCACCAATGAGGTACAGTGTGCCTAATGTCGCTGTGGCTCGTTGATATGATGCTGATGTTGTTTTGTGTTTTAGGACTGGATTGCTTCGCATGACGGATGGATAGAGCAAGTGATATCTGACGAAGGCCTTGGTGGCGAGACCGACGATTCATCCTCAGAGTCAGAAATGATGGCCCTTGGCGAGGAAAAGGTTTGGCTTCCATGGTGCGAAACACCGACGGTATCAAGTTTCCTATTTTCGTGCTGTTATAGCTTGGATGATGCAAACAGGATGGTTCAAAGTTCCATCGGGGCCAAGGACGAGCAGATCAAGCTGATGCAGCACACGATTCGTGACGTACTTGTGGAGCAGCTTACGATCGTCAGCGTTGCAGTATACGATGCCGCGGTTTCTCTTCTTGTCGAAGCAAAGACAACACAAAAAGATTCTGTGCTGAACTTTGGCGAATGCTGTATCCTGCAATTTCTCTTCGATATGTACTTCGTTCGCGCGACTTTAGGGTTTTCTGATTTCATACGCTTCGGCTGGGGCGATGAGTTGAATCCAGAGGAGTGCTCTCCGGGGCTGCTGAAGCTGAAAGGCCTTTTCGAGCGTATGCGGGAGTTTATTGATCCGGTTGATTGGGAAATTTATGGTCCACAGTTGATTGAAAACGTTGTCCTTCAATTCCGCAAAAGCCGATTGCTCTTTTCGTCGCTGTCCGAGTCGAACGACATCAACAAGATCAGTAAGTGTATTGTCTATGGTGGCGGTATGTACATGAAAGTAGTATCCATCTCTAACCGAAATTGTATGCTTTCTGTGCAGACGGAAAGGAAATCGTCATTAGTGCTCAAGACACTAGACCGCTGGCTCGAATCGCGGAACCAGTTGCCCGATTTTCACTGCTTCCAGTCCCCTCAAGCCGCCGACGGTTCCAGCGCACTTTGTCATCTCGTTCAAGCGAAGATGACACAATCGATGGCCGGAGCCGAGCTAACAGCTCTACTCTCTTCCACGAACGGCCGCTTTCGGACGACGCATCAGGTTCACAGCCGTCAGCTTTGAAGCTGCAGAATCTATTGTCCTCGTCGACGAGCTCGAACATCTTTTCTGCGGCGACGTCAGGCACCAATCTGCTTTCTTCAGCTGCCAAGGGCATTGGGTTCTTGTCATCTGCTACTAGTTCGTACCTCTAATAACGCAATAGAATGATCAATGTGGTAGACGGTCATTTTGTTTGTACTCTATATTGAATGACCTGCAGCAGGACTGCTGCTCTACTCTTTGATCTAGTCCACAAACTTCATGGACGCACGCCCCTTCGAGATTGCTCCCCACTGCTGGTCGTACACCTTGGCAAAAGCACCGAGCGAAGCATTTTTGTCACTCGTTGTAGACGCCTCATCACTCGAGAAAAACTCGTTAGTGACTACATTCAATGTGTCTTCCATGAGATCACGAATGACAAAATGGAGGCGGTCACCTGTTTGCTTGAAGTCTGGGCCGGGGTTGAACTCCAGTAACCACACATTGAAATCCTCGTCAACCATGAAGTCCACTCCGTAAACCTCAAAGCAGTTAGGGAGTGGCTGGAACACCGAGAACTCGCCCTTGTATGCATCGAAGGTCTCAGCAGTGATGTGGCCGATATCAGCAAGAATCTTGGCCTTCTTGGCGGCACCATCGGCAATCCCTTGCTCAGCAAGAATCTCCTCCAGGTCATCTAGCAAGAGCACGCACTCGCTCTCAACAAAATCTGGGTGGTTTTGTTGCTGGAAAGTGTTGGTGATGTGCGAGTAATTGTTGTCCGTATCGGCCTCACGGTACTTTTCCAGAGCACAGAGAACCAGGCAATGCTGGTACACATACACTTTAAGACCTCCAACAGCAAGCACGTACACCCGAATGTGGAACTTGCGGCCACGAAGCAACAGCGGCCGCTGGATGTACTCCTGCACAACCCACTCGCGAATGTCAGTCCACTCGTTGACAATGCCGCGAAGCTTGGAAAACTTCTTAATGACGTTCACTTCAGCTCCCTTGTTTGTCGCACTGGGTTTCATGATCCAAGTCTTGTTTTCCGACTCCAATACCTGCCGCACTTCCCACAGACACGAGTCCAGCCGTTGACGGAACGAAATGCCGAACTGGGCCATGCTCTCGTCATACGCCTCCCACGTGTCCACCACCAAAGTGCGTGGCAGTGCCTTGCTCAGGTAGCAATCCGGGTGTTTCATAATGTACTTGGACAGGTAAATGGACAGCTGCGCCTTGCGAGACAATCCCTTGCGCACGCAGTAAGCATTGGCCACGACTTTGCCGGACAAAATGTTCTTCCAGTCCAAGTTTTCGTACTCATCCCACTGCAATAAACAACCCAGAGTCATACAAATTAAGTTGATAATAAATATACAGGGATTGCAGTAATTATTGCAGCGTACGATCAAGTCAGGAAGCTTTTCCTGCTCTGTGTCCTCGTCCGACACGACAGTGTACATGGCCGGGTGTAGCGCAAACGCGCGGTTCACGAGCGGCGCCACATACTCACTGGGGACGCCCACCCGAGCCAGCAAGCCACTCTTGTACCCATCAGCAGCGTCGCCAGCCAGCAGTCGGTACCTGATGCCGCATGCCAGCTCACTCGTCTGCCAGTTCATCGTCAATGGATATCCAGCGGTCTATACGGAGCATGATTGGCTGATAATCGCTTATTTTCACCAATCGCTGGAATGAACCCATCGTTGACTTTTACCCACATCATGATTTTCTCATTCCGTCCCGCATTACTTGAGATCAATCCACTATAAAAACGCAGTGCATTGCAAACGTCCTCATTCATTCTGGACCGAGGATATCCCAAATCAGAGCACTCATCGTTCCGCCCCCAAGCTCAATCCATTCCGTGTCTGGCGACGTCTGTGAGCGATGGCGGACGCGAACGGAGCCAAGCGCTCTGCGCGTCGCGAGGGCGAGAAGGTCTGGTGCCCGGACCCTCGCAACGTGTGGCAGCTCGGGACTGTGGTTGAAGACGACGGCGAGAAGCTCCACGTCTTGCTACCGGACGCAGATGGCGAGCAGCAGTTCTCCTTCGACCAGGTGCATCCTTACGACCCCACGCACTCCATCGACTTGAACAACGTAGCGGAGATGGACAATCTGCACGAGGCGCCGCTGCTTGATCTGCTACGACGACGCTATCTAGAAGACAAGATCTACGTACGTCAAGTTGTTGCTTTTCTAATTAGTGATGTATTTATTTATGTTGCTGTTGTGGTGGCTGTGACAGACATATACCGGTGACATTCTCATCTCTATCAACCCGTACAAGAACATCCCGATGCTGTACAACTTCCCAGAGCTCGACTCCATCGGGAAGCTGGACAACCCCGTGCCACATGTCTATTCGACGGCACATGGAGCTTATCATGCAATGCAGAAGGACGGAAGATGCCAATCCATCCTCGTGTCAGGAGAGAGTGGCGCTGGCAAGACAGAGGCGTCCAAGTACATCATGCGGGTACCGTGTTCGACTGGACAAAAGCTCAACATAACGGCTTTGGTGATGTTTTGCTTACTTGTTATTTTTGTGTTTCAGTACTTGGCGAATATTTCCGAAATCGGCAAGAAGGCCCCCAAGGCCTCCAAGAGCGAGAATGGTGGGTCTTCTGTGGAGCAGTGCGTTCTACAGAGTAATCCGCTGCTGGAAGCTTTCGGTAATGCCAAAACTATCCGTAACGACAACAGTAGTCGTTTCGGCAAGTTTATCAAGATTTTTACCACGCGGACGGCACGATTTCGGGTGCTACGACGAGTCACTTCCTGCTGGAAAAGAGCCGAATCGTTGGCAGTGCCGAATCTGAGCGGAACTACCATGTTTTTACCAGCTATGTGCGGGATTACCTGTCGAGGAGAAGGCTGCACTAAAGCTTAAGCCTGCGAGCGAGTTCTACTTCCTCAACCAGGAAATTGCATTCAAGTGCCTGAAATTAATGACAAGAAGGACTTTAAGGAGCTCGTGGAAGCCATGGGAACTGTGGGTATCGACCCTGAGTTGCAGAAGACCATCTTCTGTCTCGTTGCCTGTGTCTTACACTTGGGCAATGTGGAATTTACGGAGAATGCCAAGAATGAGTCGGAGATTGCTCACCCGGAGGATGTCACGAACCTGGCCGAACTTATGATGGTTACACCTGATGAGCTCGAATTTGCACTAACGAAACGTACCATGTCTGCTGGTGCACGTGGATCGGTGGCAGAGATCGCACTGACCGCTGTTGAATCGGTGAAGTCGCGAAATGGCCTCGCAAAAGATATCTTCAGCAAGATCTTCGACTGGCTAGTTTCTCAAATCAACAAGTCGACGTCACAGGTTGGCGGCGGCTCTGGTGTGGGAGCTGGAACTAAGTTTATTGGAATTCTGGATATCTTTGGCTTCGAAAGCTTGCAAGTGAACTCGTTCGAACAGCTGTGCATCAACTACACGAATGAGATGCTGCAGCAGCAATTCAACCAGCACGTGTTCGTGTATGAACAGGAAGTATATGTGGAAGAAGGTATCGATTTTTCGCGACTGGAATTTAAAGATAACGGCCCGTGTCTGGACCTAATTGACAAGAAGCCACTGGGTATTCTACCACTGCTGGATGAACAGGCTATGCTTGGCCGACGTGCCAGTGACGAGAATTTCATTCAGAAACTGCATCAGACGCATGTGCCGAAGGAAAGGTTCCTGAAGGCACGACTATTTACTACTCTAAGCCCCGCTTTGCCACAGACGAGTTTGTGATTCACCACTACGCTGGTGAAGTCACATACAATGTAAACGGTTTCTTGGAAAAGAACGACGATTCACTACACAATGATCTTATTTCACTGATGGATAGCTCCAAATGCGATTTTCTGCGCAAGTTGTACCCTCTTGCACAACCGGGAGCTGGTGCTGGTGGAGCCAACCCGCGCAAACCCATTCGGAAAATGGGAAACAAGATGACTGGAACGATGACTGTGGGTCGTAAATTCCGCGACCAAATGTCCAATTTGATGATCGAGCTCAAGGCCACCGCGCCTTCGTTTGTGCGTTGCGTGAAACCCAACAATCTGCGCTTCCCACAAGGCTGGAACGCAGAGTTGATTTTGAATCAGCTCATTTATCTGGGTGTCATGGAGACGGTCCGCATTCGACGTTCAGGTTTCCCTGTTCGACGATTATTTGACGAGTTTCATGAAAAGTATCAGATTCTCACTCGCAACGTGCCCAAGCAGAAGCGTCCAAATATGACCGACAAAGACTTTTGCGAAGTCATTCTGAGCCTACTTCCTCGCGAAAATTGGCAGCTCGGTCACAAAAGGTTTTCCTTCGTGACAGTCAATTGCGCATTTTGGACAATGAAGCGCGCAAGATCACGCATGAAGCTGCTACAGTTATCCAGAAATACGTGCGAGGACGGCAGCAGCGGCGCAAATACCTTGATATGCGTGAAAAGGCTATTCGTATCCAGGCCATGATGCGCATGTACGCAGCAAAGCGCCATTACCAGCTCATGCGTCACCGGATTACGCTGCTCAATGCTTTGGCTAGACAATTTATTCAAAGACGCAAGTATCAGCGGATACGGAAAGCCACCATTCTTGTGCAGAGCCACGCCAGAGGCAACTCGGCACGCCGGTATGCGCTTTACTTACGCACAGCGCCGCCTGCTGCGACGAAAATCAATGCCCAGGTGCGGCGATACTTGGCGCGTAAGCGCTTCCTCAAGCAAAAGCATGCGGCGGCAAAGGTTGGAAACGCACGCAAGATGCGCAGACAGCGTGCTGAATTCCTAGAGATGCGCAACGCGGCTAATATCATTGCCTCACGATACAAGGGCTACGCTGGGCGTACCAAATATCGCAAGATGAAGGTTGCAGCTATCAAAATCCATGCAGTGGGCCGCGGGTTTAATGCGCGTCTCAAGTATGGCAAGAAAGCACGCCAACGCGCTGTGGCACGCAATAAAGCGCAAACTCAAATTGCGCGAATAGTTCGCGGGTTTCTCGCACGACGCCGTTTCCAGGTTGCCCGGCGTCGTGTCATTATGATCCAGGCTCGGGTGCGCGCCAATCGCGTTCGTACTGAGTATTTGAAGGGACGAGAGGCTACTATCAACTCGCAGGCTATGATTCGTCGCTCACTTGTTCGTCGTAAATTTTGCGGGAAAGAAAGATGGCCACTCGTATTGAGGCCTTTGGACGCATGATCATCTGCCGCCAGCGCTATCAGGACGAACGCAAGAAAATTATTCTGGTGCAGTCACTCTGGAGGATGCATACTGTGCGCAGGAGTACACTAAACGCGATCGGCAGGTCACATTACTGCAATCGCTCTGGCGCTGCCACTACCAGGCGAGGAAGTACCGGGATACACGAGAGAAAATCATCACAATTCAGGCTTTTTCGCGTATGACAGTGGAGCGTACACGATATCGGAAAATGCAGTTGGCAGCCCGCGTGGTGCAGAGCGCTGTACGCACGTATTTAGGCCGCCGCATGTTCATTCGCTTCCGCCGAGGTATCGTGAAGGCACAGGCATACTATCGTGGTCACGTACAGCGTCAGAAGTATCTTCTCACGCTAAAGCGGATTATCATGGTGCAGAGTGTCTTCCGTCAGAAGAGGTCTCATAACCTGGCAGCCGTGCGCCGCCGAGCTATGGCGCGTGTCCTCGGCGTTGTTCGGCTGTTCTTGTCACGCGTGCGCATGCGAAACCGCACGAAGGCTTTGTTTGATGCCGCCAATTCGTATGACTTGACGCAGGTGCTGCACATTGCTCAGGAAATGCCAGGGATGCTACGAGTACGTGATCGTGAGAACGACATGATGTCGTTGATCCACGTTGCGGCCAAGAACGGCGACCTAAACCTCGCACGTTTCGTACTAGAAGAAAACCCACAGCTTGAAGATCTTGTCTACGGAAAGGATTCCGCAGGTAGCACGCCGCTGCACTACGCTAGCCGCCTGGCTCATCTGGACATGGTCCGACTACTTGCGAAGGTTGCCAATCGCAATTCCACCCCTGGAGCTCACTTTGACTTTGGAGCAGCACGTACGCGCAGTGCTAGCAGCGCGAGCAGTGCTAGCGATGACACACCTGATATGAAACTTCGTTCTGTTTCCAGTGTCAGTACTGTTTCCACGACCACACCGTCGTCACGTTCACCATCGAAAAGTGTATCGATCGGCAATCGCAGTCCCGTGAGTAGCTACGACCCGCGTATGAGAGGTATGTCCATGGCATCCACCTCATCCTTTTCAATGCAGCCGGGTTTCAAGCCAGGCGACCACAATGCGCCTAAGCGCAATGGTCGCCGGACTCTGGTGTCATCGACTCACAAAGCAGGCAACACTCGGCGTCTTTCATCAGCCATCGGTGGCCTACCGCCTGTTCTACCCACGACAGTACAGATCGAGATTTATAAGGAAGGATTCCTGCGCAAGGCGAGTGGTACTCGGTGGGCTACGAAACGCTATGTGATGGTGGATGAAGTTTGCTTATCCTACTACAAGACGGAGAAAGACAAGATTCCGCTAAAGATTGTCGAGCTCTGTGACGCGACAATAAAGCGAAACTCCGATGTGGATTGCTGCTTTGAGATTCGATCGCCGCGGCTGAAAAGTTCTAAGAATCCTGATGGCATGCTGTCGTTTGTGGCTGATACAGAGGAAGAAGTGCACGAATGGATGCTAGCTATCCGCAAGGTACAGGGTGTTCGCGTGACCACGACGTGTCCACCGAACCACAACATGATCTGCATCGATTCTGCGCTGCGTCGTGACTACGTCAATATGAAGAATAAGTTAGGGTTCACGCCGCTGCACCTCGCTGTACAAAATGACGAGGACGAAGGCTTCGAAGCCGCCAAGGTGTGCGTTTGGCTCATTGAAAATGGAGTTGACCCGAACGCCATTGATGTGAATGGCGATACGGCGCTGCATTATGCAGTGGAGTTGGACCGGTACGACCTTGCAGAGACGTTGATGAAGCGTGGTGCAGACTCGAGCATTAAGAACGCGAAGGGTCTATCCGCTGTGGATATTGCCGAAGAAGATGATCTAAAGGAAATTCTTAACCCAGCTAACCATGTACCGAAGGTTGAGGAGACTCAATCGAGACTGAAGCACTGCAAGCTGATGGCGTTGTTCCCGTCAAAACTTTGACATCAATTACGCCGTCGCTCGCCAGTCCGCCTGATAGACTGCATGACAGCACCTATGTGTCAGTGTTCCTGGGTGCTATCGCTGTGGCGACAGGCCCCATCATGGAGACGCCCCACTTCAATCTCTACATCATGGATTTTAAGGGCGCTATTGTGGAGCAGGCGCAGCGAACACCCAAGTCTCTTATCCAGACTGGGGAAATTACTGGTGGTTCGGTAATACTTGGTATCTACAGACTCCGCTTGAGCATCTTAAGGACGGTACGGACATATGCAAGCCAATCATCCTGCGTGTCAATGCTGCACACTTACCATATTGCTTTGGTTGTTTTATTTGTTTCTAGGCTGCGTCGCTGTAATGGAGTTGCGACACCGTAGTCTCGTCACGCAGGAAGTGGAAGTGGGCTGCTGGACGTTCTTCCACCTGGACTTGAGCAAGATCACGACGGCACCAGCGACCTTCGAAATGTACGCACCGCCCGTGGACCCTCTCAGCAAAATCCTCGCGCGTATCCCTGGAGACTCATTCCTGCAAGCTGAGATCAACGTATCGCTGTAAGTTCTGTCCTAGTGAACTTCTCTTGACTAATCTCATGAATGGCAACATTGAGTCATGCTGAGTTATTGAAGGTGAATGCAATTGCAACTGTTACTATCAATTGGTCTTCTTCCTCCTTGGCATGTACTCGTAGAAGAAGGTCGGTAGCTTTTGGTACACAGTGTACTCGGCAGCGACATCGTGCACCTTGACTTCTACAAACAAAAGGTATCATATAGCACTGTGCATACTACTACTAGTATGTATTGAGCCATCTTACCGCCAGTGTCTCCTCCATCACTTGTCGTCCCCATTGGGGACGTGTAGAGCTCTCCGATCTCCTTGCCATACCGGTCCCAGAGCACCATAATAAGGAACAGTAGAAACAGGAACAACACCAGCAATGCACTCAGGATTTTAAGCTCCAGAGGAATATTGAGTCGAGTTGAGGCACTTAAGAGCTCCTTCACAGTCTTAGGAAGCTCGACAGGAGCACGAGAAGCTGCTGCAGATCTTCCCACCTCCATCGCAGGCATCGTTTCTTACTACTGACAACACTGGCTCCTAGATTTAGAACCGAGTTGGAGGCCTGCTGCGTAGGAAGGCAAGTTATCCTATCAAAAATGAAGCATCTACTGATGAGGTATGCAGCAATCACAATCTCGCGCAAGACGGGGTCTACAATACACGGCGCTTCTTGGCGGAGTTCATGTATGGCCGCAGTACCCACTCATTTTCAGCCTCCTTCTGGTCGAGCGTGCCAAGCTTCACTTGATACAGCTGCAGCTCGAATCGCGGACCACACTCCTGCAGCTCCACCTCACGGCCTGTGACTTTGAAGACGTGGTGACGGAACGACACAAAGTCATTGTCGTTAGAGAGCGTGATGACGCGTTTCGAGTCCGGCTTGGGCACTGGGAACAGGTGCTTCAGGATGTTGGCGACGCGTTGGCCCTGCAGGTTACAACTAGTCAGTTGACTGCACGCAACAGCGCAATCTGACACAGCAAACAAAAAAACTTACCAGCGGAGTCTCGAATTGGTTAATGATCAGGTGCGGGTACGCCTCCGAGACCGTGGCGCGGTCTTCGATGTCGTGACGCAACACAGTGCTGCTCAAGGAGAAGTAGGCCGACGGACCGTACGGAAGATGGCACACCACAAGTCCATCTAATGCACAAACGTCCAGACCCCAGTCAGTTAAAGATATTGATAACATCAAAGTCATTGGCCGTCAACGCTCTCGTCCTACCTGGTTCGCCGCGAGTCTCCGTGACCAGCAGCAGATCTGTAAAGTCGTTCGCTCTCGCACTCTCCACCAACTGCAGCAAACAAACAGCAACATCAACTCACTATCGAAATAACAATAATAATAACAGCCACAAGTTTTATCCTTACGTCACCAACTGTGTGAGCGCCACGATTGAGTCGAACAGCATTGGGGAAGATGAGACGGATCTCCTGCGCGAACTGCTTGAGCCTCGAGCTCGGGTCTCGCGACGTCGTGATGGCGATCTTGGGGTCGAACATCCCAGCGTTCTTGTACTCGTCGTCGATGTGGTTCAGCGGTTTCTGGTGCGCCTCGTCGTCGAACTCCATCTCATGACGCAGACTGGACTCGGCGCTGCGCAGCTCCGTCGGGATGGCCTTGCCACTGCGGATGGCCTCCTTCAGCTGCTGCTTGTGCTCGTACAGAGCGCGCTCCTTGCCCTCCAGACCCTTGCGGTACAGGTACTCGCGACGCAGACGCACGTTCCTTCGCACAGACATGATGCACACACTCTAATGACTGAAGGCCACCAATCGGAAAAATTTCACTTGGCGAGCAATTGCTCTGTAATCGGAAGTTTACTTTTGCTCTCCAAATGTAAGATGCATTTTCATCAAAATATTATCAAAACTTATTTTTACACTAATGTAAAATTGTGACGCGCAGGCGTCATGCAGCACCCAACCTACGACGGACAGAGGATTTTGCCCATGTGAGACTTGTTGTTTCTCGAGTTGCTGCCGCACTTGCGCAGGGGCTCCACGACCGCGAAGTTCCGACGTCGCATTTCTTGTCGTTGCTGCTGGAACCGCTGCTGTTGCTGCCGTTTTTCAGTCGCCGATAGTCCGCTCGATGCTGAGCTGCATGAAGAGGGCGACGACGTGGAAGACGTCGAGCCCCGTGACCTTTCTTCTTCCTCGATAACCGTAACATCGGCGAGCTGCTTGGACTCATACCTCTGTCCCATAGGCGCTCCTTGCTGGCACGAGGCGATGGCGTTCTCGGTATAGGCTTAGAGATCGCGATAGGCGACGAAACCGGCGCAAATCCATCGAGCGGATGAGTTGCATCAGATCCAGAGGTCACTTCTGCTACGGTTACGCCGTCGGATTTTGCAGTCTTGACAGGAGGGTCGACTGGACGCGGGATATCGCGGAAGAAGAGCATCGGGCACTCCGCCTTGAAGTGGCCGTACTCGCCGCAATACCAGCAGTCTGAAAAATATGATTGGGGTTTGCCACCACCAGGCATCACACACTGCTGTGTCAACTGTCCACAGTCCCGAGTGGCATGGTCCCTCCCGCGGCAAATGTAACATGTCGCCATGATGTTCCACGACGTTTTGTCGGGAGTGCAGAGGTCGTCCAAGCGGTGGTCGCCGCGCAGTAGTTCACTCGCTCGTCGAAACTCAGAGCGAAGAAGATCTTGACCTTTCCTGTGGAAGATGACACGACCGACATCGTGTGCCAACTCGAACGGGTCCTCAATACTCAGCCGCCAGGATGTCGGATGACTCCACTTTGTTGTCTTGGACAATGCTGTCCCAGAGCGGACGCTCACGACGTCGTCTTCCATGTTAAAGCGGTACGCGTAAAAATCGAAGAAGCCGGCTAACAAAGCTCCAACGGAGTCCATGTCTGACGTGCCAAATGTGGACGGCAACTCCATCGCTGGGGGACTGCAAACGCTCAAGAAGCACAGAAACTTTCGTCTGCGATTGTAAATTCTGGACAACCGACTGTACCGATGGTAGTTGCACTTCCGCGTAGTTCGACTGGAGATAGAAGATCAGCAGCAAACTGAACCCTGCAAGTTATGTCACACTTTGTAAGTTGACGAACTCATCATGTAAAATCCCAACATAAACTCATGTACGCACCATAGGAACTCAATGTGCCGTTCACCGAGTCGTTGATCCCACGCTGTTTTGCCCAGTACTTGATAGCGAACACCAGTGGACGTACACGCGGGTCCACCTGGCCGTAGTACTTCAGCAGCGCCGTATTCAGCAGAGAATTCACGCCTCCCACACAGACATCACAAGCCACCTAAAAAAGAGAGGGCATTAGTTATATTGGATTCAACCCATAGAGACCCAGTTAACGCTTACCTGTCGTTTAGGGTCCCAGAGCTTGATCACCGGAACTCTGGCGTTGCGGATGAACTGCTCGACGTGGAAAGCACCCGCGAGACACTCGCAGGCCGTCGCGAGCAGCTCGATCCGCTCTTGAGGCGAGAACTGGCCCTGTGCGTCCACATCCACGTCCTCAAAGTAGATCCCAAGGTCCAGATCGCAGCCTCCAAACCCCAAGCCACTACAGCCATGAAAAACAATCAGTACAGTCTCGTTTAGCAGTCTTTCAGCAGCAGTTCCGCACCTCTCGGACGATCCAAAGGGCAGCACGCGAACCGACGGCCACTGGCGCCTCAACAGCTGCTGCACTCGCCGACGCACCGCGCGCTTGGCCGCCAGCTCGGCCGCGTTGGGCTCCAGCTGCTCCAGCAGCGCGACGCTGTCGATCGTGAGCTTGCGCACGCTGTTGGCGGCGCCCATTGTGTCTGCGTCGCTTCCTTCTGCTGCTTGTGGATCTTTCCTTCTTCTTGTCAGCTGCTGGTTGAACCTCCTGCCGCCTCTTGGGCGTCCGTCGTGTCCTCGCGGTCGAGAGGCGCGCACTGGTCGATGAGTCGTCCGCTTCGGGGGCAGGACGTGAGCAGCACAAGAGCTTTGCTACTGTGAGGTGGTGTGCACCATGTTGGAGAAGCACAGAGTGTTGGTCGCATACTGAAACCAAGTGAAACGTCTGCTGACTTGAAGTATGTGTGCCAAGGTAGTTTTCGACGGCAGTTTGTCGCAACAACAGGTCATCGAGATTTGCATAGAGATTCATCTATTGGCAACAGTGTTGAAGTGGACACGATGCATCGAGGTTATCTCCTTCTTGTCCACATCCGAGTCAGTTTATGATGATAGATCCTTCTCATTGTCCGTGAAAGACAAACGGACATGTATTTCCGCCTTAAACACGAGGTCCTCCGACTCCTTGGCAAAATTGTTTTACGTTGTTTATACCTCTTCGTGAGGTTTTCAAAGAGATCGTATGAAATGTACAGGTCAGAAACCGAGCCTAGCACGACAGAGTGCCACGGAGTCTTGGCAACGAGTCTGTTTTCGGGGATCATAGACCTTAGTGGCAGAGTTTTGGACAGTCGGGTACGCAGCATTGAGAGGCAATTGAGCGCGGTCTACATACAGTTTCAGCTTGGTGTTCGGAGGTCTATGGTGCACGAATATGCTGTTGCGAGTGTTCGTGGAGCTGCCCATGGTTTGTAGATGAAGAGATGTCGTGGTTGACGATTTTTAAGTTGCTATAACATATTTAAAATATAGAATTTGTGCGGCACATCGCGCCACCATCTGGCACCAACTGGCCAGGTCGGATGACAGGTGACTCTAGCCTGCCAGGTGTTATACATTATATACCGAGCGCAAAGAAGACTGCAAAAGGTGTCGAAGGGAGCTCTTGCTACAGCCGAGGGACCGCGCGTTTTTCCGCCTGCTTGCATCCAGGTACACACATCTGCGTCTGCTGGTTCTGTCGGTGGTGCGTTCGTCCCCAAACTCCCTTTGGAAGACGCCCCCTCCGACGCCTCTTATGACCTTATTCTGACTGAAACTCCCCTTTTCATCTATCCCCTCTAGCAATTCCGACCCGCATTTGCCATGGACTCCAAGGTCTGGCAACGCGCCGTGGCGGATCTGAACCCGCCGGGCGTCCCCAACTCGTTCCGCCACGCCAAGAACCAGCAAAACATCGCGTCCGTGCTGCTCCGACGGGAGTTCGGCGGCTCTAGGAGGCAGCAGACAGTGCGCGCCATAGGCGACGACAGGGCCGAGAGCTTCTGGGCCGAGAGCCAAAGCGCCAGCAAGGTGCGATGGCACTAGCAATAGTCGCTGAGAACGGACGCTGTGGAATAGACTCTTGCTAATGTGTTTTGGTGCCATTGCAAACAGCACCAGAGCCGGTATTTCGAGCTGCCACAGACGACCAAGTCGACCATCTCCATTGCTATCAGTCCTGATGGGTGCGTTGCAGCTTTTAAAGAGAAGAGGTGGGTAACGTGGATCCTAACGATTATTTTTTGTGTGGTGGTTTGTTGTTGCTCGCGTAGGAAAACGTTTGCTTCGACACATGGAGACCATACCGTCAAGATCATTTGTTTCGAGACAGGCAAAGTCATTCAAGTAGGAAACTACTGCGTCGTGGTGGATATCCTGCGTGGTACGATAAAATCTAACAGACGATGTTTGTGTAGACCTTAGTAGGACACCCACGAACACCGTGGAGCGTCAAGTTCCACCCCACTGATCCCCGCTACGTGGCGTCTGGCTGTTTAGGCTTTCAAGTTCGGTATGTTAATTGTCGATGTGTCGAAATTACATTCAAAGTTCACCACTAACCATTGTTTTGTTGTCTCGGTTGGACACGAAATTGGCTCCAATCTGCAGGTTCTGGGACATTGAGACGGGACGCTGTCTGTACGTGTCCACGCTGCGTCATGCCATCATCTCGATATCTTTCCACCCGTCTGGTGACATTTTAGCCATTGCGAGTGGGACCTGTGTTTATACGTGGGATTACCAGGTATTTTTTCTCCGATTTGTGTTGAAGAGTGCGTACCAATATCGCTGACATATAATGTTTTGATCTACCAGCACACCTGCCCTCGTATCGCTATGTTCAGTTATCAAACCTTGCGCTCCGTCACATTCTTGCCAGACCCATCTAAAATTATGGTTGGAGAAGCCAATGAGCGATATGTTGTAAGTTGCATGTTTGGAATTCTATCGTGACCTGCTACAAATATTCATTCTGCTCTACTTGTGCTTTTCATTCATCTCCAGCGGCCACAAGGTCAAGCTCCACCTTCCGACCTCACAGTGACGTTGACAATGTGGGATTTCGATCCATCGTGGGCGTTGTCACCGGAGCCACTGCTGACGAAGAAAGCAATGAACAACAGTCGTGTTATTCTTTCACACGCGCTCATTTACAACGACGGTGGGTTCGACATTTCTCGGTGCGGTCGATATTTGGCAATATGTGCAGATTTTTCACTGAGGCAAGCAGAGAAGGAAGTGGAGATGGAGGCAGAAAGTGAGGCTACCACCGATTTGGAGACTATTCTATCGTCAGTACCAACACAAGAACCAGCTGGTGGGGCGACAAGTCCTAGTGAGGATGTTAACGACGTGTCTGTACCAAACCCCCAGGCTACAGCTTCTAACGAGAGCGATTCCTCTTCCGGTGCTGCAGCACCTTCGGCGAGATCTAGTGTGGCTCTGACTGGAGCACCCATTGCACCACCGATGCCACTATCTCTCCCTATTCATCCACCACCCCCACGACTGGTACCCATTTCCAGTATTCATACGGGCGCGCCCAATATGCTGGCAGCATTGCAATCAGCAGCTGCAGACTTATCCCTCACGATGGATCAGTATATGAATCAGCAAATGCGGCGTGTGAGACCTCGATTGCACCCCCTCATAGCATACAGCGTTACTCAACCTCCCAGGAACCAGTCCGAAACACTGCGGCCCCCACAGCCGTCCCACAACAACGATATTCGCAAATCCGACCAAACATCGCTCTCAGCCGTACGCGATTCACTAGGAACCAGCGGAACCGCCGAGGACGATTATCGTCTGAGAACCAATCGACGTGGTTGGCGTTGATATCCTTGGACCCAGACCAACTAGGACGAGTGATCCAGACCTGCCACTTGGCCGAAACCGCAGCAGGCGGCGTAACATCAGTAAAAATCTCTCCCACTTCAGCTTACGTGCTGCTGGGTTACGGTGTAAGGGACCGTATACAACGGTAAGTTTTGGAACCACTTCTCGCTCGTGCTCCGATTTTTAGAGCGATGTACTGACTGACTTTTGCTGGTCGTATCTTAGTGAGACCGAGTTTCCCGTCCATCGAGTCACAAGGATATACCGATGGGAAGACATGGAGTTGCTTTCTCACGTAGAGTGCAATGGATGATGTGAACATCGCACTATTCAGCCCGATTTGTGGAGGTGGATTCCTGTATGGCACGAAGCAAGGGAAATTGCGAGTTTGCAGCACTTTCCGAGGTGACTTTCATGACGAAGAGAACTGTAACGTGTTAGATGGACCACGGCGCTGCCATTACGACCAGAACATCAATGGCGACGACGAGGACGGCGATTTAGGCGATGAAGGAGATGAGGAAGACGAAGAAGAGGATGAAGAAGGAGAAGAGGATGTTGACGAAGAAGATGATGATATGGAAGAAGATGGTGAGGAGGAAGATGATGGGGATGAAGACGCAGATATGGGCGAGTAGCGCACTGTGCGAGTGTTTGATAATTCTAATTAGTACTCAAGTTCGAAGGAATCGCAAATAGGAAATGTGTGTCCATGTGATCAACTTAACTTGCATGAATCCTTCCAACTCAAATGGGCATTGTACTCGTGCTACTGCTCGTCGTCGGCAACGCGAGCTTTGTCAGTGCCATGCCCGTACGTCTTCGACAAGAAGAACTCCTTATCGAAATCATTTCCAAGAAACTGCGCTTTGTCAACCTTCCGTGCCTTGTTAATCAAGTCAGCCGTCTCCTGCCGGTGAGCCTTCTGATTAAGCTCACTTTCTTCTCCACCGCAGCCCCAGACCTCAATGGTATCAATGACAAACTGGTCACTAGACGACAAGCGACCAGATTCAAACGAGAGGCACTTTGGTGTGGAGTAGCTGTTTTCATCCAAATCCTCGCTTAGAAACAGTCGAAATTTGTCTGTTGATCCTCCCATGCCAAGTCCACGCGGCAGCGCAAAGCCTTTGGAGTTCAGATACATATAATTTTCGTTGGCGCCGCTCGCCGTCACGCGATAAATGCTGATTTCTGGCGCCATGCGGAACAGGAAGCACCCGTTTCCCCCATAGTAACGACTCGACTCCTTCCATTCCGTGTCACAATACATACCGAAGACACCTACACAATCAAAGATTAGACACGAGGCATTCAAGCTCAATTCAGGCTAGAAATCACTGTTACCTCCTTGTGTATCTCGAATGACGATCAACGTAGGTCCAGAGTACCCTAAGATGTGGTAGCTCAAACGGTTGAAACTGAGTCCATCCTGTGTACTAGTGTACAACCGACGCAGCGAAGTCTGAATCGACGAGTTGACTGCAGCCAATGCCACAAAATGCGATCTAGATTATCAAACCATATCAAGTGAGCATGCAAGGTTGCAACGAACAATACTTCATACGATGCAGGCCAGAGTACTGAGGTACCTGGACAAAATGACGCTGTTGTGGGATAGCTGTGGTGCCAGATACGACGGCTTAGTCAGCGCTCCGAAGCACTTACGTGCCATCCACGACATAAAAATCGTATAGAGGAGTGGAAATTGCGCTCCAATCCACCGCACAAAGTCGTCGCTCGATGCCTGAGTAGATCCAGCTGAAGGAGGCATCGCAGCACATGCAAGAGCCTTCGCTACGTCAGCCATTCGCTCAGCATCATCCGCTCCTGCTTTTCCATCTTCCGCCATGGCCAAGCACGCAAACAGTAGCTGCCTCAGCTCTTGCTCCGACACAGCATTGGCACCAGAACTTGACGTCAGCAAGCGGAACATCGACCTCGAAATTGACTGCGACGAAGCTCGAACGCATTGGGCGACTACACAAAGCAACAAGCGTGTCAAACCATCACGGGCAGACACAGTACTGACAGCATGCCGTACCTCCTTGTGCAAAGTTCCTCATCTGCAGCTTCTCAGTTTTCTTCTCCGCTCCATCGTGAGCTTGCAGACATAGTTCGTAGAAGGCAGAGCCGAGTCGATGACACGGCGCCGCTAGTTCTTCCGACACATCAGCAGACAGCGGCAGCTCCAGCCATTTCTACATAGTGAAAGTCTAGTTATTGCAGCACTTTATTATAGCAATAACGCCTCGAATTACCTGCAGATTCTCCGTTGCAACTGCATTGGAAGGTGCCGACGCGACTGTTTCTTGATACTTCTCCGCCAAACACTCGTATTCCTGCGCAGAGACAGATGGCAATTAGCTACACAAGTATACAATACATACTCTCCATAGATATGCACAGTACTTCATCGCTAAACGGCCCCTTCCACTCGTCCGCGCGTCCACTAGAGCTGCTCCCAGTGTTCCCCATACGTACTCGGTGATCCTTCTCTGACTCAGATTCTGAGAAATCAGAAGTCATGTGGTCCACAACTACTCAGATCGAGTTCTATTTATAGCTTGACGGTTGAAGTTGTTAGCTAAAAATAGCTCGTGGCCAATGTGAAGTGAGCTCTTCATTCCTTCAAGCTCCGTGTGGACCATGGGTCGACTACCGTTCGTGTCTGCAGCCCTGTTGCTCGCTTCTGTGGCTGCGGAGGAATGCTCCAGCACCTGTGGCACTCCGTCGGGTCTCGAGTTCTGCTCTTACGTGTCTTTCGCAGTCTGCAGCGGCGATTCCTCCTTTGAAGACGCGGACAACGCCGCCTTCGAAGCTTTCCAAGCCTGGAGCAGTCCCAACCTCACCGACTCGCGTCTGGCTGCACTGCCGCAGTACAAAACCTTCAGTGAAGAGCAACTGGACGCGGTGGCGAAGACGATGGACCTCTCCAACTCCAGCAGCTCCTGCGGCGCTTTCTTGCGACGGATGGAGTGCGCAGTGCACTTTCCAGTATGTGAAGTGGGGCGGGACATCTCCCACGTCTGTGCTGCGTCCTGTCTGTCCACAGTACGCACGCAATGTCCAGGACTCTCCAACATGTGCGCGCAGTATAATGACACTCAGGTGGAGCCCAAGAGCACCAAGTGCTTCAAAGTGATGTACTCAGGCCCTGCAGTCGGGATGTGGGTCGCTGGCTTCCTCATTTCTCTTATCTTCTCCGTACTCAACTCGGTGGGGATCAACCTGCAGAAACTGAGCATGACGCGCAATGACGCGTCGAGTGAGAAGAAAACCACGTTCAAGCAGCCGCTGTGGATGTTGGGATTTGGTCTCGTGTGTCTCGGATCGCTGCTCGACTTTGTGGCATTCGGCTTGGCGCCGCAGACGCTTTTGGCTCCTCTTGCTGCGCTATCGCTGGTTTGGAATATGTTGATCGCACCGATTTTCCACAAGGAAAAAGTGACGAGGCAAAACATGGTGGCTACTGCGATTATCTTCACCGGCGTGACACTGACTGTCATCTTCGCTGGACACAGCACTCCGACTTATGAGCTTGATGATCTCATCCGACTGTACCAGCAGCCTGCAATGTACGCGTACATCACGCTGATCGTGTGCTTTTGGGGGACTCTTTTACTTCTGCCGCTACATTGAAGCCACACACAACTATGAAGACGGTCTATTCCACATCATCTGCTATGGCGGTATTGCAGGAACGTTTGGAGGCCAGTCAGTGCTGCTCGCTAAATCGACTGTAGAGCTACTGAAGAGTGCGATCTGGGGAGACTCGGGCTTGTACATGTTCACGCAAATCACTTCGTACGTGATCATTGCGGGCATGTGTGCGTGTCTGGGATTCCAAGTTCACTTCCTCAACGGTGGATTGGCGCGATTTGATGCACTTGTGGTCATTCCAGTTTATCAAAGCTTCTGGATCCTCATGAGTGTGCTGGGCGGTATTATGTACTTTGAAGAGTACGTGAGTATGACACGGACGCAGATGCTAATGTTTACGATTGGTGGACTTGTCACTATTTTGGGAATCATTGTGCTGCTCAAGACACGGCACTCTGGTAGTGGGGAAACTGGGCGATATGTGGAGCTGGTACGATTCTCGTTCATGATGCTGATAGTTGCTCAGTTCTGATATTGTTGTTGCAATTGCTTATCATATTTGTGCTGTGTTTCGTATTGTTTTCTCGTTTAGGCTCTCACACCGACATCTGCCTGGAATGTTGACGACTCTGATGAAGAGGTCGATTTGGACTTGCCGCATAGTCCCGAACATGTTTCGAAAAGTAACCTTAATGGTGTCGGAGGTGGCGGAGCGAAGGTCGCCCCTGGGTCAATAATGCCTTCCTCACCCAAGAAGACGACCGACAAGGACGACAAAGAGGTTGCAGCAGCTATCTACCGTTCCAAGCCTGCATCACCCACAGGTGGCAATCGTGTGGCTGCCAAACCAAAGGACTTCGATGATGACGAAGAGGAAGAAGATTTTATTTAACGAGATCTGCATGCTAGATGACAGAGAACTCTAGGTTGATAGAACTTCACACCATTACCGTGTGTAACTTTTAATGAGCTATATTCCAACTGAAGCGTTAAACCGTAGCTCTCACAAGACAAGATGGAGATACTGATATCTAGCAACCAGTTCCGCCAGCGATTTTTAAGCACGAAGTGGACGGGAAAATGGTCATGAGGTTGGTCATGATCGACCAGACGAAGCAAAATGCGAAGACAACGATGGTGATGATGCCAACCCATTGGCTCTTGCCGCCAGAACGCTTGAGCTCCAGTGTTTCGGATTTCTGTCGTGGCAGGAGGAACACGAATGCAATAGAGCATATCTGGAAGGCGTAGGCGATGAGGTAGCAGTACGTCACTTGGTTGCGCACGTAGGTATCATCGACTTGGAGAAAAGCTTTACCGATGTCGAAGTGGGCATCAATATTCTTGTAGATCACCGTGGAGAAAGGAGACGCAATCGTCTGGCACGTAGTGATAAGACCGAAGACAGCAGCCTCGTTCCCGCCCTCGACAATCTCAATTGTGGCGTATTGAGATACAATTTTCGAAATCGTGCCGGGAACTTCTTCAAGCAACGGTGGCCCAAGCCACATCCACTGGCTGCGATAGACGTCCCAGATCGTGAAGAACGTAGGAAACAGTCTACAAAGACAACCGATAACTGAGTGATGACGATAATGGTTCGCCAATTCCAAGTGAGCCCATAACGTTTGATCACATACAGTGAGGCCGCCGAGATAATCGCCGCAAGAATGCTGGAAATTGCTTCGTTTACAGGTTCTACCTTCGCCCAGAGGCTTTCGATGGGACTCACTGCCGTCACACTCATGAGCGAAAACACGAAGTAGAAGAAGCGGAAGGCGATGAGTTGGTACACCACACGATGCTGCACCAAATCGTACAGCAAGCGCATGTAGTTTCGGAAAGACTTAGCTGGTTCTTTCGTCTCAGCCACAAAGAACCAAGACGATAAGGTGGCAATCAGTGCTGCAGCGGCACAGACAGCCGAAATGGCGCGGACTCCCATGGACCCAGAAAAAGAGCCGCCGAAATCCTCTCCGTTGAGCCCAAAGCCGACCATGGCAGACGAGAAAATTGACATGACTTGTTTGAAAACTTGCATCATGGTCAACGCCGAGCCACGAGTGGCCTCCGGTTCTCGCTGAGCAAGCTCGATAACCACGCCATCTGAAGCAGCGATCGCCATCGCCATTCCAAGATTGGTCAAGATCATGAGCAGAATGAACTTGGTTCCGGCATCAGGAGCGTCTTCATTAATGAGCTCGATTTGATCCGACGTGAGATTGGCAGCAGCGACGTAGGCGAGGTCCGGGTCGCCGTAGTATGGATCACCAGTGGGGAAGATAGCCATCAACAGCAGACAGATCGTGGCAAAGATCCACCCGAACGCCATGTATGGACGACGACGATAGCCAAACACCGGATAGCAATCCGACAGAATGCCGAAAAACATTCGAAACGTCCACGGGATACGCACGAGCACTCTGGCAGACGCCGTGGCAGTGCCAGACATTCGCAGGTAGTTATTCAGCAACGGGTACACCAGTCCGTAGATGGTTCCGTTGATCACACCAAGTGCTCCGTACTGGATGAGGATGCCCACATTTTGGCGACTGTAGATGTTCGGTGGGCCTCCAGGTCGCAATGCTCCATCTTCGAGAGCATTTGGAGTCTTGATCTCTTGGAAATCCGTGGGTGAGGCGGCCGAAAGCGCTGTAGCCTTCGGGTCGGTCGGGGTGGCAGCAGTGGCCATGCTGGAGAGTTGTTGCAGTGTCAGGTAAGTTGACAAGTGAGCATTCGGATTTCAATTGAGCCAGGAGGTATTGAGAGCGTGGTCGACTCGTCTGAGACTCTCCACTAGAGAGACACAACTGAAGCACGCTGAGCCGAGTCCTTGACCTGTCGTTGTCGTGCCAGAGGGCAGTCATCGATCCCGCCGGTGCATTGCTATTCACCCAACCTTGCGCTTTGTCGGTTGAGCTGATCTTGCATCCCACCGTGAGCACGTGCCATTTACTAATGACAGCGCATGGACTAAAGCGCACGACTCGCACCAATCAGCTTGACACCAACAACACTTATGTCGCCTCGGAATGCGTCAACGATTCAAGTTTCAGCGCTGTGGCAGCGAGAAAATGCATCGCTGGAGCAGACATCACTGTACGACCCTGAGATGGAGATGACGTGATGCTGCGCATAATCCCTGCAGTAATCCGTGCACATCTCGCCATGACAACGATGTGCTCGAATGTTAATTCGGCCTTAATCATGGGTGATCATGCACGCTGCAGCACGATGCAGGTGATCATGGCTGCTAATCCGTGGAAGTCGACGAGTCTTTCGTAGCGCAAGTCGCTAGCAATTCGTTTCAAATCCACGACTGTTGCCATTTTATACTTTTCGACCATGGCATCAAAGTACGCGAAGCCCATGCAGATTCCTGCGGACTTCCCTGACGTCCTGCGGAACTTCACCCGTGAGGTGCTGCGTCAGCAAGGGAAGGTCGAAACCAAGGAGGCCATCTATGCCTTTGGAGTGCAGTATTTCAAGGACCTGGCGGCGAAGCGAAGCGGTTCGGACAAACCGTTCGACGAGGCTGCCTTGAATGCCGTAACACCAGCGTACATCAAAATGGAGGAAGAAGCAGTGAAGGAACTGCTCCTCGTTGCATTCAATGAAGCTCAACAGCAGAACGGAGGAATGGTGAGGTACGACCAGATGAAACAGGTGAGGCAGAGATCAATGGCACTCGACGTGTACTATCTCCTGAAAATGATGTGTTGCTGCTATAGATTCTGGACGGAGTCGGTGAACAGCTACAGCTTTCCTCTTCTGAGCTGAGAGCACTCTATGCTGAAGCTGATGAAAATGAAGAAGGTGCCATCAGTTGTGCAGGTATTATCCGTACATTTGAAAAAAATGTCGTTGGTATGCTTTGCCTCACTTATTCTACTTGATGTGCGACCAGACTTTCTGCCGTTGTGTCTTCAAGCAACGTTGCAACTCCGAAAGAACTACCCACAGCGGCTAACACGCCTCGAGTCTTTCAGTAAACGAGATACAGAGTTTTTCTTGCATGGCATGATGCAGGATGAAATGGAGAGTATCTTGCGAGAAACTTTCCAACGGACTGACAAAGATGAGGTCGGTGCATTGGGTAGAATGACCTTCATGGACGCAATTCGAGATGCCGATCTCGGACTGACACGGCGCGAGGTGAACATTCTCATGTCGGAAGCTCCTGGTGCTGAAGATGACCCTGGCATCGTCGTTTACGGGGATTTTATCCCGATCTGCTTTCCTGTTCTCAGGGATGCTTACGTCCACGGCACACTGGAGGTGCATAACAGCCAAGACTGGATCGCTCAATATCTCACAGAGGTTTTTGCCAGCGGAGATAGCGAGAATACTGGCTTGCTGACCGTAGCAGAGATCGCTCGTCTCTTTCGTGCCGCTGACGTGGGTCTCACTCGACTACAAATTATCACTGCTATGGCAGAGGCACAGGAGGACAACACTGGGTTTGTTAACTACGAAAACTTTGCTGCCCACGTCGCGAAGATGGTGTTTGTCCTAACGAACGTTGACAACCAGCAGACTTACGCCGATTTCTTGCAGAAATATCGCAAGACAAGTGAGTATTACACGGTGCTGGACTTGAACCAGCACACGTTCGAGCAATCTCTATCGCGCGCGCTAGAAGCAGTCGATGAAAACCGCCGCGGTATGCTGGTGCGTGATGAAGTCATCGGAGCCATCCAAACAGCCTTTCCAGAAATCACCACGCGCCAGATGCGGTCGCTTTTGGCGCTGTCAAACCCTGACGAAATGGGCGAGTTGGATTACAACCTTATCACTCTATCTGCCTTTCAAGCGCTGCAAAAACTTCAAGAGTACGACACGATGGTCGCAGAGTCTTAGGATATCTATCAAGGCAATGCAGCATGTTGCACAACAGACGACCGCCATAGCTAAAGCCTAGCTGGATGTGAACACACGAACTTACTTCCCACTAATCCACAATACATACTCTATTCAAGACTCTGTGGAGCCATAACTAACTGATGCTGACGATACCATCAAGATATCCCGCATCTTTCGCTGAAAACGATCAGCGTATAGCTTTGGTGGAGCTGCCGAAATACCTAAACGATCGTGACGCAGCACGAGCGTCTTCCACAGACGTTCCATACGCTTGCTCCACGTCCACGTTTGCAACATGTCCACCACCCCAAGCGTGTAATAATCCGGCCCAACCACGACGCATGCCTGGTATCCAGGCTTTACAACGGTTCTTGTGCCGATCCACTGAGAATCGTCCACAGTGCGGTATTCCAAGTCGACTGGCCCATACGACACGGAGTTATGGCGCCCCTGGACCGAGCGATCCAAAAGAGGGGTGTCATCCTGGACCGTACATCTACCAAGCATATCATCATCAAGCACGTTCACCACCGAATACCGACAATTCCGGTTAAACTTTCTCCGGTTTCCAGACTCCACTTCCTCCAAATTCTCATCGCTCGAGAGTGCCGCAGTTTGCTCTGCTACATCATTCACGATCGACAAAAACGTGTCGTTGCTGTCTGGATGGCAAACCGGGAAGTTCACCTTGCGTTTTGTTGGAGATAACGGCCTGTTATTCATGGTATCAGTGGAATGCTCCACCACATACTTGGTGTTGTGCACACTCAACATCAAGCTGTAGTCCATAATCCCTTGCTCTCGCAGAAAGTTGCTATCGTTTTCAAGCTGACGGACCAGCGCCACCGCTATTAACATTCGAACAGATGAATAGGTTAGTTGTGTAGCCACGGTGCAAGTGCACCAATATCACATGAAGTGTAACTCACCAGTGTCAGATGGCACTCTCAGCTTCCTATGGAAATCATTGTCTTTCAGAACAATGTGAGGGGTGTGATTTCCGCGGACACTGTATTCGCAACTATCTGTTGAGCCATATTGGAAGGCGTGACTGCAGTACGTGCAGATAACAGTCTTTCCAGGGGAATTGGCTGCCAGAAACAACAGTAGACAGTGAGTATAAGCTTTTCCATCAAAACTAAAAAGCAGCGTACCGAGGCGTTGCGATCGACCCAGGAGCCCTTGATGTCGAAGAACTGGTGCATACTTGTGCGCCCGATAACATTCCCCATGACCACGAAGCTAAACACTTGCCCGTACATCTCGATGGAGTGGCACCCATAGAACCGAGTTAGATGCGAGTCTGGGTTCTGCTTCATGTGTCGGATGTACGCTGGAAGCATACCAAGCAGCACATTGCGCTCACTGGTTGTCACTGATTTCACCAAGAACGCGTAATCGGCAGTGTAAAACATGAAGGCTCCACTGGATCCACCAGACTCCAGTCTCTCGTGGCAGGTCGCAAGGAATGCCTTCCTGTATAGAGTCTCGTTGATGCCGAAACCTTGTCGAATATCACGGAACGACGAAGGACTGTAGTCGTCAAAGCATACCGTCATACCCAGTTCATGCAATCGAATGTGCACTACACGACGACCATCCGTAACCTTTCGCGTATTCGATGAGGCCGCCACTATGCCTCGCGTCGTGAAATGAAGCACTTCTTTCCGCAATTCGACATTCAGCTGCGGCTGAAGATTGATGTCGACATCACTGTAACGATCGCTGTCAAACGACTCGGCCCATCGACTAGCGCGGCAGTCCATGCGAGGTGGCCCGTTAATGGACAACCAGATGACCAGATCGATAAACCCCTTTGCTGTCTGCAGGAATGACGAAGCATCACGTACGATCCGGAGTGCTTTAGGATGTCCGTCAAGAAAAACACGTCGCTGATCCAAAACGAAATGAGGATGATCTGGTAGATGATGTAGGCAACGGTAAAAATTCTGGCACTGCGAATCACGTCCTTCTTGGCTTCCAACGCCTCCTTCATGCCTCCAAACGGATGTGTCTGTGTCTCCAGCACAGCAAACATCACCGCACACAGCACTGCAAGCACCACCACCACGTAGTACACGATCAAGTAGTCCGCCACCGTTTCATCAACGTAGCAGGACGGATGCGTCTCCGGGTCAAAATCCACGTTGGAGACCCACAAGATGGCAGCAAACAGCGCGCCAACACCCCACGAGAAGGCGTGGTAGCCGCGTAAGTTCTGCTTGAGGTTCGTAAACGGGTTGGTCGAGCACTGGTACAGATTGAACGACATACTGAGGAACCAACACTCGGACGAGAAGATGCAGAACTGCGTCAGTGTCGCCAAGGCTCGACACCCCACAGGGTTCGTGTAGCGGTCCCAGCTGTACTGGAACCGCAGGGCGTAGAGCAGATCGACGACCGACTTCCAGTAGATGAGCGGACTGGGATGACGCCGCCACTTGCGCTTCGACAGGAACGACAAGACGATGACGGAGCAGCTGAGCACCGAGATGAGGGCGCCAGTCTGCGTGGGCAACGCGTCGGGCCGCACGTCGGCCAGCACATACTGGTCGCTAGGCTTCATGCCGAGACGAGTTATACTATATAACGTGAGATATACCACGATGTGGTCGTCGTCGGCTAAAAGGACTGTGACAAGCAAAATGGGAAAATAGTTTTAGGGACGTGTGCAATTGGACGAGTGAGAGGGGCGTGCAATGGTACGACGTACTGTACTATCGGATATTACTCCACGGGATAAGAGCTGCTGCTTGGTGGTGCCCAAGGCAATAAACGACTGAGACCTACCGGTAGTCTGCCACTTCTACTCTTTACTTTAGTATGCCAGTCGTCTGTTGTGTGGCGACCTCAATTGTGCTCTTATATCGTCGTTCGGTGATGGGGACGGGCTGGAAGAGCATCAGATGGGGGCAAAAAGAGACAAGATTCGGTTGCAAACGAATGCAAAGGTGCCTGCTTCGACACCATTGCGGTATCGAACATCGATCGATACAATGCGCATGTTTCATTATCACCTTGGTGCGGCCTTGCCATCTATGGGCAGAGCGGGTGACTTCGAATTACTATGTTATAGCTCCGAGCAAGCATCTTGTTGAATCAATAGAGAACCGATATATTGTACTTGGATCGTATTGGAAAGAAATGAACATGGATCTGAGGCTGCAAGTTCATTCACTGACGCGTGAACTGCACAGTACAGGCGTTGCTTTATGCATTGCGCGGGAAGGCCTCTCATTTGCGCATACGGATGTTAAAATACAGTTGGGGAGCAACAAATGGTTGTGCGCAGACAGGTGAGCGCGGACAGCAACGTCACTTGCTGTTTGTATGAGCTCTTCGCGCGCATGCAGCCAGATATCCAGGGTGGATAATCCAGCACACCACATCTGATGATACAACTTGCCAACTTCGCTGTGGCATTTGCCAAGGCAGTTGAGGAGCAACTGATACAGTATATTTGGCTTCGTGTGCGCTACATACTTTCTGAACTTTATACGCCGGTCGCTATTTGGTGGTGGAATCTGCATGTGCAGGCACTTTGCTACTCTCTACACGCACTGAAGCAAGCAAAAGATCTAAATGTCAGCCAAGTTCGAAGCATACACCGTGCATCATAACGCACGCGGGTGGTTGTAGGGCACAGGAATCACTCGATCATTTTCATCCTAGAGCGACAGGAACCAGTCGCGCGTTTCGCCAATTCCATCGGAGAAGTCGTAGGACGCGGTGAACCCAAGTTTGCTGGAAGCCTTCACGGGAGAGCACACCGACTCCTTCACGTCGCCTGAGCGGAACGGCACGTTCACAATTGCAGCTGACGAGCCAAACTTCTCCACGATACGCTGCGCCACCGACTTAACGGTGGATTTGACGCCTGTGCACACGTTGAAGACATCAAAGTCGTCGTCCTTCAGAAGCATGGCCGTGCGGATGGCGCGTGCCACATCCTTCACGTAAACAAAGTCGCGGTACTGCTCGCCGTCTCCAGTCACCTTCAGTGTGCCGTTGATCTTGGCCTGCTCCATGAACCACGACACCACGCCGCTGTACGACGAGTGTGGGTCCTGGCGCGGGCCGTAAACATTGAAGAACCGCAGAGCTGTCGACGGCAGTCCATAGTCTTCGTTGAACTGCTGCATCAGCTTCTCCATTTGAAACTTCGTGGTAGCGTACGCACAAATACCGCCAGTTGCCGTCTCCTCGCTCAGAGGAAGGTTCTCAGGCAGCGGTGTTCCGTACGTCGCAGCAGAAGACGCAGCGACCACACGCTTGACGCCGTTCTTCACGGCCCAGTCCAAGACCTTGCGAGATCCTTCAACGTTGATACGCTCATACTTCTCGGGCAGCCTCGTGCTTTCCTCCACCGAGATAGCAGCAGCAAGATGCACCACATAGTCAATCTACAACAGACAGAATCAAGTCCAAACAATTGCGTTAAAAACCAATATAAAACAAGTTGTAGTAAAGATATGAAGTACCTTGTGGACAATAAAGGCAAAGTCGTCCACCACGGTAATGTCCTTCACGAGCACAGCGGCCGCGCCTCGGTTGAAGTTCTTGCCGTTGCTCATGTCGTCGTACACCACCACCTGCAACAAACAAAAAAGATAGTTAGATAAGTAAAAGATAGTCAGAATTGCCATTCTCTAGGTCATAAACAGCTTTGTCAACACAAACCTCGAAGTTATTAGCCAATAGATCTTCGACCACGTGGCTGCCAATGAAGCCCAGCCCGCCCGTCACGAGCACCGTGGGCTTCGGGACCCCGAAGCGACGGAAAACTGGCGTCATGGCGCTATGACCGGCGCTGGTCTGGTAGTAGCCCCCTCCGAAGAGCGCGCCCACAGCAAAGATGGCCAGCGCGCCGATGTACACGTAGAGCTTGGGAAGCAGCAGCCAGCTCGTCTCGGGACGCCCGTTCCGGCCGTGACGCGTGGGCAGCATGGCACTCTGTCGCTTCGAGGAAAGTCTCGTACTGGTGCCGTCGACTCAAAAATATATGCTGAGTTTTGGCCTGGCTTTGTCCATGATATGTAACGAAGTATCTCCATACAGTGGCGAAGATAGTTCTGTCTCGCATACATTTTCTTAGTCAAAACTGTAGAAACGCCACAATTCTGAAGAAAGTATTTTTTCTTTTTCTATCGTTTTTCTCAATAGACACCATTTTGTTTGCCGCACTACCGCAGTTAATGTGCAGGTATCTCCCGAGTTGGATTCCGATGGGATAGCGCTTACAATGTCATAAACCAGTCGCGGGTCTCGCCAATACCCGTAGGAAAGTCGTACTTGGCCGTAAAGCCCAACTTCGTGCTCGCCTTCACTGGCGAGCAGACCGATTCCTTCACATCGCCTTGGCGGTACGCAATGTGCGTGATGTCGGCCGATGATCCGAATTTCTGCTTTACAGCGACAGCCACATCGTTGATCGACGTCTTGACGCCCGTGCACACGTTGAAGACATCAAAGTCGTCGTCCTTCAGAAGCATGGCCGTGCGGATGGCGCGTGCCACATCCTTCACGTAAACAAAGTCGCGGTACTGCTCGCCGTCTCCAGTCACCTTCAATGTGCCGTTGATCTTGGCCTGCTCCATGAACCACGACACCACGCCGCTGTACGACGAGTGTGGGTCCTGGCGCGGGCCGTAAACATTGAAGAACCGCAGAGCTGTCGACTTGAGACCGAACTGTTCGTGAAATTGCGCCATCAGCTTCTCCATGTCGAACTTGGTGGTAGCGTACGCACAAATTCCTCCAGTCGCAGACTCTTCGCGCAGCGGAAGGTCCTCTACCTTCGGGATGCCGTACGTAGCGCCCGACGACGCAGCGACCACACGCTTGACGCCGTTCTTCACGGCCCAGTCCAGGACCTTGCGAGACCCCTCCACATTGATACGTTCGTACTTCTCTGGCAGACGAGTGCTCTCCTCCACGGAAATAGCTGCTGCTAGGTGCACGACATAGTCGATCTACTCACGAGATTGGCAACATGACAATTTGCGAAGGATTAATCAACATGATGTTGACAAAGCCAGGGAGAAATCTGTACACAAACGCACCTTGTGAATGATATACGAGTAGTCGTTCACCACGGTGATATCCTTGACCAGGACGGCTGAGATGTCACGATTAAAGTTCTTGCCGTTGCTCATGTCATCGTACACAACAACCTGCACACATATCAACAACAAAAATCATCAATACAACCAAGACGATAAAAAAGACTTTACAGTAACTCACGTTGAAGTCGTTGGCGAGCAGGTCCTCCACGACGTGGCTGCCAATGAATCCCAGGCCGCCCGTCACCAGGACCGTGCCGCGGCCATTGGTAGGCTGCGCCACAGCCGTCGAACTGAAGTTGCGCGCCAGATCCAACGACGTCCGGTAGAAGTAGCCGCCGCCGCTCAGCATGCCGACGAGGAACACCAGCACGGCTCCGAGGTACAGGTGCGTCTTGGAGATGAGCATCCAGCTGCTCTTGAGCTCGATCTCGTGCTCGGGGTGGCCCTTGTGGTTCGGGAACACCTTCTCAGCCTTCTCGACTGGCGCCATCTTGCCTCACTCTTGCTTGTATTGATCTCTCAGTTGCTTGGAGGAAAAATTCAAAGTGGGTCGATCGATCGACTGGAAGTGAGAAGCGGCAGCGGCTGACGTCGACGGCGAGAGTCTCCTTGCGAGTCGCAGCGTGCCGTCCCTGGAAGGCCCACTATCTATGACGGACTGGCTCAAAAGATCAACTCGTTGGGGTGATATGCGTAAGCAGTGGGACTCTCAGATAAAAACCCAGTCCAAGATGGAGATGGAACTGGGTTTTATTGATTATCGACCCAGGTGATGGCGGGTTTAATTCGCTGGGGACCCAATGGACCCAGCAGCTTTCGACCCTTGTTTATGTTTCGAATCTGCCACTTCAACCACAACCGTTGATGATCGCGACTGGCAAGCATCACAGCGGGTGACCGCTTATATAGCACCAGGTCCACCACCTCACACGCGGCCACTTCAACCACCATCGCCGTCTTCCATTTGCATTCATGGCATGAAGTTCCTGCAGGGCAGTTCAGCCCTCCATAGTCTTGCCAAGTGCGCTCGAAGCAGCGCGTAGAAACAGCAAACGAGCGTGGCAACGAGGACTGGGCGTCAACACTGAAGCAAACTGCGCCGCAGCGTGCAACTCCACAGCCGATCGATCGACTCCGTGTCCGGCGCGAATTCGAGGCTTGAGTTGTCACAACGAACAAGTTTGACTTGATTCCAGTGCAACTGCATCGTCCGTCTCCGCCGAAACTGAAGTTTCTTACCGCCTCGGCAATGGCACATGTGTCATAGAGCTTTTCTTTTCCACTTTATCCGCGAGGTGCACTGCTCCCGAGGAGTTTTGACAGAACGTGGCGTTCAACGTTGCCTAAAGAGAGAAGGATGTTGCTTAGTGAGAACAACGGAGGTGAGCCACTGGTTTTCATCTTCCGTCCTTAGCCAGCTACGAGCCCTTCTAATAGGAGGAGTCCTACGCATCAGTACGAGTTGATCATGCTGCCCGATCACGGATTTCACCAATCGAGATTTGTTAACGTGTGCAAGTTCCTCAAAGATACTTTTGCAACCCTTAGGTCCAACCCGTCACATGCTGAAGGCAAATCTGAGCTTCGCCACTGGCAAGGAGATGCTCGTGCTCGTGACGTTCTACTGGAATCGCAACTTCATCGTACTACCAGTTGCAAACATGACTGAAAAAGTGCGTCAGCATCAAGCTCTATTTGCTAAAAGTCAAATCGGACTGCAACTACCAGCTCCACCTCGGCACGATCACTACAAAAGACTGACGAGACAACAGAACAGTCCATGGCGCAGTCTTCATACTTCCTCGTCTCTTCGTCGCTCTACAGCTGACACGTCGCTCCCTCCGTTCACCGAACTGAAAACACCATTGCGCTAGCAGCCGGCAAGCAGCGAAAACTAACTTACATCACGGGGGCAACAGTGGCCTCAACAGCAGGAGCAGCGGCAACCTCCACCACGTCAGCGGGGACGTTCAGCAGACCGCGGCCATTGTTGATGCTCTTGAAGAAGTCGCCGAACACCAGCGAGATGATAGCCATCAACTTCATCAGAATGTTCAGGGCCGGACCCGAGGTATCCTTCAACGGGTCACCGACGGTGTCACCGATAACGGCGGCCTTGTGGATAGCGCTGCCCTTGCCCTGGACAATCAGCTTGCCCTCCTTGTCTTCAATCGACACGCAGCCCTTCTCCACGAATTTCTTCGCGTTATCCCAAGCGCCACCAGTGTTCGACTGCGAAATAGCGAGCTGCACACCCGACGTCAGGCTTCCAACAAGCAGACCAGACACAGCGTGCACGCCGAAAACCGAGCCGGCGATGATGGGGGACAGCATCACAAGAAGTCCAGGAGGGATCATCTCACGCAGAGAAGCGTCCGTCGAAATCTTGATGCAACGGGCGTGGTCCGGAGGACCGTGGCCAGGCAGGCCCTCAAGAAGACCAGGGATCGTGGCGAACTGGTGCTTCACCTCCTTTACCATTTCCATAGCGGCAACACCCACCGACTTCATGGTCAAAGCGGTGAACCAGTACGGCAGCATGGCACCCATGAACAGACCAGCGAAGGTAATGGGGGACAGAATGTTGATCGACGTCTCCTCAATACGGGTCACGAAGCCACCGAACAGGGCCAGCGACACGAGAGCAGCCGAACCGATGGCGAAACCCTTACCAATAGCAGCAGTCGTGTTACCAGCAGCGTCAAGAGCGTCGGTCTTGTCACGCACCTCAGCGGGCAGCTCAGCCATCTCAGCAATGCCACCGGCGTTATCACAGATAGGGCCGTACACATCAATAGCCAGGCAGGTTGCAAGCGTGCCCAAGAAGCCAAGAGCAGCAAGAGCAACACCGTACATGCCAGCCGTCGAGAAGCCGACGTACACAGCAAGAGAAATGATGGTGATCGGGATAATGGCGGACTTGTAACCAAGAGCAAGACCGTAGATGATGTTCGTGGCAGCGCCAGTCTCACAAGCCTGGGCAACCTCACGCACCGGGTGGTAGCTGTGCGACGTGAAGTATTCCGTCACGAAGCCAACAATGCATCCACCCCAAAGGCCGACGGCAACACAGTACACAGCACGGATAGGGGTCACGGTGTAGGCACCACCGATCGAAAACGTCGACGGCAGCAGCCACAGGGCAACAGGGATGATGGAGACCGTCATCAACAAGGTCGAGCCAGCAAGTTGCACCTTCAACACAGTCTCCACGTCCTTCTCAGCCTTCACAGGCCACACGTGGGTAGCAAGGAAACTGATGACGGCGGACACGAAGATGCCCGTAGCGGTGATCACCAGCGGGAACAGAACAGCGGGCCAGCCAGCGCTGATGATCTCAGGGCTCTGCGTCGAAATGACCAGGCACGCGCACGTGGACTCCGCGAGCGAGCCGAACAGGTCCGATCCCATACCGGCAACATCACCGACATTGTCACCGACGTTGTCGGCAATAGTAGCGGGGTTACGCGGGTCATCTTCAGGGATGTTCTCCACCACCTTGCCAGCAAGGTCAGCACCGACATCAGCAGCCTTAGTGTAGATACCGCCACCGACACGTCCGAACATAGCAATGGACGAACCACCCAGACCGTAGCCAGAGACGGCCTCGAACAGCTTCTTGTAGTCCGTGGCCAGCGAGTACTTGGTCTCGAAAGCCTTGATCAGGATGAACAGCACCAGCAGCGCCATGGAGCTCAGTCCGAAGCCCATGACGGCACCGGCACGGAAGGCAGTGTTGAAGGCGTCGCGCCAGCCGTGAGCGCCCTCCTTCATGGCGGACACCGTGGTACGGGCGTTCGAGTACACCGCCACCATCATGCCCATGTAGCCAGCAGCCATGGACGTGAGGCCGCCCACCGCGAAAGCCGTGGCGTTCAGCGTGCCGAACATCCAGTCGAACGACTGGTGGCCGTCCTTGTTCACGAGCGACGTCAGCACCAGCACGACGGCGCCGAACACGATGATAAAGGCGAAGCACAGCGTGTACTCGGCCAGGAGGAAGGCGCGGGCGCCTTCCTGGATGGCGCAGAAGATCTCAAACAGGCGGTCGGCCGTCTGGTGACGCACCTCCGACGCCAGCAACGCGTAGCCGTCGCCGCGACGCGTGACTTTCACCTTGGACACTTCCCAGAAGAGGTAGGCAGCGAACGCCATGCCGAAGACGCTGGCCGTCACCACGTAGGCGTAGGCTTCGAAAGCTTCCGCCATGGTCTTTGAAGATCTCTCGCTCTCTGCTACAGACTGAAGACAAAGGACGCAAAATCCGAAATGGCCAGGAAAAAGATTCCCAACAAAGGGGAAGCCCAACACCAGCAGCCAAACCAACGGTCCTGCGAGAGGAAGATCTTTACACTGCACTTCGCTATGCCGGCATACAAACCCGCCGTGGTTGAACCATGTTTTGGATCATCTGAGTTGGTGCGGGCCCCGGCTATGACAAGATTTGCCAGGAAAACCTCCGAGGTTTTTCGTCGTTATCAGCGCGGATCTTTTTGTCGGCGTTGAAGCTTCGCCGAACACAGCCGGGCGTGAGATTTGATTGCCATGGAGCTCTTGGCCTTCATGGCCCATAGACATCAGCGGACACTGGACACCTTTCGAGCTGCTGCTGCCGGTCCGCCAGTCATTTTCAAACCGTAGAACGCCCTGGTGGACCAGGCAGCAAAGACACGAGCCCATCCTTGACGCCGCAGCTGCAGGCGTCGACCGAGTGTGGGGACCGCGACGTGGTCGCAAGGTTTATGGGCCAATTGAAGCCGCAGAAATGGGGCGCGCGCCTTGCCATTGGCTTGCCCGTGGCAAAGGTGGTGGATGCGAGGACCGGCTCGTGCAAGACTGGCACGCGACGGACAGACGGGCGCGCGGGGCTCGTGCGTGGCGAGCAATCTAACTCGAGAAGCTTCGAGATGACAGATCATTTGCAAGGAAGCCTCGGGCCTGATGGGTGTGCAAGCATGCTAGCACTGTAGTCAGGCATGGTGGTGGCCATGAGTCATATTACGGAGGATGCTGCTGCTTGCGGCGTTGAGGCAATGGGTGGACCAACATCTTTGCAATGAAGCAGTAAAGTTTGGCCGGAGCGAGATTTGCAACCGTCTGTATGGAAGGCACGAGATCTGGTTGCTGACTGAGTTGAAGCCAGCCAGACTTGCTCACTTGCGGAAAGTGAGGTGTTGTCGTTGCGAACTTCGTGCATAGTCTAACGTGGCGCTATACTTGTCCGTCGCCATTCAGGTTTCGGTACAGATGAGTAGTGGTTGCCCTTGGATGTGGATTGGAAATGGAATTGCTACGAGTGTTGATATTCCAATACTAGATGTGATTTGTTGTCCGGCGCTTCAGTTTGTTTCTAACCACCTTGTGTTCGTGCTTCGTCTCTCGCAGTAATCAATTCGCGCTCCTGCAGCAGGAACCGCATGAGCGGATACATGAGATGCTGGAAGTAGGCATAGTTGACACGACCGCTGCCGTTTGGATCAGCAAGCACGGTTAGCTGCTTCATCTCCGACAATGTTCCGACAGGAAAATTGTGTAGCTCAGCAAGCTGTTTTAAGGCTTCGCGGAAGTCGCTGATGGGGATGACACCCAGCTGGGACTGATCAAAACGTACAAAAGAATCGAAGCTTGCCTGTCGAACAATGTCTTCGTGTGGCAGTCCCGTTGTTGAGAAGTCCCAAACATCCATTCCGTGCAGCAGCGATGATTTCTCTGCTAAGATGTCCAGGTTCACCAGCTCTTGCATCCGTCGTGCCATCCGTGGTACGATTTCCTGGTAGTGAACTACGTGCTCCGGTGCAGGCGTATGCTCTTCGCTGTCTGCAACAAGTTGCATGATCTGGTACGGTGACAGAAGCAATTTTTGCATTTTCTTCACAGCAGCTTTCACTTCTTTCTGCGTCAACCGGTGCTTCAAGTGGCGCGCGGAACCCTGGAGATTGGTCTTCTCGAAGGCTTGGAACTGGGAGAGCAGATACTTCTCCGTGCGATCCACAAAGCCTTTGCGCTGAAAGCGAAAGATCATCCGGCGCACACGACGCAACAGGGGCCCGAGATCTTCACACAGAACCTCCTCCTCGCCGTTGACATTCGCTTTGGTTTCCGCCAGCGCCAGTATGAGGTTGATCTCCGCTTGACTGAGCAGCAACTGTGGTGTCTCCAGAAGGGTTCGTAATTGGAACCGAGGCATGCGAAGGTTTTGCTGAAGCGATGAGTTGCGACGATCAGTAGCCGAAGACTCGAGCCCACTTTCGTTTGCACCGTCACCAGCATCGGTTGCCATTTCACCAGGAGACGATGTGTCTAAGGCACCTTTGTCCTCGTCAGCTTCGGCGTCATCTTCGATTTCGCCTTCATTGGTTTCCTCCAAGATAGTCATCGTTGCTTCCTGCTTGGCATCCATTTCAGCGGCGGCTCGACGGGCAGCCATAGCGTTCGCTGCCGCAGTGACACGCTCTGCATGGGCTTCCAGTAGTGCTGCCAGTTTCTCCACCGTGTAGTGTGTTTGACGTGCCGACACCACTTCGAACGCATCTAGAGCCTCATCTTCGTCATCAGTGCGCGTGGCCGTCTCTCCTTTTACCGCCCCGCTCTTCGCTTGGATAGGTCCAGTCATCGAGTCGATCATATCTGCTGCTACGGACACAACCTCCGCGTAATCCACCACATCGTCTCGGTCCGTGGTTGCAAGGGCCAGTAATACTTCGCGCGGGGCCACACGAGAGTCAAGGTTGAGCGCACCGATAGCCTCACGGAAGGTCTCAATCAGCAGTTTGCCATCGTTGTACGAGTCGGCGTGCTGCATCTGCTCAAGGAGATATTCCTCCATGTTTTGGCGGTCGTGTTCGCGCTGCTCTTCCTCACGCTGACGCATGACTGAAGGCACACGGGTGGATGCGAACTCGTCACTGAGGTCAACCAGACGTGCAGATTGCACCTGCAGTTTCCGCCGCACGACTCGATCAAGCACGGACTCGTCAAACTTGACCTCGGTTAGGTCGTGGAAATGCGGATCTTGCTCCACCGTGAAGCCTCGCACGCGCTGATGGTCCTCGCTAAGGTGGAAATAGAGTCGCGCCACCGCCTCGGGGAGGGCGACTCCGTGCTAGGCTTGCTGAACGTGGCCATCATACGAGGTGCCATATCTCGTGCGCTGCTGGCAGGAGTTACGCATGACTTGTACGAGAGACGCCCACAAGCTGTCCATTCCGAGAGCAGAGCTTTTACAGCGTGGTGGCTATTGCTTGCGTCGACCATCTCACCCCAGGAAGGAGATTGCTAGCATAGGTGACCAGTGGTGAGATATCTTCAGCATGAGGCCTATGTATAGCGGCGGTTGACAAGTTGAAGTGACCAGCAGCTCCGTTTCTCGATTGGCTGGATGGGTATCTCTTTCTGCTAAAACCGCAAAACCGTTAGGTACACTCCCGAATTCCAAGTGCTGACAGCGAGAAGTCAACTTTAAACTCTTCTACTAAAGCCGCAAGTTGGTGGAGTGGACGCGAAAGCGTTTTTGTTTTTGCGGCATAGACATTTTTCGTGCCGGCACGTGCGGATTGTTACTTGATACCAAATGTCGATGCTAATGTGACCACCGTCAGCTGGAGATGGCAAAACATGAACAGAGGTGCGGTGCATATCGGTGGTGAATACCTTGTGGTGCAATTACCGCCATCTGTATCAAGTCGCAGGCTTTTTCTTATGGTAACGGCACGAAGTCGTCCCAACTTGAGATATTATTTGAGCGTTCCAACCGTCGGATTCTTGTTTGCTGGTGTCCAGAGCATCGTTGAAAGAGAGCACGAAAACCAGCCACTTGACTGTGCTGTCTGTCATTCTTGAAAATCTCCTCCGAGGTGCACTCGACCTCACCGGAGACTCACCAACTGACACTTCAGTGCATGGGAAGAGCAAGAGCAGCAAGCAGCAGTCGAGCAGAGCAACAGGTGGTCGACGGTGGTCGGAGGCCACGACGGGGACTTGCCATCGCCAAGTTCTCGTGCGCTCCGGCCACCGGCGTCTGGTACTACCGAGTGGACGTATCAGTGTACCAGCCGTCGACGTTTGTCGACGACGAAGACAACGACGACAGCGACGACGATTCAAGCGATTCCGATTCGCTGGGGTCTACGGAGGTTGAGCACTATTCCGTTCTCAGACGCTACAATGAATTCCTTCAACTGTATGCAAAGATTCACGCCGTAGTCACCGCCACCGAAGGCGATGCGAAGTGCTTGCCTCCATTCCCAATGAAGGAGTACTTTTCACCAGCGTTGGTGGGGTTCCTGTGGCGAGTCTCCTCGTCCAAAACTGTGCTGGAAGACCGGCGTGTCAAGTTCGAAGCACTGCTGCAGTGGATTGAGAACCATCCCGTTGCTCGCAATTGTCCAGCGTTCGTGGAGTTCCTCGGGAAGCCACCGCAGTCCCACGACGGCTATGTCAGTCTGAAAGAGTACACGTCGCCAGATTGGCTTTCATCATTGCAGCAAGTGACAGATAATGTGGAGGGCCGCAAACGTCGGTACTCCGCGGGCAGCAATGTCATCCAATCAACACTGGAGGAATCTAGTTCGGAACGATCGATAGTGCTCGCTAATTCTCGTTATCGTCGTCTCGAAGCGGTTCAGGAAGCACCGACGATTCGAGTGTTAGGTAAACGGCGAATTCGTGCTGGCAGTCGACACCGGCGCGTTGAATCGCCGTGCAAGAAGCAGGCGTTGGCTGCAGTGCTACCAGCAGCAGATCAACTGCCTAATGCAGGTCACGTTCCCCAAGCCCCGCAATCTTGCGGAAAGCGCAAGGAGGTTGTTCCAGCGGAAGGCAGCCATCCGAGGAAGAAACAATGCAGCTTGGCGCATGCTGCTGCGTAAAGCTGGTTCATCTCATGACGACAATCATGATCTCTTTTATACCTTGAAACAGGTGCATTGCCAGTAACCAGTATCAAATCTATTATCACCCAGTTCTTACTTGTGTATACTTGATGGTTGCACAAAGACACCACCATTTCACTCGTCGCCATCGAGATCCAACACTTCTTCATCTTCCTCGACTTTGTCAAACACGATAGATCCGACGTCGGCGTCCTCATCAATTTCCACTTCCTGTGGGAATAAATGGTCATCGCTCTGTTCCTCAGCACGCTCTTTGCGTCGGTGACTGCGTTTGTGTTGCCTCTGATTGCTACTTTCTGTTTTAGTGCTCTTCGCCTTCTCGCTTGTCTTCCGACGAAGGATTTTGGGGGACTTTGATAGCGGTTTGAGTGAATCCGAATGAACATTTTCATCCAAAAACATCCCCACAGACATTGCATCAAGCACTTCGCCGCGAAACGCCTTCGCTGCCAGCACCGTCTTTTTGTTAGTGTGCGGGTCTTTTGCCGGCGGAACAACACCATGCGATGCTCCCCACGACGCGCATCCGGGAGCATCTTCTCAAGAGAAAACTTTAAACTGGTCGAGTCCATCCACGCAAAGCTGAGGGTGCGGTGTTCGAGCATCAACTTGTCGATCCACTGCTTCTCGTAGGCACCAAACCTCTGTCCACGCAGGAACAATACACAGTTGGGTCTGGACAAACACCGCGCTTCGAGCTGTGCAGAGTTCTGCACCTGCTTCATCGTCTTCTTTGTCACCGCCTTGACATGCTTCGCCAACGCCTTCGTCGACTGCAAATGGTTGAGAAACACTTGCTTGGGCTTCTCCCCATTGGCCACAGTGAAGACCGTCGGAGAGATGCTGCGCTTGATCCCGTAGCGCTTGAACACCGACATTCCCGAGTCTGGGAGGGTCTGCGAGCAGTCGAAAACACCCACGAAGCTCTTGCCAGCGAGGCGTGTCGATACTTTATCGAAGACCTCTGGCAGCTCGTCATCTGGACGGGAACAAAGCACCACCCACGGCTCTCCAGAGCGGAAAACTCGCTCCATCAGCACCGAGTCCGTCACCTCCAGACGGTAAACGTGGTCTTGAGACGTCGAAAACTGCAGAAACGCCGAGCCGAACAGCGCCAAAACGATAGCCCCCACTGCGGCAATGACGTGCCAATGCTCTCTCCACATGCGGTTCTTCAGGAACATCTTCATGTCGCGCGAGGAGCTCGCTTGAGTGCCGCCATTCTGCCCACGTCGTCCCATTTGCTCGGAACATATACAAATGCAACGTTGCGTGATCTGATTGGACGATATCTTGAAATAGCGCTGTTTGATTGGCTGAAAGTATGATGTGAAGACAGTTTTGACACACAAGTCAATAATGCGGTCGCTGCTCCTGCTCTTTGTGACTGCGTGCTACGTGGCGTCTGTATCGGCCGAAGCACTGGCGCTCCATGGGGCTCATTCGATGGACCTGGTAGATCACTACCATGATGAAGGTCACGAGCTGGAGAGTGATGGTCCTGTGGTGCGCTGTCGCTCCTGCGGCGCCCCAGTCGCCTACAAACGGTATGGGAATGTACTTTATGACCTCCTTCATTTACTATGTTTTTTATTCTCTGACTATCTTATGGACATTGCTGATAATATTATGTAGAGACTTTGTGGACCTCCATGATACGTCAAAATCCGTGGCTTCTCGCCACGAAGCCTCGCTAAACAATGCGGAGCTCTTCACATTTGTCAACCCCAGCCGAGTATGGAGCTTCCTGATTATTTATTGAGTATTATTATCATACTAACTTGATCTGTTTAAATACTTTTTGATAGACGGAGTTTGAGTTGGCTGGATTTACGGAGGTGGTGGGGCTGGAAGGAGAGGTCTTTTCGAAGAAGGCGACTGTCTTTGAAGACTATAGTTGGCGCGATATTCGCTGTACTAGCTGCAAAAGGCATATCGGGTATGCTGATGTCGTTGATATGAGCCAGTCTTGTTCATTGTCTGACTGATATCTTGTCGGGGTGTTTGGATGCAGCTGGGCTTTCTATCATGACGAATTGCAGCAGTGTATCAATACGCAGCTGGTGGAGTCAATCACGGCCAAACGCTCTCAGGAAAATTTGCTGGCGTCCACTGCTGAATTGGAGCGAAAGGCTGATATTGTGAGGAGCACACTAGAAGGGCACTGCTTGTTTGCTGTTGACGGCTGGTGGACGTACGAAGTCTGCTACAAGAAAGAGGTCCGCCAATTTCACCAAGAAGCTGACGGATCGCGTCCCAGTGACTGGAGTATGGGAGTGTACGTGCCAAACGAGCAGGAGAAGGATACCGGATATGTGGAGACGGATGTTGTGCAGTATTTCGCCGGTGGTCAGCACTGTGATGAGAATGGCGAGCACCGCAGCACGAAAGTGGTGTACACGTGCTGCAAATCCCGTCCGACATCGGTGACAGTGGAGAAAGTGGACGAGCCTGCGCTCTGCTCGTACCTAATTCGCGTATGCATACCGGACCTGTGCGACACGGAGCAGGATGAGGACCAGGACTCGGCCGAGAACGATCAGATTATCGATACATGCACGGCTCAGTTTGAAGCCACCCATGATGAAACACGCGAGCCGTCATCGTTCGCCACCTTGCGCTGGTCCACTGTTATCCCCGAAGATAGCAGCGAACTAGACTGGGCTCGTAGAATGCAGTTCACAGACTGAAAAAGTATAAACAGGTTCGTGTGGCAGTTGCTATGTAATTTTGGGTCGATCCATGTAATGGCCATCATGGACAACACGTTTTGCTTCTTTCTTCCGCGATGGATTTGCATTTAGAGACTCTATTTTATATCAGGAATCGTGAATCCACAAGTGTACTCTTGGCGATATTGCGACTGCCGACGCGTGCCCGGATGGAGACCAACATCGTATATAACCCGTACGTCACCAGACCGGATACCGCGTGATTTCCAATCCAGAGATCAAGCAAACAGAAACACTGCACGATGCAATAGCCCAACGGCACACAGGATGTGAGAACAAAAGGTGTAACGTGGAATCTCGAGGATTACGTACCAGCAGGTCGAGCAGCATGAGCTCGTTTTCAATGCCGAGGAGTAGTGCGGCCTTCGCGAATCTGGAGTCAGTGTCTTGTGCATGCATCAACGTCCAAGTGTGAGGTTAAGGCAGGATGAAGCGTACCGAAGCGTGCACGAATGTGAAGTAAGAAGGCCTACCTGGCACAAAGAGTGACTGCCTACTGATTGACATGTCCGGTGGGAGATCAAGAAAACGTGTGAGCCAAGTGTGTGCTCGATAAATCCGCCAGCGAAACCGGTCATTTTGGTTTTCAACGAAGGCTTGGAGGAAATCCCGCAATTGTCCGGCACTTTGCACCATGTCTTCGGTTGCACCCATCCCGTTATGTCGCTTTAATTCCACATTTTTCAGAGGACGTGTTGGCGGCCCTTTTGGTGAGAATGATCGATGAATGAGTCCTTCGCCACTACCAACTCGTCCGTTCAAGGTGCTGTCACCTTGCACAGCAATGTACAAGCTGTGGAACTTCCGCTTCCATTTTCGAGTGACGAATATTTCAAATGCTTGGCAATTCGGAAGTGTGGAGTCTAAATGACGACCTGCTGTGAGCCCTGCTTCTTCTTGTTTCAGTTGGTCCACAAGCTCACCCATGCTTCCATCGGCAAATGGATGCGGTGAGCGGCAGTGCAGATAAAATCCATGGTACTGCTCGTCCAGAAAGAAGCAGCTCACTTTTGCCACTGTGCACAGATCAATAAAGAGATGTTCTCGTGGCTCGTCGAAATATCGCTCGTAGACCATCCATTTCCAGATCCTCTGTCCTACCCAAACAGCAAGCCACCACACGGCGATATTGGCAAAACGCAAGCACGGATTCGGCTGAAAGTCTGTATCTGCTACAGCTGACGATGACGTGACGTACTTCATTTGATCTCGAGGAACAGGAAGTGCCGATAGCTTCAGGTCACAACCGTATAGGAGAAAGAGCACAAACACGATGGTGAATGGCAACGACGTCTTTCGAACAGTTTGCAATTTGTTCCACTCGTTGACCACCAAGATCATGCGCCACGCGCTAATCGGTGCGTGGGTCGGCTTGGCAGTGTCGATATCTATGATCGTGGCGCGAGGCTTCTCCCAGTCGACGAAGAAAAGCTGCAGTTGGGCTTGATGGTAAACGTGACTGAGCACTGAAAACAACTGACAAAAAATGTAAGAGGAAGCACCACTCGAAACGGGTAGTATTCGTCCACCCCAGCTGCAAAAGCGCCAAAGTTCACCACTGGGACCATGAGAACAGTGCCCGATTGAAGTCTGTATATCACAAAGAAGTAGCCACACAGCAGAAACATCGTTGCAAAGCTGGCGATCGCAAAATTGGATATGCTGTAACTTGTCATGGCCGAAATCCATTGGCACATTGCGTTTGGCACGAGTTCATTCCGGTTATTCCGTCGTTGCCAGTTGAACGTCTGAAGTAAGCCTCGAAATCCGCCAAGGGTGCAAACCACACTGAATAGCGCTGTTGTGAATGACCAGAAATTATCTGTGTTCGAGGTGTAGACAACACGGAATGACAATGATACCGATCTGGGCGTCATCGTATCCTCATAAGCGAGTGACAGCAACGGCACGTAGATCAGCTGGGAGTCGGAATTTTGTGTTGTAATGGTGAGAGTGACAGACTTGGCGTAGCGGATGACCTTGGGTGAAGTCTCACCAACAGGAATACCGGACTGAGTGTCGTACAAGAAGAATCGATGACTCAAGAAGTCATTGCCAGTATCAGTTGGACGACTATTTTGATTGACAAGGGTGCCACTGGTGTCGCGATAGTTTAGATTGTGCACAGGAACCGGGACATAGCGACTGTCTTCTCCATCGCTCTTCGATTGATCAACCAGGAAAAGTTCGTGAAGTGTGAGCACCGAAGACTTGAGACCAGTCAGGTCGCAAGTATAATCCGACAGAACGTTCACTCCAAATCTCTCCCAGATAGGCAAATCTCCGAGACCGGCTTTGGCGCTCGCTTGACAATAGGCAAGCTCATTTGTGAGGTGTGAAATCCGATCAGCGTGCCATTAGCGTAGTAGCTGGCTATTACGAAGGTGAGATGGTCTACCGTCCCCGGATTAGATGCCTTGTCAAACGACATCTGCACCATAGCATTTCGCAAAACAAGGAGTAAGACAGAGCATTTCAACGATTAAGACCCTAAAGGTTTAGCGCACCTTCATCGCGACGTGGGTTTCAAGTACACTGGACGCCTGAGAACGATAGTTCAAGAATGGCAGCGTGTCGAACCATCCATTGATGCCATTGGTGATTGACACTCGCCCACCACGTTGAATGATGTCAAATGCGACACAGGATGGTACTGCAGGGTCGAAATGCTGCAAAACACACAAGTTCCCAAGCGCTTGGCACGACACGAGTTCTCGTTCGCTCTGGTAAAAGTAGCAACTTGTGACAGCGGGCAAAAAGATGTCGTCGAGTACTGCACTGGCGAGCGAGACTTCCGAGCTAGAGCTGCTGACTTCATCTTTCGGAAAAGATGAGTACGAGATTATGTTCGCCGTGCTGAGCATGATCTTCGCGCTGATCAAGTTGATTTGCGTTTGGAGAACGCATTTGTGTACGCCCATAGAAGTGCTCGCAACCTCATGATACTTGTTTGGGCAGGAACAGGTATACCCGTCTGCTGTTTCAACTGCAATCATTGCTGGATCTGGACACGGTTGACAACTTTTACTCACCTCGTCAGCAATTGTGTTGCTTGCACAAATTACGCATTCTTTCGCAGCTAGATAACTTCCGTTCTGCACACATCATTATCCGATAAATACGTCGTAGTACACCTCAACAACGATAGTTTTCTTGCAAAGCCTACCACATTTTTTCGCGGAGAATCGCGTTCCCGGGACATTTACATTCCCTCGACGAGTTTTGGATACCGAGTGTGGAGCCGCCACATGCCATGCACCGAGAGGAGTCGTGCGACGGGACTTGATGCACTGGACATTCGGTGCAATCTTTGAGACTGCACGGAGCAGGCCAGCTTGTAGTACACTCGCTTTCCTTGCGTGTAGTCCAGACAGCAGCACGACTACATCATACGGTAAGCAAGTATTGTTAAGCTCTGAACATGCGATTAGTGATGGAACCAGCTTACTTACTCACAAGTGCAGGATGTCGGTAAACCAGCTACCTTTGAGCTGCGATCATCTGGAATCTAAGACAAAGTTTTGGCGACAAAAATGAGGTGACGATATACAACTGAGAGAAGTATCATTGAGTGAGAATACCTTACCAACCAAGGATTTGAGATATTGGTCGCTCCATTTGCAGTGACGCATTCGTTGCATCCGAGTGATGCTTTATCGTAAAACTGCGCCAAGGCGTTGCAAGTTTGGTTGGATGCAACGATTGCAGTGACGTTGTCGTTGCTCACCGAGAGAGGTCCAGGGATAAAGATTTGACCTTGGGCCCAGGCAATTGGTAAAATGCACCACCAAAGAAACGTGACGACGTTGGGCATGGTGTTTTCAACAAGTGAAGAGTCTTTGGACATGAAGAGTCGGCGAGATACATGAACGTTGGAAATCACAACAATGCTTTGACTAACGATAATGCTTTGACCTCATGTGTATTTGTGAAGAATCAAGAATCGAGCACTATCCAATAGAAAGTGACGTGTTGGACAAATAATGTCGGGGATGGTGTTGGTGGTGGTGGTGGGGTTGCTATTTGTGCTTTTTGACCCCCACATTTTGAGATTCGAGTTGAGGAATCAGTAATGCACATTGCTGAGTCGCTGGTACTGTCCCGTAGAATGAAACGGATTGCAATTGGTTCTGATGCAAAAATACTGGTAGTGGTGTGGAAGCTCCTCATCCCATACATTGTGAAGGGCGAAGAATTAGATGGCAGTCGCTATTTTCTTCATTAAGGTCAGCAGCGATTGTTCTCTACAAGTTCGACACGAGTCAGGTTTTGAGCGAGGATGGGGAACTATCTTCGAGTGGAAGCATTCGCTTGCGTTTTCTGGACGGATGTCCTGAGGTATTCGTTCACACATGCGAGGCGGCAGTCTGAGTCGGCCATGGCCGATAACTTATTCTTGCGGTTTTGTGTATTGGCACAGATTCCACCACCTTTTGCAGAGGACCAGGTTGAAGACGAGTTCAACGAGTTTCTGACATCTAAGAGTATTGAGGTTGATCTACGGGAGGACCTTATTGCAGCCGAACCACTCAAATCCAAGTGGGTCTATGTCTTTCTGAGTAAACTTCGCGGCATTAATACTGAAGAGTGGATTGGTGCGCGCGAATGCGTGGGTCTGGTTCAACGTCTTCACGGAGATACAAAGTGTGTCCGCGATCTCTTCCTGGCCATTCGCCTGAATGCTTTATTCAGATCCAGGTACAGTCAAGACTGATCATCATGCACCGCGCATTCTAACTAAAATTCGTCATCTCAAACAGCACATGGGTCGAGACATTTGTCGCGGAAAAAGGAATCGAAGCATTGCTGACCCCGTTAAAAGTCTCGGGTGGGGCCCCTGCTGAGGTTTGCAATGAAGTACTATGCACATTATTTGTGTTCACCAATAGCCCCGGTGGAATCTCAGCTATGTCGGAGTCTTCGGAATGCTGTCCTCAACTTTGCTCCATTTTTGGTTATTCTACGAACGAGATCAGGGCACGATCGCTAAACTTGTTGCGGGTACTGAGTCGTCATAGCAGTATGGCCCAGGAGATGGTGCTGAGTACTTTCTCTTCCAATGGATCGAAAGAGCAATCACTTCAAATCGTCGTTGCCAAGCTCGAACAGAGTCAATCTGATGCTCCACTTTTACTGGCGGCACTGAGATTTATCAACTCGTTGTTAGAATCGGCTCGTGGCACCAAACAACGAGCTGTGATTTGCGACGACCTGAAACAACACGGTCTGCTAGCGTTGCTCGAGCCATATCAAAACCGAGATGAGAGGCATGCAGAAGATAATGTGATCACCTCTGCTTTGATTGCTCAAAGCAAGATTTTTAACGACTACTATGGCGAAACAACTAAAACAGATACGCTCGGGGCTCTACGGCTTGCACTTGGTGACGCTTTCAGCACAGTACGGTCCGGCACCCCCACAATTGATCCTGCTACAGGCAACCAAAACGAAGAAAACCCAGAGACCGATGAGATAACTGGCACAATCGGCGAATCCCATGTGGTAAATATTGCCAACAGCACTGGCAGCGCAGAAAAGCAGTCCAGAAGCGATAGGTCGATTTCATCCTTTGAGAACATCCTCAACCAGCTCCAAGCGCAGACCAACAACCTAGACCAAGAGACTCATGACAAATTAGCTGACCTGCTACAAAAGATAACTGCGACGCTTTCAGATGAATCGCGAGCTAATCGAGCCGTCGACCGACTTCACCAAAGTCTGGCGTCACCTCAAAGTTCAACCAAACTAGAGGAAAAACCGAGTTACGCTAAACCACCTCCAGCTCCTCTAGTAGCTGCAGCGACAATACCTGGTCAAGAACCTGACTTACTGACACGGATGAGTTTGGCATTGTTTCCTAGCTTGGGTGAACCATCTTCAGTATCAAAGCCGCCGACATCCGGGAAACCAACACTCTTCTCCGGCTTTGGAGATTTCTCCTTTTCGTCTCTTGCAGCTACAACCCCGCAAAAACTCGGTCTCAAGGCCGTCCCTCACCAGCTTTATCGGTGCTGAAAATGCTGCTAGCTCGTTGAGTCGGCCTTCAGAATCGCCTGCAGGAGCGCTCAAGCTGTCCCTGCCGTTCTTTCAAAGCTCCAAAAAGGCCCGGGTCTAGGCATAACACCTGCATGTACTCCAATCGCCACTGCAAGTGTTCGCAAAGATGCCAAGCGACCGGTTTTCCCATCGATGCCATCGCCACCGCGGACAGAAGCACCTCCGGCCTTGAACTCGGTAGAATCAGTACCGACAAAAGCTCCGCAGTCTCCTGCTTTGCCGCCAATAGACATGACCCCAGAGCTATCACCATTAAAAGCTGTCAAGCCGCTGGAAATTAAGCCGGATACGAATAGTAATTCCTCTGCAGTGGTAGCACCACCGGCCAGTGTCACCGACGTGTCAAAGTTCCGCAAGCTATTGTCAATGGGAGCCCCACGGGAGGCTGTACGTGCGAAAATGCAACAAGCTGGTTTGAATCCAGATTTGCTGGACGAACAGCAGGGTTTCTCTCCAAAGGCGTCTCCTAAACCAACACCTGCGCCGGAAAAAGCAGTTGCTCCAACTACTACCGAGATTCCTGCATGCCCCGATATCTCAAAGTTTCGCAAACTGCTTTCGATGGGCGCACCACTTGCTGCTGTAAAAGCGAAAATGGTTCAGGCGGGGTTAGACCCCGAGTTGCTGGACAAAAAGACAACTTTCCCTCAAGCAAAAGATTCGCCTCCTGTACCCCCGCCACCAGTAGAGACTTCATCTGGCCCAGACCTCGCGAAGTTTAAGAAGTTACTTGCTATGGGAGCACCTCTCGCAGCAGTCAAATCTAAGATGGCGCAAGCGGGATTGGACCCAAATTTGCTTGATGGTCCTAGTCCTACCAACGTACCAGTCCCTGCTGCAGCAGCAGTCACTGTGACGAAAACACTCGTGAAAGATGATCCCAACTACGCGAAATTTTTCAAGTTGCGCTCCATGGGCGCCCGCAGCGGCGGTGAAGGCAAAAATGGTTCAGGCTGGTCTGGATAGCAACCTTCTTGACACGCCTGACGCTGAATTGCCAACGAAAAATACCTCTTCGATTGCAAACTCGCAAGCTGATGCAGCCCCCAATAACCCTGCTGTAGTGCTTTCCGCAACTCAGCCCGAAGAGCAGACAAAAGTGAAAGATGACCCGCAGTATGCCAAGTTTTTCAAGTTACTGTCAATGGGGGCTCCTGCTGAATCCGTCAAAGCTAAAATGCGCATGGCAGGGCTTCAGCCTGGGCTTTTGGATACCCCTGATGCCTCGCTTAAGCCGGCATCTAGCGCACCCAAGGCAGCGGAACCCCAAGTGAAGGTAAAAGATGACCCAGCGTATGCAAAATTCTTCAAGCTGCTTTCGATGGGAGCTCCAGCGGAATCGGTAAAAGCAAAAATGCGCATGGCAGGTCTTCAACCTGAGCTATTAGAAACACCCGAAGCTCCGGTACCGACTGCCAACGCTTCAGCTCAGCCTCCAGTATCTGCTGTCAAGGTGAAGGACGATCCCGCGTACGCAAAATTTTTCAAGCTGCTCTCGATGGGCGCACCTGCAGAATCGGTGAAGGTGAAGATGCAAATGGCAGGACTGAAACCAGAACTACTTGACACCCCAGAGGCTGAATTGCCAAACACTAGCGACCAAGTATCGGCTCAGCCCCAAGTTAAAGTGAAAGATGACCCAGCGTACGCGAAGTTCTTTAAACTGCTAGAAATGGGAGCTCCTGCAGAAAGTGTGAAGGCTAAGATGAGGATGGCAGGACTTCAGGGGATCTTCTCGATACTCCCGATGCGGTTGTACCCAGTGCAGCACCCCCAACACAACCAACTGCACCAACGCCTACTAATACAGCCGCACGGAGAGCACACTTATCAATTGCGATCAAACCTGTCGTCAAGACAAAAACTCGTGCGTTCTACTGGCAACGTTTGAAGGCCGAAGTGATTACGGGGACAGTTTGGGAAGAACTCGAGCAGGAGCAGAGTAACCAGAGCAACCAAGACCTTCTCACGCTAAGCGAAAGCGAATTGGAGCAACTGGAAACTGAATTTCCTCCACCGGTTGCCAGTGGACCCAGCACAGGCACTCGACGCAATATGATCGGATCACCGCTGTCAGGTCCTGGGTCGCCGATGGCAGGTCCTGGCTCACCAACAACCTCTCCGCGTGTTGTCTTTTTGATTGACCGCGCGCGATCGAACAATATATCGATCATTGTAAAGCAGTTCCGGATGAGCAATGCAGCGTTGCGGGTAGCAATCATGAAAATGGATTCTGAAGTGCTGACACTAGACCGCGTCTTGGGCTTGATCAAGATTTTACCTACAGAAGAAGAAATTGCACTGATCGCGGGGTTCAAAGGAGACCCTACTACACTCAACGGAGCAGAACTTGTCTTGAAAGAGCTGATTACCGTGCCGCGGCTAAAACAGCGACTAGCTGCACTGGAAACAAAACACCAATTCCCTGGTCTGATACGTGATCTCCAGACGAAAGTCAACAAGATTCGCACGGCATGTAACGATATCGCTCAGAGTTCAGACTTTAAGACCATCCTACTTGTTATCTTGCAAGTCGGTAACAAGATGAACCAAGGTACTGCTCGAGGTGAAGCAAAGGGGTTCCGATTGAACGATCTCATAAAACTAGCGCAACTGAAATCGATCGATAGGTCTGTCACTCTTCTCCACTACGTAGCTCGGATGGTGCGGAAGAAGAAGGGCGACGTAGTGCGGTTGGGAGATTCGCTCTCGTCTCTATATGACGTCCAAAGTATCCCCATTCCTGAGCTACAAGGCGACATGAACAGGGTGGGCGATTTGACTGAAAGTATTAATGTGGAATTGGCTGCACAACGACTGAAAAATAGGATCGAGGCTAAGGAAGATCAAGACATGTTTGTGGAGTCTATGACTGAGTTTGTCGAGACAGCCTCGAAAGCGGTGACTACTGTAAAAGAAGAATTGGACGAAGTATTAAAACTTTTGAGGGACACCATGTTGCGGTTCGACAAGGACACAGAAACGGATGAAAATCCCGCCCCAACTCCTGCGTCCAGCGACCAAATCACCCCAGCCAATCTGGCTGGTGCTGGAGAATTCTTCAGCATTATCTACGAGTTCACTTTGTCGATAACAAAGGCAGATCGTGAAAACGAACTCAAACGGATTCGAGAAGAAAAACGTCTAAAGCAGCAAGAACTCAGAGCTGCAACACCACGTCGACCTCCTAGTGCAGGGCGATCTCCGTTCGTAAAGTCTAGTAGCTCAAACGATAAAGCGGTGGGCCCGGAAACGCAGGAGGCACCACAATCGAAAAATGGTAGCGCTGAGCCGAGCCGTGCAGAAGCGCCTAATAACCCGGTAACCACGAGAAGCGAAGATGCTGTCAAGGCATTGACACAGCCATCATCTTCAGCACCGGAAACAAGAACAAGCGCGGTTGGTATCGAGTTGATGCTGCCTGCTATATCAAAGAAACCTCAAGAAACTCAGTCCGCGATGAAAGACAACGAGATTCAGCCCGGTCAAAAGGCTGCAACGCTTACTGAGGTGGGGAAATCCAGACCGTCTGGGATCCCAAAGGCTCCACTGAGAACTCCTGGTAAGGTGGTCAAGTCATCAGTATTGCCAAGGTTCGGGTCGCCGCTCAAGAAATCCTCAGTCGTGCCGGGAATTCCAAGTCCAGGCAGGCAGTTTGTTGCATCACCATCTTCAATCGAAAAATCTAAGCTGACAGCACCGTCCACTGAGACTGCTGTTCCGTTCGATGCTGCTTCCATCGGTGAAATCAAAGTCCAGCTAGAAACGAAACACGCAACCAACAACGATACCCAACGATCACGATTGAAACCTGAGGTCGAAACTGAGACAGAAGACCACAACAACAACAATAGTGAACCAACTTCTCCAGAAAAGGCCTTGTCGGAAGCAGAGCCTGCCGCGCGTGTAGTTATCCAGACTGATGCATAAATTATTGATAAATCCCACGAAACGGAAGCGATAAACACTCGATCTGTGCTCGTGAAAAGACACCACTCATTAGTTCTTTGGTACCGACGGTATTGTTTCTGTTAGTGCACGTGTCATAATGATGTTTGTGGGCCTATTGTGTCTGGGGTCCATCGCCGTGACCACAGCTTTTACCACGGAAAAGCTTGACGGAATATGTCCTCGTGCAGACGAATCGTAAGTGATTGTGATCGGTTTAATTGTTTGTATCAAAGATACTAACGCCCGAAAGCTCAGCTATGCGTTCATGTCATTTGCATCCATGCTAGAATACTCGGGATATGAGGAATCACTAGACACGAAATCCTCGACCCGTAGACTTGTTACCACCTCGACAACCAATGCACTCAGCCAATTTCGAGCTGTTGAGCAGAAGGGAATGCGAGGATTTCTAGAGGGAGGAGAATTTCCATCGTCCACCGCCCTCACATGCGCTCAACGTTGTATCGCTGACCCACTTTGTCTATCCTTCGACTTTGAAACTATCTCTCGCGACTGCTATATTTCTTACACTGATCGCTTTATCCATCCGGAGGCATTTCTCGATTTTCCGACTGGTGTGTACTACGAGTGGCAGGGAGTCGTGGATCCTCCGGAGCTCCTGCCCAACGGGGGATTTTTAACACTCAAATCGCAGTTCGCTTGCTCACTACGAAACTTGGGGCTCATATTCACTATCGAATCGTTGCGTTGACCGATCTACTTCGCTTGAATTCCACCACAGCGGATGGTTTGTTCGGGTCTGGTCAAAACTACAGCGAAGCAGCGAACGGGGACGTTATCATTCTTCCGCACTATTCATGCAAAATCTTTGCGATAGCGGTCAAAGAGGGAATGAACGACAGTACTCTCGTCGTTTCCGACGAGTACAGAATTTTTGGTAAGGTGGTTTAATTCGTCTCCATTTGAAGTGCTCGTACTGACCCCATCACATGCTTGCAGCGTCCAAGTATGCCTACCTCGTGCCATATTTCAACGGTGATTTTCATGGGAATGTGGCTCGTGTGCAGCTTGATATCAAAGGAAAAAAACGACCCCGCCCAGCACGCTACCTTGAATTCAGCGACTATGAGACCCCAAACGGGATCGGGCCGTACGATTCCCAAGTATCGGTAATCAACCTGGCAAAGCTCAATTCGAGCTCGAATGAGACCTTCAAGGGGTTCTACAGTGGATTTACGGCACTTTCCAACGTGACTTTCGTGAACGAGACGTACCTCGTACCAGCTAAAGATGATCCCAAATACACCGAAACAGCCTGGAAACTTGCCGTGAAGGCAGCATATTCTCCATCTGCTACCCATTTGGGATTCGGAGACCCGGCCGAGTTTGAACAGGAAGCTGAGTACGTGTACTTGGTACCATATTTCAACGGGACAGCTTATGCATCCAAAGTTGTCCGTATTTTGGCTCTCACGTTTAGCTTTTTGAGTCCCGTCATAGAGTCATTGGATTTGTCCACCACGGACAAGAGTTTGAGGGGATTTGGAGCTTCGTTCACGCATGGTTCCTATGGATATTTGGTGCCTCGAGAGAATAAAAAGGTCTCTTTGGGAAGCTGGTACGCTTTCCAATACAAACCTTTACCTCAGGAAAGCCACAGGCATTGAATTTGACAGCGATCAACCCTCGCTACGTGGGGTTTAGCGGTGCGATCACCTGTAAGTTCAATTTGACTCTCCAATTCTACGCTATCTCCCCAAAACCGTCATTTACGTGTTGTAATTGTGCAGATGCAAACCAGGCATACCTCGTTCCATTCCGTAGACCGTTGCAAGGCGATGAACTCACAGCAAACTTGCGAGAATTTCCTGTTTCCAACTCGGGACTCGTGGTTCGCGTCAACTTGACTAGCTTCAAAGTCGATGGCAGTCTTGATCTCGCTACGGTGCATCGTGATCTGTGTGGGTTTAGCGGGGCAGTCACAGGTAAGTCACTCGTCCAGTGTGCTACAAGTAGTTGACGCTAACTATTCCGTGGCAGTGACACACTTCGCCTACTTTGTCCCGTATATGCGAGTACAAGAACCGGCTTCGCAAGAAGTGAACTCGTACTCTGGGTTAGTCGCTCGAGTTGACTTGCGCGATTTTGCGTCTGTGAGCTATCTCGATTTGACGAGCGTCAACACCGACCTTCGCGGCTTCATGAGGGGTTTTGCTTACCGCCAATATGTCATTTTGGTGCCCCATCGTTCATCATTTTACAGCCCGCAGGGCAAGACGCAATCAGGAAAAGTAGCACGAATTGACACGAATGACTTCTCTCCAAGCGGGGTAACATATCTCGATCTGACAGCTACATTGCGAAGTCAGGTCCCTGACTTTGCCGACAGAGATCTGCGGGGTTTCAACGGTGGAATGGTGTCTGGCAAATACGGCTTTTTCGTGCCATACTTCAATGGGATGACCTTTTCAGGCAAGGTCTGTCGAATCAACCTGGAGACATTTGAGGAAGTTCAGACGCTGGATTTGACCCAACTCAACAGCACGTTGAGAGGGTTTGCTGACGGAATTCTCTCGAAAGTAGAAACCACTCTTGATGTCGACTTGTTCAACCAGTTCCAGGTTCGTATCGGAACGACTGAGCCCTACATCTACTCCTACTAGTAATGCCCGTGCTGGAGGAAATACTGCCAAGGGCCTTCGTGCCACTGCGAGTGGAATGAGTTTGATGGGGAAATGTCGTGTTCGTCCAGTTCACGTATTATCGCCTTCTAGGTTAGCGATCGACCCACCGTCCCAAGGGGCTGGGTCCGTGAGAGACAGCGACGACGGGGTGGTAGAAGGAAGATATTGGTGATGGTTGTGTTTCTAGATGGACTTGCGCTGAATGTGGCGGACTGATGAATGAATTCACATTTTTGCCCTCACGAATGACCTTGAGTTAGTGACAGCAACAATATCTTAATAGCCGAATACCCGGACGTTAAGCATTTCTCCAGTTTTTCCAGTACTCGAATTGTCTCCATTCGCTACTTGCAGGACGTATCTGCCACCGCCTTGCTTTTCGTCGCGACTCCAAATGCCATGATAGCTGTTACCATTACTGTAAGTCATCACTCCCGCCCCGTGACGTCTGCCTTTATGAAATGTACCTTCAAAGACTTTCCCTGATGCATACATGATTTTTCCGTGGCCCTCACGTACGTTCATATCCCAATGCCCTTCGTAGGTGTCGCCCGTTGAAGCACAGTAAAAACTTCCAAAGTCATGCTGCATTTCGTTCACAAACTGCCCGCTGTAAATGTCACCATTTGGCCACGTGAATATTCCCATCCCATTGCGTTTGCCGTAATTCCAATCACCTTCATACGTGGTGCCGTTAGCATAGCGATAAATACCCTTTCCATGGCGACGTTCGTCATCCCACATGCCCTCATAGCTTTCTTGTTGGGGTTTGTTCGGGTTCCACGTAAACGTTCCCATTCCGTGGCGACGATCGGCTCGCCATTCACCGTCATAAATATCTCCATTTCTGTAGATGAATTTACCTTTCCCGTGCTTTTGTTATCCTGCCAATGTCCTTCGTAGGTATGGCCGGTGGCGTAGACAATTTTGCCAATACCTTGAATCACTCCATGCTCGAAGTGGCCTTCATAAAGACTGCCATTTTGCCAGTGATAAACACCCTCGCCGTGCTTTTCAGCATTGATGAAATCCCCAGTGTAGACGTTCCCATTTGCGTATGTCATCACTCCTCGGCCTTCGACGTGATCATGAACAAAAGTCCCCTTGTAGCTACTTCCACCCAAAAACGTGTAAACACCTTTGCCATGACGTTTGTTATGAGCCCAATCACCACGATACATATTGCTGCTGTCGTGGAAGTGATAGACTCCTTTCGTTTTGCCAGATCCATGAGCCTCGCCATGGACGAAGTACCCGTCAAATATGTCGTTATTATCAAAGAAAAGCTTGCCTTTCCCGTGTTGTTTACCCTTGGAAAACTCGCCGATGTATTTGATACCTTCACTTGAGATGTAGACGCCGTGGCCACTCCATCTCCCGCGCCACCATTCACCTGTATATACTGCCCCATTCGGGTAAAAGCAAACGCCACTGCCCTGACGAAAGTCGTTTTCCCAATGCCCTTTGTACACTTCTCCGTGAGCGGTGGAAATGATTCCTACACCGTTAGCTAAGCCGTCTGTGGTGTTGCCGACGAATCGATCTCCAGTGACCTTCTTGAATTTGCCAAAGCCATTAGGGTGATTATCCTGAAACTGGCCTTCGTATTTATCTCCGTTTGCAGCGAAATACACCCCCATACCGTGAAACTTCCCTTCAACAAACTGCCCCACGTAGCGCTCACCACTTGGCAAGACTTGAATTCCAAGTCCATGTTTCATCCCGTCCACCCAGTCGCCTGTGTACTCGTAGCCATCAACGCTCTGATAAATCCCCTTTCCGTGTCGCTGGTTATTTTTCCACTGACCTACGTAGCGCCCTCCATTGGTATAGATCAATTCCCCGATACCGTGAAAACTCTTCTGACGTGCGTGAAAGTCACCGACGTAAAGACTCCCAAACCGAAGCAGCGCCTTAGCAAAAACTCTGTCTTGTTTTGCTTTGTGATGCCAGGAAGCGAGCCATTCGACATCAAGCACCGAAGGATCGAGGTCTCTCAGATGAGCGAGGACAACTTCGTCCGAATCCTTGTTAGAGGTGGTTGCAGAAGTTGTTGCTGATGTAGAAGATGCCGCTGATGGTGTAGGTTTGCCAAACCCTAGAGATCGGTGCTTCTTCGATGTTAGGCCACGGGATTTCTCCTGTTGTCCAGCTAGCTCCGACCAATGCTGCATGCGGTGCTGATACGCTTCTTCATTCTGCCGACGAAGTTCGTCCTTGGCTTCTTTCGCTTGTTGTATAGCCTGCAGCTGGGTGTCTCCAGGGCCCAATATCTCTCCGGTCACGGGGTCGTGACTACATATACTTTTGCACATTGGACAGAACGGAAACGTCAAGGTGCAGACCTTCATCAAACACACGGGGCAGTACCAGACGTGCACGGTTCGGTAATGTTCATGGATTTCGTGAATAGTCTTCGCAATGACATCACATTCCGGCCAACTGCACGATAAGAATTGCTGGTAAGACTCTGGTGGGAGCCACTGCGAATCGTGTGTGAAGATGTGGAAGTAGAAGTACTCATTCGTGTGCGAGTCAAGCAGTTCCTGCCAATTCTTGACCGTTCGAACGACGGTGGACCGTTCTAGCAGTAACTTGAGAGCGATGGGACTGTGCAGCACTTGTCGTAGCTTCCTCTTCTCCTCAGCAGCTCGACGTCGACCGAGGAAGCCCCGAATAATTCTGCCAATTGCAATTGCTGCTCGGTGGCGCTGCCACTTTCGAGCAGCAATGCACCGCCCCTTCCATCCACGATATCGACATTGCAGCGATGTCGCCACGAAGTGCTTCATGTTGCATTGGATCTCTTCTCTCAACGCATTGTCACGGCACAGGATCTGTTGTCGAACTGCAATAGCCGCCAACCTTTTCTCGTACACTCGACGGAATAGTTGCTGCCGTCGGTACTGTTCGAATGGATCGGGCATTGTCGTGACCTTCGATTTCGATAGTCGCTAAAAGAGATGTCTGCCAAACCTGACGAGCATTATTTCGAGAGATCAACAATGTCTTGGTGTACATGCAAATTCAAATGACTTTCTATTTCAAGTATGAAGAACAGCTATTGTGTCTTCTTGAGGTCGTCCTGAAGCTTCGATGAGCTCGGGAAGAGGACCTTCTTGATGAAGAACCACACCAGCCACACGAAAACAAATGCACAGACTGGAATGCTGAGCAGGAAAGCGCCCACCATGCCAACGAATGCACCATGCCAAAAAGCCGCCTCCAGGTCGCTATTTCTCGTGGTGCCTTGCACTCAATAGCGTCTTGCTCGGGGAGTCTGAGTGGAAGGGAGCTGACTTGAATGTGTACTGCAACTTTACTTGATCGTCCTCACCACGAACTCTAACAACGGCAATGGGGTGAGGATCGTGGCTCCAGTCGAAATCAATTGAACCCCAGTTGAGGTATCCATAGAAAGCGTCCTGGGATGGACGGAACTCCCATGGCATCACGAGATTCGCATACGTGAATAGCAGAGCCATAACGTATTGCATGGACGGCACGTGGAACTCCATCTACGGTAAAGAAGCCGACATACATAAGCCATTGTTACACGTGTAGATATGACAGACACATGATCACGGTTTGAAACGTACCCAGCTGTGTGTCATTCCCGAACTTGTAATCTCCGTGATCGTGTTCTCTCCATTCGAGCAAACGACCTGGTTAATCTCCGAGAAATGCACGTCGCCACTACATACAATGCACAGTAGACAACACATGACCAGTTAGTTATAACGCAAAGTGTCATGCACTAAGCATTCAGCGCATCATTTTCCGAACCTGAGAAGGATTACGCCCTTAGCTTTTGACTCGAAGATCAGCTTCAGCAATCTCTCACGTTCGCTCGGGAATCGACCCCAGCACTCTGCAACAGGGTAACGATCGCCTGGAAGAATCTGGACTCCCGACACGATCACGTTAAAAGCAGCCGTGGACGTCATGAGTTCATTTTCCAGCCACTTCCACTGCGTAGCTCCAAGGAAATCACCGTTTTTAACAGTATAATTGTCGCGGTTGTATCTGAAGCAACCAAACACGATCACTCACTTGTAAGCAAATCCACCAAACCTGCACTCATCTGTTGTCGTACCGATTGTCCACGAGGATAAATTTTACAGTTTGATCTCCCGTTCCAATCGTGTACGACGTGTAAATACCCTGCCCACCAAAAAATAAGCCACTTCAGTCAAATCAAACAATACTCTACCAGATCTTGTAAAATGCTACCTCTTGTTTTCGCCTAGGAGAGTCTTTCGGCTCGCGCATAAAGTCCAGAAAGAGCTGTTGGCTCTCCTCCCGATATTTGTAGTGCTTGCCCCCGTCATTGATGCCATAGTCATGGTCGTCCCAAATGCCAATGACAGGCGTACGGTTCACGAACGCGGCATAGTCCTGATTGCTCGATAGTTTGCTGCATAGTTGCAAAATTCATCGTCATCACATCCGGCCAGAAAAACAACGACAGGCACTCATATACCGTAAGTAACATAACTCACTTGTATCGCCGGATAAGTTCTGCCGCTGGAGCCTCGACGAACATCTTCTTGGGAGGTAAAGGGAAGGGTCTGGGCTCGCCCAACTCCTTCACATCGGCGTAGATATTGTCGCCCATCCAGACCCAAAGCTCCGGTTCGTGCGCGGAGATGTTGGGCCACATTGGCTGAGGGAAGCTCTGATCATTGCAGGATCCGAATGCCACGCGTTTCAGAGGCTCCTTCAGGTCTTGTACTCGAGGGCCGTCCAGAATCGTCAACACATCCGTAGCTTGAGCCATTTGGAGCGAACATATCGCTATTGCTGCAGCCGTCACGAAGGTCTTCATGGTCTTCCTAGCGGTGTAGCACTGACGTACGATTGATACAGGGAGAATTGACGAATGAGCGAGTTTGGCTCAGAAAAGGGATACGACATGTGACATGTGACACAACAATTATACGATTGCAATTCAACGAAACACGAAATGGCTACATTCAGCCAAACGGAACACGTTGCTGTAGCAACCTCACGAAAGCATTTGCAGCACCTTCTCCATCAGCACTTGGCACGCATTCTCTCCAGCATTGAGCTTCTCCTTTTCCTTCGTCGATAAGCGGCACTCGAGACGGAACTTCGACTGAGTTTTGTCCAGGTAAAAGATGGAGAAGTGCAGCCCGCCGCGCTCCACGTGAATCCTCGACTTTGCATCAAAAGACTTGATGAACATCTCGGACGGCGCAGTCTCCTTCAAAGACACCGTTGTAGCAAAGACGTTGCCGTCAACGATGGAGATGGCGAGGTGGCGGAGGATGTCGTTTGCAGCGTTGTCGGAGAGCTGCTCGCGTGTCGACGCACGCACGCGGAACGACGTGTCGTTGTCCAGAATAACATCGTACGTGCCGCGCACACTACGACGAGTGTATGCACGGTGCAGCTTCCATTCCCCGTCGACAAGGTGATACTTCAGGTCCCATGACGTCCCCGACTTCGCTCCAATATGCACTGACAGACTGTTCTGGGGAGTCAGGTCTTTCTCCATCCAGTCCTCCAGATCATCCAGCAAAGCCGTTAGAGAAGGCGACGTACGATCACATACGTTCGACCAACGACTCGAGAAGTCATCCAGGTTGCGCAGCTTCTGAAGATTAACCCAGGATGTGCTTGGCTCGAGGCAACGAGTCGATTTCAACTTGAAGCACAGTTTCCCGAAAGCAACCTTGATCTTGAGCGGTTGGTCGAACGACATCTCCCTGAGATAGGCCATCGTGTTAGCAGTGTCGTCTTCGAGGAATTCCTGGATCCAAGATTTGTCTGTGCTTGATGCTGTGGTCGCACGTTCCGATTGCTCGAGACGGTAACGATAGTCTTTCACCTGTGGATCCCCGTCAACGCCTTCAATCTCCTTGAAGGTCCAACAATGGTTGGGCCCGTCGCGCGCGACAACTTCAAACACGCGTTTAGGCTCATTGGAGTGGATCGCGAACGTTGCAAACAGCTTGGCCAGTTCGTTTTCGGCGTTTGACACCCCAGAACGTGGACCCTTCAACGTCACCTTCCGATCGGGGCCATCCACGGAGCAGCGAACGCCATGCGCATCGCGGAGAGATTTGCAGTAGCTGCCACCCTTCCCGATAACAGCCCCAACGGGAACGAACTCCGGAATGTCCAATTCCTTCGTTTGGTTCGATAAGTTCCGATAGCTCATGCCGCTGGCTGGCTGGTCCAAGGAAAATTGAAAAGTGATCCCGTCTTTGCATTGTCCAACCGCCGAGTCCGACCACATCAATCGACTTCACATCGTCAGACCAGAGTTGGACGAGTCCGTGCTTGATCGAGTCGTGCGGCGGAAACTGCAGGTGCAATCTGCACGTCTGGTTGATCTCAGTGACGAGTTCGCATCCACCCGTGTGCCTTCAGTCATGCGTCAGCGTGAGGAAGAGCAGCGCGAACACGACCGCCAAAACATGGAGGAATATCTCCTTGAGCAGATGCAGCACGCCGACTCGTACAACGATGGCAAACTGCTGATTGAGACCTTCCGTGAGGCTATCGGTGCGCTCAACCTTGACTCTCGTGTGGCCCCGCGCGAAGTATTACTGGCCCTTGCAACCACGGACCGAGACGATGTGGTGGATTACGCGGAGGTTGTGTCCGTAGCAGCAGATATGATCGACTCGATGACTGGACCTATCCAAGCGAAGAGCGGGGCGGTAAAAGGAGAGACGGCCACGCGCACTGATGACGAAGATGAGGCTCTAGATGCGTTCGAAGTGGTGTCGGCACGTCAAACACACTACACGGTGGAGAAACTGGCAGCACTACTGGAAGCCCATGCAGAGCGTGTCACTGCGGCAGCGAACGCTATGGCTGCCCGTCGAGCCGCCGCTGAAATGGATGCCAAGCAGGAAGCAACGATGACTATCTTGGAGGAAACCAATGAAGGCGAAATCGAAGATGACGCCGAAGCTGACGAGGACAAAGGTGCCTTAGACACATCGTCTCCTGGTGAAATGGCAACCGATGCTGGTGACGGTGCAAACGAAAGTGGGCTCGAGTCTTCGGCTACTGATCGTCGCAACTCATCGCTTCAGCAAAACCTTCGCATGCCTCGGTTCCAATTACGAACCCTTCTGGAGACACCACAGTTGCTGCTCAGTCAAGCGGAGATCAACCTCATACTGGCGCTGGCGGAAACCAAAGCGAATGTCAACGGCGAGGAGGAGGTTCTGTGTGAAGATCTCGGGCCCCTGTTGCGTCGTGTGCGCCGGATGATCTTTCGCTTTCAGCGCAAAGGCTTTGTGGATCGCACGGAGAAGTATCTGCTCTCCCAGTTCCAAGCCTTCGAGAAGACCAATCTCCAGGGTTCCGCGCGCCACTTGAAGCACCGGTTGACGCAGAAAGAAGTGAAAGCTGCTGTGAAGAAAATGCAAAAATTGCTTCTGTCACCGTACCAGATCATGCAACTTGTTGCAGACAGCGAAGAGCATACGCCTGCACCGGAGCACGTAGTTCACTACCAGGAAATCGTACCACGGATGGCACGACGATAAGTTGCGTACGCACAAAGAATGTTTGTTGCTTACGTTTTGAGCTTCGAATTGACTATTTGATCGCGCGATCCATTTTATGTGAGCCACACTATCGCTATTTTTAGCAGACAGCCGTTCAGTTTAGAATTCTTCTGGTGCAGAGCACTTCGATCCAATGGCTCTCCACGGCAACGTTGCGGTGCTGACGCGTGTGCAGGACGCCACGGCGGCAGTGGAGCAACTCAAGCAGTCGAATCCTCAGATCTCAGACGTGACGCTTCTGTCTGTGGCAGCGGCGTCCGACGTGACGCAGACTGTGGCCAACAGCGCCGTCAAGGAGCAGTCGTTTGACGCCGTCGTGTCGTTTAACGAGCAGACGGAGCAATTGGGCGCAGAACTGGGCGCTGTGCTGCCGCTGCTGAAGCCTGGCGGTGTGCTGCAACTCCACGTCGCTAATATGGCGGATGAGAAGAAGGTGAGAAGCTGTTTTTGAAGGTATTAAAGTCTGGAAACAACGAACTAATGGCTTTTATGTTGCTCTTAGAATGCTATTCTGATGGCTCTGATGATCGGCGGGTTCCTGGACACGACCGACAGCGAAGCTGTGAGTCCGTTCTACCCAGACTTCTCTGGCGCTCGAAGCTTCTCGTCCAAGAAGCAGGCTTTTGAGAGCGGCTCTAATGCCGCCATCTCGCTGACGAAGAAGTCGACAACTGCACAGCCGATTAAGAAGTACGTGGGATGAGTGAGTTCGTTGGAGGTGCTGTATTGGATTATTAATTTGAGTTTTGATATTTTTCTGTAGGTGGACTGTGCTTGCAGATGACTTTGACGACGATGAGCAGGATGATGATATTATTGACGAGGTAAAACTGTTTTAAGATGGCCATAAGACATGATTTGGTGGAGTACTGACTGTTGTGGTTGTTATTCAGGACACACTGCTGGATGACACCGATGAGGTTCTGCAGGCTGCGAAGAAGGACTGCGGAGAGACTGTAGGCGGAAAGAAGCGTGCCTGCAAGAACTGCACATGCGGGTAAGTTCGTTTGATGGTCATCTATTTAACGGGAGGTTTTGGGCTCACAATGAATGTCGCTCTTTACTTTGCAGTCTTAAGGACGAGGACGACAAGCCTGTCATGTCCGAGAAGGATCTTAACCAGCTAGTGTCTGGCTGCGGAAACGTAAGACGATTTCATTTTTTATGAGCATGACCCCAATTAACCTCGTCAATATCTTCTGGCATATGTAGTGTTTCAAGGGCGATGCCTTCCGATGCGGAAGCTGCCCCTTCCTAGGACAGCCAGCTTTCAAGCCTGGTATGGAGAAGGTTCTGCTCAACTTGGACGACGCAGACGATATCTAGGTTTTAGCTGTTTCGAGGCAGATAAGCGGGTAAAATTCTGGAGATGTCTTGAGGTACATTGCTGTCGCTTAGTTTGCATGATTTGTTTGAGGCTAATTCTACCTCGGGGCCAAGGTCTCGTCACGTATGCAATTCTGTCGGATGGGATGATTCCACCAAGGAATCGAAGCTGGTGGCTGTGCAGCTTTGCACCTTCTTGTAAAGATTCTTTGCGCTAACAATCTTCGCTGGCTCCGTTCCATTAGGCGGTCAAGCAACGTCTTGTACTTATGAGTCATAAGTCGTGACCGCCGTCGGTGGCATCTAGCATGTTCTCCTTGGTGGGAATGCCATGGAGACCGGCTGGCATTCATCTATGTAGCACCGACGCATCAAAGGGTTTCGAGATTGTGTAAGCTCGACGCGCCTTGGCGCCTGGAGAAGAGCAAGTTTCATCCGGCTGAACAAAAACGACACGAGCAGTATCTCCACGGAGCAAGTAGACCCAAACATTGACGTTGTAAAGAAACGTACAGCAACTCCATCAACATCACAACCTACGACGGATACAGAACAGGCGACGAGTATCAATCAGCTTATGAGAGAGTTCCAACTGGTGAGCAAGAAGTTTGCGGTTCAAGAGGAGAACGCCGTTCAAGAGGAGAAGGTTGCGGTTTAAAAGGAGAAGTTTAACAGGAAGTTTGCCGTTCAAGAGGAGAGAATCGAGGCACACCAATCAAGAAACTTAAACGGCAGGACGAGGCACGGCAAACAGAAACCAAGAAATTTGAACGGAAGAATGGGGAACAACAAGCGCTAATCGATGAGCAGGCTGGCTACATTAAGAAGGTATTGCACACCCATGGAAATTGGCGAACCGCGACTAGGACCGTGACAAGGCGCCAAATGCTGGAGCAGTATCTCGACGAACTGCTGAGGACAGTACCCGAGCAGTTCGAGACGATGGCCGAGAAGATTGGATGCCTTCGAAACCCCGAGCGTACACTGGAATCCGTTGACGCGTGGGTGCTAGATGAATACCAGTCCGTCTCCAAGAAGATCCACGGCATTTTCACAGAGGACGAGATGTTAGATGCCATCGACCACAGCCACAACTACGAGACGTTGTTTGACCGCCTAATGGAACAGAGAGCAACCACTTGCTGGAAGAACGAATCGCAGAGCAGAGCAGAGCTGAGAAGGTAGTCAACTGAAGATCGTTAGCGGCAAGAATCTCTAGAAGAAGGCGCGATAGCCAAAGATCACCCTGCAGACCAGCTCTTCATCGAAATAAGAGAGTCATCCGCTTAAACGGACCGTTTTGCATCGACGTGTATGACGTGTCATGGCAACAGATCTACGGTGATGATCCATTTGAATAATACCGAAGACAACAACGGAGTGTATGGTAAGAGGCTGTAGGCGTATGTAGTTTTGTCATTGAATGTTGCTCCATGACTGAGGTGCGAAATTGCGGTGTCGATAAATGAGGTAATAAGGACGGCATAAGACCACCATCGCATGCATGCAGCATTTGTCGGTGGACACCAGCAGATCTCCTGTGTAGATTCAGAAATCTACTCCATCAGCATCATCGACGACAACTCCGTGAACAGGGTTTTGGTATATCTATACCGATGGTCACTATCGGCAGCATTGTAGACATCATCGATAGCAACAACAACATCGACAACTACCTCTTGTAGTCCATCGCCACACTACAGTAGGCAAAATGAATGCTGGTTTGTTTTCAACTGCATTGCATTTTTGAGCTTATACAATGGGGCTCATTATCAAAAATCGTTCACGAAACACGGCGGTTGTACGACACTTCCCTCATCAACTCAATTTCTACTCGCCGCTTCATTGGCACAAAAGCGGCTGCGGTTACCGCATGTCAATCAACTGAGCAGAGATCTGCTCCAGCCATTTGCATTCGAACGCATCCGAGTAGATTTCGACCTGGCTTGGGTGAGTGTGGAACCCCGTCAAATTGCAGTTCTGAATCAGCTGTAATCCATCCGGCTCCGTCAACCGAAATACTCCGACGCTGAAAGGAATCATCACAAGTGTTAGCAAGATACCATGAGGGAAAGGAAAACCAAAGCAAAGCATTCAAGTACTTTTTCCGCGGGTCGCTCGGGGCAACTACAATAGCGACAGCCTGCGTCGAAACGACGTAAACGCGATTGTGGGCATCTTCAACGTGGCAAAGAGATAAAAGGAGAGCGAGAGCATGTACCTCAGGCAAAATCGACTGAAATCCGCATTGGGTGTGAACATCCACGGAAGACAAGAAACAATCTTGCTTTGGATGTGTCTATACAATGCAAGTTCAACTGGTCAGCGGTCAATAAACCAGTTTGCAGATAACCAAACTTACATGGATCCAACCAAGGGTCAGCAACTCGTTACTGAAGCAAAAATCGTAGAGCTCCTCCTCGTTCGTCATAGTGCACATATCAGAGGAACCCTTTGAACAAACATTAACATGTCAGTAAACAGGAAATCCGAATAAATCATCCACGTGCACGCACTTCTTGTTTCGGGATGATAAGTGTGGTGATAATCAGCTTTCGGTCATGCTGAGGGATTCAGTTTGTAGATAACATCAGAGTCATCTGATCCACGTTTCATATAAAACATCACTTACCAGGATTCCAGCCATTATACCACACGTCTCGATACCATACGGAGGCATGTTGGTGTTTGAAGACGCAAGAAGTGTAAACTGCGCGATAATACTGGCTGGGATCTCGAGTGTGCGGATCTTCCCACTACAATAGCGTATTAACAACGATACCTCAGCCCATAAACGCAACCGAAATGTGCTGACCTGGTCAAATTAGCGATCGCTTCTTGCGACCGCTGGCGACTGAGTGGTGGTGCGGAAACGCGCTTGCGTGGCGGTTCACTTGCATCGGCTGTCATCCACGAAGCCTTTCCCACAGTAGGGTACGACACAGTCTGGCTCCGATCCTAATCAAATCCACACAAGAATAACACATAATGCACGGCAATATCGTATCAATAACGAGTGATCCACAAGCGATGCACAGCATGCATTACCTTCTTTTCCAGCGAATGGTTTGTTTGCAACCTTACTGGAGCGGACTGGTAGCGTCCTCGCATTTCCTCTTTTTCTGTTGGCGGTGGAACTTCTACAGATGCACTCTTAGCCAGTCGCATCGCCTGCAATCTCGCTTCCAAAGCAGTCATTGCCGTCTGCTCTGTTGCTGGCGGTGTCGTGTTCGGCTCCTTCTCCTCTGCTAACGACCGTTCGTACTCCAAATACTCGACTTCTTCAGCCTCCATGCCGTCCAAAATGGCGTCGAAAAGTTTAAAACCGTCTGCAGCTTGCTAGGTGCACAGGTCGGGCAAACACCGATCAGACTGTAACTTTGCATAAGAAACTCCACGCCATTCCGTACCGCTCGCACCCACTCGCGCTCCTTCCGATAGCGAGGCAGCTCATAGTCATGGTGTGCCGTAATGACCTTCGAGCAGAGTCTGTAACGGCAAGAGGAAGACGAAAAAAATAGAACCTCATCATAATGAGTCCTCAACGGGAAAGTGGTCCATAACTCCACTCACTTGATGAATTTGGCCAGAAAAACGTATCTACAGTATTGCAAATTGCATAATCATAGTAAATCAATACAAAATAGCATCAGATAATAGCTATCTCTAAAAAAATAGAACGCTGTCAAACGTACGCATTATCCCAAGCGCCCTCGGCGAAATACGTCTCCGACTGACGGTAGAGCTGGCGCGCCAATTGGAAGTAGCTCTGCAGACGCAGGTGCTGCTTCACGGGGTCCACGCGACAGAACGGCGCCAAGTGCGCGCGTCTCGCTACGAGCCGCTCGCTCACGTCCATCTGTTCCTCGCTTTTTGACACTGACGCCACCTTCAACGAAAGACCTGGTATTAAGTACGCACTGCTAAGTTCGGATGACAAAAAGCGTATCAAGATGCCGGAGATGAAGAGCTTGAGCGGCATGCAGCAGCGAGCGGCTACGTGGGTGGCAAAGCTGTCGTAGAGTGTGCTAATGGATAGTGTTTAGCTGATAGCATCGATTTTGTCGTGCAGGAACCGCGCGCACAACCGCAAGGCGCTGCAGAAGCTGGCGTTGTTCTCCTTCTTTATGTTCGCAGTGCCGCTGACCACGTTCTTCGGTGTGCGCAGCTTATTCCAGCCAGGTATTGGCTCTAGTTGCTGTTGTTAATGGGTGTAGACTAATTTGCATTGGTTTTTACATTGCAGGAAGCAGATATGCAGATGCCTGGAGGTTTGTTCGATTCAAAAAGTTAATGATTTTTACACACTTGTTTGGTCATTGATGTTGGTTGTTTGTTTCTGTGTGATAGTGGAATCACGGCAGTATTGGCGGTGAATATTGTGATTGGACTGTACATTTTGTCGGCGTGGAAGGAGAATGATGAGAGAGAAGTGGCGCCGCCAGTGGGGCGCTTCAGCAAGGCAAAGATCCAGTAGCAGTGTTGGTGCTGCTGGGGAAAAATGACCAAGCTGTAATACCGAAGTGAGAGTTTCATGTTGGCAACTGCTTCCTGTTTTCAATTGTTGTTTTGGTTCTTCTGGTGATGTGATTGCAATATATTCCAGCGCCGACCGATTCAAAAAGCACGACAATGGGTAAGTGTACACCATGTTTTTATTTAGTCATAAAAGTTGCAATGCATGTCGGGATTCACTGCTGCTTCTTTAGTGATCAATGCCCCACGCGTAGGTGGAAAAGGACATGTGACCCATTCCCCAACTGCCGAAGATTTTCTCCGCCTCGGGTTTCTTCTCCTCCATACCAGCTCCGGCTGCAACAACAAACGGGACGAAGTGGTCTGGTGTTGGGTGCGCGAGTCTCGCAGCAGGTGCCGCCTGCCAGTTCGTGATCTGGTCTCCGCGCTGGCCCATTGTCAGCTTGGAGTCCGCTGTCAGTGTGTTGTCCAGCCAGCCCTGGAATGCAGCCGCCCAGTCCTCCAGCGGATTGTTCGGGTTGCGACTAGCTCGCATATTGTGCGTGGCTTGTCCAGAGCACAGAATTAATGTATCATCGTCACGGAAGGGAGCCAGCACTCTTCCCAAGTCGAAGTGCGCCTTGTTACCCAGATTCGAGTTGATCGACATGGTGACAATGGGGATGTCAGCCTCCGGTCGGATCAGCAGCATCGGCACAAACACGCCGTGGTCGAACCCACGGTCCACCAACTTGGCCTTGATACTGTTCTTCTCCAGATGGTCCTTCACCTTCTGAGCGAACGCCGGGTCTCCCTTCGCGGGGTAGACGACGTCGTACGCTTCGGAAGGGAATCCGTAGTAGTCGTAGATCATGTCGGGTTTGGCAGCGTTGGAGATTTCGAATCCGCTGCTTTCGGACTCCCAATGAGCCGAGACGTAGAGGATCCGCTTGGGCAGGTTGGTTCCCTTGGGGTAGAGCTTCTCGAAGGTGGTCGTCAGCGTTCGTGCTGCGAGGCTGCTGTTGTTCATTCCAGCGAAGCCGGAAGACAGCAGCCACAAGGGACCCGGTCCGTGAGAGACGGCGACGACGGGGTGACGGAAGGCAGACATTGCTGAGTGCAGAGAGCGTTGCTTGAAGTGGGTTGCTTGGTAACTTGGCGGAGAATTGTGCAATGGAGTTGCTCGACAGTCTGGTGGTGACGTCCCGTGATCGGTGGATTACGTATTTTCGGCCACGTTATCAATGTTATCAGCCAATCACAAGCCAGAAAACCGTCGCGTCGGCTAGACCTATTCGCGCTGACGATTACTGAAGATGGACAAGCGGGTTTTGTGGTGGTGGACACTTCCTCACTTGAAGACTGTCTCCCATGGTACGATTGAGCTCATTCTTCATCCTCTTCGCTGCATTGTGGTGTATCAACAGCGTGTTGCAGATTCAAGCTATGAACAAGTTCCGACAGCCAGTACTCGCCATCTCGCATGGTGCAGGACCTCTGTGGCTGCTGAACGAAGGTGCTGCAGGGCTTGATCGCCACAGTGAGTCTGCCAAGAACATGGCGGACGTCTTCAACAAGATCTACTCGTCGGATGCACAACTTCCCAAGCGCATCCTGTTCGTGTCGGCGCATTGGGAGGCACGCAAAATGGGCATCGAAATCTCCAAGTCTGCTGCGCCCGAGATGTTCTACGACTACAGCGGATTCCCTGCAGAGTCGTACGAGCTCGTGTATGGCGCCAAGGAGACCCCGCGTTTGCTTCGAGAGTGAAGGAGCTGCTCACAGCCAGGGGCATCACGTCCAATCTCGTGGACCGCCCGTTCGACCACGGCATGTTCGTGCCCATGTTCCTGATGCGACCTCAAGCCGACATCCCGGTTGTGACCATGTCGATCAACGATCGTATGCTTAGTGCCAAAGATCATTTCGACCTGGGCAGGGCTCTTGCACCGCTTCGTGAAGAGGACACACTTATCATCACGTCGGGTCAAGCTACGCACAACATGTACGCGGACTGGTTTCCGGCTGACCACCCGATTGAGCCGTGGGCGCTAGAGTTCCAGTCCTGGCTGGACAACACTCTGTCTTCAGCTTCCACCAAGTCGTACAAAGAGCGCCAGGACTCGATTGTAGCGTGGAAAAAGGCACCACACGCCTCGGTCGCCCACCGCACGCCTGATCATTTCACAACATTCGTGGTGGGAGCTGGTGCTGGTATGGAGGAAAATCGTCCTGCTGCAAAGAAGATCAACGGCGGCTGGGGACTTGGCCACATGTCGTTCGCCAACTATGCGTGGGGGATTGACACGAATCTGAGCGACGTGGGTAAGGATGAACTGTAGTAGGTGCCATGGCCACTCAGCGCACAGCCCCCTCAAGATCTACATGTATTGCAGCTAACTAACACAACATGATCGTGCGTAGCACACAATTGAAAACCATATTATATCCGCAAGCAATTGTACCTTGCCGAACTTCGGCGACCGATTGTACGTTGGCACATAAAGAATCGTGATCTTCATGGGATGAGGAATGTCACCAGCGATGTGTAAAGCGCTCCATGGCCACCATCAAGTCGTTGATTCAACGTTCGTTTACGGAATCGCTATACGTGATCTTCCCCATGCGGTGCTGGTTCAAAACATCCGCTGTCCGATTCGAAGCATGAAGTCTCGACTCTGCCTGGCTCATTCTACAATTCACCAGGTCGATCACAGCCACCTTTGCTTCAGTCATGTCTGCCTTCCGCCACCCTGTCGTCGCCGTCTCTCACGGACCGGGTCCCTTGTGGCTGCTCGACGATGGTTTCGACGGAATGAACAAATCGAGCAGTGCCGCTCACAATTTGGCAGGTATTTTCAAGAAACTCTACCCCAAGGGAACCAACCTGCCCAAGCGGATCCTCTACGTCTCGGCTCATTGGGAGTCCGAAAGCAGCGGATTCGAAATCTCCAACGCTGCCAAACCCGACATGATCTACGACTACTACGGATTCCCTTCCGAAGCGTACGACGTCGTCTACCCCGCGAAGGGAGACCCGGCGTTCGCTCAGAAGGTGAAGGACCATCTGAAGAAGAACAGCATCAAGGCCAAGTTGGTGGACCGTGGGTTCGACCACGGCGTGTTTGTGCCGATGCTGCTGATCCGACCGGAGGCTGACATCCCCATTGTCACCATGTCGGTCAATTCGCGGTTGAGTAGCAAGGATCACGTTGATCTGGGCAAGGTGCTTGCCCATTTCAGAGACGACGATACGCTCATTTTGTGCTCCGGGCAATCGACGCACAACTTGCGCATGATTCACAACCCAAGCAGCACGCTTCTTGACTGGGCGACTGCATTCCAGCGGTGGATGGACAATGCATTCACAGCGGAATCAAGGCTGAGCATGAGTGAACGCGAAGAGCAACTTTGGAACTGGCGGTCTGCGCCCGGTGCAGGACTTGCACACCCGTCCGCCGATCACTTCCTACCGTTTATCGTCGGTGGTGGTGCAGGCATGGAAGAAAACGCACCAGGCGCTGAAGGTTTGTTTGGAGGGTGGGCACTGGGACACATGTCCTTTGCAAACTACGCTTGGGGTATTCAGCATTAGGTATCAGTGGTTGCCTGTAAGGCTAAGAATTCGAGCTAGTTGTAAATGAATAATCCATGAGCAAAGAGTCTGATTTTGTTTTCTACTGAGTTGCTTCGCGTGTACACAAGTCCAGGGCATACCACATTTTCTAGGCAGCACGGTAGAACGATATTATGATGCAGTCCGACAACTTTGTTTTGGTCTGCATGATATGTCAGCGTACACGATGAACTCGCTACCGATATCTGGGAACAGTACTTCACCTTAAGTGCACGCGCATCATGCACAGACGAAAATGTAGGGCACACGCACCAACGACTTGCGAATTTCACGAAAGTTGTTCCGCCAGAAACGTAAAACCAGTAAAGAGTTTATGACATGTTTATTGCGAGCAGCATGGACGTCTAGCACTTGCGATGTGTCCAATGCTGCATGGGTCGATTGCGAATCTGGACATCGATATTACGTGAACCGGACGAACACGCCATTGCTCAACCCACCCCATTCCACGGTAATAGCTCCACCAGGGCGAGACTCAATTTCATTCATCAATTCGCCACATTCTGCGCAAGTCGATCAACACCAATCATCACCAATGTCTGCATTCCGTCATCCCGTTGTTGCTGTCTCCCACGGCCCTGGACCATTGTGGCTCTTGCCTAACGGCTACGCCGACATGAACAAGAAGTGCTTTCCAGCACAAACTCTGGGCACCATCTTCGACAAACTCTACCCCAAGGGTACCGAACTGCCCAAGCGTATCCTGTTCGTGTCGGCTCACTGGGAATCCAAGAGCAGCGGCTTCGAGATATCTGACGCCGCCAAACCTGACATGGTCTACGACTACTACGGATTCTCGCCTGAAGCTTACGATGTCGTTTACCCAGCTAAAGGTGATCCAGCGTTCGCGCGTAAGGTACAAGAGCAGCTTGAAAATAACGACATCAAGGCCAAATTGGTGAACCGTGGGTTCGACCACGGTGTGTTCGTGCCAATGTTCCTGATTCGACCGCAAGCTGACATCCCCATTGTCACCATGTCGATTAACTCCCGTTTGAGTGACTCGGCTCACCTTGATCTCGGAAAAGCGTTGGCTCCATTCCGTGACGAGAGTACGCTGATTCTTACGTCGGGGCAATCCACACACAACTTGAACGGCGTTACAAACCCAGATCATCCGTTGGTGGACTGGGCGGCGGCGTTCCAAGGCTGGCTGGATAACACAGTTACTTCACAGTCGACATTGACCATGGCCCAGCGTGAAAATCAGCTCAAAAACTGGCAGGCAGCCCCTGCTGCGAAGCTTGCTCATCCGACTCGCGACCATTTTCTGCCATTTGTAGTTGCAGGAGGAGCAGGAATGGATGAAAGCAATCCTGGTGCAGCAAGTGTTTTCGGTGGATGGGGAGCGGGTCACTTGTCTTTCGCGAACTATGCTTGGGGAATTCAACAGTAGGAAGCGCAGCTCTAATCTCTGATAAGCCAGTAGGTCCACAGCCTATCCAACGATAAGCTACGCATAATTTCGTGGATAAACAGTCCTCGTGTGTATTGCCAAGGCACGTTGCGTCTCTATAAAGGTGTCGAGCCGAGTGTCGAACAGTTAAGTTCTCGATCACCATGAAGTCCATTATACCGTGAAGCGTGACGAGCTTTACAAGAGCACTTCGGGACTATCGTCCAGCACGATATAAAACCCGCGGCCATTCTTGCGGATGCATTGCGGTAATTGCTCGTCGTCAGTGATTAGGCATCTTGACTTTAGGGCTATCAGCTCGAACTCAGCGTCTGGGGTATAACCACGCAAGAGGTCGGATCTGAGGCGGTCTTTGAGGGCACTCACACTTGAGCATGTGTCCATGTCCACACTGATAGAAGCAAACTGCGGTATACACGAGACGCCCACATAAATGAGTACTTTGTGCCATACAATAGATAATGCCGGTACACAATTCATACCTTAGGAAAAATATCGTCCATCACGAAATTTAATTTGACTTGGCTGGAGTGTTGGGTCGGTGGCGATAAACTCTCGTCATGGTCGTGGTCAAAGTTATCGCTTGTGTCTTCTGCATCACTGTTATTGGACTGGTCTTCTTGGCCCGCATCAAAATTTTCTGGAGAAGCAAGCGGAGTCCTTTCCTGGTCCGTCACCATAGCGACGTTCAAGTGAGGTTTTGGCCTGACCGTTCTATTTGATGACGTGGTATCCTCCTCGTCATGATAATAGTTAAGCTGTCCATTTCTGGCTTCGGCATCACTATGGCGGGATTGGTCCATGTTACGATCTTCTTCTGCAGCAAGTGCTGTTCTTGCCTGGCCCCTCACGATATCGACACTCAGCCGAGGCTGTGGTCTGACTATTCTTTTCGCTGAAGCGTCATGTTCGTCATCTTCTTCGTTCCGTTGTCGTCTTCGCCTTTTCGGACGATCAAGCTGTAAGTTTTTCCACTTGTCCTATAAACAATCAAGCGCAGCAACACCATCACAAAACATTTTAGAGCAATCATCGTAATGTTAATCAGTCTGCAGCTTAGAACCTTGAGATCAACGTTTGTGCGGTGAGCCGAGAACACGGCTACCCCGTCGATTAAAATCTGCTTCCAGTTTCCAGTGCCATACATCGCGACGCCTGCTTGAAGAAACTCCTCTTCTTCCGGCGTCCAAAACACTGTTTCTCGTCCATCACGATTATGGTCAAGGTTGAGATTCCTTTCTTCTACACCGCTATGGTGGGACTCGGCATCTTGCTCATTGCCATCCCCTTCCGTAGCAACCACATCCGTTACCTGGTCCTCAACATTCAGACGAGGCTGCAATCTGACTGTCCTATCAGCTGGAGTGGAACCTTGGTCGTCTTCCTCGTTCTGCTGCCCTTTTCGCCTTTTCGGACGACCAAGTTGTAGGTTTTTCCACTTGTCCTATAAACAATCAAGCATCACCAACAACAGAGCAAAAGCATGTTTAGAGCAATCAGTACACGAATGTTAATCAGTTCTGCAGCCTCGAACCTTGAGATCAACGTTTGTGCGGTGAGCCGAGAACACGGCTGCTCCGTCGATTAAAATCTGCTTCCATTTACCCGTGCCATACATTGCGACACCTGCTCGAAGGAACTCCTCTTCTTCCGGTGTCCAAAACACCGTTTCTCGTCGTCGTCTAGCCAAGTCAAAACAAAAATAATAATATTTTAACATCCCACTCCTTCCTCAATGAATGATAATAACACACACTTTTAGGGGGCGTCTCAACATGTTCACTTGACGTATCTTCAACAGTCGACACCGTCACAATGGCAGCTTCTGCCAACACTCTCCTGCAAAAATATATCATACCACCAAAATCATTCTGTCAGCGCTCAATAAAAAAACTTTTCAACGTAAATCGAACACACCTGTCACCCTCCGTCTGCTCTTCATCTTCTGTCTGGTCTTCATCTTCTGTCTGCTCTTCATCTTCTGTCTGCTCTTCCTCCTCCTCAGATCCATTTTTCTCATCAGACATGACCACCTCTGGTGCTTCATCAGTGTCTTCCACATAGTCTGAGTCCTCAACAACGTTGTCGCTGTCGCTCTCTGCTTCCTCGTCAGCGTCACTGCCTCCTGCATTGTCCTTTTGCTCTTCCTCGACATCGTCACTGCCGAAATCCAGCTGTCGTGAGCGCGCCGGTGACGTCACGGATCTTGTTTGGTACCTGCCAGGAGTGCGCTGGCCCAATGACGACGCCACATCCAGCAGAGAATGGTCCTTTTTCCTTCGTCCTGAAGACGTGACGGAACTAATCGACGCCCGACGACGTGACGAACGCGACGGCGGCGTCACGACAGGACGGGGACTGGCAGAAGACGGAGGTGACTGTGTCCTGATACATTAAGACGCCAAAAGATTAGTAAAATACAGGTAGCAGGGAGACGAACAGACACTTACGAGGGTAGCGGAGACTCCATATTCGCCTACCAAACGATTAAAAACATGCTAAATCTAACTTAACTTAATGGTGAAAAATGCGAACTTAATGGAAAACAGTGCCTTCAAGATGATAGTTTCTTTTTGCTGTTAATTAGTTTACTGGTTGACGGATTCGTAGACTAACAAACAGTTAGTCTACGAATCCGTCATGGGAATATGATACTTCTCCTTCCTCGTCGTTTTCTTGGTTGTTGCCACCAACTCGTGGCGAAAAAGCTTTGAGATCAACATTGAAAGTGTCGTCTTCGAACTCGGATCCGTATCCGCTCGCTTCGATCTTGTCTTCGTTTTCTGGTGTTGTATCATCGTTGTATCTGGCGGATGGACACGGATCGAAGTCATCGCCATCATAAGCTTCATCTTCATCCTCAGAGTTCTTTTCTCTATTTGATTGCTCGGCAGGTATTGATATGATATCCTTGGTGTCAACCGACGAGTAGGTTGGTTCAACTTGCTCGACCATGGGGATCTTGTTCTCTGGATAATCAGAAGGGTGACCATCGTCATGGGGACTCTGTTCGGAATCCACAGGCACCGACAATTCATCATCGTTTTGTGTCGTAGTAGTGACATTATTGGTGTCGGTACTACCGCCAACTTCTGGAACTGTAATATCATCAGGTCCTTCAGCATCATCAACTGCTGCAGAATTAAGTGCCGACTCCAACTCCGCTCCAGGAGAAAAAGCGCCTGAAAGACTCATGACATCCCGTTCACTAGTACCTATCTCCAAAGCCTCCACCTCCTCGGATTGCTGGCTGATGTTCGTACTTCCGTTATGCGATCGATTATTTCCACGAGAGAAAGTGAACCGCACGTTGACAATCTCGTTGCCTGGGATGAACATGGCAGCATCACTAACAACTATACCTTTTTCTGCAGCTGCATCAGCTTTGGGCGATAGTTGCGCCGGCTCATTATAGTCAACAGGCAGCAGTTTTTGCTTGCGCAGCTCCACGATACGCCGGTGGTTTGCTGCAGTCGCATGTTGAATGACTACCAGCCCTTTTGAATCACGACGTGTAGTCTCCCGTGCGCTTAGCGTACCTGCATCATCAAATTTAGCCGGTGATCGCAGATTTTTCTCCGAGTGTGATTCGTGATGAATATTCTTCAGGTGGTGAGGATGGAGCGCTTTCAGAGTTTTAGTCCGCAGGACAGCGTGTGGCGATGCCTGCGCTCTATGAAATTGTTGCTGAATTGCCGAGCGCCTCCTCTCCTGGTTTCTCAGGTAGTCTTGTGTCCATTTGCCATCCCTCTGCCATTCTTTGGAATTCAGAGTTGCCTTCGTACTCTGCAGCCGTTTGATGAGGGCCTAAGAGTAAATTGTTTAGATTTGGTTCTTCACACATCACTAACAGGCTGCACCTTACCTGATTTTCTTGCCAGATTTTTAACTGCTCTTGTCTTCTGTTGTAGTCGTGGGCTAAGTGATGTCTGTGCTGAGGCATGACGAGAGGGGAGTTGTAAGTCGTCACCTCACCATTTGTAAGGTGATGTGTTTTTGTTATCTTTGTCGGAAGGCTCGCAGGCGGGTCGCAGTCCTCTTGGTTGCCATCCGTACTCATTCCAGCACTCTTCGGGGTACTTTTGGCTGCCTGGATCTTGAATGTTCTATTGCCATGAGCCTCCAGCTTCTTGGTTGATGGCGCCGTCTTTTCAGGCTCCTCACGGGCACTATTGCTACCAATACCTCTGAACTCTATCTCTTGCTCTTCTGCAACATTCCGAGCAATCGTCACAAGTGGTTGCCGGGTCTTCATGGGGCTTGTCGGACATCTTTTTTGCGTGTAGGCGTGCTGAAATTTGGGAAGATGTATTGACTTGGGGGACCTCGTGTCCACGCAACTGTGGGCATTCGACACTCGAGATAAATGAGCCGCCATATTTCTCGCGATCTCTCGCGTCCAGACTGTAGCGTTGCTGTACGGCTCTGCTCGTCGAGCGCGATCCATGCTTTTTAACTAATTGGCAGCACAACCTGGACAGGAGAGCAAAATCTGACCGTAGCAACCTTGCACCGTACGCGCTCAGAACCATCATCGCCACCCACGTAAAATTAGACGTGCCGTTTTTCAGCCTAAAACTGTTGGCCAGCAGAGCGAACATCTCGACGAGATACTAGCCACTGCAGTAGGGCATGACCTCTGTCATACTCTGCAGCCGTTTAATAGCCACTGCAGTGCCTGTGCCCAGTAAACCCTCTCACGAGTAGTGCTCGCTTTCAGCAATACACCTTCGTCGCGGATCTTTAATTGCAGCACGCAGTCACCTTCAAAACTTTCGGTTTGAAAAGGTTGGCAGAGGAGTTTTTCAGTGGTGACCGGGGATTCGCAAGTGTCCTCTGCTGGTCCTTGCGTTGCGGGCAAACCTCAAGTTGACTGACGAATACTCTCTCGATCCGCGGCAAGCCACTATTCTTTGGACGTCGAAAAATAAGGTAATCTCCACTTGGTGCTAACTTCACCTCGACGTTTTCGACTGTGTCCGGTTTGGCTTCCCATAATACGCGAAATATTGCCCCCTCACGCAGTAGGTCTTGAAAAGCTTTCTCTGCGTCAGAATGTTGTGTGGGTAACTGGTTTGGCACAGTTGATTTCTTCACCTGAGGGGTGTTTGTACTTTTCACCTGTGTGGGTTTGATGCGCGTCGACTGGTAGTCAAGTGCGGATATTTTCTCTAGCAAAGTACTTGCGATATGGTACATTGTAGGATTCGACATCTCTGGGTACTCTCGGACGACTAACTCTAGCGCTTCAAAGACGCAATCATCCTGCAGCGCCAAGTAGCTCTCGCCACAATTCAGAATCAGCGTGTCAAGGAATCCCAGACAGCTTAGTAGCGTCTCCTCATCTTGGGCAAGCTCTGATAATCGTCCAGCTGTGATGGGGATGACATCGAAAACAATTAAAATCTGAGCGTTTTCGATGTCTTCGCTCAGCGTACACAAAAGCCCGTAGATGGCACGTTCGAGTGAGCTGTCGTTTCCCGATCGGAGTAGCAACTCAAGGATGGGAAATGCTCCCATCGGAGCAATAGATCTGGAAATGGTGCTGTCAACCACAAGCCTTCCGAGCACACCAACAATTTTCTCGACACTCATCCCGGTGCTACCAGTTTTGAGTGATTGGATGGCACAAGCTAGCTCGATCAGCCACATGGGTAACTCCTTCCAACCGTGACCCAATGCCCGATCGGAGCAAGCCATGTTGACCAAACAGTCGATGGCAAGCTCTAAATTCACGGGGTCATAACTATCTTCCCAAATACGAGTGATTGCTTGTTGCAGCTCTTGAAGTCCATGCAATACTTCTGCTGATTCTCGAATCCGCTCATCCTTGGTAAGACCCTTCAACAGGCTAAGAAGTGACTTCAGTACAAGATCATGGCCTTGCCTAGAATAATCATCCATGACGCCGAACAGTAGCGGGATGACTTCAACTTCTAAGAGCTGAGTCATCAGTTCAGACTGCTTTCGTAACGTGTCTCCGAGGTGAACTCCCATTGATGTCGCCCGCAAATGATCTTTCCCATTAATGATCTCAGAATCAAGGAACTGAATCAATCGATGAATGAGGTCCAAACACATTCTGCAGATGGAAGCGCTATCGACTTTCTTCTTGCAGATACGGAGTATTGTTGTCGCCGCTCCAACTTCCAGGAGCTGGACCACTGTTTCTCTAGATGTCTCGGACTCCAATATCATCGTGATTAATAATTCAAGACCACTACGAGTGATTGATTCATCAATGAGGTGCAGCTTCAGGCAAGTCAGCAGCAGTTCAACACCATCCAATTCGATAAGGTGCCGAAGTGGCAACTGGCGGCTCTCCTCGAAAACGTGCAATAGGACAAGTAGCGCTTTCCCTACCATAAAGCTGTGGCTCATGAACATTCGTATTATAGTAACAACTCCATTAATCGTGTCTTGGGCAGATTTTTCATCCAGCTCATCAACTTTGTCAACGATAGACAACACACTTTTAAGCCAGTTCCACGACATTCGAGTATTGCCCGAGTAAGGGGAGATGACAGTATTCAAAAGTGTCAGTATATCGCTGCGCGCTACCATTTTGAGATTGCCGGTGCTTGTCATGCCAATCAGACCGTGAAGTGTAGCTAAACATTCGTCAACAATTTCATATTCCGACTTCCAGTTTTGCAGTACATCAAGCAGCAGCTGCAGCAAAGACACAGGCGGGTCTTCCTCACCAGTTGCCGAAAACTCTGCGACAACACTGTTGCAGAATCTAGCAAGGTGACGTGCAAAAGGAAGTGACAAACTCTGGTGCAATGAACACGACGCGAGCAGAGAGCGCACCTCAATTCTCTGGTGTTGGAAAACTAACAGTGGGTTGATGAATGCCATCTGACCTAGAACTTGCATCACGGTGCAGATAGTCCCCGTTGTAATGGTATGGCGAATAAGTATTTCACATAGCGGAGGGACTAGATCGGACACGAAACCTCCATTCATCACCATGTCAGGATCATCCAAGACGAAGCTTAGCTGGTCGATGGCATCTCGTAGGCGACTATATACTAAAGGTTCCACAACACTTTTTCCGAAGTATTCAAGTTGATATAAGAGCAACCGTTCTCTCCGTCAGTGCACTGCACTACATTTCTGGAGCTTGAAATAAGGACTTCCCGAATTTCACTTTCTCGCAATGGGATTGAGCGTTTTGCTGGTTTTGCGCTGTCTGCAACTGGATCGGATATCTTTTGGGGTTTGCGTGCTGCCGCCATAACTTTCTGTCGAATAATGTACACTTGTTGAATAAATACGTCGGCCTCCTCGTAGGACCGTGCTGATGCAGGAACAACTTGAGTCCGACATTGCTGTATTAAGGGCAGAGTAACCGCTTTTGAGCCCAACGCAAAGAAATACTCCAAAACCATAAATCCCAGCCGAGACCGAGATGATTGCGCGTAATTTTCGACGAACACGAATAACAACTCGAGTGCACTGATAGCATTCTCGCATGCCAGGTCTGCTCCATATCCAGCAAGACAACAGCAGATTTCTAGTGCTAAAAGAATATTTCCTTGATCCTGGGACGGAGCGCACATTACACTGTACAAGGTGTCCACACCTCCCAAGTCGGAGCATAACACTGCACAGTGTTTTCGCCTTGCAAACATTTTAACCGCTTTGAGGGCGCTGTGAAGCATTTCACCACCAGAAGCTTCTCCCCATTCCCGCCGGTATGTGTCACCAATTCTTCCTGCTAGATTTCTCTTAATAATGGTTAAAATCGCAGTTAATTCAATGTCTTCAACGCGCTGCTCTTTGTGTCGAATATCATCGACGTGATCGAAAAGAAACGTCATGACTAACGCGTGAATGCCGCTGGTGGGGGCAGAGCGCGCTAGTCCAAATAGATAGGGTAGACCTTGGGGAGAGCTAACACCGATTCTAAGAGTGCTTCCTGCGACCATTTATCAGCCGAAAAGATTTTCAAAAGCTCTGCTACGCTCTCCACCTCACTGCTGTCCCAGCGAACAGCATACACCATTTGAAGCGACGAAAAACACTTCAATAGGCTTTTTTCAGACGTGGCGCTCGTATAAGACTAACCGTGAATCTGTGCATCGATTTAAGCAAAATACTCCTGGTTGCATCAATGAATAACCATGCTGCCGCACGAATGGATGGCGAGAGGTAAATCGCAACCGCCAAGTCAATGTAAGCCGCTAAAGCGTCATCGGAAATCCAAGTCGGGTTAAGCAGCGATCGTGCAGCGAGAACTGCTTTCTCGGCTTCGCTTTTTCTGAATTGACCTTCCCGACAGCAAACTCAGTGATTTTTAAGTGCATATATACTACAATGGAGTAATCAATAGCATTAAAACTGGGAGCCACACTGAATAGTTCACAGAAAGCAAGTCCAGACTGAGTGATTGCCTGCAAGGAACAATCGACTCCGGTTTGAGAGGTATCCAATATGAGCTGCCCATACTTTAAACTCAGCTGGGTGACGGTATCCGAAATGTACTTTGTCACGCTGGATCCGATAGCCACTGTAGTTTTCTCATTGACCAAGCGCTCAGTTTGTTGCCGTAGCTTTACAAACAGCTCACTACAGGTTTCGCGCCAGTCATTTGCATCTCCAGTGGATTGCATAAACTCCAAGCAGCCCGTGAAACCTTTCCAATCTAGGTGACGAGGGTCCTGTTCTAGAATGTCAACGAAACTTATCAGCATCGTTAAAGGATTTGAAGACAGTCCCATGAACGTTTCGACATGGAATAAACCATGTGACTGGCTCATAGCCCTCAAAATCTCCAGGCACCATATTTGGCAGAATTTCTTCGCCGCACCTGGTGTGCCAATGCATATTTCGAGTATTCGCCGCGTCACTTGATGATGAATGATCACGCGAGCGTGCTCCGCACCAAGGTTCAAGCAATGTTGTAGTACAGTCCCAGTGGATTGTAGTACATCCTCAATCAGAACTACCTTTGACAGACCATACCTGTCTTCTGACAGCACACTATCCAGCGCCTCTAGGCACAAGTACGCCAAAATTTCCCCTCCATTTTCTACAAACCGAATGGAAAATAGCTTCTCTGCAAAACCAGAAATGAGGGCGGATACTGTACCCAGCAGTGCAGCACCAACATTGTAGTCTTCCGACTGCGTATGGCTTGGATTACCTTGAATCAATTCCCACAGCACACGCTGTAGTTCACTGGCATGGGAAGATGCCAATATCACATCTCTGCAATCGCTGCAACGAAGTATATACGTGAGTGCTCTCAGTAGCTCCACCAATAACGCAGGTTCTAGAATCGTGTAACCAGATACGACTCTGAGGAAAACAAACTCGACAATCAATGTCACCTCACTTGATTCGCGATCTACTATAGCCGGTATCCAGCGCAATGAATGCCAAATTGTATCCTCTGCTAGAAGACACAGCACACTATTAATCGCCTCTTCCCGCTGTGATGCTGAAATTAGTTGACTGGCCAAACATCCAAGCTCAAGAAAAATGGGGCACACGATCTCAAGGTCGGCGCGTAGTCGCTGAAAACTTCGAGCATAGCAGCAAGATCTCTAAAGAGACGGTGATTACCTATATCACCGAATATAGTCTTTGCTTGCGTGGACAAGAGTAGCGTCTTTAAAGCCGTGAAATCTTCAGCCATTTGCAGCATTGTGTCGCTCTTGGCTACTCCACTCATTGTAATGCATCTCTTCAGCCGATTTATCAACCTGGTTACGTAGGCAGGTGTTGCAAAACTTGAAGCAGCGTTGTACAACTGCACGAGATGATCCCACGCGGTAATAGAATGGGAGAGTGACAGGACTCCGATAAGCTTCCCAATCACGCCAAGGCATCTCGAGACGAGGGTATCCGACAATGAAGCACTCATTTTTGCTATCTCCCCAGTATTTTAAATGCGCCAACGCACTCAGCTTCGAGGAGTGTACAGCAACTAGGATGTTGCATCGAACTCTCCAATGTTGTAAGTATCACTTTCATTAACTTCAAGTGTTGTCCGTTTGCCTCGGTCGACCGATTTCCGCGAGACAGCACAGAAAGCGTGGTAGCAAACATTACCTCCATGGTCCCCTGCAGCGTTGAACTTCTCTGCATAGTCGAGGTGACCACTGCTATCCACCGACTCTCCATTTCTCCACTAATGGGTATTGCAAATTCCAGTACAGATCGAAGCAACCGATACCCATTGTCCACGAGTAGCGGTGGACATTTACGCAATCGCAGCGATTCCTCCAAACATCCAATAATCACGTCGACAACTCCACAATCAATCAATTGAGATCGGACAATCTGTCCATCAACTAGTTTGCGAGTGGATTCAATCGTCAAAGTTGGTTCAGATTGAGCCATGGTATCGGTGGATACAATAGAGTTGAGCGCATAGAAGCAGGCCATTGCAAGGTGAGCAAATGCGGCTTCACTGCTTGCAGCTAAGTCCTGCTTTGCGCAGCGCAGCATGCCAACGATACACCGAATAGCCCCTTCCTCGATTAAATGAGGGAGCAGTGATTTAACAGATGACAATGCTCCCACTACACAGCAGCATGCATGTAACGCATCGTTCGATATTGTCTGGGTCAAAGCATAAAGCGTGAGTTGCCAATATATCCAGTGCGCTTCTTTAATGTAATCTTACGGAGGTATTGAATGAAAGTCCCTCCAAGGCATGAATATGCGACTCGAGTGTGCTCAGGTTCCTAGATACATCAAGTTCGTGAGCCACATCAGCGATTATCAACCGAGCATTCGATCCAGCTAGCTCAGTAGGGCTCCATTGGTAAGCGCACATCGCTTTGGACACGACTTGTAGAACACCTTGGTCAATAAATGCTGATCTACTGCTGCTGTTCATCTTCAACGCTTGTTAGAAACAGAATTCAACAGGATTAGCTGAAAGCTCCTTCTTACCAACGTGTTAACCACAACACATAGCATTTCAACGGTGAAAAGACGATCCAATAGCTTCGAGCGCATTATACGCATAATCCCTCGGACATTTTGGCTTGATAAAAGCGCTTGGTCACGGGATTTCTGATGACAGAGTTGTGCCAGTGCGTTGACGGACTCAAGCTGGTTGGAGTGGTTAGCCTCTTGTGTAAGCATTACGTCTGCGATCAAGTCACAGAGATCGCTAAAAACCACCAATCATCCATTATTACTCAGTTGGAATAATAGATACCACAATACAATACTACTCACGATGATAGCGCCGTTAATTGAACAGTAGCTATGGTGGAGATAAGGATAATAGCCTTTCGTGTACTGTGTGGAAGCTACATACAAAGTAACAATGTCAGGGATATCGGTATGCAGGATTATTGATGGTCTCGGGAGCACCTACCATATGATGTTTATTGAGTATAGACTGGAAGATAGCAACAGCGTTGCTGTTGTTCAATGACACAAGGAAACCCTTGTTGTCACAAACCGCAGATCCAATTAGTTTCTCGTATGCATACCAGTCGAGATTAGTAGTCGTACCTCGCACTGGGATAGCGCTTCAATCGCTGACAAAAGATAATACACAAGCTCGTCGCTGCCATCTGTGCATCTTGCACCGATTACTTCAATCCACTTGCTCATTCCAGTACTGGTGACTTGCATTTCAGCCCACATTTCGTTAGGCCAGTGCATCGCAATATAATAAATTGACTGCGCGAGCGCTGTTTCGATGGGTGTGCTTGATATGACATCTGCTGATGCAAATAAGTTTGCCAGTATTGTTTCCCCTCCATTTTGTAGTAAAGTGCAAGCTTCGTCCCTGCTCGCATCATAAGCCATTTATCAAGACATGGTAGCCTGGGTCGTGCTGCCACAATAGAGACAAACCTCCATACTACGGCTAATACCATCCTCATCGCTATTGCGTGAAATACATCCATTTGAGCATTGGTGTAGCTGCTTACACACAAACCCAACGGGAAACATTAGTCACTACTAAAGGATAGTAATATAATAATATTGCACCACTCAACGTACGGTCTGGCAGGACACTGTACGAGGTCAGCTAGTCGAGTCAAAGAGTTGTGAATTTCGTCTGCGAGGGAGCTTGAAGCAGTTTTTCGGTATATTGTTTGTGGATCTGCGAACAAAATCTAGTTAGCACAGTGTACCTTTGCAGCAGACGATATACATTTGTGCATAGCGACTACATACATTTTCGAGGCTCGTTTGAAGTTGATGGTGATGAAGTCCCGCAGCTAGAATTGGTGCAGAAAAGCCAAGATAGAACGCTGAAGGTGTACCAGAAGTCGAATTGAATATCCTGCAAATTTTTAAGTATGTGTTAAAACATCCGGATAGAATTCGCCATAAGTATGCATGCACTACTTTACCGAAAGAGAACCGCCAATGCAGCAGAAGCAAAAGAAGTATTATACGCAGATGGTTGCCGATAGTACTGATCCAACGTCTTCAAAACGACGTTCGCACTTGCGGCAGCGACCGGGAGGACGGAGTTTGCTCGAAAAAGCAGCTCTAAGCACGTCACGCATTCCTGCTCGAGACTATTGTCCTGGGATTTCGTGAGCTATCAGTGGAGCAAAGTTCAGCATAGCGGTCAACACGATACGGACTTTCACCCCCAAGCAATTTAGCCAGAGCGACATCCTAGGGAGCGTACCATAGCATGTGCCGTGGTTGACACCTGTTGATTCCATTGCTTATTGTCGGTCAAATCTATGTAGACCACGAGCACTGATTGCAGGTGAATTCCGCTTTGAACACACGCAGGCTGATCAAGGTATTGCACGTTGTGGACAATCTTTTCAATGACGTTGGAAATACCTAATACGAACACAAAAAGCAGGGGTGTTATTAACCAGCACAAAAACACCATGAATGCATATCGATAGCATACCGGCTTCGTATATCGCAGTCGCCGCAGGCGCTTTTGCATACTTTACCATTGCTATCATTAGTTGAAAGCATGACTTTTCAAAGCTAGGTTTGTCCAAGTTGTCCAGCATTGCTCGCACAATATTCTTTAGCATTCCTTCTTCGATGAATGGCTTGATGCATTGGGCGAACTCCATGTCGTTTTCGCCTGCTGTCTCTGCTGATAATTCTTGACAGAGGAATTGAATACCGCGTCGTAGAACAGGATAAACATCTTGGTATTCCGAAATAGAGGTGATCAGGGCAGTAATTCTCGCTGGTATTACAGAGCCCACTTCCTGGTTTACGCTCATGTCCACCTCATCTTTGATCGCGTTGGCTGAACCTTTTCAGCATCACCCATCGTGCCCAGACCTAACATCACACGACTTTTCAAACGACCACCGATAAACTTGCAAAGCGCCGCACGCTGTTATTTTCATAAACCCGTTATGATTCTACCATGGGTATCAGTCGGAACGCCAAATCACAGGCACCTCATCCGTGCGAAATCTAACGATAGAAGTATACAAATTAGCACTGGTTTGCGTAGGTTTGGCGATAGCTAAGGAAATGAGAAGGTACCTTTGCGTGCATGTAGCTTCCTTCATTGGCGTGGTTTGACCGTATTGAAATTGGAGAACACCTGCCTGGGCAATCATCGCGCCGTTATCGATGCAATAGCGATGGTCCATGGCACAAACACGTCCATTGCGCTCCTTAGCCATGATTCCCATCATTTCCTGGAGACGCAGGTTGCCTATCAAACCAAAGCAACAGTGTTGGCTTTAATAAATCGAAAATCACCAACACACACATTTAGTACGTACATCCGACACCGCCAACGATAAGAACTTCCGATTGACCACAGTGGGCCATAGCACGTTCCGTGATTTCCACCTATAGGAAGAACCGACAAGACGTATATCACGAGTTAGCTTTTGGCTGGGTGATTCAAGCAGCCTACACAGTCAAATAACGCACCAGCATGGCGAAAATTGTTTCTTGCAGCGAATAGCATAAGTCTGCCTTAGTGCATTCTCCGGATTTAATCTTGTCCCTGGAGACGACATCGTGTTTAGGCCACTGTTAGTTAGTATTGCACTTTGAGAGCTGCAAAGTAAGGAGTCACGTACTTCGCTTCCTTCTCGATAAACGTCGAGATACCCGAAAAGACACATCCATACCCTTCACAATGTACGGTAGCTCAATGAACTTCTTACCCCTAGATGGCAATAATCAAGCACACAGACGTCAGCCAAAACTCAACAGATTTTATCGTTTCAACACACATACTCTCGCGCCAAGACTTCAATATTGTAGCCTGGACTAGGGTCGTTCGAAAGCTCGAGCACCCGTGCAAAGCGATCCAGACAATTACCCACAGCGATATCGATCGTCTCGCCAAAAATGCGATAGCTGCAACAATATCAAATAGCAAGACAGCAACGGTCAGAATCACATTGGCACCAATTCCATCACTAATATAACTGGAAAATGCATCCAACCATTGCATCGAGTAGGCAATGACCTGAGTGTTGCCTCCGCTGACGTACAGCACAACTGGATTGGCAGCCTTGGTCACCGTCCTGCCCATTTCAATATCTAAAAACATTGCAACATAAATTTCCAATCATTTTAAAATCAAAAAGCTAAAGCATAATGTCAACATACGTCCAACGCAGTGGTTGACGCCAATCAGCGGCTTGTTCCACAGCAGCGACAGCATGCGGGCGCACACAGCGGCGGAGCGCAGCGGCCCGCCCATCCCTGGGCCTTTCGTGTAGCTGATGCAGTCCAATTGCTGTGGAGAAACCTTCGCCTCCGCCAGACACGCGCGCACGACGCCCACCGCGTGGTTCTGGTGATGCCACGCCGTCTCGCGGGGCAGAAAGCCCTGGCCAGGAGGAGTGATGTACGTCTTGCGAGGGTTCGCCAGGATCTCCGTCTCTCCGTCTGCGCGGTAACGGATGATGCCTACGCCGAGCTTGTTGGCGCTGCCTTCGATGCCCATGACGAGCACGTCGCCATCCTTCCGCACTGGAGGCAAGTTCATGCTTTTTGACAAGTGATTGCTGGCCAAGATGGATCGGATATGATTCGTTGAAACGGTTTTAAACGAATCGCACGTCGTATCAAATACGGAGTGCATTTGATTGGATATTAAAAGCATACTAGCTTCAGTATGTTTTGTTGGCGACGTTTCAAGATACACCACACATTCGAGCAGCTCCGGTATCCTGATGAGGTCACTCGTCGTGGCGTGTGTGGCTATAGCTGCTTCTTGCTGGACACTACAAGTTCGTGCCGATTTCAATGAGTGTCTGGGCGTGGAGATGGCATCGTTGCTGAGCATTCCATCCTGTAAGGAGCTCCTGGACACGTGCGAACTGGGTGTGCACACACTCAACCAGAAACTAGGCAACACGAACGCTGAGACGCTGAGTCCCGTGAGTATCATCTCTGCCAGTGAGTCAAAGAAGCTGGCGGCCAACAGCACAAAGATCGCCATGTTGGTGCAACTGGCACCGCTCACAGAGTGCCTCCGAGAATCAGTGGCCCCCGGAGGCATGGAGAGGTAGCGAGTGGATGTATTGCCAACGGTTGTGAGATGAGGGTTATAATTGTTGTGAGTTGTGTTTAGATGCAAGTTTAATATGACTAAAGTGGAGTTCTACAGCATCCTTTTGACGGAGGAAGCGGCATCCAGTTGGAAGCTGGAAGGCTACCAGCGTCATACACTCTCAGGTGGAAGATCAAACTACACCTGGATGACCTGCTGTATTTGTGCTTGTGCTAACTCATTTTTGTTTTCAAAGACGACGAACGAGCGCAGATTGTAGACGAGTACAGCACCGGCAAATTCTACGGCAGCAAACTCGCAATTGGCATTTTTGATGAGCCGGACTTACCTTTCGAGGCCAATTCCCAAGAGAACCCATTGCGGCCGAACATGGCGGCAATAGCTGCTTCTATCTCCGGTTTGCTTTGTCTGGGTCTGGTGCTGCACCACCGAAAGCGTCTTCAGAATGGGTATGCTCCGATCCACCTTCCGACAGGAGGTCACGTCCAAGGGAAAAAGGCGACCAAAGAGGCTCCTGAGGAAAGGTCTCTTCGCCCAGCTGATGCAGTGGATAGCTGCACCGAAGGCCAGACATTTAAACAGGAAGCTAACGAGCGTTTCGCCGTTTAAATGCTCAAGATCATAGTCAAGTACAGCAACGTCACGATTCGTAGCGTGGCCAACTCCTTTAACACACGGCTCAATGGGATGGATGTAAAACAGAAATTATCGCCTTGATGCTGTGCCTCTCGGTGTTCTCCTGTCTACTTCTTCTTGAAAATTCCAAAGTAAATCAGCAGGAGGATAGCGATGATAATGAATCCTGCTGCAATCGAGAGTGCCATTCGCTGGCGTTTGTCGCGAGCCGACATGCGGCCCACGATATTGCCTCCGCGGCGTGCCATGTCGTTCACCCCTTTCACTTTGGCATGTGTGGCTTCAATCTTTTCTCGGTTTCTGCCGAGCTCCTCACCAATGGCCAGTGCTGCAAATTCAGACAGGATGTACACAATTATTATTCATCATCCTGTAAAATGGAAGGACACTCTTTTGCGCTTGCGACACTCCACGTACCAACTTCCTCTGTGTCGGCAATCTCCTTCCGTGCAGCTGCAAGCTTGTCTGTCGTCCCCTTCATTCTATAGCAGCAAAACGCATCACCTTAGCGACTTCAGCAATCGGTCAGGTGGTTACCATAGACGATTACGTACTTATTCGTTGCTGCTGTCATTCGACTGCGGTGCTCTGCCGAGGCCTATTATCCAGTTAACACATTAAAAATCAATCGACGTCAGCGAATGCAAGAATTCTGTTGTGCACCACACCAGCGCCTTACTGCATTGCCATCCCGATCTCCAAAAGTCCTTCTCGCTCCTCCTTCTCGCGAATACGCTTGTGATCGGCCGACAGCGACGCCAGACTTTTCTTGTACTGGTCCACCTTCTTGGACAGTTCACGGCGAGTGGCTGCATCCAGACTCCTCACCTCCAGCTCCATCTGCTGGATCTATAAAGCACCAGAACGTAGCAAACCCCATCAGTAAGTGACCTTAACGCCATAACGAAAGCCTTAACTGCGTACCAGCTGCGTGGCTTGAGTCAAGAGGTCCCCTACATGCACGATGCCAGACTTTTTCTTCTCTGTAGCAACCGCCAATATCACTTAACACATACATTACCCAGGTCATAAACACCTCGGTTACGAACCTTTTTCATCCTCGTACGACGCGATCTCGCTGAGTTTCTTCGAGATGTCCCCAGTCAGAGTGCGATACTCCTCATCATAGCCGTCGAAGATGGTGGTCATCGATGCCTCACCACGTGCAGGGGCTTGAGTCTTAGCGGCACTTCCTTCCTGCTGAAATAGCTAGAAAAATCAAGTCTTGTCTGTTTTTAGCCAAATTCGTGCCGATTAATTGGGTCCAGGGTGGTTGTGCCTATTTTATAGGTCGATTTTTGGGTACGCCATTCACCGGATCCAATACGTGGCGCTCACTCTGCAACTTGACGACTCTCCACTCACAGCTCTAGTGCAATTGCAATGCGACTGTCTGTGCTGACGCTATTGTTCGTGGCTCTGGCCTTGCTGGCCACGGTTTCCTTCGCCGACGACAGCGTGGAAGAGGTGGCAGTCGACGTGGACAGCGACCTGCTTGTCGAGGAAGAGGAGACGCTGCAGACTGAGCCCGTGGCCGAGCAGCCTGAAGCTGTGCCAGCGCACGAAGTGGACCCTCGGTTGACCCCCGAAGTGATCGAGAAAATCTTCTCCAAGCTCACGGCCAAGTGCCTCAAGCAGGTGCAGGAGAACCCGACGGACCCGTCGCAGATGTCGGAGCGTTGCCGTTCGGAGGTGGCGCGTCGTGTGCAGCGCTACTTGGCGCGTCTTGACGCCGAGGAGAAGGGCGAGACGAAGGAGAAGAGCAGCGACAAACCGGCCAAGAAGAAACGCCGCAGCCGCAAGAGCAAGAAGCAAACGCGTGCCCAGCGTGAAGCTGCAGCGGCGCTCAAGAAGGAAGAGGAGTACCAGCAGACGCTGCAGACCATCCTCGGTTTCGTCCTGACACTCGTGGCTGTCATTGCCGGCGCCATGTTATTCATTAACCGCAAGCTCAAGGCTGCCGGCATGTACGTCCCCGACCCAGACGCAAAAGCCACCTGCCGTAACTAGTCGTAAATGATGAAGTGCAATACATTCCGCTTGCGTTTGAAATATGCATTCATGCTGGTCTTCTTGCCATTTTTTAAGCGGCTTAATAGCCAGGTGTCTAGAGATTATTTCTTAATGATGTCCTACAGAGCTACACGGGATGCGTGGTGCGATATAGCCAACGCACGGTGCAACCAGCAAGTTATTAGACGACGTCTTCAGTGGATCCATGCTTGTTGACTCCATTTTGAGAGATGATCAGCGGAGAAATTTCACCTTGCTTGATCCCGTTAATGGAGCTGTTCTTTACAGGATCGCAGTGCTCCGTGTGCTTTTCTGATAATACAATGATGCCACCCACCGTCGTTGCGATGCTAAGAGGGTACACAATCAATTGCCACCAGGAGTTCATGCCTGAAATCTCGTGGAAGAAAATCACGCCGGAAACGGAGCCGATTAGGATGAGCAATGCCTGATAAATTGCCACGAGATAGAGCGCGTCGTACTCCCGCAGACCGAGGTCGAGCACGTAGATGCCACCGCCTGCTGAAGACAATGCTGCTACGAAGATGATATAAGTCTCAGGATTTGACCAAATGGCTCCGCCTTCGGCGAGGAGTTCCACTGAGGCCTGCAAACGCGAATGCAAACAAGAGCTTTCATGAGCACGAATAGCAAGAAAGCAAAACGATATTCGCACATTGACACTTACCTTCAGGAAGAAGAGGTTGCCTCCAATGAGACCAGAGAGCGCGCCGAATGCGAATCGCCTCCACCCACTCCTTTTCTCTAGGTTGCAAATCATCCACACCAGCTGCAATTGCAACAGGTTCACATCATTAGCATCACAACAATCGCATCACTCACAGAGCTCATCTACCGCACCAATGCTGCTGTACACGCTGCAAAAACGCCGTATTCGATGAAAATACGACTCCGGAACAGTGCAAAGAGCTCATCGCTATGGTGTGTCGGTGTATCGTGACTTCCAGAGATGCCCACAAGCATGCATCCAACCAGGATGACTGCTGATCCTCTCAGGTCATGAGTTGACACCTTCTCGTTGAGTAGATACGGCGACAACACGATGTTCCACACGACGCTAAAGCCCGCCATTGGTGCCAGGATGGACTGCACACCAAGAGACACAACAGCACAAACGTCAGTACGCCACGTGAGACTTTGCAGATTGCACCCAGAGCTTCGCACCTGTGCTGCATACGCGTAACTCATGGCGTCGAACACAGGGTTCAGCAAGAACACGCATATTGTCGCCGCCAGCTTCACCGAGATGGCCTGGGCCGATGTGTGCGACAGCTTGAGCAGCACCTTGCCCAGCGTGCCGAAGAGCGTGGCGGTCAGCGACAGCGAGACGCCGATGACCCACAGGTGCGCTGTCATTAGGCTTCACGTGGCCAAATATAACCTTATCGGAGACTGCCAGCTGGCTGCTGGACGATCGACTGCGCGCCGGAAGAGAGCGAATGACCACGCGAACGCAGGCGCCGTTGCGAACTGACTACAGTGACGTGTGTTTCCTCTTAAACGTCATATATCCCATCATATAGACTTCGTCTGCAAACGAAAATGGCTTCAACGAAATCAATCTATTCACGGCGGTGGAGTGACTCAGTATGAAGCAAGGCCATCACACACACGTAGTGCCTTTGCAGTCTAATAGATAATAGCTCGAAGGCATATCGCTCAGATCTATTGTTGCCAACAACTTGTTGTCAATACATGCACGAGAGTTTCTGTAATGGGCCAGCAATGAACGCGCGGTACCGCCAACGAACGACAACAATTCCAGCCATATCCGTTGAGTCACATTCGATGGCTGAGTGAGTCGACCGACGACTGCTGTCTGCTGAGTTGTCCAGGCCTGTGGTGACAACAACGTCTGAAAAGGTTCTTGGAAACCAAACACACGGTTCAACAACTGCATCGAAACGACAAATTATCATAAAGGAAAATAGCTGGTCCTGAGCGGAAGCTCGGGTACTACACAACTGACGATCATCACCTGGCTTGGCAGCCACAGCTTAAACCGAAACATGCCCCGAGTTATTGGCAAACGTGCCTTCCTCCTCGTCCTCATCGTCGTTCGCGTCCGAGTCGGAATCGTTCAAGCAATCCTTGCCGTCAGAGGAGGTGTCTTTACCTTCAGCTGCAGTGACGCCAGCTTCCACATCGACATCAAGGTCAGCAGAGTCCTCTAAGACCGAGTCCATGCCGTCCTTCTGGTTCTGACGTTGGGCAACCACCAGACCCACAACCCCGACGATCGCGGCGACGGCGCCAATGATTCCGCAGATCATCACAACCGGACCGTACGTGTCGAGAATCGACTTCTTGTCGGGTGAAGTGCTGCTGAGCTTCGTCACGACCTCTGTCGCCTCGCTGGCCGTATCAATGATTTCCTTTTCGTTCGGAATGGCTTCCTTGGTCTCCTCCTTTGTATTGTCATTGGTCGTCGCAGACGCCTTTTTGCCTTTGATCTTGACACTGGCATGGTTATACTCCACCACAGTCTCATCCATAGGAGACTCCTTCTCCTTCTTCTTCTTGTGCTTCTCCTTCGACTTCTCCTTCGACTGGATGCGGACACTTCCGTGGTCGTAGTTGCGCACAACTTCACCGTCCTCAGAAACTTCCTCCTCCGCCTCCTTGCCGCGGCTTTTGTGCTTGTGCTTGTGCTTGTGCTTCTTCACGACCTTCTTCTTTTCTGGCGCAGCTTCAGTCTCTTTCCCGTGCAGCTGGACGTGCACCTTCACAACGTCCTCCCTCAGCTCACGGACGGGCGAGTTCACCGCATTGTGAACGTCCGCGAGAGGCACGAGCTCAGCACTAACGCTCGTACTCGGCACTCCTGACAGGACAACCGCCGTGGCGGCACAGAACAGCACCAAGCTACGAGAGAACACCATGATCTTCCTTCGTTCAGTTCACAACTGTTGGGTTTCGTGCAGGGGTCCCATGGGTTCCAAATACCAGATCAAAACCTGATTTCAGCGGATATACAAGGGTATTTATTAACAAAGGTTTTGTATACAGGAATAACATTACTCCTTGACATTTGAATACATAATATAAGAAGATATCATTTATTAGAGATCACTTCGAAAGCAGTGGTCCAAAAGTCTTGGCTAGATTGAAGTGACTGCATTATCCTCTCCTCTCAGTGGTGCTGCAGGGATTCCCCACGCATAGGAAGCGTACGAGAGATGGTTGTCAGCTCCCCACCCGCCGTACAATTTCTCTGCCCATGGACACTTTTTCTCCATGCCAGCACCAGCTGCGACTAGGAAAGGCATAAAGTGGTCAGCTCTCGGATGTGCTTCCAGAGCGCCAGGAGCAGAATCCCAAGCTAGTAGATGCTCTTGCCTTTGCGTATACGTTAGGTCAGACTCCCCTTCGGTTTTTGTTAGGACAAGGTCCAACCATTCTTGAAAGTCGAGCCCTGACTGCGGGATATCGTCGCCGTGTCCAGGCAAGCCGTGGGTTGCTTGACCCGAGCAGATAATCAAAGTGTCCTGGTCGCGCAACGGAGCTAAAGCTCTGCCTAGCTCGAAATGAGCGCGCGCATTCAACTTCCAATTGATCGACAGCGTCACGACAGGAATGTCAGCTTGGCGGCGGATCAAGGTCATCGGCACGAAAGCTGCGTGGTCGAACGCTCGCAGTACTTGTGTCGCCTTGATCTTGCTCCTGGACAGCAGTGCACTCACCTCATTGGCAAAGTCGCTGTCCCCTTTCGCGGCGTACACCGCCTTGTACGCTTCTGGAGGGAACCCTTCGTAGTCGTACAGCATCCCTGGAGCAGGCGACTTGGAGATTTCAAACCCAACGCGGTACGTTTCCCAGTGAGCGGACACCAAGAGGATCTGCTTGGGCTTGTTCGCACCACCAGGATACAACTTCTTAAAGATGGAGGCGACGTTGCGTGCAGGTTTGCTGGAGCGATTTTCCACGCCATGCTTCAGTAGCCACAACGGTCCAGGGCCGTGGGAGACAGCAAGCACTGGGTGGTGGTGGACGTCGTCGGCGTCATCGGTGTTCGTCTGCTGTCGTGCCATGGAGTTGGAGACTGTGCGAATGGCACATGATGTTGCCTTTCAAACCGATCATTGACGATTCGCTTTCGCAGCACTTGATTGGCTAATGGACATCTGATTGCGTATGGCTACATTTGCAGAAACATGGCTACACTTGAAAGCATGGCTACATTTGGGGAAACATGGCTACATTGAAGACATGGCTACGTTATCACGTTCGTCTACAAGATCGGCGATTTGTAGACGATTATGCAAGGTGGATCTTTTCAGTGTGCGACGAGGTTGGTTGTAGCATACCGTACACGATGTCCGCGGATAGTTCGATCGGCGCATCCTGTTGCTCTATATGCTTCGATCGCAAAACCTGAAGAGTCCAAACCAAAATTATCTTAGCTCAACAGATAGTACGCACGACAAAAGTACAAGTAGCCAGGAGCAAGTGCCCCATAAAGGCAGTCAGGAAAATAGGAGTACCTTCTTGAGATCCGGGATTGAAGCCTCGCGAATTTCGTGATCTCTCCAGACGAAATCGTCGCCAAACTCGTGGTAGTAACGACTGTCGACTAGCTTGATGTTCTGCTTGCAACCACCCCCAGCTATTAGAGTACAATACAGCGCTCTAGGTCATCACGCTGCAAGTTACCTTATCGTCAATTCTGCAGTAATATCTACACAGCAGTAGGAAACCAAACTCCATAGCTCGCTGTGAAGCGTTGATTCAAACTCGGTCAATGTGGTTGATTTTCTCGAAATTTAAGCAAAAATGCTCACTTACCGCTCGAACCTCGATGTAGATCTCACCAAGGTCTCGGATATCGTCTGAGGTCGTCATACATTCGTTAGTTGTCGACGATAACTTATCGTGTGTGCACCATACGTAATGCATTCAACTCGACGTACCTTCGAACAAAATCACTCGGTCGTAGAACAGGATCGCGACCTGCTGCTGCAGCTTGTCGAGAGGGAGCTTCTCTGACGTAGTGTCAATCTTCACAGGAGATCCCTACAAGAAAGTTTCTGTCGTGAATGTGTGGCATTGTGAACATGCTCAGCAGTGGCGCATAATCACCTCGTGGGCTACGGTTCCCATGTAGGTTGTGCTGACAGCATAAAAACGCAATTAGTTGTTGTGATTAAAGCAACTAGCTTAAAAGGATAAACATGGCTGCTCACCTGTACGTGAAATCAAACGACGATGGCTTCCAATGATCTCTAAAGCTCACACACCGTTAGTCTCCCAACTGCGCATGCATGAAGCCCCACATACACCTGCAGTAGCACTCCCCACTTACGTAGCCCCTGCATGGTCCTGCATCCACGTATGTAGTGCCTCTCTTGCATCGAAGTGGATCGACAACCCGCATGCCGGGTAGTCCACTTGGAGGGCACTGTCGGCAAACACTACTTCAGGCAACGGGATTGCAGGCGCGAGGTGCAGCTCTGCAGACAGTTGGTCGCGCTGCGCAGAGCTCATCGCGGGCGCCTTCCGACAAGAGAAGCTCCATCCGCTGATCTCATGGGAAGCCTCGATGGCTGGTGGGTTCGTGCTGTGCTGCGGAGACGACGAGCTGCTCATTGCAGTCTCAGTGCACCAGGCCCGTATGTTTCGACACGAAGCTGCCAGCCTGTGGTCTGCTCAGCTCCTGGGGATTTGCCGTCAAACGACAGCACACAGCCGCACTGCCCTCTGGTTGCTACGCAAGGTGTGGCCGATTTCACACGCCGCAGTCGATTGCCAGCGAAACGTGGCAGGCGGAGCGGCAGTTGGTGCGTCAGAATCCGTTGCGCTGCTGGTTCTCAGCGTATGGGGTCAGTTATCGCCCGGCAAAGATACTCGCTCGCATGTGACGGACGTCACGCAACGTGCGGACAGGCGAGCTTGCAGTTCTGCACTCGGATGACTGGATTGGCTCGTCGTATGTGGCTACACCCTACCCTCAACATGACGCGGCGCTGTCACGCTTGGGCGAAAGGGCATTTATCGTCAAATCGAGTAAGAGGCGTCAGCCAATCACAGGAGCGAAAACCGTCTTTTAACTCAAACGTTTCGACCTGTTGACGGCCATGGACGCTGGCAGTAGACGCTGTTGTTGCCAGCTCAAAGCTTGCCGACGTTCGGCAGGCTCTGTGGAGGAGATATCGCTGGACATTCATCTGCTGGATGCGTCTACAAAAATATCTGTACGTCAACTTCAATGTCCTGGGACAGACGCGGCTAGGGTTTCTTTGTCATTTTTAATGCGAAATTCGCGAAACGTAGAGAGAATTTCCGCTTCAGCAGAGAAGACCCCGCGAGCGCTTTTCGGTGGTTTCTCCGGACGTTACGGTGCGAACAAGTATAGGCTCTATGCTCCCAGTCCAAACTCTGCCGCAGCTGGCGAATGAGACGGCACGCACTCGCTCGCTTGCTCGAAAATCCAGCTCTTTTACCCTACAAACGCAGCCTTACAAATGTGACGTTGGCGCTCCCTAGGAATTTTGCCAAGATGGTTTTTCGCCACGCTGATTGGTCCATGAGGTCAAGTCGTGATGGGTCGAAGAAGACTAGGGCTGTTTTCATACAAACGTCAAGTGTCCGCTTTTCTCTGTGAAGATGTTGCGTACCGGTACGTTCACCTATCCGTCGTCGGTTCGCACTGCGAGTCGCACGTCCTCGCTGGGCCAGAACCAACGTCCAAGACACGCGCTGACGGCATCTTCACTGCAGAAAAAGAAGCCGAGCCCAAGCCCGTGAGCAGACAGAGAGAGAGAGATGAGAGGTGACGGCGGCGTGGTCCTGCCGCCCAACGTGTTCGCGAAGCTGCCCTCGTATAACCCCTTCGTGGGCACGTTCCACCATGCCCCAAGGTGCGTATACACCGCAATTAACCTCGTTCAAACCTTGGACTCAAACAACGTATGTTGCCTATATTTACCAGTGCCGGAAACCGAGGAGCGGTGTATTTTTCCAGTGACATCGTCGACATGGCCGAGCTAGAGGAGCGGAAAAAGTTTCGGCACCACCCCTAACGGGGATCTTCCACTCCCTCCCGGGATACTACGACCCACTGCACAAACTGTCCGCCTGCCGTCGCGCCATGGCAGCCGACAGCATCTTCTCGGACACCGAGTCCATGCGCTCCTTCGTGGCGATGGACATCACAGACAGCGAAGACTTTGTGTCGTTGCAACAACCGAAACAGGCGTCGCGAATGTACAGCGACTCGAGGTGTATTGCGAACGTTGAGATGTCGCGCCCGCGTCGTTTTAGTGACGGAGACGCAGATCCTTTTTTGCCGGCAACAAAGCGACTTCGCCGAACAGCAAAAAGGATGGAGCTCTCGACCTCGACGAGTCTACCGACAGTGACATTGACGAAGTGCTGGCTGCATTAGAGCATCAGGCGCCGCTCGACCTCGCAGCTCAGAGCAAGAATGACGTTAGCGGTCTGCCACCTCGACGTCTATCGCATCCAAAGACGAGGAAATCGTCTGGAAATTCGTCGACAAGTACAGAGAGCGAAGGGTCATCGCCACTGCGGCATTTTGTATCGGAAACGCACGAGCGTGCCGAGCTGGGTAAATCTGCAGGGTGTTCGGAGCTTACGGACGGTTTTATTTCTACTGGAAAAGGGATTTTCCGAAAAGTAGGGTTCCGCTCTTCTTTGCATGAACGCCCAGGTGAAAAGGATAAGGGAAAAGCTGGAGCATCTTCGACAGTGCGACCTGGACTGCACCGCTCGCTAAGTGAAGGCGACTCCGACGATGATTTCAACAACGAGTACACTCAGGCAGCACCTAAAATCCCGGCGAATCCATTTGTGGCAAGGCGTCTGGACGATGGCGAAAAACTGCGTATCATGGCTATTCACCGTACAGGAAGACGCGATTCATTGGCACTGAAGGCAAAAGACGACAGCTATGGAAGTGACAGTGATGACGAGTTTAACCACCCAAAACCCTATTTTATTCACGAAAAGGCAGTGACGGAGCAGTATGAGCTCGTGGGTGAGGATCAGTTAGGTGACGGCTCTTATGCGGTGGTGAAGCCTGCCATTCGTCGTGTGAACGGGAAAGAAGTGGCAATTAAGCAGATTCACAAGCGCTTTTACGCGACGAAGCTGCCAAAAATGCTGTTAGTCGCGAAATCGAAATTCATCTGCGACTACGCCACAAACACATTGTGCGTTTGCACGAAGTATACGAGACGCCAGATTTTCTCTATCTGGTGATGGCAAAGGCGACTAAGGGCAACTTGAAAGCGCTGATGCAACGGAAACGGCAATTATCCGAATCGCTCTCTGGAAAGTTGTCGCAACAGATTGTTCGCGGTGTGCTGTTCCTTCATGACATGGGAGTGTTGCATTGTGACCTAAAGCCAGACAACATTCTACTGAGTGACGCAAAAATGTCTAACGCTGACAACGGCGATTCGAATTCTCCAGCAAATGGACGTCGATCTCCACCGAAGTCCGCCTTGGACCCACATGCTGACGTTAAGGTGTGCGATTACCAAATTGAGTTGTGCGATTTTGGTCTATCCGTGAAGGTGCCGGATGTTCGCTTTTACAAATTCACTGGTGACGTCCACAAAGTACCGTTCACGGGTGTCACTGGCACTTCTGGTTACATTGCGCCGGAGCTGCTCATGAAACAGTCTTACGGCAAACCGGTGGACATGTGGTCTGTCGGCATTATTATTTTCGAGATGTTGACGGGGTACCAACCGTTCTACCCGCCCCATGTGTGCATTGAGGAGGACGCGGATTTCTCGGACCGTGTGTGGAAGACGATCAGCGCTAACGCTAAGAACTTGGTTGAGGGGCTGTTGCAGCGTGACCCCGCCAAGCGACTAACTGCCGCGGAGGCACTGGCGCACCCCTGGTTCGAGTCGGCTATGTTTGCCATTTAGATGTGCCGACCAAACTGACAATGGATTGAACGAACACCGCCTGGATTTTAAGTGAAAGGGTAGTGCGGTGATTCCGACGTTTTGGCTTAAAAGAAGATAGCAAGCAAGTACAAAAGCGAAAGAGTATAATGCGAGAACTTGAATCGATTCCTATATCCAACTATCGACACATACACACGTACATGATGAGGATTTTCACGCTTATTGGGTGTTATTGGTAGCTTTCTTGCGGTTTTTGTCTGCCCATTGAAAGAAGTCACACCTCGCGTCCGGATTACCCTTCTCGCCCTGGACAATACACGAAGCGATGTTGTTAATCTCGCATGTAAAGTGGCCTTGAAGTTTTAGACCTTACCGTCGGCTTTGTGCATACGTAAAACTTGCGGCCCCAATTTTCGTTTACCTTTACAACTGACCGCAGCACCGTCGGCTGCCCACAATGACAGAAAGGAGCTGGAGGTGGCTTTCCACTGAGTACTTGTTGCCACTGCTGCCTTCCTTCTTCTGCAGTCTTGCACTTTTTCGTTAGGAAGTCCGCAAACGCAGAATCGTCGCCTCCCACACCTCCCATTACATCTTGATGCAGACTTGATACTTTCTTGGGTTCCTTCAGTGTAGAAGATAATTTGCGCTTGCCTTCAGGAGGGTTAAAGAATGATGTGATCGACTGCTGGCCGCGGCTTATCCGTTTCCGAGGTCTGGATGGACTTGTCATAGATCTCCGAGAAGGCATTACTGGGCTTGAAACACTTACAACGTTGGCATGGACTTCCTTGATCGCATCTTGCTTTTGCTCAAAGAACGTCTTGATGCTTTGTTGAGTACCTGAAAACTCGATGAAGTTCTTGGCACACAGTGCTGCAGTGATGCTGGTGTTACACTTGGCATCAGTCCCAAATTGCACGGCACACGAAATAACCACAGGGCAATGATCTGAGCCTTGGCGTTCTGGTTCTATGCTGTGCACTCAAAAACGAAGAATTAAGCCACATTTATGATTTCATGCAAATTCAACATCTCACCTGCATGAATTTACACAATCAAGTAGCGCGGGATCAACCAGAATATAGTCCAGTCTCGTCCCGTAGTTTGTCAAACGGGCACTGGTCAATGTGTTCCAGCACTACAACAAAAATGGCCGTAGAACACAGCTGTTAGAACAGTATGGAAGAAATGTGCAGTGATAAAAATTGTGTACCGTGAATGCCTTGGTCTGCGCAGGGTGAAAGTACCGAAACGTGTCGATGAGTATAGGCTGGTTAGATATGTTGTTCTCCGACTCCTTTACAGCCTGACTCTGTGGTGATGATGCACCCCCTTCTCGTCAGGCGTGCCAACAAAAGAGTCCATCCATCTTCTGCACGGATGGTCTGAAAAGGATACGCCTTCGATTCGGTATGCGCCCGGGTCACAGTGATCAATTTCACGATGTGCAATGTTAATATCCCCCTGCAGTTCAAGCGCACCAATGTCAACATCTGCACTCAGCACGAACTACTCGTGTAACAGGAATATCGTGACGAACCACAACAATAACGCGTTTGTTGGCCTCTTGCAAAGCTCTGACACGGTCTTCAAGCAGTGCGTGGAACTGTAATTTGTACTCCAAACGATCTTGCGAAGCCAGCGCAGGACAGTACGTGTTGATCAGCACGAACGCTTGATGGTCAGTGATGACACAACGGCCCTCAGACTCCAGATTGTTCACCAACTTTGAATTGAGCTGCAACAGCAGTATTAAGCTAAGTAAAAGTAATATCTCCATTGTACGTAACCTTGGAAGTCTCCCACTCACCTCCCGATGGATCGACCCAACGTGCCCCACACTGTCTTCCGTGCGCCACAAGCCTGTAAGACCTTCTTCCGCTGCGACGGTTGGCATCTCGCTCTTGCAGAACGTCACCACACCTGAATATCCTCCTCGTTGTCTGCAAAAGGAATAAAAGGCGTCATAGCCTGCATAGTATATTAGTTTTCGCCTTTGTTTATAACATATTCTTCAGTCATAGCGCAAGTACCTGGCGGTCTCACCAGTTCCTGATCCAGTTCCGACCGCGTCAGCTTCGTCTCTTGCAGGCAGACAATATCAGCGTCCAATCCATCTAAAAACTGCTTTAAACTCTGGTCCAGACGCTGCAGCACGGCACGCAACCCATTCACATTCCAGGTCATCAACCTCATCTTCATCTTCCACTTTCTAAAATCTAGTTTTACCCAATCACAGACCTCCATAATATCGACCAATCACATCGATTGGCGCCGTTTGCAGAGTCAAACTTACGCGCGCAACACACAACCAGGAGCTACGATAAGCCATGAGTCTGGACGTGGCGGAGATCCGCGCAGCCTTCGCAGCCTGCAACTTGGAGCTGGAGGAGGATGCGGCCAGCACCTGCGTGTCTATCTGCACCGAGTTCGGTCTCTCGTCGGACGACATGGCGGCGCAATGGGACGCCTACTCCATGAACCAGCAGCTCTCGGGCACAGCGGACGCCGACGGCCTCGTGGCGTTCCGCTCGTATTTGGTACAGCAGAAACAGAAGCAGAAGCCGAAGGAGGCGACGAGTGCAGGACAGAAGCGCCGACACAGCAAGATCGCCAATACGCCAGTCGTGAAGCGAGAACCCGACACTCAGGACCGACTGGAGTCGATCTACATGAAGTCGCCCGAGGGAAAACAAGCCAAGCCGTTTGCCAGTCCTCCAAGCAGCAACAAAGTGCAACGCACGAATGGCATGTTCTCGCCCTCGTAAGAGCTGCAGATGATATGACGCAACTGTTTTTTTTTATTGAACTGACTTTTTGTTATTGATATTTTTTTCTTTTGCAGAGCATTTCAGTCTCCACCAGGAAATAACTACGAGAAGCGGACAGATGCCGGCAAGACTATATCGGAGTTTAATGCGCATCTGAGGTCGCAGATCAAGGGACTGGAATTGGACGCTTCACACCCGGCCAAAGTTGCCACACCATTCCAGTCTCGCAACTTGGCGCCCAACACCGCTTACATGTATACTCCACTTTTCCAACGAGCAATTGCACTAGATGAACAGCTTGTCGAGTACGAGGAACTTGTGAAGGAGAAGTTTAAGTTGGAAGAGCTAAAGCCCGTTGGAGATCCCTCGCCCGCTCAAGTGACGGTGGTAGGACGAATTGTCTGCGAAGCCGCTGAAGGAAAACTTAACCCGAGTGTGGTGCAAATCGAAGGGACGAGAAAGACCTGCGGTGGACAGCGAGTGCTACTCGACTTGAGCGGAGTGCCCAACTTTCAGATCTTCCCTGGCAAGGTGAGTTGGAACAGTCTAGAGTATTTTTTGTTTGTTTAGCAGGGTAGGGGTGCTGAGTACGCCGTGTATGTTGCAGATTGTTGCATTAGAGGGCGTTTTCCCGGATATTCGATCCCCGATGGTGGTCAAGAAGTTCTTGGAGGTAAGAAAGTTGCTTCCGAATGCGCTTGTCTACAAAAAAGCTCATAGTTTTGTTTGAATACTTCCATAGTCAATCCCAGCACCACCCGCTACTTCGACGCCGACAAGTATTAAAGAGTTCCAAGGCGAAAGCGGTAAACCTGTGCGAGTAGTCACTGCATGCGGGCCATTCACCACCACAAGCAATGTGGACTATCTCCCTCTCAATGACCTTCTGCAAATTGTCATCGATCAGAAGCCGGATGTCCTCATTCTTGTACGTATCATGAAATGAAGGCCGCGATACGACTGATTTATTGCTGGTGCTATAAACCGCAAAATGGCTAATGTCATTGATTAAATGCATGCAGATGGGTCCTTTTATCGACACAAATCACTCCATGTTCCAAGATGGTCTAGTCAAATACGACGACATGATGCTCAGCTTTGAAGACATTTTCTTGTTTAAAGGTAAACTTTTCGAGGTGGCGCTTGTTGTGCGATACCGGGCACTTAATACTTACAACGTATGCCTGTTTTGTCTCGTTGCGTGAAGTGATGACTCTGTTGAATAACGTGCTAGCCAAAAACGACCAGATCCAGATTGTTATGGTGCCGTCATTGCGGGATGCCCACCACGAATATGTGTATCCTCAACCCCCGCTCAACAAAAGAAGGCTTGCGAGGCTTTCGAGTCAGCTGATTTCGCTAAGGTTTGTGATCTATTTCAGTATTTTCTATTGAGTTGCTTGACATAATACCTAACACTCTTTCCTCATGTCAGCGCGTTCATTTCATGTCTAATCCGGGCACGTTCTCGATCAACGGAGTCTTGTTCGGCACGTCGGCTTTAGATGTTGTTATGCAACTTAGCTCGAACGAACTCTACAGGTGAGATGCCAAGTGCAAGGATAGTAATTAGTCAACAACGGGCACTAACGTTGCATTGCTGTTTACTGCAGAGCGCAAGTCCGCGATCACAACCGCCTGCTTCGCTTGTGCGAGCAGGTTATTGACCAGCGAAGGTACTGTCGTTATATCCGGTTCCATTCGTTCGTTATTGGTTGCTCACAATTAGCGATTGGCGATGTAGTTACTACCCGATATTCCCACCTCCACCAAGCGCTGAGGCTCCGATCGACCTGCGGTATATGAAGCAGTTCCAGTTTGAGCAGACGCCGGATGTGTTACTGCTACCATCAATGCTGAATCGGTTCTGTGGCGTAAGTTGTGTGCACTTTGCAGTTGCTTCTTTGTGCCTCAGTCAACTTACGCTCATGTTGTTGTGTCGGTTGCCAGCGCGTGAAAGACTCGATCTGTATCAACCCTGGCCAGCTGTGCAAGGGCGAATCTGGAGGCACCTTTGCGTCTATCACCATCCAGCCACTACCCAGCGACAAGATTGCAAACGCTGGCGACGAAAAATGCGCTCACTTCGTGCCCGACCGAACCATCGTCGAGATTAAGCGCATCTAGGTGCATTAGGCGCTATAGACCCATGTTTTGCCCAAACAAGTACGTTGCATTTGCCAAATTTACAAAAACCAGCATTTGCCGCCAAAAATACTTTTCCCGCTAAAATTTGAATCTTCTAAAATTTATTTTCGGCCATTCTCCGAAATTACCACCACAGCATGTCTGCTCGGTCAGCAGCGTACGTTGCAAGCATTTCTCTAGCTCTATCACACACATAGCACTGATCTAAACCTTAACGTTTGCTTTGCACTGTAGTAGTGAAGTAGAAGACGCGTCGCTGTCGTCCAAGGAGTGTCTCATCGGCCGAATTAAGCACAATTTCCAGTTAGAGACACGGAATTGTCAACTACAAGGCCATAATGGAGCAGAAGAAGGCTCGAGCGATGCTGATCTGATACAAACTCAACTGAGAAGAGTCAAGCGTCGGTGTGCCAAGCTAGAACGGAAGGTTCAGGAGAAGGACAAGGAGATTCTGGCGCTGCAAGAGCAGCAACAACTGCGTTATCCATTGCTCATGCACGAGACAATGCGCAGTCTCCAGTCTCTTGAGAGGAACCAGTTAGATAGTCAACTGAATGAGTTGGTAAGTAGATTGGCCTGTGTCTTGCAGGTTTTTAGGTTAGCGATGTTTTTAACGACGTTTTGAAGCCACTTTCACACTCGGTGATTAGTGATAAAGCTCAGGAGCGACGAGATGCTGACGCTCGAATACATGAATACGAGCAGCAGGTAAGTTTAAACGAGTGTTTTTTTTTCTTACGGTGATGTTGTGTATTGACGTAGCTTTTTGTTAATGGTGCAGGTTGCTAAACTGTACGAGGAAATTCAACAGGAGAAGCTGAACAACAAAATGCTGAACGAGTGCCTTCGTGATCAAAAGCACTCCAAGGCAAAATTGATGAAGGCGTGCAAGCACATGAAGCAGGAGCTACAAGCCATGAAAGATAGTGGACTTAGCCAAATGCTGGTGGATATTGAGGCGAGATGTAATGCTTTGGAGAAAGAGAAAGAAAAGATGGCGGAGGCGCTTCAGAAAGAACGATGCTTGGTAAAGATGCAATCCTACGTGCACCAAGTTTATATGCTATGGCGTGTTTTTCTGACGTGTCTTGTGATGTGTGAGAGTAGCGCGTTGAGCAAGTCGTTGAGCAAGAAAAATCGCAAAGCAGCTTGAAGATGTGCTGTTGGAGTTTGCGAAGTGGGAAGGTAGGTGCTACATTCTTTTCCTATTTACAATGCTTCCTCGCTGATTAGTTGCTGTCTGTCCTGAAAGAAATTGTTGACAGAAAAAACCGTCAGCTACAGCAGTCGAGGGACCAAATATGTGAACAACAACTGGCGATTGAGAATTTAAAAACTGACCTAAAGAATGCGGAACGGAAGACAGGTCCGCCGGAATTCCATGAAGAGGTAAAGCTCACTTATTTGGCACAGTGCGCTTAATTGCCGATATGAGAGAGTGTCAAGCTCATCTATCTTTCTTTGTTCCTAGATTGAGCAACTAAAGGGTACTGTTAGCACGGAGCGCGCGCGAGCTGATGATGCCCAGAAAACCCTGCAGCGAGTCGCTGCGGAAAACGACATTTTGCTTGAAAAGCTAGCTACTCAAGCAGAAAGCAAGCTCGTACAGAGCGATGCCCCTGTACTGCTCAAGCGACGTACAACAAAGTGATGATCCAGGTAGTGTGCTGACTTCACTTTTGTTGATTTGTTCACGATTCATTGCATGCTGAGCACCTTTGTTTCTGATCGCAGGTTCGTTATATCAAGCACAAACTTCGCGCGCTAACTGGATTGATACAAACGTATGAAGAAACCAACGCTATCGACATGAACCTGCTCAATGAGGGCAGTTGGATGGACGCAGGTATCGTGGAAGAGGTTGCGATTCAATCTTGTGAGAAGAACGTGGCACGACTTTCAGGTGGTGTGTTGGAGGTTTCTCGTTCGTTATCGGAACTGCAGCAAGCAGTTGAAGACGTGTGCGCTCGTCTACTAGGGAGCAATTGCGCGTTGCAATAACAAGTGCTGAATATCTGGTAAGACCCGCAGTGCAAGTTGTCGTTGCCGATATCGAGCATCGAAAGGAGCCCGGCTCACTGTACGCCAGACGCGTTATGTAACATTTATGTGGTTCAGAGTTCCTAACATTTTTTGTGTGTGTCGAAGATTTTCCTCACTTTCGAAGGTATCCGATAGCAGTACACGTGGCAACGATGAATCAGTGGGGACTCGTAGCGGTGACGGCCGTCCTGGTGGCTGTGTATCACAACTACTTCGCCCCTCAACCCGCCGTCTATACGGCGCCTTCGCAGCTCAAGCTCACGTACTTTGCCGGCGCCGGTCGTGCCGAGCTCTCTCGCCTGATCCTGTCGGCTGGCAATGTGTCATTCGAGGACGAACGTCTGGACCGTGACTCTTTCCTGGCAGTGAAACCCACTCTGCCTCTCGGCCAAGTTCCGGTGTTGGAGGTGGACGGTACCACGTACAGTCAGAGTATGGCCATCGCCAGATACGCCGCTAAGCTCACGGGGCTGTACCCGCAGGACCCGCTCGAGTGTCTGCGGGTGGACATGGTGTCGGAGTCGCTGGTTGACGTCAAGTCAATCATCTCGGACATCACGTACCGCGAGAAGGACGAGGCTGCTAAAGCCGAGAAGACCAAGAAACTATTGGAGGAGAGTGTGCCCAAGACTCTAAAGCTACTGGAAGGATTCGTGAAGACGAGTGGGGAGTTCTTCCTAGGGGACAAGTTGTCGTACGCGGACGTGCAATTGTTCGACCTGGTGAAGAACTCCCTCAGCAACTTTGCCGGGTTTTCATTAACGTCGTACCCGAAACTTACGGCGCTGGTAAAGAAGGTTGAGGCCAATGCCAACGTAGCAACTTATCTGGCCAAGCACAAGTAGTGCCATAAAGAGAGATGCAATGGAAAAGTCATGCCAAAGCATGAACAAAACCAGTAAACAATGAGTGAAAAGGACCCCATATTTTACGTCCAAATCCCGTAAAGGAAAGCCGTTGCCCAGATCGCAGATCGCAGACAGCAACGGCTGTTCCAAACGTGTTCCAGTTTGCGCATGACGCAATCCAACTGATCTCATCGTCACGCAATCCTATCACGAACGAAAAGATTCATCATCTTCGTCCCGCGTGGTACCGTGTGCCGGTGTAGGAGGGGAGGAGCATCTGCGGCACCGGTAACGATATCTCCGCCGCACACCACATTTGGATCATTCCCGAATTTGCCAAGTTCACCTCGATCATCTCCACTTCTCAAGCCCCAACGTTCGCAATGGCTCCGTCCAACATCAAGCTCACCTACTTCGACGGCAAGGGCCGTGCCGAACTCGCTCGCTTGCTCTTCAGCTACGGCAGCGTTAACTTCGTGGACGACCGCATCGCGCACGCGGACTTCGCCAAGCTGAAACCAACGCTGCCGTTCGGTCAGGTGCCTATCTTGGAGGTGGATGGCGCGGTCTACGCTCAGAGCATGGCAATCAACCTCTACGCTGCCAAGCTGTCGGGTTTGTTCCCGAGCGAGGCTCTGGACGCACTTAAGGCCGACATGTTCTCTCAGGCCTTGATCGAGTTGGAGGCTCCGTTCGTCGAGTTCATGTTCAAGACCCCGGATGAAGCGAAGAAGGCCGAGCTCAAGAAAGTGTTCATTGAAGAGACGGTGCCCAAGATATTCAGTGCACTAGACAAGCGCGTCGGCGGCAAGTTCATCCTCGGTGACAGCATCTCGTACGTTGATCTGCAGCTTCTCGACAACGTCGCTAACAAACTCACGTGGGGCTTCCCGGACTTTTCGGTTGACGCATACCCTGCTCTTGCTGCAGTGGTCGCCAACGTGAAGGCGGACCCGAAGGTCGCTGCCTACCTTGCTAAGTAAGGTCGTTTAATACTCAACCTTGAAGATTTTAAGTTTGATATCAAAATCCTATGCCTTTAATGCATGAACACCCTCTTTTCTCGAGCTAAGGTTCGCTCGTCCGGTATTGTGTGATGCCATGCTTTATACATGAATTCGTCAAATAGTTCAACATCTCCGTGTCATATCTAAGCACTGCTGGAGATAGGGTAGTATGTTTCCTGTAAGTGTGTTTCTCCTCCAATATCTCCGCTTTCCCTGAATTTGCCAAATTACTATTCAAGATTCGAGCCTTCGCGATGATCTTGCACACCCATGCTGTTCTTACTACGGCGGCGTTCAGTAAACGCGTTGTTCCCGGGGAACTCGACACGCTCGAATTGACCTGCCATGCGTCCAGCCAGTTGCCTGGCCTCGAGGTGAATGACGCCGTATAAGCCCAAAGCGTGGCGATCTACCGCCACGCTGGCACCATGTCGGGATATGCCTGATCACCCACCTGGGCTCTAGGGGTTGTAGGCCCTTATGGCTCCCTGTGGCTGATCGAACTGAGGGTCCGAAGCAATTCACATTCGAGACGCCGGACGAAACTATAAAAGCCGAGCTGAAAAAAAGGTGTTTACTAGCACAACGCTGCACAAGAATTTAACTTTGCTTGACAAGCGGGTGAGTGGCAGGCTCATCTGCGGAGAACAACTTTTGTTCTCTGATAAGCACCTTCTTGATTTCGTCGACAACAGCGTAGAGCTTCCAGACATTTTCGCGCCCTGCCTAAATCTCAGACTGCGGTGATCAACACTGTGACGGTGAACACGAAAGTCATACTTACCTTGTCGAAGACTTTGTTGTGGTAAATGTCAGCATCGGCGGCGCTCAAGTCGATCGGAGCTGCTCGATTCTGAACTAGCCGGCATAGTTTCGATGGAACCATGAAGGTATGGTCGGCAAAGTCCTGCGGCATTGAGACATCGATGACATTGAATAAGTAGACTATAATTTCAACTAAACTAAATAGGTGCAAATTTGAATGCTGTTGATGCAGCTGAGGTGAAGTGCACAATCGTTCGCGATCGTCATCACCTCTTGGCCTATGTACCGGTGTTACTGTAGGAAGACGTTTCTGTCAAGGACAGACGTCACTAGGAGCGATATCTCCGCTTCAAACCATCATTTTTAAATCTGCCAAGTTACCCCCAAGCACCTTCAAGCCTCCGGTTGCCTTCAGTTTCAACACCATAATGGCCCCGACCAATATCAAGCTCACCTACTTCGACATCACGGGCCGTGCCGAACTCGCGCGAATGCTCTTCAGCTACGGCCGCATTGCATTCGAGGATAATCGTGTCGGGCGCGCTGAGATCGCCACGCTGAAGCCGATGTTGCCGTTCGGTCAGGTGCCTATCTTGGAGGTGGATGGCGCGGTCTACGCTCAGAGCATGGCAATCAACCTCTATGCTGCCAAGCTGTCGGGTTTGTTCCCGAGCGAGGCTCTGGACGCACTTAAGGCCGACATGTTCTCCCAGGGCTTGGTCGAGTTGGAGGCTCCGTTCGTCGAGTTCATGGCCAAGACCCCGGATGAAGCCAAGAAGACCGAACTCAAGAAAGTGTTCATTGAGAAGACTGTGCCCCAGCGTCTCAGTGCGCTAGACAAGCGCATCGGCGGCAAGTTCATCCTCGGTGACAACATCTCGTACGTTGATCTACAGCTGCTCGATTTTGTCGCCCAACAAGTCGCGTTGGGCTTCTTGGACTTTTCAGTTGACGCATACCCTGCTCTTGCTGCAGTGATCACCAACGTGAAGGCGGACCCGAAGGTCGCTGCTTACCTTGCCAAACAGTAAGTATCTAGTTAAATTTCGCTAAATTGATCACTATCTACTTTCCACTTTGACGGCAGCATCTAAGGCCTAATTCATTCCACGCAAAGTCGCAACTAAGGCCTCAGTATGTACAAACTGCTTCAGTACTGCTGCGTACTGCAGTGCCAAATTCCAGCGGAATGGGGCCAATTCCGGCGGATTTTTCTTTCCAGCAGAACGGCCGATCCGCTGGCGCGTACTGCATATAATTCGAGCGGAAAAATGGCCATATTCCAGCGGATTCAATCCTCCCGAATTCCGGCAGATAGCGGATTGATCCAGCGGATCGAACGCGAGCTGCCTTTTTAACACATATTTTCCAAAGCGAACATTTTGTTATGAACGAATGCTATTAGACAACAACCTCGCCATCTCTACTAGCTACGAATACGAGGTAGCTTCGCCACATATCGGATACTATCTTATCGCGAACCTGTTTCATTGATGCGTCATCCATTTCGTCAGTTCCAGTAGCTCTCTGTGCGGCCTCCGTGCTGTCTTCTTCCCTCGCACGACTATTCTGAAGCTCCTTGTCGGCAAATTCGTACTGTGGCATGGATGACGAGTGTAGATTCTACCTCTTCCAGGAGTTTTTGGCGGGCAACACGGATTTCCCGTAGAAGGCGTTGTAGTTCAGCATGGCAGGTTGTCTCCCCTACAACTAAATACACGTTTGCTTTTGATGCTCTCGGTCTTGACTACATTTGACGGTTCACACTGGCGGTTCGGTGAGCAGTGAATCGTGCACTGCAAACAAAACAGCGGAACGGACAATCCGTCGGATGACTCGAATCCAGCGGAACGGATAATCTGTCGGATCATTGCAGCAGAATGGCAGTACCAGCCTACACCTTTCAAAAACCACACTGGGTTTTACAATACTGAAAGGTAAAGAGCAATGATCTTAGAGCACCAATAGGGACAAATGCAGAGGTAAAATGGGAATGAAAAGACATGTCGATCAAGGACAAAACCTGATTGAAAAGGACTCGGAGAATAAAAAAATACGTCCAAATCCGTAAAACACAGATCGCAGGGCGCAGCGCCATCACCAACGAAAAGATTCATAATCTTCGTGCCGCGCCTTGAAGGTATCCATGTTCCCCAGGACTTTGTCCGGCCGCCACGACAACCGACATCAACGAACTGCATCAACACGTAGCTACATAATCAAGAGCAATGATTAATGTACCAAAGGACGGGCCCTTCAGCAACGAGAGTAGGAAAGAAATGTTTGCTTAACCAACTAAATCTCACTTTGTATTTGCAGTCAACTGACTACAGGCACCGGTAACGATATCTCCGCCACACACCACTATCATTCCCGAATTTGCCAAGTTCCTCTTCAAGCACCTCCAAGGCTTTAAGCTTCAAACTCTACGATGGCCCCGTCCGACATCAAGCTCACTTACTTCGACATCCCGGGTCTTGCCGAACTCGCACGAATGCTCTTCAACTACGGCAACGTTGATTTTGACGATATTCGCTTGACGCACGCTGACTTCGCCAAGTTGAAACCGACTCTGCCGTTCGGTCAGGTGCCTATCCTCGAGGTGGATGGCGCAGTCTACGCTCAGAGCATGGCAATCAACCTCTACGCTGCCAAGCTGTCGGGTTTGTTCCCGAGTGACGCTCTGGAGGCGCTGAAGGCCGACATGTTCTCCCAGGCCTTGATCGAGTTGGATGCTTCGTTCGTCGAGTTCATGGTCATGCCTTCAGACGAAGCGAAGAAGGCCGAGCTCAAGAAAGTGTTCATTGAAGAAACGGTGCCCAAGATATTCAGTGCACTAGACAAGCGTGTCGGCGGCAAGTTCATCCTCGGAGACAACATCTCGTACGTTGATCTGCAGCTGTTCGACAACGTCGCTAACAAGCTTGGGTGGGTCTTCCCGGACTTTTCGCTTGGCAAGTTCCCCGCTCTTGCCGCGGTTGTCGCCAACGTGAAGGCGGACCCGAAGGTCGCTGCTTACCTTGCCAAGTAGTAAGTGGTCGAATTCCGTTGCGCATATTCGTAACTCAGTTTGAAGCGCTCTAAGAAATCATACGGTCTTCGCTAAGGTGTCTTTGTGGTTATTTGACGCAATAATTGCAACAAGTACTGTTGTTCAAATTGATCGCTTTGCATGTTCACTTCTGACGGCATCTAAGGCCTAACTCATTCCACGCAAAGTCGCACCAAAGGCCTCGGCATGTACAAACTGCACCAGCGTACCTTTCGAAAACCACACTGGGTTGTACGATGAAGAAGGTTAAAGAGCATCAATAGTGCAATCGCATTCACAAACACAACCAAGCAAGACCTGTCAAAGACTTGTCAAAGCTTTTCATAACGTCAAATTTATTGGGGTATGTCTACCGCGAAGCGACATCTAACGAGTACGTCACCTCACCGGTCAGCTAAGAATTACAAGTCGCGCAACGACGCACTACGCTTAGTAGCCGTTCGTGTTGAAGTGGTCGGCCGTCATGACCTTGGACCACGCCGACGCGAACACGGCCTTGAACACGTTCTCCTCCGACGCGAACAGCTGCACCGCATCCTTCAGCTCGGGTGCCTCCAGCAGAGCCACATCCGTGTTCAACATGTACACGTCCTTGCCCTCCGCCTTGAACTCCGTCTCCGACACCGCCGTCCACGTCTCGTTCAGAAGGATCTGGAAGTACTCGTTCGACAGCGCGACCGAGTTGTTGCTGTACGAGCCGCTGTAGCCCAGCGCCTTCTGCTGTGCCACGCTGCGCGGCCGGCCGGCCAGAGCCACCGCCTCGTAAGGAGACACACCCAGGATCTTGATGTTGTCGCGCACGGCGATCAAAGTCGTGTTGTAGTACTCGCGCGGCGCCAGGATGTCCATACCGCTGCCGTCCTCGGCGTCTGTGCGGCCGCCCACGAACTCGATCTTCTCGCTGCCCGCCTCCTCGAGCGCCACCTGGCCCGCCAGCACGATCAGGTCGGCCGTCGACAGCGTCGGGTACGACTTCGTCTTCAGGGTCTCCAGCGCAGAGATGATCTTGTCCACGCCAGCGTTTACCGGCCAGTCCTTCTGCGGCGAGAAGCGGATCTTGGCGCCGTTGCAGCCGCCGGCGTAGTCCGTGATACGGAACGTCGACGCGCACTGCCACGCGGCGTGCACGAACAGAGCGCCGTTGTACGGCGTGCCGTCGCTGCTCGAGTCGCTCGTCAGGCCGTCCACCGACTTGCTCAGCAGCGAACGGATGTCCGCGCGCACAGCGTCGAAGTCCGGCAGCGACTCAGGCGTCGGCGGCAGCGGGTTCTGGAACGGCTGCGCAGGCGGCACGTCGTTACCGCGGCAGCGAGCCACCGGGCCCACGTCGCGCGACATCAACTTGTACCAGGCGTGCGAGAACGCGTCGTCCAGACTCGTCTGGTTGGCCGCGAACTCCTGCGAGATGTTGAGGTAGCTGGGGTCGTGCAGCAGAGCGATGTCGGCCGTCAGCATGCGCACGGGCGGGTTCGTCTCCGGCACCGGGCGCCACTGCACGTGGCCACCGGGGCCGTCGAACTTCTCCCACTCGAAGCCCGTGAGGCCCTTGAAGTAGCCGTTGCCCCACTTCGTCGGCGTGAACGTCCACTGGCCCTCGAAGCCGCTCGTGAACGTGTTGTTGCCCTTGCCCTTGAGCTCGCCCTCACCGCAGGTGCCCGGCCACGGCTTGAGAGGGTCCTGCAGCGGGTCGGGGCCGGGGCCCGTCGGACAGGCGCCGTGCGTCTTTCCGAAAGCGTGGCCGCCACCGATCAAAGCAACCGTCTCGCGGTCGTCCATGCCCATGCGCTCGAACGTGTCGCGCACGTCGGCCACCGACAGCACCGGGTCCGGAACGCCCATCGGGCCCTCCGGGTTCACGTAGATCAGACCCATGGTCGTGGGGCCCAGCGGCTCCTTGCACTGGCCGTCCACGGCGCACGGCGCCACGCTCTCCTGCTCGGGCGTCGGGCCCAGCTGCAGACTGCTCGTGCCGTCGACGTCGTCGCGACGGCCACCGCAGAAGCCCAGCACGGGGCCACCCATGCTCTCGATGGCCACATTGCCCGACAGCACGATGAGGTCGCCCCACGACAGCGCGTCGCCGTACTTGAGCTTGATGGGCTCCAGCAGGTCCAGCGCCTTGTCCAGGTTCGTGTTGTCGGCCCACGCGCGCTCCGGCGTGAACCGGATGCGGCCGCCGTCGCAGCCACCGCGGCCGTCCGCGCGGCGGTACGAGCCGTTGCAGTGCCACGCCAGACGGATGAAGAGGCCGCCGTAGTGGCCGAAGTCGGCGGGCCAGAAGTCCTGCGAGTCCGTCATCAGGTGCAGCAGGTCCTGCTTCACGAGCTCATAGTCGATCACGTCGCAGCTCTTCGCGTCGTAGAGCTCGCTCGAGATCTGGCGGTCCTGCTGGTGCACGGCGGCGACCGAGTCGTAGCCGAACGGACAGCTGCCGGCGGCGGCTCCGCTGGTCAGACCGGCGAGCGCGGCGACGAAAGTGGCGAGACGGACGTTCATCTTGTAGTGGTGTGGTCGGTGACGTTCGCTCTCCGAGGTGAATCGAATTGTGAGCGTTGAGTGAGATACGCTCCCCAGCGGTTTCTTCATCGACGGCGGCAATATTTCATGGGCACCGCATGCCGGTAGGACAACGAGGCTTTGCGTGGTCAAGAAAAAGCGGCTGGTGGGACATCGGTTCGGTTGTTTTACACAGTTAACAGCGAAAATGGACAGGTAGGAAAGTCATTGGGATGGGACTTTTGAGGCATCGAAGCACTTCAAGCGTTCCGAATGGACCCACGGAATTGCCTCTTCGTAACGTAGTACGGTGGATGCGTGATGGTCGCCAGTACTCGTTACGGCGAAGGTGGCTTTTAGAAAATATACGCATGAGACGGAAGGGCATGCTCCTCCATCTCCATCAATGGAAGTTCCGTGGATCTTCCATTGATGGAAACTGGAAGAGGTGGTTACGATGGTGTATCCCTGTATGCAGAGAGCCCGCATTTCCAGCGCGAGTAGCATCACTATAATAATGATTTCCGAAGACAACATTGGCGGCAGGAACAAAGATAAAGTAGAATAGTCAATCGTTCGTCCGTCTTTCCTGCTCGTCTGAATCATCCGCGCCATGTCCACTGGGTTTACTGTCTGCATCATTCCGTGGGCGAGGAATCTTTGCATGTAAAAGTACTTCGACCCCATCCAAAGCTTGAGAGCGCTCAGAGAGAGTTTCCAGTCAAATTAGAAGTGGCCGCAATCAGTTAAAGGCTTTAGCCGTAACATACGCCGTACATGCCAAAGCACCAAGAGATTTTGAACGCATGGCGTACGATAATGCCGTCCCGTAAACCTCTTCTACCCCAATACAGTACTTTAAAGCTGCTACAGTACTTGCAATTGAGACTTACGATCGAACAGGGGATACAGCTGACGCTTAAATGCATTGAGTACATAGATTAAAGCACTACCGTCTATGCTTCTCCACCACACCAGCATGGCAAAAAGTAGAGGAAGTGAAAGAACATCCATTGACGAGGCGTAGAGATAGATTATCCTGTCATCGTTTAGGCCAAAAGGATCATCCGATTTACGGCCGGATGAAAGCACCTTGTGTCAAACGAGTTGTGGTCATAAGGATACTCATCCGAAATTACGGTCGGATGAAAGCAACTTGTTTCAACGAGTTGTTTGCGGCAGCTCTTCAACAACTTTAGCGCTTTCTTCTGGAACAGCAGGGTAACGTCACTGCGGCCTGCAATGCACAAGTGATCGTAAGTTGCCCATTATGAACGGTAGAAGAATGCCTTGCAGCTTACAATTTGCACTCGACCGCGTTCAGGGTGTCGCCCTTTGACGAGTCAAGCTGTCCAACACATGTACTGCTTAATGTGACATCCGCAAACGTTTGCCCTCGCGAGGTCATATGCTAGACCCAAATGCGGACGAGGAAGAGATTGCAAGGCCATCCAAGCACACACGGTAAACCGACGACGGCTCCAGCCCTTGCCGGAAGCTAACCACACGGAGTTTTGTTGGAGCGTGGCAGGGGTTGCGTTCCACCGGAAAGGTGGAACTTGAAGTGCCCACCAAGATCACCGCCGAGAGGAGCCTTCCGGCGATGCTGCCCATGTATCATCAATCGACCTCATACTTCGAAGTAGCTCATCCGCCTTTGAAGTGGTCGGGATCAAATCAGCAGCGTTCGACACAAATTTGAGACGATCCCAGCAAAATCCACAAACGGTGCCGGTGACATGAATGCTAGCATTCAACGCAGATAAATGTGTCGGTACCCGGATACTAATATCAAGACGAAACGTATCTGTGCACACGAACGGCAACTTCAGTTAGGTACAGGTACACAAGAAACGTCACGTGAACGGATCGCCGCGTCTGACCACAAATACTGGCGAAAGGCAACATACAAGAAGGTTGCATGCGACCTGTAGACTGAAGCATGCTTGAGTGCACGATATCAACACTGCGGATATCGTTAGATACGGCTCTTGACCAACATGCTGTTTGCGAAGAGAGTTTTGGCCATAATCGCGCGGTAGTCTCTGCACGCGGTTGCGGTTCCCTCGCGCTTGTAATCTGTCAAATCGCATTGAGTCATGCAGCCCCAAACAGTGCTCGCCCTAAATCACAGCCGGAAGCAAATCGCTCGTGGCCAGCAAACGTTGGTCGTTGATCGTTCCGTGGGTCCATGTCTTATCTGGCGGTTGCAGTCTGGATAGACTTCCAAGCTGAAAATCGTGGGCAACAGAGCCTGTAAAAGTATCCAGATTGATAAATACGTAATCGAACAGCAAATTAATCCGCTCTTCCGCTTTGCTTCACCGCCTCGCAAACAATTCTCAACTCACTCAAAGCCGGCGTACCGACCGCCACAACTGGACATCGACCACTTTCTCACAATTCGATTCACCTCGGAGAGCGAACGTCACCGACCACACCACTACAAGATGAACGTCCGTCTCGCCACTTTCGTCGCCGCGCTCGCCGGTCTGACCAGCGGAGCCGCCGCCGGCAGCTGTCCGTTCGGCTACGACTCGGTCGCCGCCGTGCACCAGCAGGACCGCCAGATCTCGAGCGAGCTCTACGACGCGAAGAGCTGCGACGTGATCGACTATGAGCTCGTGAAGCAGGACCTGCTGCACCTGATGACGGACTCGCAGGACTTCTGGCCCGCCGACTTCGGCCACTACGGCGGCCTCTTCATCCGTCTGGCGTGGCACTGCAACGGCTCGTACCGCCGCGCGGACGGCCGCGGTGGCTGCGACGGCGGCCGCATCCGGTTCACGCCGGAGCGCGCGTGGGCCGACAACACGAACCTGGACAAGGCGCTGGACCTGCTGGAGCCCATCAAGCTCAAGTACGGCGACGCGCTGTCGTGGGGCGACCTCATCGTGCTGTCGGGCAATGTGGCCATCGAGAGCATGGGTGGCCCCGTGCTGGGCTTCTGCGGTGGCCGTCGCGACGACGTCGACGGCACGAGCAGTCTGCAGCTGGGCCCGACGCCCGAGCAGGAGAGCGTGGCGCCGTGCGCCGTGGACGGCCAGTGCAAGGAGCCGCTGGGCCCCACGACCATGGGTCTGATCTACGTGAACCCGGAGGGCCCGATGGGCGTTCCGGACCCGGTGCTGTCGGTGGCCGACGTGCGCGACACGTTCGAGCGCATGGGCATGGACGACCGCGAGACGGTTGCTTTGATCGGTGGCGGCCACGCTTTCGGAAAGACGCACGGCGCCTGTCCGACGGGCCCCGGCCCCGACCCGCTGCAGGACCCTCTCAAGCCGTGGCCGGGCACCTGCGGTGAGGGCGAGCTCAAGGGCAAGGGCAACAACACGTTCACGAGCGGCTTCGAGGGCCAGTGGACGTTCACGCCGACGAAGTGGGGCAACGGCTACTTCAAGGGCCTCACGGGCTTCGAGTGGGAGAAGTTCGACGGCCCCGGTGGCCACGTGCAGTGGCGCCCGGTGCCGGAGACGAACCCGCCCGTGCGCATGCTGACGGCCGACATCGCTCTGCTGCACGACCCCAGCTACCTCAACATCTCGCAGGAGTTCGCGGCCAACCAGACGAGTCTGGACGACGCGTTCTCGCACGCCTGGTACAAGTTGATGTCGCGCGACGTGGGCCCGGTGGCTCGCTGCCGCGGTAACGACGTGCCGCCTGCGCAGCCGTTCCAGAACCCGCTGCCGCCGACGCCTGAGTCGCTGCCGGACTTCGACGCTGTGCGCGCGGACATCCGTTCGCTGCTGAGCAAGTCGGTGGACGGCCTGACGAGCGACTCGAGCAGCGACGGCACGCCGTACAACGGCGCTCTGTTCGTGCACGCCGCGTGGCAGTGCGCGTCGACGTTCCGTATCACGGACTACGCCGGCGGCTGCAACGGCGCCAAGATCCGCTTCTCGCCGCAGAAGGACTGGCCGGTAAACGCTGGCGTGGACAAGATCATCTCTGCGCTGGAGACCCTGAAGACGAAGTCGTACCCGACGCTGTCGACGGCCGACCTGATCGTGCTGGCGGGCCAGGTGGCGCTCGAGGAGGCGGGCAGCGAGAAGATCGAGTTCGTGGGCGGCCGCACAGACGCCGAGGACGGCAGCGGTATGGACATCCTGGCGCCGCGCGAGTACTACAACACGACTTTGATCGCCGTGCGCGACAACATCAAGATCCTGGGTGTGTCTCCTTACGAGGCGGTGGCTCTGGCCGGCCGGCCGCGCAGCGTGGCACAGCAGAAGGCGCTGGGCTACAGCGGCTCGTACAGCAACAACTCGGTCGCGCTGTCGAACGAGTACTTCCAGATCCTTCTGAACGAGACGTGGACGGCGGTGTCGGAGACGGAGTTCAAGGCGGAGGGCAAGGACGTGTACATGTTGAACACGGATGTGGCTCTGCTGGAGGCACCCGAGCTGAAGGATGCGGTGCAGCTGTTCGCGTCGGAGGAGAACGTGTTCAAGGCCGTGTTCGCGTCGGCGTGGTCCAAGGTCATGACGGCCGACCACTTCAACACGAACGGCTACTAAGCGTAGTGCGTCGTTGCGCGACTTGTAATTCTTAGCTGACCGGTGAGGTGACGTACTCGTTAGATGTCGCTTCGCGGTAGACATACCCCAATAAATTTGACGTTATGAAAAGCTTTGACAAGTCTTTGACAGGTCTTGCTTGGTTGTGTTTGTGAATGCGATTGCACTATTGATGCTCTTTAACCTTCTTCATCGTACAACCCAGTGTGGTTTTCGAAAGGTACGCTGGTGCAGTTTGTACATGCCGAGGCCTTTGGTGCGACTTTGCGTGGAATGAGTTAGGCCTTAGATGCCGTCAGAAGTGAACATGCAAAGCGATCAATTTGAACAACAGTACTTGTTGCAATTATTGCGTCAAATAACCACAAAGACACCTTAGCGAAGACCGTATGATTTCTTAGAGCGCTTCAAACTGAGTTACGAATATGCGCAACGGAATTCGACCACTTACTACTTGGCAAGGTAAGCAGCGACCTTCGGGTCCGCCTTCACGTTGGCGACAACCGCGGCAAGAGCGGGGAACTTGCCAAGCGAAAAGTCCGGGAAGACCCACCCAAGCTTGTTAGCGACGTTGTCGAACAGCTGCAGATCAACGTACGAGATGTTGTCTCCGAGGATGAACTTGCCGCCGACACGCTTGTCTAGTGCACTGAATATCTTGGGCACCGTTTCTTCAATGAACACTTTCTTGAGCTCGGCCTTCTTCGCTTCGTCTGAAGGCATGACCATGAACTCGACAAACGGAGCATATACGCTGGTGCGATTGGAACGTGCCGAGGCCTTAGATTCGACTTTACGTGGAATGAAGAGCATCTTAGGTGCGATCGGAGTGGAAAATGCGAAGCGATCATTTGTTGCATTTGATGGGGTAGAGTAGAGTAGAGTAGAGTAGAGTAGAGTAGAGTAGAGTAGAGTAGAGTAGAGTAGAGTAGAGTAGAGTAGAGTAGAGTAGAGTAGAGTAGAGTAGAGTAGAGTAGAGTAGAGTAGAGTAGAGTAGAGTAGAGTAGAGTAGAGTAGAGTAGAGTAGAGTGGTGCAGTGCGGTGCGGTGCGGTGCGGTGCAGGGAGTGCAAATGTAAGCGTGTCTACACAAGTTTCGCTATGTTTTAGTGCTGATATCCAAGATTGTTTGTGATGTGTTTTGAGGTAGAGCGTAAAGTTGGCAAGCACCACTGGGTGACGATTGACTGCTAGAAATTAGATGGAGGGAAGAAATGAAAATAGGTTGACAAGAAGAAGATATTTTTTTCTAGCCGTGATGTGACGTAGAAATCAGGTGGTGCCAACTACGTAAAAATGCCATACATGATGGTAAATCTGCTTGATATTGGTATGGGTAAGTATGGTGCTGGAACCTGGGCTTGGCACAATGCAATAGGGGGCTGGAGTCGGCTGGAGTTGGCATTATTTGCCTAAATAAGGTAGACTGGGCCTAACTGAGCCAACCGGGCTAACAATTACACTTCAGGAGCAAGTTGTGACCAGTAAAGCCAAGTGTACGTCAAGTGGATTGAATGATTACCTGTGTGACGCAGGCGACGGGAATCTGATTTTCCGGATTGCGAAGAAACAACACAGCGACCAACGTAGCGACAGCGGTGGAGTTATTACTCTCAGTTCATTATTTGATTTCAGTCTACAAGCTAATAGCCTCGACCCTCATTCCGCTGCGTTCGGATCTTCGGATGATGACCGCTTGCTACTACTACCTTAGGCCATGCACCTTGGATACACCTGGCTTCGCATACGGTGCGGGCGAAGTGCGGACAGGGCAGGAGACGAAAATACAGCGTGTGGTGAGTAGACGTTGGAGTAAACACAATGCGTACTCGGCGGTGCTGCCGCTAGCTAAGGTGAGGGGACGAGAAGTTTCGGAATAAGAGGCGCAAAGTGGTCTAGGGTTCTATGCTGGGAGTCGTGTCTGCGTCGCGCACCGTTGGGATGGAGACCCAGAGAAATAGACGTACGCAGTGGTAATTGGTTTTCGCTGGAATGAAATGTCAGATCGACGTATGCTCCATGTCACCTCAGCTGCAGGTAGTTTTGACTTCGTTTATGACACAGATCGTCTTCAAGAACTGGCTGCAGACACGTACGCAATGCGCCTCCGTGATGGACAGTCGACACTGACAGTAATGTCCCAACAAGGCGCTTTTGGTTCCCGCTCACAATCCCACGTGGAAGTCGTATCAGTTTGCTAATTTACTGGGAGGACTGCGTCCAGCGAGGCATTGTTCCAGCATGACGAGCAAAATTGCCTCTGCAAGAATCATCCCTTTGTCAGCTCGCAGAGCACTCAACATGCTGGTGAAAAACATTCACAAAGGGCAAGATGAGGATCGTTATCATGTTCTCGATATTGATCTTATTGAGCAGATCCGTGGTATCTTCTGTAGTCCCTTCGGGGCAGTACAAAAGGGTGACACACCCTTGAGCAAGACGCGCGTAATCCACGACCTTTCCTTCCCTATGGGCGGCACCGTTAACGATTTCACTGTCCCGAAATACGCAATTGAAATGCGTCGCATCACGTATCGAAGGGGTGGAGTGCGAATTTCCGGGTCTGGCGCGCATGATGGTCGGCGACGAAAGCGGTGCATTTCGCCATATCCCACTTCATACCGAGCATTGCTGCGAGTTTGCCAAGACGATCCCGGAGCTGGGTGTGCTCGTGATCGATTTGTGCTGCCCCTTTGGATGGCGAAACTCACCGGCAGCGTACGCGATAGCGGGAGGTGCCATCAACCACCTCTATTCTACTTCGCAGCTGTCCTGGCGCTTTTACCGGCTCAAGGAGCCTCTCGGTTCGACGAAAAGTATGGTGCGATGTTCATAATTGCGTACCACCTGCGATCGGCACGCGTTTAGACGAGGCAGCAGCAGCTTTGCGTGCGTCTATGGTACACATCTTGGGGCCGTCCACCTGCAATGAGGACAAGTTTACTGATTGGTTCAAAAACGGGTCTGCGCTAGGTCTACTTTGGGACCCCGTTAGAAGATGGTGTCGATTCCTGCTGCGAAATTTGCCAAAGCCCGACAACCTGTTCATGACCTCATTACCTATCGACCACAAGCTACACGATCACAGTTGAACCGCCTTCTAGGGTCTTTACGCTATGTTGCTACTTGTGTTCGACCAGCTGCACCATTCTTCCAGCGGGTGGCAGCTGGCCAACGCAGTACCCGCTCCCAGAGGGAGCCCATGGCGATCTTCGGTGGTTTTCGGCGATCCTATGCACTACGTCCTTAAATGCAATTCTGCTTGCGCGGTTTACTAGAACTCAGGTCCCAACGGTGGAAACATTTATGGATGCCAGTGATCTCGGCCTGTGCGCGCTCTATCCGGCTCGGCAAGAATACCTCCAGGTCCAGTTCGATGCAGACGAGTTCTTAGCCATTGAACACCAGAAGGCCTAACTATTGTCCTCGTTCGGCATCAATATTCACGAGTTGATGAGCGCTGCTTTCGCAGCACTCATCTGGGGTCCCACATGATCCGTTACTTCCCATGACCACTAAGTGCACGTTCGTTTGAGGATCGACAATACTGCGGCGAAGCGGGATCACGAAATTGATTCTGTTCGACGCCAGCTGCGCCCAAACTACCGACTAAGTGAGAGGGGGTACTCCGATCGTCCGTGTATGCTGATTTTTTCTCACCTTGTGTACCCGTCGGTGGGCTGATTCGCTCTTCCGGTGGCTCCAATAGAGGACACTCGGGGAGTCAGATAGAACTGTCTTGGCGAGACTTGGGACAGGGGTAGCTCCGCGCGGGAATCTTCACGCGGGGATGGAATGTGGGGGTCGGTCTTGATCGATACTTCGAGATCGGTGTCCGACTGGCCGGGCTTGATCCGGCGCTTGGGGGTCTTGTTGGTGTATGCTAACCTTTATTTTCACGCTTTGCCGCTTCCGATAGCGGGATCTTCCATGAGGGCCAAGGCAATACCCAAGAGAAGCGGAGAACTCAGGTAATGGTAGACTTGAACACAGCAAAGTGTATTTGACTTGATTTCACTATACTGAGTGGGCCAATGTACTTCCGTGTCCAGACAGCTACTTCCAAAGGCACTTGTGTTGTCCAAAGCAAATTCGACTCTGATGTATGCTTAATCCTATCTAAACACTCAACCAAAACAATAACCTTACCATACCTTTGCCTCAGTCTCCATACACAGTCCGAAGCCCGGTTGTCCATCGCCACTTGTCTTGTTCCGGCTCTCCTTGAACTTCTCGCGCCATCATATGATGTCTTGGGACAGTCAGGCCGACTCAGATCCGAGTCTGACAGTGTTGGCATTTTTATTTTCATTCTTACATTTTTGTGTAAAAAGGGCTTTATACGCGCTTTATAACATTTTTAGGTAGATCTTTTACATTGTTGACGTAAAAGATATCGCTGCTGTTCAACGAGAGCTCCCAAGTCCTAACTTCTCCAAGTCGTGAACCTGTATCCCTGCCAACTAACGTTTTTGTCGCGACTGCTGCGTCTGAATCAAACCACGGTATTCTCATAGATCTCCTGCCAGGACTGCATGACGAACATAATGGTGCAGCAAAGCGCGAACGATATCCAGGCGCTCTCAGCACTAACTTCTATCGCTTGAATGAAAGGTGCAACAAAACTATGTGGTGGACTGTGTGCAAATATTGTTTTGCAGCCCACGTCAAGGATAGAGCGAGTGTCCCTTTCCCCGCCCACGTTCACGGTCGGAAAGAAGCGTGGGAGAAGCATTTCTCAGAGTGTTCTTACTACGTCCGAGTCACTGGTAACGCGTTCCAGAACGTCGAGAATCAAGGTGGGGCAAGTGAGAATAGAGATGCTAGCAAAATACAATGCACGGCGCCACCTGAATTTACGCCTGCTGAATAAATAAGTATTTGGCGCCTGCTGCTGGAGTATCAAGCCGAAGCCTTCCTTCCTGACTCTTTGTGCTATTGATGTCATTCAGGCGATTGCTTGTATTTTGAATGTTCGCTGTGGAGGTGTGGGCGCCATACCACATCGCCATATATTGAGCGGTCGTGTGCTACACGAATATGCAGACCTACACTCTACCGAACAACGAGATTGTGTTAGAGCGACCCAGAACCAAAGCGGTGGAAGGGTGAATTTTTTATCTGATGTGTGGGAAACTGTGGCAAAAATTAATGTACTGCGCTGCATGGTATCGCTGTTTGGTAGGATTTTGACCTACGGTTTGAGACCTGCTGGTGATCGCCATGATGGCCTAGCAATTGCTCAGCAGATGGAAGTGGTGATTAAGAAGCTGGTCGCTTCAGAGTGGAAAGTGGGTGAAGTTGTGACTGATAACGCTGGCCATGCGGCCGTGCTCGCCGTATTTTGGCGCTCCGGTACCCAAATATTGCCTTCATTTACTGTTTTGCGCATGACGTCAATAACCTCGTTAAAGCTGTCCTCAAAACGGTTTTTCAAGCAGATTTCTGAGGATGCCGCAGTTGTTGCCAGCTTTTTGAACACTTCAACTTCTAAATGGCTGATACGAGCTGCTAAGGCAATGAACAAGCGCTATGGAGATAGTTTTACCGTCTTCACGTTATGACACTAGGTGAAATTCAATGCAGGCATGCTTTGTATCCTCCTACGTGCACGCGTAGCTCTGGAAGACATGGTTTTCTCATATCGGAGCAGCCCAGATCTACAAGACAAGATACGCGTTTTGGGTGATGTTGAGTTTTGGTCGACGCTGAAGACGGCCTAGAAGATTATTCGTCCATTGTGCTAAGCGACATTTCGTCTTAAAAGGGATAAAAACACAGTGGCTGATGTGGTTGTTTCATATCTCGCGATTTATCGTGGTTTTGCATCTTCTGCGCTAAGTGAATCTCTGTTAGACCTAGTAGAAGCTCGGCGGAATGCATGCGAGCAACCTCTCTTCATTTGTTTTTTTCTTCATCCTGAGTACGTGGTGGAACCACGGAAGTTTCCTCCAACTGTGCTTATCGAGGTTGATGATGTGTGCCAATTCGCACAGTATTACTATCGTCGTTTTGTCGATGACGACGACAGCGGGGTGTGCGGCGAAATATTCGACTAGATCCAGGGAAAGTATACGTCTTCACGCTGTGTCGACTTCACCAAAGATTTGGTGGTATTGGATTGGGAGTACGATCGAAGAAAAACATCAAACTGCCATTGCTCGCTCTCACCGTTCTGTCTATTGCAGTTAACCTGCAACTTGTGAGCGCTTGTTCAGTGAACTCGCGCTGATATTGATACCAAAGTGGAATCGCATGGCGATCGAAAAGACCGAGCAGCATCACATAATGCGTCAATACGTCCGCGAGAAAGCAATGCCAACAAGCTCGAAGAAACGACTTCGTACAATAGACCCACAAGAGCGGCAGCGCATAGCCACACCCCATAATTCAGTCTACATCACCCCAGCCTATCCGACAACACCAGGAGCACGAACCCCTGCGCACGAGTTTCGAAATGCCAATGCCATACCTGACGGGCATGCGCAAAGCCAACTTCATTCGACACCATTGGAACGGGCCTTATTTCCAGAGCAATACGCAGGTGAAATCCATTCAGCGACATGGACCAAAGAGGATAGGCTACACCATTGTGCTGAACCCCAGCGCGAACAAGAATCGCTTTGCCAGCTCCGCCCACTGTTTCTCATGTAAGCCCTGGAATTTCACACCAAGATGATAACGCTGTCGATAGCCTGACTGCGGAACTGGATATAGTTGTTCTTAACAACAGTCAGCTAGGCAAGTATCTGGAGCACTTCGACAGGGAAGAAACGGGGGGAGGGAGGGGGACGAAGGTACAATTGAAATGTGGAGTAATATCTTCGATTCTCCTAGAATTTCTGATTCTTCTGCAGGTGGCATGGATGTTGAGTCCGTCAACGAGGGCAGCAGTGCGGCTCCAAATGGTAGAAGCGCATGTGAACACGACATCTCGAGCAATGCAAACAGCATGGATGGCAGTGGTGCAAATTCAGCTCCCGATGCAAGTGTCAATGGGGAAGAAGACAACGGCGGTGCAGATGAAACGATACTACCACGAACAATGCCAACAGCAACTCATTAATAATGACGAGGCTCGGGTCTCACGAGAGTCCTATTCCTGAGCCAGACCGACAACCTTATCCTCCTGAGAATGATCTAAATTCCCTCAAGAAAAGCGTTTATCCGGAATCAGAGCGCGCAAGACCAGTCTAGCATCGCTTGTTGCTCAATAACGTTGGAAATGAACCGTAACTCGCCCGCTAGTTAATAGTCTCGAATTAGGCCAATCGAAAGTAGCAGCGAACTGAAGATGCCTTGGGAATATATATTTTATGTTGTCCAACATGTGTCAACATGATCCCCAACAAAAAGACATTAGTAGTGATGACTGGCAACCTAAATCACACAACGAGATGCTCAGGTAATAGACTTGGCCGCTCCGCCCGCAAACCGTTCCACACGATACGATCGCTGACACATGCGTGAAAAGCTCAATTGCAAATTTGCACAAAAGAGCGACGAGATACCCGAGGCTCTCCGCTCGATTCGCCGCGCTCTCGATATTGATCGAATCCATGTACGCTACAAAGCGTGCAAGACGTGACTGCAAGAAAAGGGGACGAGGATGGAGTTCTTAGAAATACCACTAGTGGCGGAGTTGATGTGCAAATGATCATAATCCTAACACCATGGTCGGATCATCTCGTCAAACTCATCAAATTTGGTCCCGCAGTTGTAACCTAACCCCATCAAATGATTATCCGGGGCCGGATCAGAACTGATCCTGAGTCCGTTGCCATCACTCTTGGTCTTGGCCCTTCCAGTCCATCAAGGAATATCCTGGAGTTCGCTTCGCCACAATACTGCAGCCGTGGTGTGGAATAACAAAAGTTCGTCCCGCAACACTTTCGCTCAGCTGCTCCTCCGCCTTATTGCTCTACAAGAAGCCCGCCACAACTTTTACCTTACGGCGGTCCACATCCCCGGAGAAGAAAATGTACTGGCGGACGCCGGCAGCCGGGCCTGGGAATCAGAGGTCAAGCTGCAAGCCTTTTCTAACATGTGTGCTCATTGGCTACAGATTACCATCCCGCCGATCTTGAGAAAATCTGAGCGCACTGCTCCGTGCAGGAGCTCTAGCTGGTTCGTCACAAGCAGCCTACTCTCGCTCTTGGAAGCAGTGGGTCTCATGGTGCCAGTTTATGCGGTACTCGCCTTGGCTTCCCCGTGACGCCACAGCTGACTCAACAGCCCAACTCGGTGGGTTTGCAGTAGTCTTATGGAGATTTGGTATGAACCGGAAGCAAAAGAGCAATTCCTATGGTACAATCTGCACGAAGCTTTGTCCAGTCCGTTGGCAGCGTAAGTACGAGCGTGGAGATGATCCAGGTGTCACTGCCCAGCATGAGCTACTACGGCGGATATAGGCCCTCTTGGATATCCACCGGCCGACTCACCAGCTACTGTGGGGTGCCCTGTTGCTTGCTTACTTCTTTCAGCTTCGCAGGTCGGAATACTTGCTCATTGGCAGGAAGTATCAGCCTTTTGTTCTTCGACTCGGCGACATTCAATTTTGCGGCAACGAAGGACAGGCATCAACACCGCAGCAGGCAACAATCGTGGGCATCCTATTGCGGGGAGCCAAAAACAATCAGTTCGGGAGAGAAGAATTTCGATTTCAGCACGCTTCTGGTGACAAGTTACTGTGTCCCGTGCGTGCCGCCCGATGGATCAAGAAAACAGCTAAGGCCTTTGGCACACGACCTGATGAAACAGCTCTCAAGTTGACCTCAACCGGTGGAATATCATCCGAAGAACGGATGTGGAGCTGCCGTTATGGACGCACTGCTAAAACAGTGCAATCGTTTGCATAAAGTTGACGCTGAGGATAGCTACGTTTAAGACCAACATTCAAGTTGCATATTTTGTAAATGAGTTGAGCAAAACGATAGCATGAAGAGAGTGCCAGACAACTACGAAAGAAGGGTACAAAAACTCTAGCTTAATCAATCAGACCTCAATTTATCTGTTCAAGAACAACTAGCGCTGATTTTCAACGTCGACGCATTTTCCTGTGTTCTTCAGCTACTACCACTTCCTCCGCAAGTGCTACCATACACAATAAGTGACGGCTTATTGCGACACGGCTGCTGCCTGAATGGTAAATGCGCTGTGATGCTATTGATCAAGCAACTCATTTCACCACATGACGTCCACTCATTTCTTCCATGTTTCCAAAACCAAAATCTGCAGGCAGTCCAAGTGTGTCAGCAGAGAAGGATAAAAAATAAACGAGCACAATTTGATGAGCTAGCTCGTACACCCCAAGAGCATGTATTTGAACATATGGTACCACTGTTTAGTGCTGATTGTCATACTCATCGTCGCTAATCAAAGCGATTTGCTGCAGGCCGAAGGAATGCCACGATGAGCTGTTAAAAATTCGGGCAAAATATCCCCATGGAGACAAAGCTCGAGATGCACAAGAAAAGCAGTTACTTGCTACTACAAATCAGTAACAAAATGCTGTGTGGAATTTTCCCTCAACCCCCGACCCTCGACCCTCGACCTTACACCCTACACCCTACACCCTACACCGTCCACCGTCCACCGTCCACCCTACACTCTACACTCTACACTCTACATTCGTACACGACATTTGTCATGTAACAGGTAGCACTTTAAGCAATACAGCTAATTCCTACGGCAGCTCCGCCTTTCAATTTTAAGCAGAATCCTTAGTGACCTATTAGTACCCAGCCGTACCGGAAGGTTTTAGTGGACACGTCGTTTTGACGACGTCTTACGCCAGCACTCACCTACGCAAGGTTCGCAGCGATAGGGATATTGTGCGGTGGGTATGGCGTAGCTCTCGCTCAGTTGGAGTGCACGTATGCTAGGAGATGGACACGCTGGCAAAATGCTGGTTGATTAGCTGAGACAAACGTGGGTGGGTTGTGACGAGGGGTTGAAGACGCCGTGTTTAGCTCGTTTATGGCAGCACGGCTGGTGTACATAAAATCGACGGGTAGCATGCGAATCCAGGAACGTTGGAAGTACTTCCATCTGCGCGTAGAATACTATGCTCCAATATATCGTCTAAGACCGTCCGGTGATATGGATGTACGTTGCTGGCACATAGCACCCGATGGCACGGACTTGGCACATGACCACACACATTGATAGAAGGGTCGGGGGACACGGTGCAAGGTACTGATGTGGTACCGAAGCAATTGCAGTGGTGAGAGGTGGAGCAGCTTGTAAGTTGACCGATCGATGGTGATTCGTTTGATACTGATGATGGAATTAACGCTGGCCCAAAATCAGTTATGGCGGTGCTGTCCGTGCGACAGATGGCATGCTTATTTCAACCACTCGACTTTAGGTTTTCCGTTGGAGTCTGAGGATCGGCTACGGACAATTGCCTACATAAATGACATTTGGTGGGTGAAGCTGAGTGACGATTGCCAGCCAAAGTTCCTGCACGTGATATTTGCCTCAGAGATGGTATCCAACCATACGACTCCAAGCCATGAAAGTATTCTTCGTAACACCGCCGTTTCACTAGTCTAGTTGAATATACGAGAACCCGACAAGCTGACGAGGCTGCCCTGCACTTCCTGTAAAAAAAAAAATAGGTACGAGCTGCGAGCTGAACCAAACAACGACTATCGCCCAGTCAACAATTTGACTGAGACAATAGCTTCTGTGATGCCTATTCTAGCTGGTATATTAGAGAACGTAAAGGGTGAAAGCATTTCAGGCTTTTGGCATCTTTCACTCATCAAAGCCTACCAGGAGATCCTGTCTTTCATAGCACACGTCGAATACTTTACTTCAAGGCGAGTATCCTCAGGGTGCGGTGACGCTGCTATACATTCGCAACAGATAATGGGACATTGGTTTGGTGCACTATGTAGAAATATCTATTGACTCGGGTTGGCAACTTTCTACAGTTCGCAGCCATTATCGACACTTACCGACCGAAGATGTACGGTCTATTCGTACTCATTGACGAGTTCAGTCTCTATTGCAGCGAGAGAAGAGACATGACCTGGGTCAGCTTATAGTAAGTTCAGTTCGGTATCAAGCTGGAAGGGTAAAACAATTCTACTCAATTTGCGTTACCAAACTCGCGTAACTTCTGCTGGGACGACGTGGACGGCGCCTTCCTCGTGTGGATTGATACATCCATACGAAATTAATTGTTTTACGCTTAAATTCTAACTTCTCTATATAAGCTGCTATGGCAAATTTTGGGATGGCTCCCACGTTTATTCGTAGTAGCCGACCCACTGGACCAAGGAGAATTCTCTTTCATGTACCCAACGCTTGGTGTGTAGGCTTTCTACGTCGTATTCCCCTAGTTGTGTTGGCATCGTCCGGAGGAACAAAAAAACGTCCCCTCATCGAGCCGGCTTTTGGCGATTCTAGCTTGTAAGTATTTAAATACTCGGGCTGGTCCTTTGCTACCAGAACGATCCGTCGAGTTGTCGGCTGAAGCATTTTTTTAAAAGACGCGATTTTCCTTTTCCGGTAGTGCAGGGTCGACCCATAGTTTTGCTGAAGTGCAAATTCGGAATGCGGCAACTTATGCTCTTCTAAAGGTAAAAATAGCAACCACCATATGGGTTAAATAAAGAACTTCATTGGTTAAATCAGCTTGCTGTCGCCAAACAGTAAACGTCGCCTTTGACTACGACTATACGGTATGATAGCAATATTACGATAAAAACTAAAATATTGATACGCCAAACTTAAAAGAGAGTATTTCAAACCATAAAGTTTAGCTAAAAATTCTGTCGAAAAAGATAGAACGTATAGGTGTCTCACAGTGTATGTTTTGCTTTTCTCTTTTTGTTCTTTGGCTTGGGAGCTAATTTTAATTCTTCAGTAATAGCACTGGCGTGCTATTGGGTGACGGCACGGCGGCGAAGGTGACGCAGCGAGTGGCAGAGACGCGACGACGGATGGCGAAGGGGTACAAGGCCATCGGCACACAGATGATGGAGCCAGGCGGTCCGGAAGATCGCGCAGGACAGATCAGGAATAGCGTGTACGATGACGGTGTGTCCGTTACCAGCGGACTGACACGCTGGAAACCCAGAGTTACCGGTGTATGGGACACCGCATACCGAAGGGCCGCGTCAGGAGAGATGACGAAGACACGCAAGTACCGTAAAATCGATATCCTAGGGCACCCCTTGTACTGTGCTTTTCAAAAATCTGGCTAATCATCTTTCTCCATTTCGAGCACGTTTCAGATTATATCGTTAGACACCCCATAAATTACGGTAATTTAAGAAGCATTGCTATCCAGTCGACGCAGTCAGTTTGCCACATATTCTGGCATGCCAAGCAACGGACGCCCTCGTATTAAAGGCTTCAGGGCAGCAGACATTCGCCACGAGCGCAATGGGGTGACATTTGCGGCGTGAAGGAGTACCTGTATCTCCGCTGATGTTGCAGCTTAAGGCTCGCGCTGTAGCAGCTGAGCTTGGACTGACACGGGAACAGTTCGTAGCAGGCCCTTCGTGGCGACAGCGCTTCTTGAAGAGCCACAAGATGTCGTTGCGGCGACAACCTCGCATTGGTCAGCACTCTTCGGCAAATGCTCGTCGTGTGGCTGACGAATTTTGTGAAAAGGTGCTGCAGACCATGCTGGAGCATGGAATTACGGAGGTTTATAATGCAGACCAAACTGCCATGAACTTTGGACACCTACCTACTCAAACTATTGACGACACCGGTGCGCGGACGGTTTGGGTACGAAACAGTGGAAAGGAGAAAGCCCGTCTCACCGTGATGATGTTAGGAAAAGGAGAAGCCAGTGGAAAGTAGAGAGCCCCATTCTTAGTTTTCAAACAGCCTCCCTCTCGTGTCCCTGCGACTGAGCGATTCAATCGCATGGAGCAGCATAGAATTGGGAGATTACTTTGGCCAGAAGTGAAAGCGATGCAGGCCTCAACTGGGATGCCTATCTGCTTCTGCAGCGATGTGGCCTCACATAGGATGCATAATGACAAAAATATATTCCCGGTGGGCCAAAGTAGTGCAAGTAATTTATATGTATATGTACTTTCCAGTCTTGCCTAGCCCTCCCAGTCAGTGAGGGGTGCCTTACGATATAGAATTTACAGTAAGCGGAGATCAAGGACCAAGGACGGACGACACAAGGACGAGATGCAGTAACAACGGAAAGGGTGTGAGTGGTCGGCAACGAGACCCTCAACTAACAACCAATGCATGTGTAGGAGTAGAGTAGTGACAGAACTCTCCTTACCAAGAAGGAGTGAAGTGTCGTGTCACCGGTTCGGTGCTCACGATCACGTAAGACGTGTCACCGGTTTGGTGTTCACGATCACATAAGACGTTAAAGAAGTTGCAATTACCAAGGACAAAGAAGGACAAGCGCTTGCTGGTGAGGACGGTTGCTGTGAAGCGCGGTCAGCGCACAAGTAGGTAGATAGAGTGGGGTCTGAGGTCACTGACCAACAAGGCCCAAGTAGGTGAAGCGTGACCGCGTGGGCTGGCAGGGTCGACGTTGTAGGGTCGAACCCGTATCGGTTGCTGAGGGCAGAGTGGGCGAGACTGTCCCGTGGAATAGCCACAGTACCCAGCACACCGAGCAATCACGGCACTCAACCAGAAGCCCAATACACCTGCACGACCGAAAGGAGAGTGGACACCAGAAACTGTATTTAGGGTTAACACTAACTACAGTCGACAGTGGCCATTGCCACCGGGTTCGGACTCGTGACGACGAGGACGGTCTGGTTCGGAACGGGGTGGGGTCAGTAAGAGCAAGTCCCGAATATTACTCTTCCTTGCCGACGCGCTCCTCTTCTGCTTCAAATTGTGCGATCCCAATGGACTGATCAGCATTCAACGTGACATTTGTACGCCACGTAAGAACAGCAAACGCGTCGGTAGCTTGAATATGTTCGATTGACATCCGTCGGGTATCGTATAGATCTTTGATGCGTCTACCATCTCTAATTACAGCACAGATATAGTAAATGCCGAGAAATACCTGATTCTACCAGTGGCCGGAAGATTAACTTAGTGCCAGATGTGCACGTGGCCTCGCGCTGACTGTGAACCAAGGTGCTGTACAATATTAGCCCCATCGTTAGCGGAATCGACACACACATTTTTGCAGCGGCAGTTCGGTCAGCGCGAAGTTTATAACAGCTTCGGCACCAATCCGATAGCTCGCGAGCACCAACCCAATTGACCGACCTTTGTCACTTTTCTGAAGTCAATTCACTATTTTGTTTTCGAAATTGAGACTGTATGCATGTTATGGCTTTGCAATTCGTGGCTCTGTACCATCTAATTGTTGGCTTGTCTGGACAAGTTGGATGTAGTCTCGTAGTAAGTTGGAAGGCTGGAGCTCTCAAGGTATTGATATGTCTTTTTAATGCTGTCCAGATACTCAGCAATTTTGGGGGTTTCCGATGCTAACTCAGAGTGAAATAATTTGTAGTCGTTTTCGCAATCACTGCGGGCTAGCTGACAAATTTTGAGCCTGTCATCGTTGGAAAGCTTAAAAACTTTGGGAATGATGTTATCCATTATGTGTCGAATGCAGGACTGGTGCCCAGCACGTGGAAGTAATTCAACAATAGCGGGAGATAAGCATTCATCAGACACCACGGTGAAGTGTTCTTCTCAATTGCAATTTTGACAACAGTAACAAATCATATCTAATTTTGCGTATTCTTCAACGAAAACACGCCCTAGCGCAAAAGGGTCGAGGTGGCTGTTGTAATCCTTTGCTGTTGCCATGAGATATACACGTCCCTTGTTCATATTTCCTTTTAAGTGAGCTCCGTCAAACCCAATCAGTTTTTTACATTCTTGCAATGCGAATTCCAACATTAGGAACAAAATCGCTCGAATAAATGTGTGATTGTCTTCGAATTTCTTCAGCCGCCACATTGATCCTGTATTTTGTCCGCCATTAGTTTAAACAACCCTGCACCTTTCGCTTCGAGTTTACCAAATTCCCATTAGGCTTGTTATCAATATCGTATTTTACCCGAGAAATTTGGCTTTCGCTAACCTCGGCTCCATTTGCCGACAAAAACGTTTTATTGGCTTTCCGGTCAAGGTAGTTGACGTGCCGTGCGAAGGAAACATTTACATAACAACAAGCCGTGCTAGGCTTTCCGTTCGCTCGGTGGTATTCCGTTTGAAGCGTGTTAGGCGGCGACCGTGCTTAAACGCAGGGAGTCTTTGTTGATTCAACAGTTTTAATATCGTTATGCGCAAAGTTTGACTTGGTCAGCTTCCACTTCCCAGTCTTTGCCAACTACGTTAGTGTAGAACGGGCAGTCCATCTTTTCACTTGGGATATCACGATCGAAATACTGAGCACCATTCCGCTTCTTGCACCAGCACTTTGTTTTTCCCGAATTGTTGGACTTGGACTTGGCACTCGTTTCTTTCCCAAAATCGGAAAGCCGCTCTTTTTGTAAACTCTTTGCAACGTTTCGTGCTGATTTCTGAGAGGCAACTTTGTTGTCTCCAATGCTGTTTTGCGTGTCTTACGCAATTCCAAAATATGCGCTTGATAAGTCCTCACCGATATTGACGTCTTCGTGGAGTAAGCTGAGCCCACGAGCTAGATATAGGCCTGGAGCATCCAATACAAATCAAGCGTCGCAAAACTCGACGATGAGGCTTCCGTCATTTGGCTGTGAGGATACTGAACCTAGGATATCAGGAGACGGAAACTGACTCGCCTCTTTGGACAGAAACAGTTTTACTGATATAACTATCTTAGCTAACGACACCTCTACCGAGGCATGGAATCCTACCCGGCAATGGAACAAGGATACGCACCACAAATGGGGGCCAAGGTCTTCGTTGCGTGTGCACCGACACTGCTAATGGCATGAAGTTCGTTTCTTTCTGTACGCGCGGTCAGCTTCAGCTCACCGCGCGTACGATTTTTTGTTATTTTTCGCTAAAATTATTTATGTCGAAGAATATAACATAAGGATGTTCTAACGGTGTCAACGTCAAACATGTATGTCAACAAGAAGTATATGTGTGCGAAGAAGCATCTCTGCACGTCGGTCCCCCAGACGATAATATTACGGACAAACAGCCGTGCTCATAAACCTAAGAGCTATGTGCCCATCGTCGCTATCGTCTCCATAGTTCCTAGTAGTGACGGGCCGTTTTATACGTCGGTGAAGCTTTGAAACTGCTTCACCGACGTATGTACATCACTAGTACTGTCTAAACAAGAAAGCGAGGTGCGCAAAGAGCATTATCACCAAGAATAAATAGCGCACAGTGAACAGAGCAAAGAGATTGGAGCCGCCCTAGGGAACGACCAGCTCGCTGAGAACAAGCAATTCCCATAGCCAACAACAGCCATGTGGATGGACCGGAATTCCGTCCACATGTTGAGCAGTGGTGGCAGATGTAAATTGGTAATCGTCAGTAAGTGTTTTAATTTTGCTGCTTATAGTGATACTATAACTACTAAGATTTTGTGCAACTTTGCGCCGTATTAAAGGGATAACGCGAGCGCCACAAGCGCTGGAGCGGTTCGTGACTATCACCGAGACATGGGCCGTGTTAATGTGCACAACTAGCTTTGGATGCAGTGCTATATTGTGCAAATGTTTTTACAAGACACACACGTACTACGAGATATTGTTCTTCGGGTGTCTAGATATGGTGTTCGTAAGTGCATTTGATAGAACGCGCGCGTCAATGAGGAGTGCCCGCCCAAACATCACGAGGTTTTTAACGCTCATGGGGCAAAAGTTCGCCGTGGACTATGAAGCTTTCGATCTCATTGAGGCAAGTTCTATGTTGAACCTTCAACATAATCATGGGAGATACTAACCAATATCCAACATACTGTGACTCTATATTGGATATCAATCTATTCGTAAGTGCCTCATGGGCATGCACCACAATATCGTCCACTAGAAGCATCGCTGGAAAACAAGCGGGCCAACCTGCTATTTGTTGTATTGCCGACGACCACGTGCTGGCAAAAACCGGACTCTGTGGTCATCACACAGGATGAAAATCTGTTCCACAGGAGCAACAAAGTCTGAGCTATTTTCAAACCAATGTCGCCTAGCTACACTAGGTGCTTTTGCCCCGAGTGTTCATCAGGCGTGACGCGGTACGTGTTAAATTAGTTTAGTTGATTTGAACATCTCATGGTGCAAATGGTTGATGTATGATGCAGACATGCAGACAAATACTTGTGCAACGTGGTGAAAGAAGAAGGAAGAAAGCCTGCTTCCATATTGGGCATCTGAACAGGAACGACGGGAGGACACCCTTCGCCACCTGCAACTGGAGAACATGCTTACAGACAGAGCCGTAACCAGCGTCCGGGCAAAAACGCCGTCGTAATGATCAGACTGACGAGGAAGAAGTGCGGAGTGATCCTCAGGACGCCAACAACGAAGCTAGAGCTGAGTGTGGCGCCGACAAAGAGGGTGGTGATGATTTCCATTTGGAAAATGACGCTGTCGACAGGACGTGCAGTGTAAGCAGCGATGATACTTTCGCGGCAAGGGTTTAGGGAATGATGTGTCAAGAACATATTTACGTTTAGGACATCTATTGGTTTTGCTGCTGCTAAGCTTCATGCAATCAATGTTGTGTCATTGTTTTCAACTAGCTGATGAGGAGAACCAATGAATGTGCCATCATTCAGTGATTTCGTACCGTATAACTTTGAATTTGCATTAAATCTCTGAACGTGCCTATGGAGAAAACACCACAAGTTGTTGTAAAAACACAATAACAGCGACAGTTCGCAAAATACATGGGACGGTCCAGCTCATGCAATTGGACCGTCCATATTAGTCAATCTCTTATTGGTTATTAGTTACTCACAGTGTGATTGGCGGTGATTCAGCAAATCAAATTCCCAGAAGAACGAACTTCCGGTAGTCTAGATTCCAGACATGCTCCGAACACTTTTCTTACGCGAGATGGCTATTACGGTCAACTAAGACGGAGTAGAGGTCGAGAAAAAGAATTAGGATAGTTCAGGTGGAAAAGAGTAGTTTCATTCCTTGCACAGTCTCTGTTAACGCCGGCCTCCACAAGATATGATATAAACTGTCTTCGTGCAGCTCAAGACGCGCCGCGTCTCACGAGCGCTTCGGATCCAAGCAACCAAGACAGGAATTGATCTAGAGTTGTATGCATTATGATGTCGTACTAAGGATGTTTTACTGATACTTCGTTTTTGGTCCTGTATCCACAATAACCGTAGAATTGGCTATAATTTTGTATAAAACCACCTAACATGTATACTGTATCAGTGCACAGCACACACGAGAAGCAATCTAGCATCTCATACAATAGGTATTGCTACGCGACATCACATGTGTGTATTGCTTAAACCACAAATCGTTTGTTGTATTAACATATTACGTATAGCCTAAATGTACTTGGTGCAGAGCAAAGGAATTCCTTATCCTTTCCATAATCCACAGTGAGCTTAGCCCCGCACCTACAAACTCTAATATAATTACCAGCACCATCACCTTGTCGCGGCTGCACATCTCAACAAAACACGAGTTTGCATTGTAGGAGTGGGTGATGAATCGCGTCATTGAGCCACAGAGTTCTGCCTCCACGTAGACAAAGTTTCCGTTTGAGGCGCGCTTGTTGTACAACGGCGTATATCTACTGTTATACTTATTGCCGTCGTTGGCTGTCCTACCACCAGCTCTTTTATATGCACCCAGCTACCCCACGTATTCGCCCACAATGTCACCTGCTTCCATCGTGGCCGTGGTGTACATGGGCGCAACGCCATTCATTTATGCATGACTAGAACTAAGTATGCAATAGGTAGTTCTATACATTTACGAAAAGAGATTTAGACAGATAAAAACATTCAGTTCAGTTCGCATTTTACAAGTTAATTAGAGAGTGTTTTAATTACCGTTAACTAAGATAGTCAAAAAGTCAGTGTTGGACTGTGAAGTATCTCTATACTTGGTTCTTGTATAACAACGTACAGTCGTCGGAACTCCGACTGATAGACGGACGTCTAAGGCCCAGTCTTAACCGTGTGCCACGCCTGCCACGTCTGCCAGCGGGCTAGGTGTCAGTATTGTGCCACCGATCCGGTTCGAACCAGACCGTACTGTGCCAACTCGCGCCATAGTGTTATATTTCACCACGCCAGCGCAGTTTCGCACGAAGCAGTAACGTGAGAGACGACGCTGTGCTGTTGATCAATGTGTACATGCATCTCATCCACTCATCTTAAAGCAACCACGTCCTCGTATCGAATCTCACTTACTTTTTGGCGAGGTCAAGGCAATGGAGGAAGAAATACCGGCGGCAACGGAGGCTACCACTACGGATAGGAGTGTGGGTGGCGGCGGCGGTGTGTCGCTGCCGATCCAAGAGTCAGCTGTGGATACTAATGAGGTCGCTACGGCTTCGCGGTCAGCAGTGCCCCTGTTGTGGACGGTGGCTGACCTAGGGAAAACGACGCCACCAACGTCAGACGACTACTCTACGTGGACAGTATAGCAACTTCGGAAGGAGTGTACCAGCCGAAAGCTGCGTCTAGGTAGAAAGACGTCTACAGCTGATCGAGTCAAGCATCTTCGAGAGTTCGACGCATTGCATCGCTCCATGGTTGCTGCTATGCTTGAGTCTGGGGGCCGGCGAGAAGAAACGAGGCAGCGCGGTAGTAATTGCTGCATTTGCTTGTTGAATGTCCTGTTCTCGGACCTGTTTGCAGCTCACTTTGCTAAGATTGGTGACAAACCTTCTCGCCAGCAACTAGATGCCGGTGAAACACCGAGTAACTCGACGTTTTGGCGTGACGTGACATTGGAGTTCAACACGAGTATTACGGATTACAGTAGTCTATTGAGTGATAATGTTCGTTTTGATGGCGTCGATGCATCCGTCGTCGTCGTTCACGGGGCTTCTAAATTGTACGACATGTGGAAGGACGTCAACAATAAGTACCTGAAAGCAATGGCCAAGTTCACAAAGTCGGGTGAGCACGGTTACGATTTTTGCTTATTGTGATGGTGCACTAGAAGCGTTTTAGCTTTGCGCGTGCTTGACTGTGAAGCATGATTTGACTAGCTTTGTTGACGGCGGGCTGCGCGAGCAGGACTAGTTCGACTCTCTCAAGCGTGACCGAAGTTATGTAAGCGACAAGAAATCGCCTCAACAACCAGCATCCAAGAAAAGACGCAGTGAGCTTGTCGAGACGGTGAATGCACTCGCAGCCGTTATTACTCCTGCTGGACCAAGTACGGTGGACAAGCTGGTGCAACTACACAAACTGATTCAGCAAGTCGAGGCTCGAGTGATTGATCTGCAGGAAAAAGGACGGAGTGTAGACTCGCTGCTCCGCAGCTTGGATTTGTACCATGCCAAGCTTGCGAAACTAGAGGAGTCATTTTTCGACGAATTGTAGGAACATCAGCTGGTTACGTTGTATTTGTCATAACAACTCCTAATCAAGCCAACCTACGCCAACATATTATTGCGCTCATTTGCTGTACGTCGAACGTTGTAGGCCGGACGAACAAGATTTAGTTCCTGTAGTTTTGCCACGTAGGCATTGCGAAGCAGCTCCGACTCCGACGTCTGCTCTGGATACACCTGTGTGGAGGCATACATTGGCCGATACGCCTAATAATCCTCGGCGTCAACTGTCAAGTCTGCTTCATCAGGAACGGCGTTAATTGCAAGCGCGGTAGCCATGTCATCATCGTCGTCTACCTCTTCGACACCTTCTTCCTCCAACCGCTCATCGATACAAAAGTTGTGTAAAATGCACGCAACGTGCACTACCTTTTGACTGCTTTCACTCCAACACGAAGAGGAGATTTAAAAATCCGCCACTTGTTCACCAAAAGTCCAAAAGTCATTTCAACTCTGATGCGAAGCTGACTCAAGTGAAAATTGAAGCTGTCGTGGTATACGTTGGTTGTCTGCGGTCTGGTAAAAACGGTGTGAGTAGTTTGTTGCTGTTCGAATACGCGTTGTCTCCTGCAATAAAAATCCCGGATGGAAACGATTCAACAATACTCGAGATTTTCCATCTCATGAATGCCAACGCATCGCCCATGCCGCCGGGGAGGCACTAGTAATCGCAGTGACACGGCTACGGTGATCAACACACGCTTGTACGTTGACACCGTACCGTTGGTAGTGCCCAGAAAAAAGGAAGATACACGATTCACCTCACTTCGACGAGGCACTTGTATGCCGCAAAGCCATCCATCAATGGCACCTACACATCCTGTCAAAACGATGTTTTTGCTCAAACAAGCAAACGCTTTAGCCGACTTGTGCTGAAGGTATTCCGTGGTAGGAAAACATAATTGAAGCTCATCATTGTCTTGTATCGAGTCCATTACCTGATGGATACAACCATAAAACCCAGGCTTGCTTGCTCCCGACAGCGACCGAACAGGGTGAAATGAATATCCCGCGACCCAAGAAATCAACATTTGCAGCTTGTTAACAGGTGTAAGAGGTAGGTTTCCATGAGTCCGACGTCGCGACTGCGCCTCGTCAACACGGAGGCTTGGTGCCAGCAAGCATAGCAGTTTTTCAAATGACCTGAACGACATACGGTAATACTGGCAAAATTGCCCTGCGTTCAACAGCAGCAGAGAGTGGTGGAGCCAATTTAAGCGCTGTCGATCCAAGCACGGCCGACGTACATCAACATCGCCCTCGGTAACCACCAGCAGACAGACCAACACCACAGCGATCAAAACAGCAGACTCCCTCTCCATTACACGACGCTTGTGAAAATGAGATTGGCACACGCAGCGCATTTGAAAACTACGTAGATCTTGTCGTAAGTTTCGCTGTGGCACGTGGCGCAACCATTTGCCACGGTACTTCTTGGTGCCATGCATGGCACTTTTACGGCACAAATACCCCTACCCACAATTGCCAACAGCCAATGAGATGTGATGTGGCACAAGTTTGGTGCCATGGCGCGCGGTTAAGACTGGGCCTAAGACTCAAAGAGTCACCCCTCTTTCTTTGAACCTAGTACTGGCTACGCAGCCCGCTGCATGTCTGGTTAACGCGCTTCCGTGATTTTGGGACGTGCCGTAACACCTTGCGCGGCTTGACTTGGTGGCGGATGTTCAAACGTTAAGTGCAGCGGGGCTGCGTAGCAAGTGCTTGGCACAGAGGAAGAGGGGGCGACTCTTTGAGTCTTAGACGTCCGTCTATCAGTCGGAGTTCCGACGACTGTACGTTCTTATACAAGAACCAAGTATAGCGATACTTAACAGTCCAAAACTGACTCTTTGGATTCGGCTTAGTTAATTAAAAGTAAATAACAACTTCTTAATTAACAAGCAAAATGTGAACTGAATTGAATGTTTTATCTGTCTAAATCTCTTTTCCTAAATGTATAGAACTAACTATTGCATACTTAGTTCTAGTCATGCACAAATGAATGGCGTTGCGCCCATGTACTGACATCAGTACTGACTTAGGGTAATCCGAGGGTACCAAGTACCAGTATCTCTTTGAGGAGGGATACGGATATCTTATCCGGACGATGTGTCCCCAAGGTGACCAGGTGTGGCCCACCTTACTGGTCACCTTCATGTAACCCCGTTACATCCTCCCCCATCAAACTGTCGACACCTCGTGTCTTGGCAAGTCTTGCCACATCACCGCGTTCTCCGCGGTTGCTCTGAGAGCATCTTCGAATTTGCAAAGTGCCCAGCACTGCATGCCCCTGCCTCCGAGGCTTCTCCTGCCTCTAAGCAGCACGACAGCTCTCCGAGCTCTGACCCACAAGTCTCTGGGTCTTACGACCAACGGCAACAGCCTCAGCGTCTTCACGCTTCGCCTTTAAGGCATTGTCCCTTAGCTACATCAGCTAACGGGACTAACTCAAACGCACTTGGTGCGGAGGCAGCGGTCCAGGACCGGACCAAAGGGAAGGCGTCCGAGCCTGGGGCTCCAGCCACACTCTCTGTGGCAGAGTATTTTCGTGCTCACGACCACATATACGGTCGCGCACGCGCGAGCAGCATCGCTGCGAGTATGAGCTCACCACCCAAGGATGGGAGCGAGATGGAGGTCGATTATGAGACCGACACTAGCGCACAGCGCGAGGAGGGAGAGATGAGCGATCCCGACGCTCTGGGTTCCCACGAACCGTTCAGCCCACCATACTCGGTGGCGTCAACGACAAGTCCCGCAACGGTCACGACGACCACGGTGACTTCGGAGCGCAGTCCACTGCGGACTCCCAATCCGTTCCCGGAACGAACGCTTGCGGATTATGGGGGCAGGGCCCTGCGCGATGCGCCTCCGCTGTCATTCAGCGATGAAGACGCCCCATGGGTTCGCGTGTCGTTACGAACGATCTGGATGACGCACAAGAGCGACAATTGGCTTCACAAGCCTCTCATGTGTTGTCGCGACCTCAGGCAGCGCCTGTGCGGTTCCCAAACCGTAGAGATTATGGCTTCGGGTCTCAGGACCCCGCTGGTCTCGCGCGCACCCATGCTAAGGCCTCGAACTTGAGTTCGTACCTTGCTGGTCCGCAGGCAACCACTGCCGACCAGATCGCACAGCGAGACGCGCTCCGTGAGCGCTTCCTGACAATGCAGGATATTCCGGCCGTCGAGTATCGACAGCGGATCGACGATCAACTCGCTCGGCGGCCGGTTCCCAACATGCGGACTTGTCCGCGGGTGTTACCCTGGGGAGTCATCGGATGATGACGAAGTGCATTTCATGCGCTGGGTGGAGAAAGCTCGGAAGCTTCCTTCACTCGAAGCTCTTATGGCGAGCTATGCCGAAGTAGACGCTCGTGTTGAGCGTGCTCTACGCTTTGCTTTTGCAAAGCTTAAGGCGAAGCGCAAGCTTTCGTACGGGTATCGTACGATGTACGCCAGCGCGACACCTGTCGCTCCTGCGACGACGTCGACGGAATCCGTCTCTACGTCAGCGGGTCAGAGCCGGAGCTCAGCTGCTAACCCAGCAGCTCCACCACCTAGTGTGAAGCGCGGTTCGACCGCGGCGGCGGCCACGGGCCCTCGCCCTGATGGGCGCGATCAAAAGCGTCCACGACGTCAGGGCAATCTTGCCGGAGGGGCACCTCGAACTCCCACGAGTTCTGCGAGTGTGGATAACCCCTCCACTTTACAAGATACTGGGTTTGACCCCGGCGACGACGTCGCGCTAAAAGACGATCCACATGAAAGTGGAGATCGCCCTGCTCGTCGAGCAACGCCGGCGGCGGCCGACTCGCACGCGAGTCCTGAGTTCGTAACTCGCTCTGAGTTTTCGAGTCTGACTCGACGGCTGAATCGCCATAGCGAGCGTTTTCGCGAGATACTCGAGACGCTCGATCGTTTTGATAACGATATCCGCGAGCTCCATGAGCGTGTGGATTGGGTCGAGACCCCCGTGGACGTCCCACGACGTCTTCGCGCTCTGGAGTTTGGGCTCGCTGAGCTTCGTGGCAGTGTTGGGGTCCTGACGGGCCTCCAACGGCCGGCAGCTCCTGCCCCTCAGCCTCTGGCTGTTCCTTCGGCAGCACCTGCCGCTCAGCCTCTGGCTGCTTCTCCCGCAGTCCCTGCTGCTCCTCCCTTGGCTTCTGCCTCTGCGCCAATCGAGGCGAACGTCTCCTCGATGTTGGCGGAGCCAGCTCACTCGAGCTCACCCGCGCCGGGTCCTGGTAAGGCTTAAGTAAGCCCACGTAGAAGGTAGGATGCGTGCGCATCGCCTTCGGAAGGTTTAGCGTGTACGCCAGGCCCTTCTTAGCCACGACCTTGAAAGGTCCCACGAAGCGTGGCCTCAATTTCGTTTTAAAAACAGCAGACACTGCATGTGTAGGTAGGTTCTTAGCGTTTAATAAAACTAGGTCGCCGACCTTGAACACATCTAAATTGCCTCTGCCTTTTGCATCAGCTTGTTCTTTTTGAACGTCTTGGCTCTCAGCCATCGCGTCACGCACGTGTCGTAAGACACTTAGACGCTGCGACACAAAGTCGCTGATGTGCTTACGCACAGAAGCAGGGCTGACATCAGCAAGCCTGTCGGCTATCCCTCCCCCGTCAAGCCCTGAGCCACGTCGTGGCGGTGTCAATGGGATACGTGGGTTCGCTAACCCGTTCACGTAAAACGGCGTAAAGCCCGTTGACGCGTGAACCGCATTGTTCAATGCAAACTCAACAAGCGGGAGCATCGCGCTCCAACGCTTAGGAGTTTCAGCGCAAACGCTGCGGAGGACGTCCTCCACAACGCGGTTAACGCGCTCGGTTTGACCATCGGTCTGCGGATGATCCGCTGTGGACATATCCAGTCGAGTGCCCAGCACTTTAAAGACTGATGTCCAGAACTTCCCGGTGAAGCGCGGATCTCGATCCGAGACAATCGTCTCAGGCAGCCCATGCTGCCGAAAGACACGGTCTAGGAACAGCGAGGCTGTTCCTTCTCCATCAATGGAGTCCGGCACAGCCGCTAAGTGAGCCATCTTGCTCAATCGGTCTACAAAGACCACAATGCCCGTGTTGCCTGCCGAATCTTTCGGCAGACCAAACACAAAGTCCATACTCATGGACTGCCAACACCCACTGGGTACGGGCAAACTCGCCAAAGGCGCAGCCGCATGCGGCGAGGGTTTGACCCTCTGACACGTCTCGCACGTGCGTACGTAAGTACTGACCCACTTATAGAGCTTGGGCCACCAGTACATCGCGCTCACAGCGCTATAGGTCTTTTCACGACCAAGATGTCCGCTCACCGGAGCGTCATGTGCCTCAAAGAGGATCTTGTATTTCAAGTCCTCATCGTGAGGTACCACGACACGTGGTGGGTCCTCGGGACCGGTGCTGTAGTACAGCAGGCCATCACTAAGGCTGTAGCGATGAAGCCTCGCGCGTGTGCGCGCCGACAACGTCGGTTTAGAGTCCGCGGACTCTTCGCTCTTCAGAGCTTGCAGTAGCGCTACGCAAGAGGCGTCCTGCGCATACGCACTGCGTATTAGGTTCGTCACTGACGACGTCACCATCGTGACATGAGACAGCTCGTAGTCCGGCCTGCGCGAAAGCGCATCCGCCAGCACGTTCTGCTTGCCCGGCTTATACTTCACTTCGAAGTTATACTCCGCAAAGAAGGAGAGCCATCGGGCCATTCTCTGAGAGAGATGGGGCGACTGGGTCGCTGTGCGTAGTGACGCATGATCTGTGTAGATCACAAAAGGCTTAGAGCCTAGCAGGTGAACCCTGAACTTGACTAGAGCGTACTTCATCGCAAGTAGCTCTTTGTCGTGAACTGGATAGTTCTTCTCAGCAGCTTTCAGCTGCCGAGACTCAAACGCGATGACGCGTTCACGCCCTTCGGCGTCCGCTTGTAGTAAAGCGCAACCGATTGCGAAATCGGACGCGTCACACACGACGCTAAACGGACAATCAGGGTCCGGTAACGCCAAGATGGGCGCATGAAGGAGACTCTCCTTGATTGCATCAAATGCAACTTGATGCTTGGTGTTCCAACACCAGTCCGTATCCTTCTTAAGGAGGTTGGACAATGGCCTAGCCATCTCAGCGTAATTCTCGCTGTACTTGTGCAAGTAATTGGCGAGGCCAAGCCACTTGCGCAAGTCCTTTTGGTTCAAAGGAACCGGCCAATCTACGATTGCCTTGACCTTGGCGGGATCCGCCCTAAGGCCCTGCTTCCCAATGAAGCATCCGAGGAAAGGAATTTCCTCCGCGCCAAATACGCACTTGTCTGCGTTGGCGTACAACTTGTTGGTGCGCATGCACTCGAGCACAGCTCGCAGATGCTCTACATGCATCTCAACATCCGTCTTCCCGTGCTCCGCACGACTATGGACGAAGATGTCATCGAAATACGTCTGTGCGTACGCCCGATGGGGCCTAAACAATTGCGTCACAAGACGATTGAACGTTGCTGGAGCGTTCGACAGCCCTTGGGGCATTACCAGCCACTCCCAGAGCATACCGCTCGGGGTGCTCACCGCTGTCAGCGGTACGTCACACGCTCGCATGAGCAATTGGTAGTAACCATCGACAAGGTCGAGGGCGCTGTACAGCGTACTGCCCACCATATTGTTCTGAAGAACATCCTTTCGGGGAATCGGTGTCTGCACCGGAATGGTGGCTGCATTCAGCTTATTGTAAGCATGCACAATGCGCCACTTGCCATTTGGCTTTCTGACACAGAATGTCGGGGTCGAGTGCGGAGACTTGCTCTCACGCACCATTCCGGCCTCGTGCTTGGCACGGAAGAAAGCGTCTATGACGTCACACTGCTCCTTAGGCAGTGGCCACTGCCGCGTCACGCAGTATTTGGTTCCTGGAACCAAATCAATCTCGTGGCGCACACCTCGATCGGGAGGTAGACCCATTGGCGGGTCTTTCGAGACAACGTCTCCATACTCCTTTAGTAAAGGATAAAAGGGATCCTTGGGATCCTTAAGGATCGCTGATCCACTCCGCGCATTGAGCGCCTTCTTGGTATCCTCCAAGACAGCTTCGTCCACTAAGGACGAGGAGTTCAACTCCTCTTCAGGTCGTATCACGACCACCTCAGCGAGGTCGTCGGCTTTCAAAGCCTCGCCAAACTCGGCGACCGACATCTCGTCGAGCTCGATGAGCTCACTGAGATCGGGTAGTCCGTCGAGGCGGATGCCTCCAGTGACATCACCTGTCACTCCGTCAACGAGCGTGTACAATTGCTCGCTGCGGCCGCGTGGAGCCTTACCGCTCAGCACGCTAGACGCGTCATCCGACGACGTCGCTACAAGCGCCTTGCGCTTCTCCCATGACGCCTTGCGTCTAGTCCGTCTCTTTGCAGAGACACTCCACTTCGTGGACAACACATCGACTTTACCGTCGACGAGTTCGGGTGTGTTCACCCCTAACGTATCATCCTGATACCTTGGCGCCTCGCCAGTCATGTTCACTCGAACACGCAGCGGAGTGTCACTCAGTCTGCGACCTCCACTCAGTGGATAACGCGCCACTCCGCGTGCATCATTGCGATGCCCCGACATCTCGTCGATCACGTTCGACTGAACGTGCAGCGATGGCTGACATGGTCCACGACCATCGCTCAGCGGATTACGCGCCACTCCGCGTGCATCATGGTGATGCTTGGACGTCTCGTCCGTCGTGTTCGACTGAACACGCAGTGGTGTGTCACCAGGTCCATGACCGCCACTCAGTGGATAACGCGCCACTCCGCGTGCATCTTGCAGATGCCTCGACGTCTCGTCGATCGTGTTCGGCTGAACACGCAGCGATGCACTGTTCGGTCCGTGACCATCGCTCAGTGGATTACGTGTCACTCCACGTGTCGACACTCCGTCGACCGGCGCCTCGCGCCCTTCGGGACAAATGTCCCCAGTGTCAGAGCTATCCACCAGCTCCGACACTCCAATGTCAAGCACATTGACCGACTCGGTCCAGTGCTCGCGCCAATAGCGCTTCTGCTTTTGAGCGGAGGTGGGTTCATGACTCGCCAAAGCTCCGCTCGGAGCAGGGTGCGTGGCACCGAGGGTCTTAGACCGCCAATCTATCCATGGCTCATGGCGTTCAAGCCATGCCATGCCTAGAATGAGGGCATACCTCGAATCAAGGTCTAGGACCAAACAGCGTTCAACGCTATTGAAGTCCAAGAACTTCACTCGCAGGTCCACAGGGACCTTGGGCACGGTAACCCGTGCCCCCGTCGCTAGACGTACCGTGACTGTGTCACTCGTTCGCGCTTCCAGCGCCTCGGCATACTGCCGACTTCCTTCCATCGTGGAGCGCCTGGCATAATTACCAGACGCTCCTGAGTCTATCAAGACTATCCAGGGCTTATCAAAGCCCTTCACGTCCACATGGACGACCAACAAGCCCGGCTTGCATACACGTTCCGTGTTAGAGAGTACGGCTCTCTTCGGGGCTAAGCCCTGTCGCTCCTCACCTTCCAAAGGTACGACAGAACTTAGTTCTTCCCCAGCAGGGCGCCCCGCACCTACTGGGAGTCGTCGTTTCCCGCCGACGACCCAGAGTACTGGTTCGCCGGACGGGCTTGGCTCGACGGAGCCTGGCGCTGCTTGCGCAGTGGACAACCGTTCCGCAAGTGACGGGTGCTCCCGCACGTGAAACATCTTCGGATGTTCATGCGCTGCTCTGGAGCTCGAAGCTCTGCTTCTTCATCTTCAGCGTAGCTGAGATCCATAGGCTCAGGACCACCTTGTCCATGTGAGCCCGCACTCGCTCCAAGTCTAGAGGACTTGAAGTTGTGCTCGGCGTTCAACGCCATGTCCACTGCCTCTTCAAAAGAGCTTGGACGGGAGCGGAATACCTCCGTGCGGGCGACGCCCGTGCGAAGACCCTCCATAAACACCGTCACGGTGACTGCCTCAGGCAAGGGGTCGGCAAACATGCCGGCTATGAGCGTGCGTAGCTCTTGGACATAGTCCACCAAATCCTTCTTGCCTTGGCGACAAGCAAGGAAGCGTGATCGCACGCGGTACGCCTCATTAGGCGGCGAGAACACTCGCGACAGCTGATGCTTCAGCTCTTCCCACGATGGGAACGCTTCGTCTATTGACGAACGGCACGTGAGTGCCCACTCCTTCGCTCGCCCGCCGAGCTTGGAGACTGCCAGCGCGACGCGCTGCTGCTCCGTTTGGAGCATGGCCGAATTCATGGCCATTTCGACCTCTCGGGTCCACAACAGGAGGCTCTCTCCTTCAGATCCATTAAAGATCTTCACACTCAACATGAGTGGTTTCGGCTTCGAAAGCCTGCTTTCTTGGCTTGGCGACGCCTGGGGCGTCTTAGCCTTCACTCTTTGTTGAATGTGCTCAAGGAGAGCATTCTCGTAACTTGAGAAGGCCTCGAGACGCGCATTGATTGCGTCAGGCCCTTGGGACGCTAAATGCGTCATGCCCTCAGGGCCTAGCAAAGACATGAGCTTGTTAAGCGTGTCTTGCTGACTTGGAGTCAGATGGGCGAAAGCACTCTGCTCCATCCTCACAGAGGGACAGTCAATGACTCAGGTGTCGGATTGACTACTAGTGCTACCAGATGCAGCGGGGCTGCGTAGCAAGTGCTTGGCACAGAGGAAGAGGGGGCGACTCTTTGAGTCTTAGACGTCCGTCTATCAGTCGGAGTTCCGACGACTGTACGTTCTTATACAAGAACCAAGTATAGCGATACTTAACAGTCCAAAACTGACTCTTTGGATTCGGCTTAGTTAATTAAAAGTAAATAACAACTTCTTAATTAACCAGCAAAATGTGAACTGAATTGAATGTTTTATCTGTCTAAATCTCTTTTCCTAAATGTATAGAACTAACTATTGCATACTTAGTTCTAGTCATGCACAAATGAATGGCGTTGCGCCCATGTACTGACATCAGTACTGACTTAGGGTAATCCGAGGGTATCAAGTACCAGTATCTCTTTGAGGAGGGATACGGATATCTTATCCGGACGATGTGTCCCCAAGGTGACCAGGTGTGGCCCACCTTACTGGTCACCTTCATGTAACCCCGTTACATTAAGCGTGTGTCGGTACATCCATAAAAGTTACATACGCATAGGCGATTTTCTCAATGGAGGGCTCCAGCTTAATCTCAGTCTCTGCAGGAGTTGGTGCAGCTTGATTGGCTCATCCTCGGATTCATATGGGTCTCCAGTGTGCGGGGGGTCGGCCGGAGTGCGGGAAGAAGACGATAGCACGGTTTTACAGCTGGTGGATCTATCCAAACACTCAACTGAATCGTCGATATGTCCATGTGAAGGTAGCTCTGCAGCCATAGTGTCATGCGATGTAGAAGTCGTTGTAGAGTAATGCGTAATAAATTTACGCCTTCCTTTGCGTTCATTACGTAGTTGATCTCCCACTTCGACGATACATTTCTTTATCACATTGACAAGCATTAAATTGAGGCTGTTGGTCCTCGTTGGCCCTTTATCTATCTGTCCATCAATGTAAACGTCATAATCTTTTACCCTTGGCGTAGGCGTCCTTGAACTTGTCGATAAAGCGGTTTTCAACACGTTTGACAATCATGGTCAACCGAATGGCTTCCTGCATGTCTACCTTAATGGGGTAGTCTTCATCGTCGTCCTGAGCAATTTGCAACACCTTGGTCACACACTTGCCGCACTTGTCTCCGCACATGAACGCCATCGAATAGTAGGCGATAGTTTTGCCGGCATACAACGCCTCTGGAGAAAGCTGTGCCCTGGATAGAGGGTTAGACGCTTATTGTCTCTGCTTCGTCTCCGCGGTAGCCACTAGCTAGCTGTAGTCCTGCTCGCCGCTCGTTTTGTGAAATGGCGTGCGTCATAACGATGGTTATACGTGTTGACTTACAGAATATGTTTAACGGTACTGCATACTTTAGTTACCTCTCGTTATTAGACTTTAGCTTGTGTATTTTGACGCGCAACCTGGCGACGGGGCGCGCACGTAGGCGCAGGCAGAGAACATGGCATATCCACCACGGCGACAACCTTTAGTGCGTTTATTGTTTTTTTCTGCATTTTTTAATTCATTTATTTTTCACGTTTTCTCTAATGGGCTGTTAAAAATCAATTCATGATTGCTAGTACCGCTAGCGGTATTTAAAAGCCGATACTCACCCCATGAGAACGTCAGGAAATATGATGAACGGTTAAGCATGAAGGTGTCCGTTCGTGCAGAATTGTCCATACATGTTCTTAGTATAAATTATGTTGGACCTTCAACATAACATACGATGATACAGGAATTAATGTTGTACGTTTCATAAAACCATGTTGGACCTCCAACATAAGATAGGTTTATGTTGTACACTATGTGTCAACATTACGATGGCTCAAGTGCATGGACGAATGTGTTATCGCATTTCAATTCTTCAACGTTGCAATGAATGAACGCAATGATCTGCGAACCTTACTTGGCAAGGTAGGCAGCGACCTTCGGGTCCGCCTTCACGTTGGCGACAACCGCAGCAAGAGCGGGGAACTTGCCAAGCGAAAAGTCCGGGAAGACCCACCCAAGCTTGTTAGCGACGTTGTCGAACAGCTGTAGATCAGCGTACGAGATGCTATCGCCGAGGATGAACTTGCCGCCGACACGCTTGTCTAGTGCACGGAATATCTTGGGCACCGTCTCTTCAATGAACACTTTCTTGAGCTCGGCCTTCTTGTCTTCGTCCGAGGTCAAGAACATGAACTCGATGAATGCGGCATCCACCTCGAGCAAGGCCTGGGAGAACATGTCGGCCTTCAGCGCCTCCAGAGCATCGCTCGGGAACAAACCCGCCAGCTTGGCAGCATAGAATGTGATCGCCATGCTCTGAGCGTAGACCGCGCCACCCACCTCCAAGAGAGGCACCTGACCGAACGGCAGTGTCGATTTGAGGTTGGCGAAGTCTGCGAACGCAATGCGGTCATCCACGAAGTCAACGCTGCCGTAGCTGAAGAGCATTCGTGCGAGTTCGGCACGGCCCTTACCGTCGAAGTAGGTGAGCTTGATATTGTTCGGGACCATTGCGAGGCTTGGGGCTTGGGGGAGATGTTTGAGGCGAACTTGGCAAATTCGGGAATGATCCAGATGTGGTGTGCGGCGGAGATATCGTTACTGGGCCGCATGCACCCGTCCGTCCTACACATATACTAAGATGATCCTCTTCTCCTACGCGAGCACTAAGATGATGAATCTTCTCGTTCGAGATAGGATTACTGTACGAGACGATTTTTTTGTGATTACGTGACGATGAGGCCATTTGGATTGCGCCATGCCCAACCTGGGACCAGCTGTTGTCTGTGCTTTACGTATCTATGGACCAGTTCGAGTCCGTCACACTGTTAATCATGGATTTCTGGTTTTGCACATGTTTTGCATGATCGACATGACCTTTCACCCCCACAACTGTGTCTCTCGTTTCTGGCACTACTTGTGCTTGGCCTGTTAAGCTGCCACGTTGACATTGGTCTCAACTTCTCGACCAGCACCATAAGTGTCAAGTGCGGCGCCAATGAGAAACTGGCACAATTGCTGAGGGCGTTCACCAGGTCGAACAACTGCAACTTCACAAATGACAATTTGTTAGTAGGAAGAACTCACATACGAAAGTGCTAAACCCGAAAACTGTCTCCCGAGGACCGCTTTTACACGAAGTCTTTATCTAGTCGTAGTCACATCGTTGTAGCGTCCTGGAAATACAGCGCATGACAGTATTGCAGTCGTTGGCAGGACCATTCAACAGCAATACTGGAAGACATGTCCCGCTAGAAGCTATCTGTTTGCACCAGGAGATTCCAAATACACTTCGTCAATGAAATAATAATGGCGTCAGAACTCTTGCAGATACTTAAAAAAAAAAAGCTGTCGATTAAGGTTGCAGTAGTTCTTGAATCTTGGCATTCTGCCACAACACCGCTACGCTTCTCATCACTGACCGACATTCGATCGCCATCCCCCTCCCTCTACCATTTACTGATCTTGGATAAAAAATGCACCAAGAACGTGAATAAGCGTTAGTAAACCATGCGTAAAGCTTCAACAAACGCATTGCATTGTTGGATCTTGCCACTCTCACTTCACCTCACTTCTTTTCTTGCTTTCCACATCACAGTTGCGACTTCCCACCCAAACGACCTCCATGGCTCCATTACTCGCATCGACCATCACTGTGATCGCAGCTCTGTCCAGCGCGGCAGTACTTGCTCCCATTGCCAATGCGCACCAAACTGTGCTATTGCCGGAGCCGCAGTGGAAAACAGACAACAAGGACACCCAGCACAAACCACTTGCATTCCTGGAAGGCCAAGGCTTCCCAACCCAGGGAAATTTCAACGGCTGGCGTCACGATAATGGTTACCAGACGCTCCGGGCTTTCATGGACACAGCCAAGTACCAAGTGACCGAAGGTGCCGACTTTTCTGCGGCTGGACCGACCCTAACGGCACGGCGCAACCAATCCCGGAGGGAGGCGCCATGCGCTCTACCGGGTACACGCACGATGGACCATGTGAGGTCTGGATCGACAACACCCGCGTGCTGGAAAGTGGCAATTGTCACGAGGCGATCACCGGGAAAGACTACACCATCGACTATTCTGCCTGTCAAGGCACCTGTACGCTGCGCTGGTACTGGTTGGGTGTTCGTTTTCTCAAGAACGCTTACTCGTGGCAAGTGTACAAGGCCTGCATTCCGCTGACTTCAGGACCGCAGCAACAGAAATTGCGCATGTAGGGAAGCCGATTCTACTGTCGGACGTGACATCCGACGGAAGTTGCGGCGGCAACGATCTTGCCGATTGTGGACCGCTATGTATGTACTTACACTGTTCAGCCCTTTGGAGATGCCAAAGCAGGTTCAAAGGTTAACCGTGGTGCCGTTCGGCATCCGTTAATACATGTTGTGATGAAAATCAATATCGTGCTGGAAAATAAAGTTGTGCCGGAGGCTCGAAGAAACTCTGACTCTGTAAGCTGCACCAAACTGCACCGTGTGTACCTTTAATACGGTTGGATACCCGGCAGTCAATCTAAAGCGTGTTAGACGATGCTTGCTTTGAATCCATTGTGCGGCGCTTGTTGCGCCTGCTTCGTAGCAGCAGTAATCCCTAGCTTGGCAGTGAAGAGGTTGATTGCGATGATCTGAAGGCAGATAGGGGCTTCCACCTCAAGGACAGGCACCTATCCGAACAGCAATGTTGCTATCCGTCGGAGCCATTATGGTGCTGAAACATGAGGACGGCGAGGAGGAGGGTAACATGGTAGATTAAGAATGATTGGGAGAATCGTTTGAAATGGAGATATCGCTTCCAGTACCGCCTGTCCTTGACGGAAACGTTCTCCTAACACCGGTCGGTACATAGGCCGAGAGATGACGACGATGGTGAAAGATTGTGCGCTATACATCAACTGCAGCATCCATTCAAGGATTCACCCGGTTCATTGATGCTGAACTGTCGTCGATGCCTCATTGCTGCAGGACTTTGACGACCATACATACCTTCATGACTCCATCGGAACTATTGCCGCCTAGTTTCGAATCGAGCAGCTTCGATCGACTTGAACCCCGCCGATGCTGACAGTTCTCACCAAGTGACACAACAAACGCGTGGCAAAGTAGCGCGCCTTTCGTGTACGTCTTTACACAGTGTTGACCACCACAGCTACGCATTTAGCGAAAATGCCGGGTAGATCCACGCGTTGTTGTCGACGAATCTAGAAGGTGAACATCCAAAGTTGCTTTGCTTAGATATGACATGGAGATGTCGAGCTCTTTGACGAGGTGCACATGTAGCGCATCGTATCGAACAATATCGGACAGGCAAACCTTAGCTCGAGAACAGAGACAACTATCCATGCATTAAGAGCGTACGATGTCGTATCACACTTCAATTCTTCAACGTTGCAATGAATGAACGCAATGATCTGCGAACCTTACTTGGCAAGGTAGGCAGCGACCTTCGGGTCCGCCTTCACGTTGGCGACAACCGCAGCAAGAGCGGGAACTTGCCAAGCGAAAAGTCCGGGAAGACCCACCCAAGCTTGTTAGCGACGTTGTCGAACAGCTGTAGATCAACGTACGAGATGTTGTCTCCGAGGATGAACTTGCCGCCGACACGCTTGTCTAGTGCACGGAATATCTTGGGCACCGTCTCTTCAATGAACACTTTCTTGAGCTCGGCCTTCTTGTCTTCGTCCGAGGTCAAGAACATGAACTCGATGAATGCGGCATCCACCTCGAGCAAGGCCTGGGAGAACATGTCGGCCTTCAGCGCCTCCAGAGCATCGCTCGGGAACAAACCCGCCAGCTTGGCAGCATAGAATGTGATCGCCATGCTCTGAGCGTAGACCGCGCCATCCACCTCCAAGAGAGGCACCTGACCGAACGGCAGTGTCGATTTGAGGTTGGCGAAGTCTGCGAACGCAATGCGGTCGTCCACGAAGTTAACGCTGCCGTAGCTGAAGAGCATTCGCGCGAGTTCGGCACGGCCCTTACCGTCGAAGTAGGTGAGCTTGATATTGTTCGGGACCATTGCGAGGCTTGGGGCACGCCTTTAGTGAAAATGCCGGGAAGACCTAGTTGTCTCCGAGGATGAACGGGCCACCAACCATCTCATCGAGCATATAGAAATATTTGATCAGGGTACACTCAACGAAAGCAGCTCCAGCCCAGCATCAAACTCTCCTAATTAAACCACAGCCGGAAGCAAATCGCTCGTGGCCAGCAAACGTTGGTCGTTGATCGTTCCGTGGGTCCATGTCTTATCTGGCGGTTGCAGTCTGGATAGACTTCCAAGCTGAAAATCGTGGGCAACAGAGCCTGTAAAAGTATCCAGATTGATAAATACGTAATCGAACAGCAAATTAATCCGCTCTTCCGCTTTGCTTCACCGCCTCGCAAACAATTCTCAACTCACTCAAAGCCGGCGTACCGACCGCCACAACTGGACATCGACCACTTTCTCACAATTCGATTCACCTCGGAGAGCGAACGTCACCGACCACACCACTACAAGATGAACGTCCGTCTCGCCACTTTCGTCGCCGCGCTCGCCGGTCTGACCAGCGGAGCCGCCGCCGGCAGCTGTCCGTTCGGCTACGACTCGGTCGCCGCCGTGCACCAGCAGGACCGCCAGATCTCGAGCGAGCTCTACGACGCGAAGAGCTGCGACGTGATCGACTATGAGCTCGTGAAGCAGGACCTGCTGCACCTGATGACGGACTCGCAGGACTTCTGGCCCGCCGACTTCGGCCACTACGGCGGCCTCTTCATCCGTCTGGCGTGGCACTGCAACGGCTCGTACCGCCGCGCGGACGGCCGCGGTGGCTGCGACGGCGGCCGCATCCGGTTCACGCCGGAGCGCGCGTGGGCCGACAACACGAACCTGGACAAGGCGCTGGACCTGCTGGAGCCCATCAAGCTCAAGTACGGCGACGCGCTGTCGTGGGGCGACCTCATCGTGCTGTCGGGCAATGTGGCCATCGAGAGCATGGGTGGCCCCGTGCTGGGCTTCTGCGGTGGCCGTCGCGACGACGTCGACGGCACGAGCAGTCTGCAGCTGGGCCCGACGCCCGAGCAGGAGAGCGTGGCGCCGTGCGCCGTGGACGGCCAGTGCAAGGAGCCGCTGGGCCCCACGACCATGGGTCTGATCTACGTGAACCCGGAGGGCCCGATGGGCGTTCCGGACCCGGTGCTGTCGGTGGCCGACGTGCGCGACACGTTCGAGCGCATGGGCATGGACGACCGCGAGACGGTTGCTTTGATCGGTGGCGGCCACGCTTTCGGAAAGACGCACGGCGCCTGTCCGACGGGCCCCGGCCCCGACCCGCTGCAGGACCCTCTCAAGCCGTGGCCGGGCACCTGCGGTGAGGGCGAGCTCAAGGGCAAGGGCAACAACACGTTCACGAGCGGCTTCGAGGGCCAGTGGACGTTCACGCCGACGAAGTGGGGCAACGGCTACTTCAAGGGCCTCACGGGCTTCGAGTGGGAGAAGTTCGACGGCCCCGGTGGCCACGTGCAGTGGCGCCCGGTGCCGGAGACGAACCCGCCCGTGCGCATGCTGACGGCCGACATCGCTCTGCTGCACGACCCCAGCTACCTCAACATCTCGCAGGAGTTCGCGGCCAACCAGACGAGTCTGGACGACGCGTTCTCGCACGCCTGGTACAAGTTGATGTCGCGCGACGTGGGCCCGGTGGCTCGCTGCCGCGGTAACGACGTGCCGCCTGCGCAGCCGTTCCAGAACCCGCTGCCGCCGACGCCTGAGTCGCTGCCGGACTTCGACGCTGTGCGCGCGGACATCCGTTCGCTGCTGAGCAAGTCGGTGGACGGCCTGACGAGCGACTCGAGCAGCGACGGCACGCCGTACAACGGCGCTCTGTTCGTGCACGCCGCGTGGCAGTGCGCGTCGACGTTCCGTATCACGGACTACGCCGGCGGCTGCAACGGCGCCAAGATCCGCTTCTCGCCGCAGAAGGACTGGCCGGTAAACGCTGGCGTGGACAAGATCATCTCTGCGCTGGAGACCCTGAAGACGAAGTCGTACCCGACGCTGTCGACGGCCGACCTGATCGTGCTGGCGGGCCAGGTGGCGCTCGAGGAGGCGGGCAGCGAGAAGATCGAGTTCGTGGGCGGCCGCACAGACGCCGAGGACGGCAGCGGTATGGACATCCTGGCGCCGCGCGAGTACTACAACACGACTTTGATCGCCGTGTGCGACAACATCAAGATCCTGGGCGTGTCTCCGTACGAGGCGGTGGCTCTGGCCGGCCGGCCGCGCAGCGTGGCGCAGCAGAAGGCGCTGGGCTACAGCGGCTCGTACAGCAACAACTCGGTCGCGCTGTCGAACGAGTACTTCCAGATCCTTCTGAACGAGACGTGGACGGCGGTGTCGGAGACGGAGTTCAAGGCGGAGGGCAAGGACGTGTACATGTTGAACACGGATGTGGCTCTGCTGGAGGCACCCGAGCTGAAGGATGCGGTGCAGCTGTTCGCGTCGGAGGAGAACGTGTTCAAGGCCGTGTTCGCGTCGGCGTGGTCCAAGGTCATGACGGCCGACCACTTCAACACGAACGGCTACTAAGCGTAGTGCGTCGTTGCGCGACTTGTAATTCTTAGCTGACCGGTGAGGTGACGTACTCGTTAGATGTCGCTTCGCGGTAGACATACCCCAATAAATTTGACGTTATGAAAAGCTTTGACAAGTCTTTGACAGGTCTTGCTTGGTTGTGTTTGTGAATGCGATTGCACTATTGATGCTCTTTAACCTTCTTCATCGTACAACCCAGTGTGGTTTTCGAAAGGTACGCTGGTGCAGTTTGTACATGCCGAGGCCTTTGGTGCGACTTTGCGTGGAATGAGTTAGGCCTTAGATGCCGTCAGAAGTGAACATGCAAAGCGATCAATTTGAACAACAGTACTTGTTGCAATTATTGCGTCAAATAACCACAAAGACACCTTAGCGAAGACCGTATGATTTCTTAGAGCGCTTCAAACTGAGTTACGAATATGCGCAACGGAATTCGACCACTTACTACTTGGCAAGGTAAGCAGCGACCTTCGGGTCCGCCTTCACGTTGGCGACAACCGCGGCAAGAGCGGGGAACTTGCCAAGCGAAAAGTCCGGGAAGACCCACCCAAGCTTGTTAGCGACGTTGTCGAACAGCTGTAGATCAACGTACGAGATGTTGTCTCCGAGGATGAACTTGCCGCCGACACGCTTGTCTAGTGCACGGAATATCTTGGGCACCGTCTCTTCAATGAACACTTTCTTGAGCTCGGCCTTCTTGTCTTCGTCTGAAGGCATGGCCATGAACTGGACGAATGCAGCATCCACCTCGAGCAAGGCCTGGGAGAACATGTCGGCCTTCAGCGCCTCCAAAGTATCGCTCGGGAACAAACCCGCCAGCTTGGCAGCGTAGAATTTGATCGCCATGCTCTGGGCGTAGACTGTGCCATCCACCTCGAGGACAGGCACCTGACCGAATGGCAGAGTCGGTTTCAACTTGGCGAAGTCAGTGTGCGTCAAGCGAATATCCTCGAATGCAATGCCGCCGTAGCTGAAGAGCATTCGCGCGAGTTCGGCAAGACCCGGGATGCCGAAGTAAGTGAGCTTGATGTCGGACGGGGCCATCGTGGATTTGAAGCTTAAAGCCTTGGAGGTGCTTGAAGAGGAACTTGGCAAATTCGGGAATGATAGTGGTGTGTGGCGGAGATATCGTTACGGGTGTATGTAGTCAGTTGACTGCAAATACAAAGTGAGATTTAGTTAGTTAAGCAAACATTTCTTTCCTGCTCTCGTTGCTGAAGGACCAGTACATTAACCATTGCTCTTCATTATGTAGCTACGTGTTGATGCAGTTCGTTGATGTCGGTTGTCGTGGCGGTCGGACAAAGTCCTGGAGAACATGGATATTATCAAGGCACAGTATCACGCGGCACGAAGATTATGAATTTCTTCGTTGGTGATGTCGCGCGCAAACTGGGACCATCAGATGGTCACCATCTGCGATCTGTGCCTTACGGATTTGGACCAGCCCTTTCCAAATCCATGATCTGTGCGAGTTTCCTCCCACCTGTGATTTTCCATGTTGATGCACGTTTTATATCAGACACCGGGACACATTTTAGGGATTTATTCTGACCCAAATGGCGGCGGAAATCCCTCCCCAATTCACCTCTGCCGTTTGTTTCTATTGATGCTCTAAGAGCATTGCTCATTAGCTGAATAATGTCATCTACGTGGCATCTTCAAGTTGATGCTGCGCGTTGTTAGCTTTTCGAGAAGTCTGAAGTTAATTATTAACATGGCCTTAATTTATACCCCCATTGCTCATTAAAGGGTTAACCCTTTAGCTACGAGCTTTTAACTTTCAGCATCGCAAAACCCAGTGTGAAGCAATTTCAAATTGTCCAAATTGGCACTTTGGACATGCCGAGGCCTTAGCCTCGGCTTAGGTGCCATTTAGCGTGGAACGAATTAGGCCTTAGATGCCGTCAAAGTGGAAACTGCAAGGCGGTTGATTTGAAGCAGGCAAACAATCAGCACTATTGCAACTATTCCGTTAATAAAAGTGCGCCACCACAAAGACATCTTAGCGAAGACCGTATGATTTCTTAGAGCGCTTCAAACTGAGCTACGAATGAGCGCAACGGAATTCGACCACTTACTACTTGGCAAGGTAAGCAGCGACCTTCGGGTCCGCCTTCACGTTGGCGACAACCGCGGCAAGAGCGGGGAACTTGCCAAGCGAAAAGTCCGGGAAGACCCACCCAAGCTTGTTAGCGACGTTGTCGAACAGCTGTAGATCAACGTACGAGATGTTGTCTCCGAGGATGAACTTGCCGCCGACACGCTTGTCTAGTGCACGGAATATCTTGGGCACCGTCTCTTCAATGAACACTTTCTTGAGCTCGGCCTTCTTGTCTTCGTCTGGGGTCTTGACCATGAACACGATGAACGGAACATCCACCTCGAGCAAGGCCTGGGAGAACATGTCGGCCTTCAGCGCCTCCAGCGCGTCGCTCGGGAACAAACCCGCCAGCTTGGCAGCGTAGAATTTGATCGCCATGCTCTGGGCGTAGACTGCGCCATCCACCTCCAAGATAGGCACCTGACCGAACGGCAGAGTCGGTTTCAACTTGGCGAAGTCAGCGTGCGTCAAGCGAATATCGTCAAAATCAACGTTGCCGTAGTTGAAGAGCATTCGTGCGAGTTCGGCACTACCCGTGCTGTCGAAGTAGGTGAGTTTAATGTTGGACGGAACCATTGCGAAACTTGGAGTCTTGGGAACTGGAGATGTTTGAGGTGCACTAGGCAGATTCAAAAGTGATTAAAGACTGATTTGAAGCGGAGATATCGTTACCGGTGCCTCAAGCGCTTCCGGCCACTCGCCCCCCTCCTACACCGGCAAATAGTATCAAGATGATGAATATTTTGGTGGTGACATCCTGTAGGATTGCGTCATGCAAGAAATGACGATGAGGTTAGTTGGATTGCGTTATGCGCAATCTGGGACCAGCTGTTGCGCTCTGCGGTCTGTGCTTTACGGGATTCGGACATATAATATGGAGCGCTTCGAGTCATTGTTTACTGGTTGGCACTTCTTGTGCTTGGCCAGGTAACCTGCCACATTGGCATTAGTCTCATTTTCTCCACCAGCGCCATAAATTTTAAGTATGGCGGCAATGAGAAGCCGGCAAGATTGTGGAGAGCGGTCTTCACCAGGCCGAACAATTGCAAGTCAGCTCGGAAGAATCCCAGTAACATCAGCGTCTCCTCCACGAGTTTCTTGGTCTTCTCGGCTTTAGCAGCCTTGTCCTATTCGTGGTTCCTGGTCTCCTAGATGATTGACTTGACTTCAACAATAGACTTTTTTCGGGTCTTATTGGATCTAAAAATGTTGAGTAAATCGATTCATATCAAACGACAATATACGGGTCAGGTCATGCTTTTTGGTCAGGTTATGTTAGGTAGCTTTGAAAATCGTTCGGCAGTCCTCTTAATGTTGAAGAGGATTACAGAGGTATTTCCTCTACTCCCCATGCGTAATTTTGGATCATCTCCATGTTACGGTTGGATCATCTCCACCGTACCATAGTCACTTTATGGACTTCTATGGTGTCACTTCACACTTTACGCCTTACCCTAACACCGCACCGTTCTCGGTTCAGGTTATTCAGCTATGGCGTCTAGGCAACGTCGCGGAGACAATCAAAAGTAGAACGCCGTATCAGAAGGACAATATACACCTAAGAAACCTCAAGCACCCACCCTCGTTTAGACATTATCTATCCTTAAAACGCCGGTGGCGCAACACTACTAATTGAGTATAACATATGTACTTGCTCTCGGTGGGCCCAGGGCGCCTTTGATGCGAGCACAAGGCTCACTCTTGAAAACACATCGGTGGCCGTAGCAGAGCATCACTCGCGGGCACGTGTGGGCAACTAGAGATTGTTCAAGGAGTTGGTAATTTGCAGTACGGCTTCGCATAATGCTACGCTATGGCTGGCGTCAGCGAGGTCAAGTCAGAGTGGATCGAGATCTGGAGGACCAACAACAGCAGCGTCCTCGCGATTGGTACCTGAGCGAGAGACTTCTTCGCCATGCTACTGTTCGCAGTGAACGCCGGAACTGCACCATTGACCACTTAGTCAATGAAAACATTGACGTTGCGCTGACGCGCCACACGATGCGGTCAATTGTGACTGTAATTTGATCACAGCGGTGGATTAGTGCGGTTACTGACGACGACGTGTGCATTTGTCGCTACAAGGTGAATACTTATGTCGACGGTGACACGACTATCGTGTACCAGACGAGGGCGCAGAGTCGCCGGCATACTCTCACTTGACCCGTGAGACGCGGGAGCTATTGACGTTGTGGAGATCAATCCGGAGGATATCCTTTTTCCGGTTGCCGGTAAGATGTGGAGACGTACGACCTAAGTTTTGACATAGCTACGGAGGCAAAGCAGAGGAGCTCCATTTTGCTATTTACTCCACGGCAAAACCCACCTCGCCACGCCCTCGAACTTGAGCGACGAAACACAATCAATATTTCTTGCCCCCACATCCACACATCTACGACATTATCTGGACGAGCGAGGAAGAGCCTCGAAAGAAATCCGACGACAACGGCCATGCAATTGTTTAGAATAATTGTTCACCGAGATGATATAGATGATATGCGAGGGCTCCTCGCAAATTATCCACATCCGATGCCACAGCGCGACGTGAAGTACACGTCGGCGAATTTTAACTCGTCTCAAGAGTCGGTTGAGCAAGGAAGACTGCGCAGTTGAGCACCGCCGTTGGCCTCGTCGTATGGCAGGTGCTCGCTCAAAGCTTGTTTATCTGAGAACTCGTGCTGTTTTACGGCTCGTGCTGCAGGCCCGTGCTGCAGAATAGCTTCATGATATAGGTGGAGTTGGCAATCGAAGCACTTTTAATAAAAGTGTGCTCGTATTAAATAACGTGCGTTTTGCCTTATCCCGGCGTTGCAGCGTTCAGTGAATTGGGACCACATGAAGTTAGGCGGTGTGAACAATATCCCTGACCTTGTGGTTGAGGGCCCGTTCGTGGACTACGACGCGGCGCACGAGCGTGCACAGCTTGCGTAAGCGCACAGTGTCGTTTGTGAAGGCGCTAACGCTCGTAGGCCATGATTGCCGTGCCAACATTTCTAGATGAACGCGTGAAGCAAGTAAAGTCTATAATGCGGTAAGTCGTTTGAAGCTCAGTTTTTGCTTGTTTTGTTGACCATATGCAGTGACTGAAGAAGGGTAGCTCTCTGTCCATTTCAGGTAAAGTCCACGACATAGTGTGAGCTGAAGAATGAGAACTATCCAGGCTTTACTAAGAAGGTACTGACATAAGCTGTCGCGCATTTTGTCTCCACTGTGTGTCGCGTTGGCATTAAACCCCAATTTTTCTAGCGTCACTGCTCGGCGCTAAGGCAAGAAATACACAAAAAGTTACGACGGTCGACCACGCGAGCAGCTACTAAGCCTAGCATGTCAGTTGTGAAATGTTACTGACCGGTGTGGTGAGGTACTAGTCGCTTGTGAAATGTGACGCCACCCGTCTAGCACGCAGAAGTAAAAGATCTTTCCTAACAATGAACCGCGGTTGTATGTTGCATGTGTTGCATGTGCCGTGAAGTTTGAGATGCAATATCCATCAGCAACCGATATTTTGTATTATCATAACTATAGTCCGGTCCGGGACCGTCACCTGCCGCATGGCAACAGACATAAACAGATGTTATCGGTTCCTAAGTGGTGTAATATCTCCGATATCTGAACAAGTGACTTTTAGGCTACTATTGGTTAAAATAGGGGAGGGGCAACCAGTGGTCGATCGTCCAGCACGCAGCAATGGCGGAAGAATCGCGGATGAACGTCCGACTTGACGAGTCCGTCCAGCAAACATACGAGCAGGCATCGGTGGCTAGGCCTGCCAACAAAGTGAGAACGTACCAAAACAAGCAGAAAGAGTTCATCGAGTGGTGCGATGAGCAGGGTGCTGCGTTCAGCGATCTCACGCGATACACAGTGACTGGACCGAAGGTGCATCTGTTCCTAAAAGAGTGCGTGATTGGGCGGCCAAAACGCCATAAATCTGTCAAGACATACAGCGGTGGAGCAACCACCGATCAGGGGACAGCTCTACACCTGGGAACCCTCGGACTGGGATAGTTGGCAAAGCAACAGTTAACTGCTACGTTGCAGCTATGGTGGATTTGTGGCAGCAGCAGAAGCGCGTCAAAGTGAACAGCCATCCATCTCCACGTGATGACGCAGTTCGAGCGCTTATCAAAATGGCTGAGTTCGATGAAGAAAATCGAAAAAGAAAAACTTCGCTGATCGTGGTTCTGATACTCTGTTGGATGGATATACTACTACGGATCAGATTCAGTGTATTTTGACTTACTTTTGGGAAATGCGGCGTGATCACGGTACAAACATCAGAAACTTACTGGCGTTTTTGCTATCCCATTACGCACTCATGCGTGGAGAATCTGCCCGGAAAATGGAGCTGGCTGATCTACACTCTATCCGACTCGAAAATGAAGGCTATAGTCCTTGTCGTGCATTGATTATGATTATGAGGCAGGGAAAAACTAATCAGGTTGGGAGGACTGAAGTGGGTGCATGCATGCGAAACAAGAATGTCCGAATATATCCTCATGGTCTTTTGGGGTTTTATTTCTTCTGGAGATGGCATTGTGAGCAAGAACCGTTTCCGGATTTCACGACATCCGAGACTTGGTATCCTGTGAAGCTCTTAAAAACCGGTCAAAATCCAGTTGTGGAGATGTCATACAAAGTTCACGTTAATGCTATAGCTGGAGCGTTGCAACACATTGGACTAAAACGCCGTGCTAAAACCCATGTTGGGAGAGGTTCTGGCTCCAGGATGGCGGATCTGGGTGGCGCTAGTGAAGCTCAGATTAGACGATTGGGTCGTTGGAATACTCAGGCAATGGAAAAGTGTTATCTGACATCCTTACCACGTGAAGCTATGCGGGCTTTGGCAGGCTTTGAACCTTCTAGAGGTAGTTTTTACGTTGCTCGCGCGTCGCTAGATCCCCGGTATTGCTTCAAAAGCAAGTGTTCCCGCAGGCAGAAGAATGGAAGTTGAAACTTGACCATGGAGCTTGTGAACAAACCATTGTTGCAGGAGGATTCTTGGATTTACTGCTGTATCTGAGGATTGTAATTCTTCAAGATGCAGTATTGATGATTGATGTGTTTCCGGGGCACTCGTTATGGAAGCACCCTGTATTTAAGTCTACCGAGTTTCTAGCATTTCGATCCACTGCTCAATCGACACTCGAATATACGCAAGATCCCACTGAGCTGCAGCTTGAGCGAGCAATGCCAATCCTAAAAGCAAAACTGGATGGGGTGCACCAAGATCTGAAGCAGTCTGTGGAAAGTATCCGGCGCTCGGTGCAGGCAGTAGAAGGCGATATGGCTGGTATACTAAAGATCATGACACCTTTGACAACCGGTACTGCGACGTTGCAGGTTAAACTCGTTCCAGAACCTCAATCTCACGGCAACTCAATGCAACAACACACCAATTCAGATGGAGCCTTGGCAAATGCAGATCCAGCGCACCCTACAGTTCCCACTTATAAAATGAGCAGAGGAATCAACACAGTCGCTGATCTTTGGAAAGAATGGGATCAGGGTCTCCACAATGGAGTCTTGTCAGTGAGAAGTATGGAGGAACAACATGGAACGAAGTGGTGCAGCAGTGAAGAACGCCGATTTTTTAATCGCCGGAAACGTGTGCTAAATCTTATTGAAGCAAAACACACAAAGCCTTGTCTCAACGAAGCAAATTTCGCAACAGGAAGCAGTCAACGAAGCCGTAGCAAGAATCGATGCAATCCGTGCCCAAAATCGAAAGTCGCTTAACTGGGTTTCCGTGCATGCAGAAGAAATTGCGGTACAGCTTGAAGTAGGAACGTCGCGGCAATGATTAGGCGGCTTCAAACCGTACTCAGATTAACTCAAACATATTCATTAACTCGAACAGTATTCAGAGTAACTCGAACTGTATTCACATTAACTCGAACAGTATTCAATTTAACTCGAACCGTATTCAGATTAACTCGAACCGTATTCCGATTAACTAGAACCGTATTCCGATTAACTAGAACCGTATTCAGATTAACTAGAACCGTATTCAGATTAACTCGAACCGCATTAAAAATACCTTGAACCAAACATTTTTATGCTCTCCAAAATCGTATTTAATCGACCCAAGAAGCCAGTCGACTGGCTGTGCTTACTTCAGATTTCTCCCCCTCTTTTCAAAGCGTCAGAAGGAAAGCGCTATGGCCCGGACGTGCAGGAATCGGACGCTTGAGAAAAACTGGATGTACTCCGAGAATGGAGAGACCACCTCGCGTGGGGGCCCACAGAAGCCGGCGAACAAGCAGGTGTTTCTAAAGGGACGATTTCCGGGTGGAAGAAGAAATATTGGCATCAGGTGGATGAATTGGTGAGCGATGAGGCTAAAGGGCGGAAGAGGAAGGGAGGAGGAGGCCGCAAGCACAGACTAGCTCCGTTTGAGCTACGAGCCCTGGAGTATTACGAAACCTGTTTGACCGAAGACGGGCATTGCACAGCGGTGGACTTGCTCAAATATTGCCGTAATATCGAGGAATTTGCCGTGAAGAATGACCACACACAAAACACATGGGTGAGGCGTTTTATTCAGCGATACCGATCTGTCGCCGCGTGGGCTGAACTTACGAGGTTTCGAAATAATCGTGTTGAGCAGAGTACGGTCGCACCTGCTACTGTTACTACCGATGCGCCAGGTGGCGAGGTGCCAGGTAGCGTTGCTGCGGGAAACACTACTGTGTTGGACACTCCTATCGGTGACCACGACAATTGCTGTGAGACGGACGGCGCCAACAATGACAACGATAGGGGAGAAATTGACAATGGAGAAAGTGTCAATGGAGAAAGTATCGATGGAGAAAGTGATGACAATGATGAAAATTTTCGAAGTGAGACAATGGGCAAAGTGATGATAGTGGGGATGAAAAAGGGGAAGTCGTTGTGGTCTATGGTTCCGAGGATAGTGATGAAAGTGTTGCTGAAGAAATTACGGATGGCCAGAACACGCTATACAACGGAGGTAGCATTGCCGCGGCTTTAGCTACAAAACGTATGAATAGTCATGCCACCCGTCGGTTCTTTCGAGCTCGATTTCCACCCGACACTCCTCTTGTAATTTGGACGAACCCGACGTCCAATATCCTACTTCATGTATTTTCAGATGACTCCGATAGTTTATTAAATGGTGTGATGACAACTGGAAACATATTGGACTACTTCATATACAGGTACATGACGACAAAACCCGGTGTAGTGCGATCATCTGGTAGTGCGTTGTATCTACAAATCGAGGCCGCCTACATTGCGCGTTCGAAGAAGAAAGGAAGAAGAACTTTGCGTCTGCAAACACTTTTGATTGGACTGCTTTCCGATATGTGCTCCTCCCTGTCTCAGGCAAAAACCATTGGAGCTTCGTTGTTGTGGAGAACCCAGTTTCACCAGGACCAGCAAAAATCTATCATGTCGATTCTCTACGAGGTGTACACAAATCGCAGTACGTGTTTGATATGTTGAGGTGGTTTCTGACCCAGCACTATACACAGAAAACGAATGAACCTCCTCCAGTATTCGACTGGACCACGTTTGTGTGCAGAACGAAGCCGCAGCAAACGAATTGCTTGGACTGTGGGATATATCTTCTTCACTACATGGATAAGATTGCGAGTATGATCGCACAGCGAAATCCAGCAACAATCGCAGAGGACATCGAAGAATGGGCGCATGGTCGCTTTAACGTACCTAAAGCTGAACAGTATCGCTTGCTTTTGCATCAACGGCTTCACGACGACATGAGGGGATAGATGTACAAGCAGGAAAAATATTGTACCGTGATGTTGAATCTGTTCGAGTTAATATGAATCTGTGCGACTTAATGTGAATTTGTTCGAGCTAATGTGAATTTGTTCGAGTTAATGTGAATCTGTTCGAGTTAATGTGAATCTGTTCGAGTTAATGTGAACCCGTTCGAGTTATTATGCAATGACACCCCATTGGATAAATTGGCTAAAAATAGATATTTACCTGCACCATACAAATCATCTTAGGACCGGGACCGGGTCCCACACTAAGCCAGGGTAGATAACCCTTCATTTACGCCTTGCTGCAGTAGGGCATTTTGCTAGCGATTAACAAGACAGAAAGTTCGTAAAGATGTTCATGGATTGAGAGCGTACGTTTCTGTTGTCACTTTTAAAACCTCTGACTAGAGACACTAACGATCTCAACGAAGTCCAAGTATCTATTTCTTGGCAAGGTAAGCAGCAACCTTCGGGTCCGCCTTCACGTTGGCGACAACCGCAGCAAGAGCTGGGTATGCGTCAACCGAAAAGTCCGGGAAGACCCACCCAAGCTTGTTAGCGACGTTGTCGAACAGCTGTAGATCAGCGTACGAGATGCTATCGCCGAGGATGAACTTGCCGCCGACACGCTTGTCTAGTGCACGGAATATCTTGGGCACCGTCTCTTCAATGAACACTTTCTTGAGCTCGGCCTTCTTGTCTTCGTCTGAAGGCATGGCCATGAACTGGACGAATGCAGCATCCACCTCGAGCAAGGCCTGGGAGAACATGTCGGCCTTCAGCGCCTCCAAAGTATCGCTCGGGAACAAACCCGCCAGCTTGGCAGCATAGAATGTGATCGCCATGCTCTGAGCGTAGACCGCGCCATCCACCTCCAAGGTAGGCACCTGCCCGAAAGGCAGTGTTGGCTTCAGCGTGGCGAAGTCAGTATGCGCAACGCGGTCGTCCTCGAAGCTGACGCTACCGTAATGAAAGATCATGCGGGCGAGTTCGGCACGAAACTTGGCGTCGAAATAGGTGAGCTTGATGTGTGGCTGGGCCATGTATACTGGGGCTTGGAGACAGCTTTGTAGAACTTGGTAAATTTAAGATTGACTCGGAACAAGAATGGCCCCGGTGTACATTTTCCGCTGCCAGTAGTCCGCCATGAGGAGACTTCATAACTTGATGATGTATCATTGAAACATAATGGATTGCGTCCGTACGCAAACGAGGAACCACTCGAACGTAGGGGAGTTATGTATTGCGGGCTCTGTATTCCGTGACGAAAATCCTAGCGCCGGCACGATTCGATCCTTACTTCATCGCACTACATGGAGCTTCCATGGGTACTGGTCCCTTGTAGAGAACACCGAATCGCTTCGACACGGTTGAGCTCATGAAGGTGTGTCATTGAGGCTATGTTCTTCACTGCACTGGAGAAGTTGCTACGTGGCAAGTTCATCCTCGGGGACAAAATCGAATACTAAGCTGCATAGAAAGTTGTTTGACGTTATGACCAACACGATCAAGTTGGTCTGTATTACTACGTACGACATGTAAGTTGAAGTTGTTCCTACAGTGTCGTCCTGCTTATTTCCGAAATCGTATTTTTGAGTCCAACTTCATCAGAGCGAGAATGGACGAGTTGCGCATACTGCTACGAGATGCGGAAGACGCTCAAGGACGGACTTTGGGGGCGATTGCAGACGATCCAGCGCAAGTTTCTCGACTGAAGGACCCGGTGCTGCTGCTGCTCGACGTGCTGAGCGAGTCTGAAGCTGTGGAGGCGCGACACGAGACGCTCCAAGTGCTCACGCGGCTGTTTGCAGTGTGTTCCGCCCACTTTCACGACGTTCAAGCCTTCCAGGAGGCGGCTACAGCGCAGGGGGCGAAACAAGGGACCAGCACTCTGCTAGGAGGAAATGCGGTCTTAAAAGCGCTACTGGCGTCGTTAAACGCTCTGAGCAGACGAGATCCAGTGGATGACGAAGCGGTGCACACCCTTGTGGAGATGACGCGGGATTTGTGCTTGCAGTCTATGAACGCTGCAGATGTGGTGGCGCTCTTTGACTTCTTGAGACTTGGACGGCCGCCAGCACGACGGCTGGTGTTGCAGATGCAGAAATCTTTGATGGAGATGGATACTTTGCCCCGTGCGATCTTTACGATGAGAGGACCAAGTGCAGGCCTGACGGTGCCGGCGGACCAGCCGCTATTTACAAAAGAGGCTATAGCTGCAGCTTTGGAGTTTGTTTGGACTCGAAGAAGACAGCGATGGCGCTTTTTAGCTTTAGAGGACAAAATGGCCAAGGAGTGTCGGCGATGCTAGACGGGGAGATGTTGGTTATTAAGATGTCCGCTGCTCAAGGAGCAATCCAACAGGTTGAAGTGCCATTTGCTGAGCATCGCGCTCGGATGGAGAAAGAGTGGGTGCATTTGTGTATCGTACATGCGAAGAAGATGGTGTTTAAGGACAAACTTACGGTGTATGTGGATGGAAAGGCTGTCTTTAATGGGAATATGGGATATCCGGATCCGGTGTACATGGTGGGTGGACAGAATAGTATTGGTATTGAGCCGCTTGTGGAGGGCTTGGATGGTAAATTGTGGAGTCCCACATTGTTTGGGGTTGCATTGAGTGATGCAGAAGTCCAGAAATTGCATTGGCTTACGCATTGGAAAAATGATTTGAACTCAGTCGCGGCTGAAAATGCTGGCCTTTCTGATAAATCCAAGCTTTGCTTCAGTTTTGACGCTCGGAGCTGTGATTTGGAGAAGCGTATTTGCTATGATGTCAGTGGAAACGATTGTCACGGTGAGTTTGGTCCTGGAACAAGTGCATATGTTACACACAGCTTTGTGCATGCACTTGATTCTGTCGGTGGTTGTGCGTGCTTCCTTCTCCTTTTGTTAGACCAAGTACCGGAAATGGCAGATTTCCATCCAATGCACGAGTTTGGAATGGGAGAGATATCAGACCTTCTGGCGTTTGTTGGGGCTGGGCTTCAGCACAGTACGATGTGTCGGTCGCACTTTGCTCGACTGCAAGGTGTCAAAGTCGTGGAGTTCATACTGCAGGCGATTTCACCCAGTTATCTTTCTGTGCACCTTTTGGATGGAGTGGTTTCTATATTAGAAGCCATGACGGACTTCCTGGACAATGATGACGATGTGGTGGAATATATCTATCGCCTCCTCTTCTTTAATACGAGCTGGTTTCTTTCCCCGTTTGAAACACAAGGTAAGTTATTGAGCGAGGTGTTGCCCAAGTATTTACAGCTTATCCAGAAGGCAGAGTTACGAGAGCGAAATCGCTCGTCCGACACCGTGTCCCATTCAACAAATATCGGTAAATTGATGGTGCCGCGCGCTTTATCCCTGGCAGACTTTCCTCAAGGCCTAAATGCTAAGGATCGAGTAGACGTCAGCTTTTTCTGTCGTTTGATTACTCAAGTATATATATTTCGCGCTGATAAGGATACATTCACAGCTGACCAAATGACTGACAAGCAGATGGGGCAATTGCGAGAGCTTATCATTCAAAAATTGGTTGATCTTCTTCTCTTTCCGTCGACTCCAGACCCTGTTGTTGACCAATGGAGACAACTGGTGGCATATATTATTCAGCAATGTGAGACGAGCATAGAATATGCTTCTGGTGATGATAATGGATTCGTAGATGTGGAAGATTTTCTTGTGTATTTAACGCAAAACTTGGCATCAGCTGAATCTCGAAGAGGTGCCAGCAATGCACCTTCACGACAGCTACAAGTGACCTCGAATGTATGCAAGCTCTCGAAAGGTACAGTGCGCATATTATGGAGACCTATGCTATCGACAAGTGCCAATGTCCGGTTAGCAGCGCTTCAATTCTTTGAATCCTATACATCAGATAAAGTATTGCTCCACAAAAGTGACATGCTGATGTTGCATTCGGCTTTTCAGCCTCATATGCTTACAGCCAATGTCGCGGACTTGTTGCTAAGTATCATTATCGGTCGTAAACAACCAGCAACTGGAAACCCGACGCCTCACGCTTCGATGCGCACCGGCAGTTTTGCACGAATGGCATTCATTCCGTTAGTTTTGTTGGGCCTAATCCACAATGCAGATTTTGATGTCCAGGCCCGAATGCTGGCTGATATCAAAGTTCAGCTCACATCGCCCACGATGGGAGACAGCGTGAAGGAAGCCATCCGGTCGTGGCCTTCATGGATGGGTCGATTGCGATCTCTCTCGCTTGCAGCGTCTGTTGCTGCTGCAACAAACATTACCACAGAGACTGTCGCGCGTGAGAGGAGCTCAACCGAGTTACAAACACTTAATGAAGCCTGTGTCCAACTCAGTTCGGATAGCACCTCGATATCTGCGAAGTTGAAAGCGATCGAGTTAATTACAGACGCTAGGGACATGGCTGGTTGCGATTTTGCGCTCAGTTTATTGGAGAATAGCGACCAAACTGAGGATGTCTCCAGTGCAATTATCGCTATGGTGATAAGCCAATTCCCACAGCGTTGCTGTAAACTTGTCCGCAAGCTCGCAAATCAGATGATTATAGACATTGTGGTCTATTGTGTCCTCTTCGTCCGAAATGGGTGGATGCACTTCTTGGAGTTCTATTTCTTCCATTGCCGGGCCCCGTCCGATTATTGCAACTTGACTGCCTCAATTTGCGAACAGATTTTGCGGCGGATAGAGCAAAAGCACCCGATGCCCCAGATCGATATCATGTGGGAAAATTTGTGTCAAGTGGCTGCCGTCACTTCCCAAAGTTCATTGGTAGCTACCAAAATGGAAGAGGTGTTGAAGATACATGATGCCGTTCTCTCTCACGTCCAATGGAGTATTATCGTTCGCAAATCCTTTGAACTCTGGCGAATTGTGCTTCCTCATTTGAACGGAATCAAGTGGGATGACTTGACCACGCATCTGGTACAACATGCTGACTATGGGCAAGATGTGACGTCAGAAGAGATGGCACTTTTCTCAAATTTGGTAGCTCTGCAACCTCGGGCGAGCTTTTTAGCTCTTCAGATCACTTTGCAATACGTGACCCTCATTCAAGCGAACGGTGTGAACGATGAGAGCGTGATGCAGCAGTTTTACGATGACCTGGCATTGCTGAAACTGATTGTTCCTTTGTCATCGACAGCAGTCTGTGATTCAGTATCACCCGCACTTTCAGGAATAATGTCACCACCGTTATCTGGCTCCGTGCTACCAGATATGGCGCTTTCACTACCTTTAACCGAGATGACGGAATCTGCAAAGTTTCTCGAAACAGTGGATGAATTGAACCCGAAGCCTGACCGAGAAATGATTCACTTGAACACTTTAGATATTTGCTTTTCACTGATGAAAGCTTCACTGGAGGGGGCAAATATCGATACCACTCGTATCATTGTTAAGATTATGGTGGCGCTAGCCAACACGGCGTTACATCTACGTGACTCCAACGCAGCACCGGAGCTAACTAAGACTTTACAGATCATTTCGTCTACTGATCTTACATTCTTCAATGAGCCTGATCAATTTCAAGAACTTTACATGTTGTGGCAGCTTTATCTGGAGAATCATCAAACATGTTGCGACCAAGGCATCTTTCAGGGCTTTGTTGAGCAGCTGAATGCTGGTTTCCTTCGCCGTTGGATGTACGTCATGGAGAATCACACGATGGAATTCAACCCTTATTTGATTCAGCAGTATGCCAGCTCACAGGCAGAACTCTTAGGTGACGAGCTCCAGCGTTGTGAAAAACTATGGGAAGATATTACCGACGAGAATGAAGCTGCTAAAGCTCATTCCATCGATGCTGAGATGGAAAACGAATCCCGGCTTGCAGAACTCAAGCATGTTACAGAAAAGTTTGCGAGTAGTGTACACAAACTTCTTGCTCGTTCGGGCGAGGAATATTTAACCGTCTTCGGCGATAACAGACCGATTGCTTCGGCTCCTGGAAACTATAACCAATCTGTTGTTGGTGATGGTGTTATTTTCAAGATAAATTTTAGAGAGAACGGGTTTCGCATGCGTCTTCGTCTGAAACGAGTGAGAGAAGATTATCGGATTCGAAATGTAAGCTGTGACCACCCCGGATCATCACTCACGGATACTGAAGGTGGCAAAAATATCAGTCGGAGATTTCGAGGGTCTGTTGAAGGGGGCTTGGTTGATTTGGAGAACAGCTGGCGGAGCGATACAGGGTCTGATTACAGCGACTTCCTCGCGGATGCCCAGATGCGAGCTGCTATTATTCGATCACTATCAACTGCAGGAGAATACGACAATATGTACGGTGCGTTTTCTGACGAGGATGACCTAGACACAGAAGACGCTGCATTTTACGACACTCGGGAAGACAAAAACGCCTCGACAGACGGCCAACATTCGTATGAGACCCAGGGATTGCCTGTAATCCGTGATTCGGGAGGCCCAGCGCAATCTGACGAGGAATTATTCCCACAGCAGGGAATTTCTTCGACATCTAACGCTAAATCAGCAGAAAAGGGTACCATGACGTCATCTTATTCTGCTTCGCCGCCTACAACATCACTAGTCACGTCACCGCCTTTGAACGCGTATTCTTTGGGTGCTTCAGTTCTGAATGCTGTTGGTGGGGTGGCTGACTACTTTCAGAAATCGGTGAAGGACGCAAAAGATGTAGTCGAATTCGGCGTGGACACGCTCTATACAACAAAGGAGACTGTATCAGAAGAGGCCCAAGCCTTGATGCAAGAGGTATCGACTTACATGGAAAACTCACACCCACCGGACAGCCAAGATATACCCGTCGATAGCATTACGACAGGTATCCCGTCGTTGGCATTGACACCATCATCGCTGAAAATGATGGAATCCAATCTTTCATCATCCCGGCCCAGTGACGAAATTATAGGTGAAGGTACCCCGGAACTTTTTCCTTCCTCGCCCAGTGCCCGCAACAGCGAAAGTAGTCACGAAGGAACGGTCAAACGTGCACCAGATCCATCGAGAACTAAAACCAATTTACAAGTCAACGCGCAATTTGTGCGGCATTTACACGTCGTTGAAGGAGTATTAATATTGTCCCAGTCTTCACTTCGTTTCGTGGCTGAGCGGGTAATTGACGAAAATGAGGCAGTGATTGTCGAGAAGAAATCTGGAGTGATCGTGGACGAAAGATGGCGTTTTTATTTAAACGTCGCCGGTGGAACATTGATGACATTACGAATATCTATCGACGGCGATATTTGCTAAAACCAACAGCACTAGAGTTATTTATCCGGTCGACTAGGAAAAACTACTTCTTCAATTTGGCGTTAGAAGATGTTGTGATGTTTCATGAAGCACTTATGGCACATCGACCGCTCTTGCTGAAACGGGATCCAAGTGTGAGAAGGTTACGGCACCCAAGCAGCTTGTTTCGCAATTCTACCATGAGTATTCGCTGGGTTCAGCACGAAATCTCTACTTTTGAATATCTAATGTGGCTGAATACGATCGCGGGTCGGACATACAATGATTTAACTCAGTATCCTGTTTTCCCTTGGATTATCTCGGATTACGAGTCCGCTACCTTGGACCTCACTCGAAGAGGGGCTTACCGCGACTTATCGAAGCCAATGGGAGCATTGGAGCCGAGTCGCTTAAAGTTCTTTATCGATCGATATCATGCTTTCGAGGACCCTGACATCCCCAAATTTATGTAAGTCTACTCTTCGTCTAGTAACAACTCGATTAGCACTGATTGTTTGATGTATGACGTGTATAGGTATGGAACCCACTACTCCAATATCGGATCTGTACTTTATTATCTTGTTCGGTTAGAACCGTTCACCTCCTATGCCTTGAACATTCAAGGAGGCAAATTTGACCATGCCGACCGCTTGTTTCAATCAGTTGCCGAAACCTGGCATAATTGCCTGACGGATTACGCTGACTTGAAGGAGTTGACACCTGAATGGTTTTACTTGCCGGAGTTTTTGATGAACTGCAACAAGCTTGATCTTGGTATCCGACAAAATGGCACGAACGTCGACGATGTTATTTTGCCTCCTGGGCGACCTCCCCTGAGGACTTCGTGATGAAGAACCTCGTGGTACGTGCTATCTACTGATAATCAGGGTTCGTTACTGTTGCTGTCTGCTTGTTGGCATCGTGGCTTATGAACATATTGGTATTTTGTGGCCAGGCACTGGAAAGTGAGTATGTTTCGGCCAATATCCACCAATGGATCGATCTGGTGTTTGGTTGGAAACAGCGTGGTTCAGCAGCCGTGGAAGCAAACAACGTATTCTTTTACCTTACGTATGAGGGCATGGTTGACGTCGACTCGATCACAGATCCGATAGTTAAATCCTCGATGCAGTCGCAGATCGCTCATTTCGGGCAGACGCCAACCCAAGTGCTGCGTGATCCTCACCCCCGGCGACTACCTCTATCGAGCACCATGCTTCTAGGTAGTTCTGACTCGTCGGTGCAGTCGCCACTTTTCCCGACATTGGACGCCAATTACACCTTGCTGAGTGTTCCACATGATGCACCCATCGTGATGGTCAACATGGTCCAGGGTACATCGATGCTCATCTGTATGGACAACAACGGCATGCTTTCTTCACATCGATTCGGACCGAAGCTGTTAAAATCTGCATATCACTACCAGTCACCGTTCTTGAGCGATGTCTCCGCTTCCCCAACAAAGTCTTCTGGGACATCGAAAACGAAAGGAGCAACGTCTAATGTAAGTTCTGGATCTGAGCAACCCAGTGAGTTTATCGAACTCCTGGACCGCAAGAGCCGAAAAATACTCGGCAACAAGCGCCTATTGTCCAACCAGCAGAGTGTATTCAATTCGATCGCAATTCTCCACGGTGGTATGGTGTTGTGCACTGTAGGTCATCACGACTTCTCAGCTCGCTTCCATTCTACGACTGACGGCACGCTGCTCTATCGGCTCTTGCAGCATCAATCCGTAGTCACTTGTGTAAACACAAGCGACCTGGGAACACTGTTGACACTCGGTTGTAATGACGGCACCATCTCTGTGTGGAAAGTGGCAACGATAAATTCGACACTGTTGGATTCTCTCAAGATTTTTCGAGGGTCAAAAGCAAGCTCCAAACCCGTTCATGCTAACGATTACTCAGCGGACCAGGTTCTTCTGGGGCACAGTGGACGCATCAACTGTGTGAGTGCATCCGATGAACTTGGCGTTTGCATCAGCGGGTCTACATCGAATGAGTGCCTGGTGCACGACCTAGAAGATGGTTCCATCCTCCGTTCTTTTAATGTTCCTGGGAGTCTGGAGCCGGGTGTGATTTCGCTTGCTGTATCAAACGTGGGCCATGTTGTGCTTCAATCTGTGGGGACTGGAATCCCCAAGTTGTATTCGTATCACCTAAATGGCACATTGCTGGCCGAGTTGTCGTTAGGTGACCACATCATGACATCGTTGAATATCTGCGCACGCTACTCCAAGGTGGTTGTTAGCAATAGCGAGCGCGCACTCGTGATGACGGCGCATACGCTTGGTGACCAACGTGTGTTACTGGAAAAGGATATGCACGGTGAAATCTCAGCGCAGGGTCTTGCCCCGGATGAAATGCACGTGGTTTTTGGCGTTGGTACTGGCAAAATTATCTGTTTGCCAATCTTGACACCTACGTTACAGCTGCACCTCACGGAGATGTAAGTAGCACAATGCCAAAGCCGCTGCTTGCTATATCGCACATATATTGTCTTGTGAATCTATCAGTCGGTGGTGCCTTCGGTTAAATGTGTTTGAGTTTACTCCTCCATCTCCACGTCCTGCTGCCCTACCGTCTCCGCGCTAGCACCGGCACCTTCATCGTTCTCACTCTCCTCGTCCTCCTCTTCCTCAGGAGGACGGCTGGCAATGGTAGCTTTCAAAGCCACAACAGTTTCATCGACGCTCTCCAGTTGGTCCTGCAGATAGAACTCATCGCGTAGCTGCTTCTTGAGTTTCTTGAGCATGGATTGGCATTTCTCAAAGAACTCGAGAGCATTTGGCAAGTCATCCATCGCGCGATAGCACGTGCCCACTAGGAACCAAAGCTCAGCGTTCTCGTCGTCTTCCTGCATGACTCCTTCCAGCAGGTCACTGGCCTCCTCATACCGCTCCACCTCGATGAGCATTTTGCCCGTCGCAGTCCGGAACTCCAGGGACGGCAAGCTGTTTTCGTCGCAGTTCTCATTCAGACGTCGGTACGTCTCCTCCAGCAGGCCATCGGCCGCCTCCTTGTTCTGCTGCACCAGTCTCAAGTTGGCCAACGCTTGTGTGGGCTCCGGCAGTCCGACGTCGAACTTCATGGCTTCCTGGAAGTAATTCTCGCAGCGCTTTTCCGCCTCGTCGTGGTCACACAGATCCGTCATGTACAGCTCGCCTAGAGAGCAGAAGGCGTCGCAGATCTGCTTCTTGATGGCCATTGCCGCTGGCGTCGACGGGTCCACATGCTGCTGGAGCTCCTGCTGCAAGTGAGTGATGCCCTGCGTCGTGTAGTGCTCGGCCTCCTCGCCAGTCACGAGCTGCGCCAGATAGAAATACTTGGACGGGTTCTGCGCAGGAGCGAGCACCACGCTCTGCTGGAAAGCTGCCAATGCACGCTCCGGATTGTCCAGTTCCGTCGAGAGCTCGCCGATAGAGTCCAAGAGCGACGCGTTCTGCGGCTCCTGCAGCAGCGCCTTCTCGAAGAACTGCACGGCCAGTTCCGGCTGGCACTGGTCCACCAAAGCCTCTGCCTTCGCGACGAGCTCAGCCACCGAGAACTGCGTGTTACCTCGAGCCATGGCGGACGATAGTGATGGCTTCAGTCGATGATTGACTGGCCAACAATGTGTACCAATGGGACTGGTACATATTGTACCATCGGGTGTTTTTAACCGTCGAAATGCTTTTTTTTTTAAAGTTCCTGGAGGACTCGAAAGGTACCATGTGGACACCTCCATGTGGACACCTTTATATTGACTTGCTTTATACTCAACTTTTTCATACTTCGTATGTGGTCTGCCTGCTTTCATTCACTCTTCTACGTCTATCACTTCTGCTGGACTCTCGAGTCGATTGTCGACTCGAATGCCTTGGCGGTTGTCTGGAACTTGTCCGTCTGGTGGACGGTCTTCTGCTTGTAGCAGTGCTACGGCCTTCGATTGCGTCCTGGTCATACAGCGTGACGGGGCAGTGCCCATTCGATATCGTCCGGGCTCGTCGATGTCGTCCAAATAGCGTTGATCTCTAGCGTTCGGGTTCCCGGCGAACGGGGACATATCCACCGTGAGGCGATGATGCGACGGCGTCGTGTGGTTATCCGAAAGGATGGCAGTGCCGCTGAAAGACTTGGTTCGGTGGCCGTAAGTGTTCGCGGAATATCGGCCTTCGGCCCACAGGTCCGGCGTGATCGCGGAGTCTAGTAATCTGACGGGTTCCGCTGCACCTGGACGTTGCTGGTAATGCTGTGTCACTGATGGCTGTTGCGGCAGCGAGCCCACGATGAAAGGGTCGTCGGCGCTACTTGCTTCGGACTCTTCCCGCTGCTGCCAGTACCGCCGGTTCCTCCTGCCGTATCCTACCATTGCGACCACCACGATCACGGCCACAATACCCATCGCTGCCGCCACGAACGCGAGGGTCGTCGGAGTAGAGCCTGTGTTTGAATACGACCCGCCGCTCCCAGAGCTGCTGTCACTGCTATTTGATCCAGTCGGAAGACGATTGATCGGATTGATGTCGCCCGACAGCGAGTCGCTACCTGTGGAAGCGCTGGCGGAGTCGCTGGCGCTCTTCGATTCACCATTGCTATTTACCGGGACGATAAGGATCTCCGCCGTGGACCCGGACCCTTCGTAGACGATACGGACGGTGGTGTCGTTCGGCAGGATATCGGACCAGTCCATGCTGTCGTTCACTTTGACATGGCCGACGCCGCTCCCGTCGACTGTCAAATTCCCGAGAAACGCCATGTCGAACGCGCGAGCACTTGTTGAGCCTGAATCGCTGTCATCTTCACTGCTCACTGTGGTTTCTAGCACCGGCTGTGCGGCTTGTCGTAACCGTGCGGGCATCGGTGTAGCTGTAGCTGCATCGTCCGCCATGGCGCACGAACACCGGACAAAGTGCAAATGGCCTACGTATGCTTCTCACCGAGACCAGGTTGCGATAAATTCGTGATCGGCTATGGAGTAGAGGCGGTTCGCAGCGAGACTCCATGGGTCGCTGACCCGAGCCAAGTTTACGAAGTGTCTTGGCGGCAATCGTGCGGGCAAGCCGTGAAGGTACCATGCTCCGTCCATGCGTCCCAGCTGGCGGGAAGGCGAGAGCTCCCATCGCAGGCCGTGCTCCTGAAGTTATAGTTCCAGCAAGTCATTTTGCCGTTGTCTTGAGCTACACTGCGAATTGCGCAGAACCACCTGGAGTGTATCCTACACTTGGAAACGAGCTCGGACTTCGAGCTCTTCAAGTCGAAGCTGGTATCCAAACACTATGCGTGGGGCGAGATTACTTTGCCGTGTTGGTGGTGCTTCAAAGTTTGCAACGTCTACAAGGATATCGGAGGAGAGTTTATCTACAATCGTTTTGCACAGATTACTAAGTTTCGGATGCCTAGTTAGAAGGAACGTTGAAGAGAAATCAAAGGCAGCTCTGACGTGCACGAATCTTCACGCACTACGCACCGAATGTCCAGGCAGCGGCGGAGAACACGCCAACTCAGGTGCCATAATCTTTGTCGATACAAATGTAGGGTATAATCCAAGCGAGCCACCGAGCGTATATTCAAGCTGCTCGCCTACATGCAAGGCAAACGTATACGGAACGCAGGGAATGCTGGACGGCGATCAAGCATTCAGCGAATTTTAATTTTAAAAAACTTAGCGGTTAAGTTTTTAAATTAAAATGTTTTAAAACATTTTAAAAACGTTTTTAAAAACAGCCGTTTTTAAAATGTATCGGTCTTTAAATTTAAAACAAAATTTTGAGAATTCATTTTTAAAAACCATTTAAACCGCTATGTTTTATTTCAAAATGTTCGTTTAAAAATACTAAGTAGTATTTTAAAGCTTAAAATATTCTGTAGTATTTTAAAAACCAAACATGATTTTAAAGATTTCAAATTCAAATTCTGGCGTGTGGCGCCTAACAGCAGAAAAGAATCGTCTTGGTCGCCTTCCGGCATCGGCATCAGCGATGCGGCGCACGACTCTCGGCCCCGTGTCGTCCTCGCAGCTCAACACGCGCTCGTCCATGCTGCGCCACCCGTCCTCGCGCGTGTCTGTGGGCGCCGGCAAGAGCGTCATGGAGCGTCAGTCCATCGGCGCCATCTCCCGACGAGTGTCCACTGCTTCCCACACCGCTCGCCGTCCCCCGCGGGCCCTCGCAGCTCCATGAACGCTCGCCAGTCGGTGGGCAACGCCGCAGGCTCCGGCAGACGCAGCAGCACGTACGGATCGCGCGCCTCCGTGTCCGGAAGAGGCGGCTCGCGCATCTTGGACCCGCGCCCCGTGAGCGACAAATCGTACTTAAACAGCTGCGTGCAGACGCTCGTCGAGTTCCTGAGCGACCGCATGTACGACCAGACGCTGTCTCCAGGATTGCTCAAGAGAGGACCTTCCAAAAGGATTTCTGCAACATGATCCTGTTCCTGTTCAAGCAAGTGGACCCAACCTTCGAGTTTGGGGTCAAGTTTGAGGAAGACGTGGTGGTGCAGTTCCGGAACTTGCGGTACCCTATCCCCATCAGTAAGACGTCGCTGGCTGCTGTGGGGACACCACATACGTGGCCGACACTGCTGCTGTCCATCTCGTGGCTGATTGAACTGCTGAGTGTACGTTGAAATTGATTGTAACTCTTTTTTCTTCTACTAGAGGTATTGTTGTGTACTGAGTGTTATTTTTTGCAGTATGATGAGGCGATCCAGCAGAACGAGCTGGAGCAGACGGAGGATGAGGAAGAGAACGGAGACAAGCAGTTTTTCAAGTACTTGGATGCATCGTATCATGTCTTTCTGGCGGGTGAAGACGACAAGTTCTCGGCGTTAGAGACGCAAGAGCGACAGAAACTCAGTACGGAATTGCTTTGTGCTTTGTGTGATGGCTAAAAACAGTGTTACTAACTGAGTGCAACGTGATAGTTGCGAGAAATGAGATCGTCAAAGAGGAAACGAACGAGCTGGAGTTGCAGCGCGATGAGTTGAGAAAACGCATCGAAAAAGCCAAGAACAACAAGGTATGCTGTTGCCTTTTTACATGGCACATGGATGTTGGTAGGCTGACGCTGCATTCTGTTATCATGCTTCAAGTCTGCACTATCTGAGCTCAGCAAGAAGAAAGCTGACTGCGAGGGAGATTTTGAGAAATTCAAAAGCTAGTGAGCGACCTCGAGAAACTGCAACTCAAGCTGAACAACAAAATCGAGTCTCTCGGCGAAGCGCAGCAGTCATGCGGTAAGCATCAGTACAATATTCAACTACTGCTTGAAGATCTATTAGACACTGACAATTGTGTGTTGCTCTGGGGGTTGTCAAAAGAGGAAGAGCTGAATGCTGCCCAGCAGGAAATTCAAAGGCTGCATATCCGTATCGAGAATCAGGAGCTGTCTGCGTTCGATATTGAGCAAATTGGCCAAGAGCGCGCACGTCTGACCGATCAACTTCACCAAGTTACGGATCGTCACAATCTCGTCCAGTCACAGATCCAGAATGAAGAAAATCGAGCCGCCGCGAAAAGAGATTTTGTAAGTTGCCATGTATATGCACTAGCTGAACTATATGTATATTGTAGTTATCTCTAACACTTTGTATTTGTTGCTCTCTTTCAGCTCGACGATAAGATCGACGAGTACTTGGCTGTTTGTAGGAGGCTAAAGCTTCTTCCGACAACAGCAAAGAATGCTCTTGGCTTCGATTATATGGTTCAACTGGACCCAACTCTTGCAGAGTTGCCTGCAGTACATGAACTGACACAACATCTGAAGACCAAGGTCCGTAAAGCTGCGCTAGGACTGAAGCAGAATCGTATCGAACGCGGTAATGCTGCGCTAGACGAAGTACTGTTGCTACAAGATCAGATGCAGCAATGCGAGGATCGTCTTCGTGCCGAAAGCCAGAGTGAACAAGTGGGGAAGACAAAGTGAAAAAGACTACTGAAGCTATACGTAAGGACCGCCAGGCGAGAGAGGAGGCGATCAACCGGAAGGTGGCAGCAACAGAAGAAGTTGAGCTACAGATGGCAGAAATCAGCAGCAAGCGCAACATTGTCGACGAGGAGAGGGTGTCCAAAGAACGTCTCGTGCAGCTGAGGAAATCGTACGTATACGCTGTTTCTTACCCCATACCAACTTGTATTCTCTACAGCATCACTAACACTCTTTTATTGAAACCGTTGTCCAGCGCTGGCGAGATGGCAGACAAATATCAAGCTTTGCTCGACAAGAATCGCCACGCAGTTACGAATGTCCTCGTGGGATGTACAAATCACAAGTCTATGGTTGATCAGGCTATTTCATCCCTGGAGACCGAGATTTGGAAATTAGATCTGTGAGGATCAGCGCATTCCAATCAGATTGCAAAAGCATTGAAAATATTTGTAGGAGTAAGGAAGAAATGATTTTTATCATGCAAAGACTACATCCCTTTCATATCGGCAGTCAGCCAAACGCTAATTCGTTAAGAACCTCCAGGTTTACTATCATACTCGTAGATTAGCTTCTGATAGACGATTCCTCTGCAGCTTGCTGGTGATGACCACATGAGCCAACGAGACCGAAGCGCATCACGCATCCAGGGATGTCGTGCGCAGCACAAACTGGTCAAAACGTTCCTGCAACTTCTGCCTCTGGGCCATCCGTCGTCGAACGAGACTCGGGCGGTTCTGTTTCCAGAAGCGAATTTCATCTTCAGGGATACCGTGATTCTCGTCATCCGTATCCACATCCAACTCGGGCAGGGACGATGCGAACTGGTTGGACGCATCCCAACCCATGGATGAAAGCAATTGCCACTCCACCCGCTCGTCGAATGTCAAGTTTCCGCGCAAGCACGGTTCATCGCATGTCAAATCGCATTGGTGGTCTTCTAGCTGATGATCAGAGCCATTTGAGTTGATGTAATCGTCATCGTCACCTTGACTACTCAGCGAGTTCGTCGACGATGGCGATGTCTCCACAGTCTTGCTGTCAGAGTGCTTGCGTGCTTTATCCTGTTTCGACTTTGGTTTGGCGTCAGCTTGCTGACTTTTCTCCGATTCAGACCGATCCGCTTGCTTCTGTTTCGACGCAGACTTGCGTTTTTCTTTTTCTCCTTGCGTTTTTCTTTCTTCTTCTCCAATCTTCGAGTCTCGTCGTCCTCCTCTGCAAGTAACTGCTCCATCATCTCCTCCCGTGTAAGGCCTCCACTGCAACATCGAAATTACGGCGCAGCGTAAACACAGCGCAGTGTACAAGTAGCTCCTCTGCACGCTTCTCCGACCGAGACTTTGTCCACAGATTCTGCATTTTTTCCCAAATCACCATGCCTAGGCAAATCAACACCTCGTCCTGGGCTTCGGCAATCGTACGCGCGTGACGGTCGCCCCAGTCACCTACAACTTCTTGGTCTGCCCGGGACATCAACTGGGACATAAAATCAATATTACATGGTACGATGATCTGGTTTGTGGCACGCGAGAAAGCAAGTTCGTCGAAGAGATACGACGTGTAATTCAGGTCGTCTCCGTAATCGCTGTGCTCGTGATGCTTGTCTCCGCACTCGAAGTTGCCACAGTCCTCACAGTCATCTTCACTACAGCTTGATCCAATCAACAAGTCATATGCCTCTAACACCTTCTCCTTACACCGGCAACAAAAGCGATGACGACGGAGATAACTCTCTAAATCCGTGAGAAACTGGTCCGAATCGATATGAGCGAGATGTCTCTGATGATCTTCTGGTAGTTTATGCCACAACGCCTCAAACGCATCGGGACGTGGGCGTGCACGCACTCGTTGGGAGTGCAATTGACACCTCGCACGCGACGTTCCTGCTTTCGTGTTGGGTTTCCCCGCTTTAATAAGAGCCGTGGTGGCCCACCGTTCCTGATGAAAAACAACGAGAAGGATGTGTCTGGGCTGTTGAGGTACGACTCATTGAGACGGAAGTGGCTGTCCTTGTCAAAGCAGAGACCTGCGCGACTAACAATCTGCGGGACACGGACAGCGCCGTCCACCAGCTTGTAAAACAGCGCTTCAGCACTGTTTCGACAGCCAGGGCATGGCAAAAGGTCGATTGCAGTCTGTAAAAACTGGCTGGCATCTCCTCTCAGCGCTGTAACGCGCTCCCGATCTGTCAGTAGCAGCCACCGCTACGTACAGCAACAGCCACGGCGTTAAATAGTCGCCCCCACTTGCTAAAGTCTTGATACTCAGCTCTCACCTTGCGGAACTCGCGCGTCTCGGCGGCACTTGGCTGGCACTGGCAACTGGAGTTGGGGCCGCAGCCTCGAGGCTTCTCCGCGCTGCTATTGGGCAGTTTCGAGCTGGCATCAGGACTCGGCTCGCGGTCGCACCCCGCCATGGCCATCAACTCGATCGCGTTTCTAATCTGCAGGCATGATTTCCAAGTTCGATGGGCCACTCGTTAGCAATGCATTTCTATTTCTAAAAGGACCATGCAGGACAGACTTGCGAAGTGGCTTTTACCTTGGCTCTATGAACAGACGAAGGAATGCCAACGGACTGCCCAGCACTTCGTGTACTGGACTGCTTTGACTCCCTGGTGAGCTCTTCGCTTGCCGACGGCGGCCTGCTATGCTATGAGGCCAGACTCTCTCGCTCTTCTTGGACTGGTGCATAAATCTGTCGAGATATTTTAGACGAATCAACTGGCGTGAAAGAGAAATTATAGAAGGTGATTGGTAGAAAAGAAAGAGATACTGAAACCAAGGTAAACATGAAACACCGGGACATTACTAGCACTTCAATGTGAAGCTCGATTGGTTATGCTGAGTTTGTAGACGAATGCTCCTCAGCTAAATAGTTGGTCTGATCCTGCTTCTGCCGGGCTTTTAATGTCTCGACGACATCGTTTAGGCGAGTGACTCTGGCTTTCTTCGTCACTTGACGCACCTTCAGAGGAAAACCCGGCAGGTCTCTCCAGTTGAAAAAATCGGGCACATGCTTGAGCTCCGGGGCGTGCTTCGTCGACGTTTTCGTGATGAAGTACGGCAGCAGAGCGAGGTGTTGAAAATCGTCGTCCATGTGCCACGACAAGTTCCGCTCCAGCATCACATGGGACCTTCGTAGTATTCGCATATCTGTGCTACTCAACAAGCGCTGTCTTGCCATCCGCTGCATCAGAGCTTCTGCTTTCTGTGTAGCAAATGTCAAACACGAGCAGCGTGTTAGTGATTATAACCACGACAGTTTACGGTCGGCTTTCCTAACCTTGGTGCCTTGGACTGGCCTTGCAGAACGGCCAACGATGGGGTCGAAGGTCTTGGGCTGCTTTTGAGCGGGTGCCGACGCCACTGAAGTTTTCTTCTGGACAATCGGCTTCGCGACACGATTGTTCATGCCGATCACTTGTCGGCAATTGGGTGCGCCGCACAGGCACTCGGTAATCTCCTATTCGACCAAAAGATGAACATGTCGCATTAGACTACCGTACTTTCGTGAGAGAACATGGGCCATCCAAACGCACAGCTTTGCTGAAGGACTCAAACTTGTAGTCGAATGTCAGCTCTTCGCCAGCGAAGATATCGCGCAGTGCAAAGATACCGCACCGCTCTTCGCCATTAATATCCCACTTCTCCACACCGCAGTTCGGACTACAACTGTGGTTAATGAAGCGAGCCCGCCCACCCATACGAGTGGCATCAATGACCTCACCGCCACTCAGCACCATCATGTAACGATGCTTCTCATTATGGTAAAGCTGCACAAGAATAACATAATCTACAAGTTAATCTATCTCATTGCACGTTAGCGTGATAGCAAGTAAAAGATGCACGCACCACTCGTCTCATGTAGTACTCTTGCTCAGTAACAATCTCGCCCATGTATTCGCCAACAAACGAGCCCGCCTTGATATCTTCCAGCAGCTTAAGTCCCAGGCCTTTTCCGCCGCAGTCGAAGAGCTGTGTCGCAGGCATAGTGCCGCGTTGTATCCTTTGGTTATCGCATCGATCTCCGCACTTGCAGAACCCTGGAATGCACTCAATAAGAGCCTAGCGCACAGCATACACCGTTATCACACTTCCAATTGAAAAAACCTCTGGAAACTCTCACCGCACGATTCAAGCAGCCGTCAAGACATCCTAATTCGCCTTCACCAGTCGGCAGTTTACATGAACACCGAGTGACTTCGTCCTAGCATAAATTAACCCACAATAACAAGTAATTCGTCGTCATTTAACTAAAATAAATAGCAACAGCAAGCATGGTCCGATAAAAACGCTGATTTGGAGGCTACACAGTACCGCTGGAAGTGAACGCTCTTTGCGCTGGACGTAGACATTATGCTCGATGATCTGGATCTCCGCCAGCGCCACTTCGATCGACCGATTGCCCGAGAGGCGACTAGCACGGAAGGCGCGCTCCTGGTCATCTCCTCTGTTTTTCAAACGGACGAAAGTCAGCACTCCGAGCGCAATTCAAAACGGAACTTGCACCATCAGATAGCTAGTGATCTCAAATACAAATACGTGCTAAAACATCGAGATAGTACATACAACGAGAGCTCGGACGAGCCGTCCTTCGAGTCCTCCTCCATGGCCGCCGTCTCCTCTTTCGTGACCTCCACGCAGACAGTAAAAGCGCCATGATAGTGAATCGCTTCCAGTGATTGGTCGAAATGAGTTTCTACGAATCCAAGCGTCTTCTTTAATTTGTCCAATCACATTCGTGGAATCGCGATCTCGAGACGACACTTGAAGAGCGATGGAAGTGCTGCCATCCTCGGCGTGGCAGTGGAGCCCCAAGGCGTCAATTACTGCCGCTGATTCCTGCGATCGATGCACAGCGATTGCCTTGCAGTATATCGACTGTGCCGTGCTTCGAGTGCGCTGGAATTCCTCCGAAACAACGGAATTAAAGGAGGAATTGAGCCTCAGACAGACGCAGAGCGAAACTTGGAGCTGCACGGACACTCGGAGTCCGTCACGTGTGTTAAAATATATGCAAAAAGTGTACATGATGTGACTATATGCTCGGCTTCTCGTGACAGGTACGTAGTGTCAAAGTTATGCACGAAAATGAGATTTATCAAGGCTAAAGTTGAGATATGACTCTTGCAGTGTCATTGTGTGGCAGATTGCAGCGAACTCTCGGGTAAAGCAGACTATTCTTGTGGAGAATTTGCCGACAGAGCCAGGGTGGTTGGCGTTTGATGACACAGGGACATTGCTGGCGGTGGCGAGCAATCGAGACGTGAAAGTGTTTGTCATCGAGAGGAAGGAGGTGCTGGTCACTCTGGAAGGACACCTCGCCCGCGTAAGTATTGATATGTTTTTTGCAAATGGTCGGTGCTTATGACGGTATATATTGTTAATAATCAAACGGTTTGGTTTGTGAATTTAGGTTACGAAAGGCGAGTTTCATCCGATTCACCATCACTTGTTGATCACAGCCTCTGAAGATCGAACATTTAAGGTACCTAATGCTACAGTATGAAGACATTTGCTCCAGTATGGCTAACTTTGTACTGGAAATTATCCTAATACACATTCATGCTGTAGATTTGGGATCTAGCTGCCAGGACGCTGTGGTTCCAGTCAGCTGTGCTCTCAGCATTCTCGATTTTATCGATCGCGATAAATCCTGTCAATGGAGACGCGGCATTCGGATTTTCCGACGGCTCTATTAAAGTTTACACGTTACGAGACGGTTGCGCAAAGGAATTCGCCGTACTTAACGTCGAAAACTTTGTGCGGAAATCGCTACGACTAAAGCAGGTGCTCGTTTATTTGCATGTGCCAGCGATTTATTAGTACGCAACAGACGTTCACGTCTGCTGTTCTGTTCTGAAGGAAACTGAGAAAGAAGTTCGCCGTGAAGCTCCCCAAGTGATCAGCTCGCTGCCACCATGGGCCCGCAGTGAAAACGCGCAGCGTGCTTCATTAAATTACGCAAGCTATGGAGCAATTTGCAATCCTGTCGGACTGGATGCTCCTGATGAACTTAATACCGAGGTTTCCTGTCCAGCCTTGTCGATGATGTACGTGTGTGTGAACCAAATGACTTCCAAAACACCCACAATGAATAACAACCTAGCCGCTCAAGAGCTACAATTCAACGGCCATCTCGACCGCGATCTACTGAGCTACGAGCAATTTCTTGTCGTAGGAGTCCGGGGTATCTACTCAGTGTAAACGCCTACTCGTTCGAAATCGCGGTTATCCACGACTTTCAATCTTCACTTATGCCTGCCGATTATCAGAAGCTCAATCCGATTTGGGTCGCAAAAGATGTCTGCTTCTACCGTTCACAGAGATCGCGTTTTATTCACTGCGGTGTCACAAGTGCTTTTCAACCTTGCTTCACAATGCTGACTGCCACAACTTCTGCTGATAACAAGACCACATCGGCTGTCGGCAACCAATTAGCGGAGATGAATTCAGCAAGCCCACAGCCAGCTTCGTCTTATCTGACAACTTGTTCCGATGAGAACAATGAGAGGGTGTCAGTGATTCCAAGAGGCCCACCACCTAAGGACAGTGTGTTAAACGCCCCACCACTTTCAGCAAAAAGAGGTCACCACCCAAAGGTGCAAAGAGCTTAGACAAGCCGATCACATTCCATTCACGAGTGAAGTCGTCCGGTTATGGTTCATCCGCTCCATTTGGAACGAAGCGAACTCCACCGAAATCGCGGATATCGTCGCGCAAACCGGTTCCTGGTGCCCGGTCAAATAATTCAACGCTCACATCGATCGACACATTTCTAAAGGAGTATCCGTCGAACTGTGGACTACTTCAACACTTTCAGCCAAAGCATGCCTTGCCGTCGAAGACGTTGCATCAGGGTGCAATTTTGCATATCGAGTACTCGAGCGACGCCAAGTGGTTAGCAACAAGTGGTGCTGATTGGGTGGCACAGGTGTGTAAGCTACCATTTAGTCGTTTTGGTGGCGAGGGCAACGTGTTTGTTGGTCACGACCAAGGTGTTCGCGCCATTCACTGGAGTCAAAATGATCGCATGCTGGTGACTGTTGCTAACGACAAAACGAGTCGGCTATGGCTGGCTGATAGCGATACATCTTCGCTTACACTGCAAGGGATTGCTCCGCCTTCAAACGTAGCCGCAGCCGCAGCTGCAATGGGATCCATGTCTAGTGCCAAGAAAGCTATTCGGCAGGAGATAGTGGAAGCTCGATTCTTTTACATGGACAAATTCCTGCTGTCAGCATGCGGTAACCTCATAAGGCTGCATCAATTTGAATTGGACGAGGCGTATGCTCGAGCAACGGGCATCAACAGCAAGACAAAGACCCGAAAGAAGAATGACGTCGAAGTTCTGGAAAATCAAAGTCGCAAGAAACGAGTCGCACAATGGAGTTTCGACGATATGCAAAGTGTTACAAGCCTTGCCTGCGTCAACGGAGCCTTCCTTTCTTCCATTGCAGTGGTTGGTGGCTCTGATCGGTCACTACGTGTGCTGGACGTTGGTGCTGAAAGTGGCGGACGAATCGTTCGCGTCATCCGAGACTCGCATACGCGTGCTGTACATACGGTGTCATTGCCACGCCCGACATGTTTTTCGAGCCACCCGAGCAACTTTTACGACTTGCTGTTGAGCAGCTCAACGGACAGCACGATACATCTGTGGGATATCCGCGCCGACAACTGCGTCATGCGCTTCGGCGAGCACACAAACCGCGTGCATACTTTAGGGGCTGCTTTCAGTCCATGCATGCGGTACGTGGCCACGGGCTCAGAAGATCGTTTCGCCTACATCTACGACATTCGCACGGGCCGAAAACTTGTCAGGCTCAAGGGACACAGCGACGTTGTCACCAGCGTAGCCTTCAGTCCTTTGCATCCGCAGCTTGCCACGGCTTCATACGATGGCACTGTGCGCTTCTACAGCAGCGATGCATCGGACTAACTCGAACATGTTGATGAAAGAAACTGCAGCGCGAATATATTTCAACACAAAATGCATTAGAACACATCGGATCCATGCGCATTGCAATGCAAGCAAGCCAAGCGCGGTCACTTCGAGGCTGGCAAAAGTCGGCAAGGAAGCTAACTAAGGCTAAGGCTAGAAACCATCTTCTCTTCCAGTTCAAAATCTACGGTCGAACTCTGCACTCGCACCTCGAATCGCCGATTTCACCCGGTCCACTGACAAATTAGCTTACACGCGCACAGCAGGCGAGTTCACGAAGGATCCCTCCTCCATGTCCGGGTCGTCAGACTTGGCCTTAGAGCTGTCCATCAGACCCTTGCGCTCCTTGGTCGCCTTCTCTGCAGTCTCAGTCTCGACATCGTCGTCCTCGACAGCATGCTCGGCCTTCGCACCGGCAATCGTGCGCTCCAAATCCTTCTGAGCCTTGCGCTTACGCATCACGAACACCACCAAGACGATAATAACAGCCATCACTGCAATGAAGCCAGAACTGACAATTGCAACCTCCTCGGGGTCGAATTCCTCTAGTTTGGAAAGGAAATCCGTCTTCACAGCTTCCGTGTCCGTAGCAGTACCATTACTGGCGTGAATGTGCTTCATCGGCTGAGCCAGGAACTTCTTACGCTGGCCAGGGGTCATGCACTCGGGCACCTCCTCCTGGATACGCAGCCAGTTGACAATTTCACCCTCTTCACGGTGACCACACTCAGTCAGCAACAAGCGCTTGCCCTCCGGGATGAAGTTGAGCACGAAGCGACCCTGGGTCTCGTCCTCGCCGTTCTTGGTGCAGTTAATGTAGGCCACAACGTGGTACGAGAAGCGTCCATTCTCCTCCGCCTTCTGCTCCACAGCGTTCATCGTCATGTTGAACGTGTCACAGACCTCCGTGTCATTGTACGAGATGAAAGCGTACAGCGAAGCCTTGATGACGAGCAGCGGGGGTCGTCGTACACGCTCACCCATCCGTCCTCATTGCGCAGATCAATCTTGTCAATCTCAGCGCTACCTTCCGACGAGTGATCAATCACACCGTCGTTCTTGTCACCCTTGATCTTCTTGTCGTTCACAGACGTGTCCGAATCAGAGGACGCCTCGGCCTCCTCCGCAGTTTCCGTCTCCGTGGCCGCAGCTGCAGCTTTCTTCTTCTTCGCAGGAGCCGGCGTCTCCTCCTCCGCAGCAGGGGCGGGGGTGGCTGCCTTTTTCTTCTTCTTCTTGGGGGCCTCCGTAGGAGCTTCGGCCTCTTCCTCTACCGTCTCCTTCTCAGGCGCCGCCTCCGTCGGCTCCGGAGTGTTGGCCGCTTTCTTCTTCTTCTTCTTCTTGGGAGCCGTCGTGGTGGCCTCCTCTGCAGCGGCTTCCTCCAGCTCCTCCTCCTCCTCGGCAGTCGGAGAAGCAGCAAGGACACGCGTGTCGTGCATGGGGTTGATCATCGTCACGTCAAACGCCGCCACGTGGTGCTCGTCGCTGAGCGCGAGCTCCTGCGCGTCACTCGAGGGGAGCGACATGGCCGACAGAGCGGCCACAGCCAGCAGAGCTGTGCGGAATACACTCGAGATACGCATCGTGTGTCTCTGTTTAATTTCCTGGAGTCTGGAGAGTGTTGGTCCTGTCGGGCTCGAGGGAAATTGGAGATTGATGGGGACGGCAACGTGGGCGGCTCCCGAGCCAAGCCACGTCCATACTGGAACGCAGTACGAGCCTCAAACGAGCCAATGAACGTACGTGGCGCGAACTGAATTCCCACGAGTATCAGATAATGGAGGTTTAGCAACATCTGACTTGCGATTGGTATTGTAACCGATGGATACAGCAAATGTATTCGACAGGGGATACGAAGAAAGAGGTTCTTTTGAAGCGACCAGGCGTGGGAGAGGTATACAAACACCAAGTGGTTTTGGTGATGAAGGGAGAGGGCACCCAATGCAAGCGGGGCAACATGCGGGCTAGGGCCCAAGATGTGAAAGTCACAACCACACGCTGGGGAGAGGAACTGCTGCCACCTGTCACGCTGGCAGGGCTCGACCAACTTGGTGAGCTGCCGGAGCTTTTTCCCGGGGCGATGCGGTATGAGACCACGAACAACTGATTGATTGGTCTCCACTAGTCAGCACTAGAGTGCAGGGCAGATGGCTGTACACGATTCAATGGCACTGCTGCAATTCTACTGGTAGCGGCGACCTTGCCCTTGATACCTTTCGCGCCTTCACTTCAACGTGCTTGTCCGCCGCAGCGGATACCAAAGCTGAGATAACCAGGTCGCCCGCCATTGCTAGGTCAAGAGCGTTCAGCACGTCATGCCAGACACAGCACTGGCAATCGGAATCGCGAACGAAACGGCGAGCTGGATTGAACGGTAGTCGCCAGTCAACTGCGTTGAGGGACCCTTGAGCCTGATCCAGGCCACCTCCTTGCCCTTGAGCCGATCTTTTCGAGGCCGCTCAGCCACGCTCCTACAACTGGCTACCACCAGAGTAGCACTCCAGGTTGCAACGCGACGACACATCGCTCCATTGTGTCTTTGGTCCAATCAACAGCACGTGCGTGGCAGAAAATGTAGCCATGATTCAAAAAGAGATGCGCGTTGCCGCAGAGGCCACGACACTGCGGAAGATTTGGCATCGAGCGCTAGCGACGGCGATGGGGAGCAGCTGAGCAATGGTCACCTCCGCCACGGAGTCTGTGCCACAGTCTATGCGGAGGTACTGTCATTGGAAGACTTGCAGTGGCAGCAGTGGCAACGGACCGATACTGGGGTGACTCGGAAAACAAGCAGCGAATGCAACGAAGGGCAGCGGCTATGGCAAGAGCTCGGGCGAGCGTACGCGTGTGAGGTGCTTACTGCGCATGAATCGATGATATGAACCAAAAAATGCGGCGGCAGCAGTTCCACATCGTTGCAGGACGACAAGCGCCGCTGCAGAGGGAGGTGCGGAGTTTGTACGTTGTGCAGGTTGTACGCAGGAGAGCAGACGGATAGTGATGCCTTGCCACAGATGATGAACATATCGCAGCACACCTGCTGTCCATCAAACCTCATCGCGATAGCATGCCTATCCGCATCAGCCATGGACCAGCAGCTTCGATCGGCATTGGGGTTTGACTTGTCTCGCCAAGTGACGGCTTTTCCAACGGCTACGTACGACTCGAGCGAATGTCTCCGAATGGATTCTACTAGTAACTACCTCTGCCACCAACAGGGAAGAATGCATGGACTCGTATGTACGTTCTCGGAGGATCGTGGTTTGGGAGGAAGCGCTGGGGATGATGTAGATAGACACTATGCCTCATAAGCATACTGGTGGTGCGATTTTCAGTATGCGCGTCATTGCTACGCCTCTGTTCTGATTGGTCGAGACAAGCGAACACTTCAACTACCTCTAGCAATTGATCTCTCTGATTTCGTGTCTTCGTTTCCGCGTATGTCGCCAGCAGTCTCACCTGCCACTTCATATATCAAATAGGCGCTACTGATTCGTCAAAATGGCTTTCATCGAATCAAATGAACGAACGCCCAAGCAGCAAATCTGATTAGCCGTTTCTCTGACTTGCTCTCAGTATACTTAGCTCTCGGCCACAAAATGCGGCGTGTCGCGTCCGCAGAATTTGGCGGCGCGTCAAGAGTGAAGTCCGCAGTGATACAGGGCCTGCCGTTCGTCATCTCCACGCTGCAGCCATGCCCGAGTTCGTGGAGATGATCCTCGCCCAGGTACTGCTGTCTGTATACCTACTAATACAGCGGTAATCCCGTCGTTCACTAACGATTTATGCTCTAATTTTATGTATTTTTGTGCCTCTAATAGCTGATTGGCAACATCTCGACGGCGTTAATCCTCGTGCTGATCTACTTCAACTTCCTACTGTTCGAGAACTATCTGCGGCTCATTGTGTGGGCCATTCTGTGCAGCCAGGCGCTGCGTCAGGCCAAGAACAACGTCGTCTCCGTGCTACAATACCTCAGTGATGACGCGGATGTGGATCGCTATGTAGGAACAATTCTATGCAAAAAAAACTGTACGGAGGTTTTTGATATTGATGCAATGTATTATGTTGTTTTATACAGGGTTTCCTGACTTGTGTGTTCTCCAAGTCGGCGGAGATCTTCATCAGCCACCCACATGACGGATCTCGACGCACTGCCAAGGAGCTGTTCCTGAACTACGGGATCTTCCTGTTCTCGCTCATTGGTGCTGTGTCCATCTGGATGCGGATGTACTCGTGGGTGTCTTTCCTCAATATCATCATTGGGTTCTGGATCATGGCGCTGAGTCTCGTCAAGATCCTGGACCGACGAATCTTCTACTACCGGTATTTCTTTTCCGACGAAGTGTTGGTGTCAGTGCTGCTCATTCTAGGGTTTTTCATCACGGTAAGGGTGACTTAAAGAGTTGTAGCTGGATGCGTCGTACTCATTTCGTATTTTTCTTATTGGATACCAACAGGGCGCGTTTGTTATCCTTTTCCTGGGCACTGAAAGTTATCTCGAAGGAAGTCGTGCAGCTACGGACTTGTCAGATTGGGTTCAGGACAATTTCATCAATGATGAACGTGCTCGACAGGTCTGGAGTGAACAGGTTGAAAACAGCCGGGCTATGATCTCGCAGGCCATTTCGGGTGTGGAGGACAATTACAACGACACAATGTGGTGGCCACCCCTTAAAAGTGTAGTCAAAACGTACTACCTTGACGCCAAATCCAGCGATGGGAATGCCACAGCCCACGCATCACTCTTCTCCAGGCTCAGCATACCAGAAAATATGACGCTTGTGCAAGCAGTGACTTTGGCGTACGCCAAAGTAGATTCGGTGAATCTGACGTCGGTACAATTGACGGACTGGACATCCAAAGGGCTTGAAGTGAGCAGTATCGCCGTAGGGTCGGTGGCGCAACTGGTGTTTCTCGTGTTCACACTGCTGATTGCGTTTGTGAGTCTGGGGATTCGCTCGTTCTTCTTCATTTCGTCGCTGTTTTACCTATTGTGCACGAAGTGGGACCCTATTGAGAGATTCGTCGGAGACCTTCTACCGATTCAAGTTGACAAAAGACCAGAGGTTGTCAGGTCTTTGCGAAAAGTGATAGAAGGCGTTTTCTTCTTACCGCTTAAGATGTCAAGTATCCATGCCATTGTCACGATGGTCTCCTTCACAATTGTGGTAAGTCTGCATAATTCTGATGGGGTGAAGTTTGTATACATATTGCTAAAGTTTTGATTGCCGTTTTTGTTGCTGCAGAATGCCGACTTCATGTACCTGGCAACAACGGTCACCTTCTTTATATCGATTGTGCCGATCATTCCGCCATATTTGGTGTGCGTGCCATGGGTCATATCGATCGGCATTACATCCTCTTTTGTGAAGGCATTGGTACTGTTTATCGTTCAATACGTAGCATTCACCGTGCTGGACGATATGCTGTACGAAAAGAGCATTGTGGCGCTTAATTCCTATGTGTCTGCGCTGAGCGTTGTGTTTGGCGTTTACGTCTTCGGGTTTGAGGTAAGCGCCTTAGTGGATGATTGATAATTGCTTGGGCTTGTGCACACTGACTTGGAATCTTGTTTTGTGCATTTTGAAGGGTGTGATTTTTGGTCCATTAATCGTTTGTGGAGTGACGTTTGCCTATGATGTGTCCAACCACGGTATTCAAGCAGCGCAAGATGAGCATAGTAAATCTGAAGAAGCTAGACAAGACAGTCTGTTGGATGGAAGCGATGGAGAAGAATCACATAGGACAGAATCCTCTGCTGAAGGCGATGGTCACAATCATGAGAAAGGCTTCAATGAGCTATTCGAAGAAGACAGCGGGCCGAACACAAACATTTTCTCGAATGCGATGTACCGAGTAATTTCAGGCCCGCTGGTGGATCGTGTTCGCCGCCGTTTGTCGATCGATATCGCTACGGAAGGCTCTATGTGCGTAACGTTGGTTGTGGAAGGATTGAAAACGAGTCGGAAGGTCCGCTTTGTCGTGAATAAGTCATGGAGCCAGAAGGCATTTCACGAAAACATTCGCCGCATGCTTCACGTCCATAGCGTTGAATGCATCACAACTGCAGATGGAGCGGAGGTATTATCGCCGCTCCACATTATCCCTGACGAAGTACTACATGTGAAGGTTCGATCCAAGCACCGCCTCCACCTGTATTCGGATCCGTTCTCGGACTCAAAAGTATCATTCCCAGTTCGCTCTTTGTCACCATCTTATACCGGAGTGAAGGCCAGTATTTCCAGCCATGAGGGCCCAACAATGGTAAGCACAGGCACGTCGCCCCATTCAGTGAGGCCAAAAAAGCTCCAGTCCCGTCGCGATTGCACATGGAGCCACGGCAGCGCAGCGTCAGGCTCACGAGCTTCTACAACGCAAAAATGCAGGAGCATCAATTTTGCACGAGGGGGATTGCGAAGGAGAAGCAGCTACAGCGGACTAACGACTGTGCAAAGCGGAAGTTCCACGACATCACATGTAAGCCCGCAACCCTCACCGTCGCCAATTTCAAGCTCACTTGCTGTTAAACGTTTGTCTTCGTCATCATCGTCTTCCGCAAAGAGTACGAATTCCTGTCTGCTGACGATGGTTACTATTCCCCAATGAAAGAGAAGACACCTTCAAGCAATGATTCGGTTGGAAGCTCCGGCAACCCTTATGGCTCTATGGACGCCGGCAGTGCTGCGAGTGTGCCATCTCCTGCGACGAGCGTGAGGTCCATGAAGATAGGAAAGCCGAAGTTAAACTTCGTAGATTTGAGCGACTCAGGAAGCTTCTCGACCTCGCCAGTTTCCTGCGGGAAACCAGATTCGTTTCGTGATAATGACGATGGCAAAGACAACGTGGAGAACAACACAGCCACTGCGCCACCTGACGCGAAGCTGCTTGCCAAGGCACAGCGCAGGATTTCTTTGACAACACGTCAGGGGTCAAAGCTCATATTTTCTCCCTTTGCTGTTGAGTCGAAGAAGCACGTGAACAGAAGCTACGCCTCGTCGGATGAGGGTGACGACGAGACCGAGTCGAACGACAAACAAACATAAACTCCCACAGCTTTAAAACAAACACTGTAGATAACTTCTTCATTTTTACTGCAGTTGCAGCATGGATGGCAACAACACACAATGTGTGACATATTGAAGTCACAACTATACCGGTGCAACGATGGCCAGTCTTGCAATTCAGATCCAACTACTACTGCGAGGTACGTTACAGCAATTCTGCAAGTCGTTGTTTCTTCTTCTTCAGAAGCTGAATTTCATCGGCAATCTCTCCTGCAATTTCAGGATTCTGCTCCGTTGCTTGCTCTCGGTAAAGGGTTCGTAGACGATCACACACGCTTGTCCAAGCATCCATATCCATACGCTGCTTCTCACGTCTAGCCCGGTCCTTTTCCCAAGCAGCCTGCTCAGCTTCTCGTTGTTCTCTCTGCTTCAATAGCTCAAGTTCCCGGCTTACGATTTCAGAGCGCAACATCTCATTTGCAAAGTCTTTAGTAGGAGATTTGGTGCTGTCAGCAACATCAGCAGCATTGTCGTCCCTATGACGTTTTCCCAACGACCCATCACTTGGAACTTGTGGGCTCATGGACCATCCCGTCGCAAGTTCGGACGCCACGTTCTGTCTCTCGAGGTTCTCGTTGTTCCGAAGTTGTTCAGGCCGCGGAGATTCTGGCTGTAGCTGGTCGTGGTTGTCTGCAGCAGGGGTAGAAGACGTATCAGCGGCAGGGGCCGAGTCAGGGCCAACCGCAATTGGAACATGGACGAAGGAGGCATTGGCGTCGCTTTCCGCGCTTTTCCCGTGTTTCATGCTGAGTTCGATGTCCATCTGAATAGCACGGGCTTCACGTACATCGGAAGGGACGGCCTTGTCTGTGCCTTCCTTGAAGTTGACCAGCTGCCTGAACTTGCTTTTAATCCCAGTCACGGATCTACCTGACCGACTATTTGGCGTCGTGTGGGTCTCACGGTACAAATGCAGTACCTGGTCCCAGCTACTCGGTCCTGCAGGTAGAATCTGTCTAATACACGAAAGCAGAGCGGCTGTGTCTGACTGCGTATAACCTTCCGACCCAGGAGGTCGTCCACCGCGACGGTGTCCAACAAACAGTTGCTTCATGTCCTCTGTCCCCGCACTGCCATCTTCGTCCTCGTCGACACTTTTCTCACTTTTCACCCCTTCACGTCCATCTTCCACTGCACTGCCAACAATCTTCAGCCTGTTCTGGTCCACCTTGGCTGTAATTTCCAACTGGATCTCCCTTGCCTGCGTCACTTCTGGACGAGGTTCAGGACGAAGTCCTCCGTCCACTTCATAGTCCTCAAACTTGAGCCACTGCCTGAATTTGTTCTTGAGCGACACTCCGTCCCTCCGGATCCTGTCATTTAGAGCTGCATAAGTGTTATAGTACTCCTCCGCTGTGTGCTCCCACTCCTCCCTGTCCACCGGTAAAATACGCCGCACGCAGTCCAGAATTGCCTGTGAGTCCTGCGGAGAGAAGCCCTCGGCGCCTCTCGCTCTGCCTCCTCGTCGCTGCTGCCACTTGCCGTCCACAGTCTTGGCCTTGGCGTCGATCAGCGCCATAATGTCCCGAGCTTCGCGTCCTTCCGGCTTGGCTTCATTGACTTTGCTCAGCTGTTTGAATTTACACTTTAGCGAATTAGAGTCTCGTTTGGCGCGATCATTTGGAACCGCGTGCGACTCGCGGTACACAGCAAGCACTTGGTCCCATTCCTCGAGTGTCGTGGGGATGACGTCCTTCACGGCCGCCAAGAGCGCGCGTGTCCTCCTTATGGTAGCCTTCAGCGCCAGGAACACGACCTCCTCGACGTTGCAGAGGAGCACTCATTAGGTATCTGAATCTGGAAGAAAGAATTCTGGAAAGAAATCTGGAACGAGTTTGGAGCCATTAAAATATTTAAAGACATATTTTAAATTCATTGAGCCTATCATACAGAATCATTTTTGTGGTTCCCTTTGAAATCGCATATATAATTGCGGTGCTGATGGTGCTACATGGGTACGAACTTCTCGAGGATGTGACGGAGGCGCTGGAGGCGTTAGGCGCTGATCGAGTGCTTACACAGCGCCGGAAACGTCTTATTGAAGACCCGGTTATGGTGGTGGCGCGTGCTAGTGGGGTTTCAAGTGTTCACGTTTTGGCGGAAGAGATGGCGTTCGTATCGCCGGAATTGCACGACATTGACTTGGTGGCTTCGGACGACGCTACCACTTGCTCTATCGTGATTTTAACCAGTGCAAATATCGTCGGCGTGGCTCATATCGACTCTCCGAGGCAAATGGCCTTTTATTTGAAGAAATGGGAGACGTTGAACGGCTCAAAGCCGTCCAGTGTCGCTATTGCCGGGGATACGACGACGAGCGAGGAATCGCTCGACCGATTACCTTGGACATCCTCCAGAGCTTGATGTACAGCGACACAACTTACACTGTTCAGCAGTTTGTGACGGGGCGGTGGAATTCAAGGGAGACACCGAACAGGGTGGCGCCAATCGCTCGAGGGATCGGCTACTTCCCTGGCGAAGATATCTATCGTCTCGTGGAGTTTGAAGCAGATGCTAGACTACCTATGGTGCCGACAAGATTCGCCGGGGTGTCGCCTCATCCGCTTCATCTGCTGATGTGTTGCGTAGAGAAGGAGACACCGCTTGTTATGGCGGTGGGTCCGTACAGCGGCACATTCTTCTTTCCTGAGGCTTGCTCGTGCTTATTAGCATTGACTGATGACGAATTGCTACCGAGAATTTCTACTTCACCTCTGTGTGAAGGCCCCAAGTTTCTTCAGGACATGAGAGACATGCTTCAGTTCACTATCACGTGCTCACTTCAGACCCTAGGCGAGATGCAGGAATTGGTTCTTCCGCCAAGATAGCAAGATAGCAAGTTTGCGTTATGGATCACTCCGCATCTCCTTCCTGTGTAAAGCGACAGAACGTTCAACTGACTATCGAGCGCCATTATGCATCACGTGTGTATGCTGTTCTCTTGCTTGCTTTGTCATGAAGGCTAAAGGATTTCTCAACTTATGCGGAAAATAATACGGTGTCGACGCTATTTTGGTGGTTATAAAGCTTATTTTTTCTTGTTGTCAAACAACCACGAACGCGACGATGGAACCGAGCTTCGTCGTGAATCCGTACGTGCAAACTGTAGGGCCGCATAGCCGGTATATCCAAGAGATGCTGGATCGAGAAGAAGCTTCGTATGTGTCTGAGCGGAAAAATCGCAAACCGGTTCGTCTTCCTTACGCCAGCAAGAAGCTCAACAATCCGGTCCAGCCGCTACCCACTCTGTACAAGTATCCTGGCTCCAACCAAGCTAGATCGCAGCCGTTGATATTGAAAAAGTCTACAAATGAATCCGTCACAAACGAGGTACCAGGCCAACACACCATTTTGAGTGCTGCGCTGATTCCAAGTCAATCGGTCAAGCGCAAGGTAGCATTGGGCTCTGGCGTAACAACTCGATCTACTGAAGTCTTACCGAAGCTTGGTGGGGCTCAGAAGCAAGTGCAATTTACCTCAACAGCGAACGATCAGAAGAAAGAACCAGAAGACGATATTACCACGAGCGTTGCACCTCGCAGGACAGCTCGGAAGCAGCTCCAACAATATTTATATGACTTTCACTCCAGGCAGGTGTTCTCGCTTGCGAGTGACGAAGAGGATATTGGTAACAAAAATCAAAGCACGTTGCTGGACATTCCAAATAATGGATCTAACAGTGACAACAATATGGACGACCGCAGCTTACTTCGTGAAGACTCCGTCGCTACTATCAATAATCTTCACGACTTGCAAAACGATCACCAGGAGGAATGCATACTGAGTGACCTAGGCTTTTCATCGCAAGGAGATTACGACACGATATTTGAAGCGGATTGGAAATCGAGTGAAGTGGAAAAAAGTGTGCGAGATGCTGTGGATCGCAAGCGTATACATGGGATCTTAAAGAAAGCGTACCGCATGCTGCTGTGGTTCTTTCGCTACTACGCTGGAAATGCTGCATACGCAGCAGCATCGGAGCGACGAATGAGTTCGGGCGCGGTAGTAGCTTTGGGTGAAGGACTTTTCGAAATTCCAAGCCGAACAGTGTTGCTAGAGAACTTGAATGTCGAGTACGTGGATGACGACATTATCGATTCTCCGCTAAAGCGAGAGCACCTCGTCGATTTCCTGCTGGATGTCGCGCGGATGATGTGTTTGCATTCGTCAAACCCAACTCGTATGCGAATGGTTATTAGTGAAGGTATCGCAATGTCGGCTGCGGTGAAAACGATCGTGCATGATCATTTCGGTGCATTTGCGCAGATTCAGGACGTGAATCACTTCCGCAGCCTCTTCCTGTCTAAAGTGACAGCGCATGAGAACCTACAACGGATTATCGAGAGACACAAAACCAAGTTGGCCAACTTTTTCGAGAACCAGACCAGCTCCGGCGCTGCCATTCGTGGTGGCAGTTTACATGACAGACTTAAAGGGCAGCACCACTCCCGACCAAACGGAATAGCGTGTACACCATTCCTGGCCATACTGCGAGCTGTAAACTTGATTTCTAATGGCGCCGCAACGACCAGCACGGATGACGACGGCGAGGAAAATACGGGACCCATGGGTGTTGATGAAGTCCGAGCGGTGCGGATTTTCCTGTCCTGCCTTCCCATGGGTGCTGTCAGGGACTTCAAGCGTGTTGATGCAGGGACAACTTTTACCAGCAGCAGTAATTCGGAACCACGAGAGCTGAATCTGCATCAGTTCATCGAAGCGTTGCTTCGAGTTGCGTTTACGTGGAAAGAGCTCCAGGTCTGCAATGGCCGGTTTGATGTATGTCCAAATCAAATGGCATCGGATTGGTGTCGATGCACTGCCGACTCGAATCGTTACAACTTTAAGGTGTATGACGATGCCGCGGAAGAGATCTTTACACGAATTCACGCATACCACCTGAAACGAGCCCAGCGCACACACTTGAAGACGACTACAATGAAGACGACAGCCTTCAGCTTGAGAAAGCACCAGGAATGAAAACTACTCGAGCTGCTGAAGCAAGTTGCGCAGTACAAACTGTGGTAATGCGATTGTGTGGAATCAACCAGCCCTCAGTAGGTCTGCAGCGAAGCTTATTTTTACAGGTTGTGTTGAAGCGTCACTAGCATTTGACGCCTGAACACGACAGCAAGACAGCATGCCTCCTGCTGCAGCAAAGTTCGAAATCCCCGACGTGGACACGAATCCTTTCAAAATGGCTGCAGTTGGGAACCTGCAGCTATTGAAGACGCTCGTGGAGCCCGAAGAAAGTGAAGGGAAGACTGCTGCGCCGCTAAACGTGAATATGAAGGACCCTTACGGGTGCACCCCGCTGATCTGGGCTGCTCGGAATGGGTACCTGGAAGTGATGGATTATCTCGCCGCCCATGGTGCTGATCTCGAGATCACCAGCTTCGGAGGAATGCGTGCGCTCCATCATGCTGTCAACCACTCGCGACTGCCCATTGTCGAGCGACTCGTCCAACTTGGTGCGAGTGTCGACGTGAAGGACGACGCTGGCAATACACCGCTGCACTTTGCCGCTTCTCGTGGCATTCTGAACCCGATCTTGTTGCTTCTCAATGCTGGCGCCAAAGTCAACGCCACGACGGTGCAGGAGGTTTCTCCGCTGATGAAGGCCGTGTCAGCTGGTCACGTCACTGCTGTCGAGAAGCTTCTGAGCAATGAAGCCAATCCCAATCACATCAACACCGAAGGCAACACGGCGCTGCACTTAGCTGCGCGCGGCGGGTTCAATGGGATCGTCAAGGCGCTGCTGGAAGGAGGATGCTCTTCATCCATTCGAAACAAAGCTGGCAAGACTGCTGCGGAGCTGGCCACGGCTCCAAGCATTGCTAAAATGCTAGCGTAGACAAACATTAGCAGCATTGAACTGCAATGATATTGCAATTAGTTGGTCTTCTTCCTCCTTGGCATGTACTCGTAAAAGAAGGTCGGTAGTTTCTGGTACACAGTGTACTCGTCCGCGACATCGTGTACTTTGACGTCCCCTTTAGCAACAAAAATAATAATTAGCATCATCAATCAAGTATACACTCAACTTTATAGATTGCAATACCTCCTGCATCTCCTCCGTGGCTTGTCGTCCCCATTGGGGACGTGTAGAGCTCGCCGATCTCCTTGCCATACCGGTCCCAGAGCACCATAATTAGGAACAGCAGGAACAGGAACAACATCAGCAAGGCACTCAGGATTTTTAGCTCTAGGGGATACTGAGGCGGGTGGATGCATTTAAGAGCTCCTTCACACTTTCAGGGAGCCCCACAGGACCACGAGCAGGTCCTGCAGACGTCCCCACCTCCATCGCCGGCATCGTTTTTTAATGCAAAATGTATTTTTTAATAACATTTTAAAAATGTCATTTATGAAAACACTTTTGAGTGAAAAAATGTTTTTTTAACAATGTTGAAGTGGACGATTTGTCCACTTTCGTTGTGGACATCTCGATCTAGGCTTTACCATAGAATATCTTGCCAGGGTTCATGATGTCTTTCGGGTCCAGCGCCTTCTTGATGGTGTGCATGATGTCTACACTGTCGCTGTGCTCGATGGACAGGTACTTCATCTTGCCGAGACCGACGCCGTGCTCGCCAGTGCAAGTTCCTTCGTACTGGAGCGCACGCTCTACCAGGCGACTCGAGAATCCCTTCACCTTTGCCATAAGCTCTGGGTCATCCTGGAAAAACGGCAGCATGACGTGGAAGTTGCCGTCACCAACATGGCTGAACATGAAGTGATTTTAGCAGTGCGACTGGAAAAATAAACGATGCTTCACTTACCCGACAATTGCGCCAAACAAACCAGTTTCTTTTAGGTCTGCCTGCGTTTCCACAATGACGTCGGCCAGCTTCGAAGGTGGAACAGCGACATCGGTGACAAGCCCGCGGCTACCAGGCAATTGGCTCTGCAACAATGTATTATCGACATCGTCATTAGTGCCTTGAAAAAAAAGGAAACGCAGTAACAACGTACCAGAGTCGCCCACCAAGCGGAATGACGACCACTCCACAATTTCTTCCGCTCTTCTATACTAGTCGCCAACTCGATGTCCTTTGCGTCGAAATCGCGCACGATTTCTTGGACAATGGCGCTCTGCTCCTCGATCTCGCCCGGAGAACCGTGGTGCTCGATGATTAGTGAAGGGCGCACAGCGTTGTCCAGCTTTGAATACTTGTTGATCGCCTCAACGGCATTTTCATCCATCAGCTCCATTCGAGCCACAGGAATGCCCATTTGCATGACTGTAGCACACGTGTCGACAGCATCTTTCATAGTGTTGAAAGAGCAGATCATCGTCTTCTCTGCCTCTGGGTTACCAAATAGCCGCAGTTCGGCCTGGGGTGCACAAGTGTTACTACAGGTTCTTTCCCGACATCAGACATAGCAAACTAGCACAAGCCTACCTCAGTGACGACAGCCAGCGTTCCTTCGGACCCGATAAGCAGTCGGGTGAGGTCATATCCTGCCGAGGATTTCCGTGTCCTGGACCACAAGACAAACTTTCATCTTCTTCGTGATTTGTGCATCGCTAGGAAGATACGTACTTGGATCCGGTCTTTATAATACGCCCATCCGCCATGACTGCGGTGAGGGCCATCACATTCGTCTTCATGTTTCCATAACTGTGGAGAATAAGGCAAGCAAAAAACAAAGTTAAAAGAAGAACGTCAAAGCGATACATGTACAATGTAAGTACGCCTCTGCATACCGGACAGTGGTGGTTCCTGACGCATTTGTAGCGATCATCCCGCCGATGCTCGCATTGGCACCGGGATCAACCGGGAAAAAGAGACCAGTCGCTCTCAAATCCGTGTTCAACTGCTCTCGTGTGACGCCAGCTTGCACTCGACAGCTCATATTCTCCGGCTCTACCTAATAACCATATCCTCATTCAGAAATCGCTCTGCAAGTGCTACGTGAATAAATGACGCACATTGAGAATCTTATTCATCCCAGTCAAGTCAATGGAGACGCCACCGAATGTGGCAGAAATATGCCCCTCCAGCGACGACCCCGAGCCAAAGGGGATGACTGGTGTCCCCGTCGCCGCACAAATCTTGATCACCTCTGACACCTCTTCTGTGGACTCGACGAATGCAACGGCATCAGGAGGCGCAACCTCGTGGTACGACTCGTCGGTGCCGTGTTGCTGCATTCAGAAAATTAAACCACAAACGCCATCATTAATTGCCGTAATGCTATTGTTTTTAAACTCCGTGCCGGTACCTCGAGCACAGAGCGTGAGGTTGAGAGGCGGTCCCCGAGCAGCTCTCTTAAGGCGGAGATGGTCTCAGACGGAGCAGTGCGACGCGCACTTAACTGTCGACGTTGCAACGCTGATCCCTTCAAGAAGACAGCATTGCGGGCTTGCAGCGGGGAGCGGAGGCCCTGGAGATGACTTGGCGCCACATTGTGACAAGACCTCGGAGACTTTGGAATGGTGGCGATGCAACGGTGATGAGATTGACAAGCATGTGTGGACCACACATCCACGCTTCAACTTCAAGTTGCCTTGAGCAGCTCCTTTAGAGTTTACATTTGAGCATTCGTCGAACTTGTGCTCAGATTGTTGATGTTGGCATTAAATTAACTGCGAGGGCTCCCATAGAAAATCTTGCCCGGATTCATGATGTCCTTCGGATCCAGAGCCTCCTTGATGGTGCGCATCACGTCCACGGCCTCGCCGTGCTCTATCAGCACATAATCCATCTTGCCGATGCCGATACCATGCTCACCGGAGCATGTCCCTCCGTTTACCAATGCCCGGTTGACCAAACGATGTGCGAACGCTTTCATTCTGTCCAGATGCTCCTTGTCCTCGTCCGTGAACGGTATCAAAACGTGAAAGTTGCTGTCACCAACGTGCCTAGCAACAGTATTGACAGATCAATGTCAAGTTGGCGAAATACTACTGACAAAACACGATGAAATCTTACCCAACAACAGTTCCAAAGAGATCGGAGTCTCTTAAGTCTTGCTGCGTGGCAACAACGACGTCAGCGAGCTTTGAGAACGGCACAGCGACATCAGCTGAAAACCCGCGGCTGCCTGGAACTTGGCTCTATTTCACATACACACTCGCGTTCGTTAAAACCTCGACTGTGTATTCTGCAGGCAAACCAACCCTTATTCGTACCAGCACTGCATACCACACCGAATGACGACCGCTCCACAGGCGTTTCCGGTCTTCAGCACTTGAGGCTACTTCGATATCCATGGCTCCGAAGTCACTCGCGATCTCTTGCACGATTCTACTTTGTTCCTCTAGTTCCGCCGCTGATCCATGGTGCTCAATAATTAGTGACGGGCGAAGCGGGTTATTCAACTTCGAGTATTTATTGACGGCATCGACCACGTTTTCGTCCATCATCTCCATTCGAGCCACAGGTATGCCCATTTGCATGATCGTGGTGCAAGTGTCGATGGCATCCTTCATGGTATTGAAGGAGCAGATCATCGCCTTCTCAGCCTCCGGGACACCACTAAGTCGAAGCTCTACCTACTAGCACAACCGAAACATCAGGTAATGCTGGCATCCAATCATGAATAACTGGTTATGACACGAACCTCGGTTACAACAGCCAGCGTGCCCTCAGCTCCGATCAAAAGCCTGGTGAGATCATATCCTGCGGAGGACTTCCGCGCCCTAAAAGCATATAGACGAAGCACTTAGTTCGTGCGATACCTCAGTCGGTTGTCTACAAGACTATCCGTACCTTGACCCTGTCTTGATGATCCGTCCATCAGCCATGACTGCAGTGAGAGATAACACATTCGTCTTCATGTTGCCATACCGGACCGTTGTTGTTCCTGATGCGTTTGTAGACACCATGCCGCCGATCGTGGCGTTGGCACCAGGATCAACAGGGAACATGAGACCTGTGGCGCGTAAATCTGCATTCAGCTGCTCCCTCGTGACCCCAGCTTCCACCTTGCAACTCAAGTTCTGCCGATCAACCTGAAGCGCACCAGCAAACGAATGTGAAAGTCCGTGGCCTCATCGGTTCACCAGCCCACCGCTCTCAAGCTAACTTGCCTACCTCCAATATTTTGTTCATCCCAGACAGATCGACGGAGACACCGCCGACAACAGCCGAAATGTGTCCTTCAATTGATGTGCCCGAGCCAAAAGGAATGACTGGCGTGCTCGTTGCAGCACAAACTTTGATCACCTCCGAGACCTCCTGTGTGGAACGCACAAAGGCTACAGCATCCGGGGGCGTAGTGGCATGATACGATTCATCCGTTCCATGTTGCTGCAATTGCATAAAGTATCCTGTTAGTCAAGCGTGCATTCTTGCATGTTTGCGCAATGGTGACGATTATGGTGAATACCTCAAGCACAGATGGAGAGGTTGAGAGACGGTCACCAAGCAGCTCCTTCAAAGCGGTGATGGTTTCAGGCGGAGGAGTTCGACGAGTACTTAAGTGTCGAGGTTGTTGCGATGACGATCGAAGAAGACCTACTGGTCGCAGCGTGGATGGCAGCAGAGATACAAGTTGGCGCCACATGCCGCACAGATCGCTTTTTGAGAAGTGACAATTCTGGTTGAACAATCATGTGAGGTTCAAGCAGCACATCTTTTTCCGGTGGAATACGTGGCTATCATAACGATCACATCGAGACGAGCAGGAAGAACGCCACACGGTTTGATTTGGTATTGATTGGACTCATTGCAGCATTTCCTTCAAGGCTACTTGTGACGACCATGCTGCCGTCGAATTTATCTACAACCCCACGAGGTTCCTACTTCTAATTCATGCCGTAAAAATCTTGCCAGGGTTCATGATGTCTTTTGGGTCAAGCGCCTTCTTGATCGTTTGCATCACATCCACGCTGTCGCCATGTTCTTTGGACAAGTAGTTCATCTTCCCGTTGCCAATACCGTGCTCGCCCGTGCACGTGCCTTCGCACTCAATGGCACGGTTTACCAGACGGTCTGAGAACGCGCGCACCTTCTGCATCAGCTCCTCATTGTCCTGGAAGAACGGCAGCATAACGTGGAAGTTGCCGTCGCCGACGTGTCCGACGATCGTTCCGAACAGTCCAGACTCCTTCAGGTCCTCCTGCGTCTCGACGATGACGTCCGTCAGCTTGTCGAACGGCACGGCAACATCCGTCGACAGGCCCCGGCTACCAGGCATCTGGCTCATTGTTGCATACCACGCAGCATGGCGACCGCTCCAGAGTTTCTTGCGGTCCTCGGCACTTGTAGCCAATTCAATGTCCTTTGCCTCGAAATCGTTAGCAATCTCCACCACAACAGCGCTCTGCTCTTCCACCTCGCCAGGAGAGCCATGGTGCTCAATGAGTAGCGATGGACGCACAGGCGTATTGAGCTTCGAGTATTTGTTAATCGCCTCCACGGCGTTCTCGTCCATCAATTCCATGCGTGCCACTGGAATGCCCATCTGCATAACCGTCGCACAAGTGTCTACGGCATTCTGAATCGAGTCGAACTGGCAAATCATCGTCTTCTCAGCCTCCGGGATGCCAAACAGACGCAGCTCCGCCTATAGTTGGCAGCACATACAATGTCATCAGTCTCGTTGTCACTGTTTGCTCTTACGGCACTGACACAATATCGTACCTCCGTGACAATACCGAGTGTGCCCTCCGAACCGATGAGCAGGCGAGTCAGATCATAACCAGCAGACGACTTGCGAGTCCTAATTGATGAAGGCAAAAAAACATCAGATCAACATTCCAAAATTGACCAGCAATCATACAGTGCAATGACGTACTTGGAACCGGTCTTAATAATGCGTCCATCCGGCATCACGACCGTGAGAGACATCACATTCGTCTTCATGTTGCCATATCTGGAAGACAACACAAAACAGAAGTAAAAAAATGCCACGCACATACTCAATGAAAACTAGCTGCTTCAAGGCTCACCGAACTGTGGTGGTGCCCGACGCGTTGGTCGAGATCATACCGCCCAAAGTAGCGTTGGCACCAGGATCCACCGGGAACATGAGGCCCGTAGCACGAAGGTCCACGTTCAGCTGCTCACGCGTGACACCAGCCTGCACTTTGCAGCTCATGTTCTCTGCCTCAACCTGTTCGAAGTTCATCACCAAACGATCTTGTCAGCTGTCGTTATCATCAGTCGAGCCCAAAGTCTTCATCTGCTCGTACACTGAGGATGTTGTTCATGCCCGTGAGGTCGATAGAGACGCCGCCTTCTGTGGCGGAGATGTGTCCTTCCAGAGAAGACCCTGCCCCGAAGGGAATCACGGGCGTGCTGGTGGCAGCACAGATCTTGACGATCTCCGAGACCTCCTCCGTGGATTGCACGAAGGCCACAGCGTCAGGAGGAGCCACAGCATGGTAAGACTCGTCCGTTCCATGTTGCTACAGCACCGTAACAAAGCATATCGTTAGTAAGGACGATAGTATCAGCCTCTACAGTCTATGGTCGCACCTCCAGAACGGAAGCAGCAGTGGAGAGACGATCTCCGAGCAGATCTTTGAGCGCCGACAGCGTCTCAGCTGGAGGCACGCGGCGAGTGCTCATAAGGCGGCTGTGACGCAGCAGCGCCGAGTTTGTGCGCACCGAATTGGCAACGAAGCGGCTCCACATTCTTTCGTTTGACTTGCTGCTCACGGGTGAAATCGAAGAATGAGCTGCTGACGCACCCAAGCAGAGCTCTATGCGACAGGAAGTGAATAAAACCTTCGAGGTTTTTTAGATGGGACCACAATCAATAACGGCCTTGCAGGATCGGACTGTGGTCCGTGTCATTGCAGCGAGCAAGCAATGCGCAATGGTGGGTGGCTCTCCCTCTGCACGGGACCGTCCGTTTGGTGGGTATTTGAACTGGCGGTGCTGGTGGTTGCGACTGTGGACAGCAATGACTTCCCGGTGGTATCCTCCATTTTGATGTTCAACAGCCTGGCTGGTTGCTCACGGCAACGCGTCATGCTGGCTTGCATTGATACATGTAGGCAGTTGAGACGGCACTCATCCAGCGGGTTAAACACAGCTGTGAATGAGCAGCACAAAGGTTGCCAATGACAACCATGCAATACGAGGCAGTAGCCTACTATACACAAAACTTACGGTATATGGTCCCGATTGATGTGGCAGACATATTTTGGTGATCGCGTTTACATCAATTTGGGGGCCACTTTCATTTGACAAGCTTTTGTGGCTGGAAAAAGACCTGCGGACACTATGATGCGATCGGCTGCGCAACGTATCGCTCGCCGTGCGAGTGCCTCGACGTTGGCCAATGGACGTCGTGCAGTGCAGCGCTCGTACTCTCGTGCGGTGGCCCCTGGCTCCCGCTTGGCGCAGCGCAGCTCCAAGCTGGCGCCGTCCATCCAGCAGCTCAGCGGCGCGTGCTTCAGCACCGCAGCGGAGGACAAAGGTATGCTTCCGTGGTGCTTTCATTTGCAATAACATTTTTAAACTATTCTTTTTACTTATTCTTTTATGCGTATTTTTTTATCTGCAGCGGATCGCCACGAGTTCCAAGCGGAGACGCGCCAGCTTCTGGACATCGTGACCCACTCGATTTACACGGACAAGGAGGTTTTCATCCGTGAACTCATCTCCAACGCCTCTGATGCACTCGAGAAGCTCCGCCATGTGCAGTCTACTGGCGCAAACATTGAGGACCCAGAGCTAGAGCCCAAGATCGTCATCACCACGGACGAAAAGGCGAACACCCTGACCATCTCGGACACGGGTGTCGGTATGTCCAAGGACGAGCTCGTGGAGAATCTGGGCACGATTGCGCGCTCGGGATCCAAGGCGTTCCTTGAACAGCTCAAGGAAAAGACTCCCGGCGAGTCCGGGGACGCTCTGAGCGGCATTATTGGTAAGTTCGGTGTGGGTTTCTACTCCGCTTTCATGGTTGCCGACAAGGTGGAGGTGTTTTCTCAGTCTGCGATCGCCGGCCGTCAGAGCCACTTGTGGCGTTCCGATGGTAGCGGCTCCTACGAAGTGGCTGAAGCGGACGATGTGTCTCGTGGCAGCAAGATCGTGATCCACCTGAAAGAATCCTGCAAGGAGTTCGGCACGAAGGCCAAGGTGGAGTCTATTATCCGCCGCTACTCGAACTTCGTGTCGTTCCCGATCGTTCTGGACGGTGAGACGGTGAACACTGTTCAGGCGCTCTGGACTAAGAGCGAAAGTGAGGTGACAGACGAAGAGTACACTGAGTTTTACAAGTTCATCGCGAACGCATTTGACGAGCCAGCATACCGCATCATTTTTAAGGCGGATGCTCCTATTGAGCTTAAGACTCTCTTCTTCATCGGTTCTTCTCACACTGAAAAGTTCGGATACGCTCGTCTGGAGCCGGGTGTGAGTCTGTACTCTCGCAAGGTTCTCATTGAACGTAACTCGCCGGACATTCTTCCGGACTGGATGCGTTTCGTCCGTGGTGTCGTTGACAGTGAAGATCTTCCGCTCAGTCTTTCGCGTGAAAAGATGCAGGACAGCCGTCTGATTCACAAGATCCGTGATGTGCTGACGCGACGAATTATCCGCTTCCTGGAGCGCCAGGTACGATTGCTGTGAAGCACACTTTCAAACATGGTAGTATCGCTCGCTTATTGACGATGTTTTATTTTCATTGCTTGATATTAGTCCACAAAGGAGCCTGAGAAGTTCGAGAAATTCTTCAACGAGTTCGGACAGTTCATTAAGGAAGGTATCTGCACGGACTTCCAGAACAAGGACTCTTTGGCAAAGATGCTGCGCTACGAATCTAGCCAGGTGGACGAAGGAAAGGTGACAACGCTGGACGAGTATGTGTCCCGATGCCCGCCGGACCAGAATGAGATCTACTACCTGTGTGCACCTAGCCGAGCTATCGCCGAGTCATCGCCGTACTTTGAGGCTTTCAAGTAAGTCTATTTTGCGAAGCATGTTGAGTGGATATCCGTGATCTCACATACCAATTGTTTTGTTTTTACCTAGGAAATTGAACAAGGAGGTGCTGTTCGTCTACAGCCCGATCGATGACTTTGTTATGACGAACATTGGTGAGTTCAACGGCCGTAAGGTGATTTCAGCGGAGCACGCTAAGGTAGACGTGGCCAGCGATGACGAAAATGCATCGGGAAAGAAGTTGTCCAAGGACGAGCAGGACTTGTTTGGTGCGTGGCTGAAGCTGACATTGGAGGCCAACGTGAAGGAAGTCAAGGTAAGCGGGCTCACTGCATGATGTCAACGTACGCTACATATAGTAGAATAGCACTAATTTTATTGTGGCTTATGTTATCAGTTCACGTCTCGCCTGACGGACTCGCCTGCCATCATCGTGGACCACGAATCTGCCTCCATTCGAAAGTACGTTTTCCGTCTTGTTACAATGCAGAATCACTTGATCTGGTCCCGGCTGGTATACTGAGATGCTGATACGGCTTGTGCGCTTGACAGAATGATGCAAATGGTGAACAACGGCGCTGGTCAAGACATGAGCAGTTTGTCCAAGAACGTGATGGAGGTCAATCCGAACCACAGCATTATCGTTGACTTGAACGCTCTGCGTGAGGTTAACAACTCGCTTGCTGAGAAGGTTGCCCGCCAGGTTCGTTTTGCAATGCTTGTTTTTTGGTGTAGTGCTTTGTCATCCTAGCATAACCTTTGCCTCTATCTGCAGATCTACACGAACGCGACTGTGGCTGCTGGTCTTGTTGAGGATGGCCGCACGATTCTTGGCGGTCTCAACGAGATCCTTGCCGAGCTGTTGGAGCAAAGTCTGCACAAGAAGGACGAGTAGAGTATTCGTCTACAGTAGGTGTATCTCTGGCTGGTATAGATAACCACCGTCAAAGATACATGCCATGACTGATACAACTTCAACAACATCCTTCGTGCAGCCATGTCATCTGTCTGTAGCCATGTGCAGTTTTGGCGAATCATACCTCCTAATTGCAATCAATCAATGCTGATTGGCCAAAAGTAATTCCGCAGTTCCATCCACTCAATCGTCAGCGGACATTGGCAAAAGGTCAGTCTCTCTGTGCCCAGATACGTTACGATGGTGTTCGCCTTCCGCTCTGCTGCTGCGCGTCTGGCGCCTGCTCTAGCGGTGTTCGTGGGTGGCGCGTCGCTTGGAGGATTCGCTCGCGCTGAGGCGGAAAAGCGGGACCTGCGGGATCTCGAGTTCGGCGTGCCCCACGACCGCAAGCGCGTGGATCCATTCTCGCCCTTCTTCCCGTCGGACAAGCACCCGTGCACGCACGCTGGCATGTTCATCCCTGGCTGCCACGAGCTCAAGATCTTCTCGGGCTCGTCGCACTTCGAGCTGGCTGACGACATTGCGCGTCGCCTTGGAACGCGTGTGGGAAAGATCACGCTGGGACGCTTCGCGGACGGAGAAGTGCAGGTTCAGGTCGGCGAGAGTGTGCGTGGCAAGGATGTGTACTTGGTGCAGAGTCTGGCCAGTCCTGTGAACGACAACATCATTGAGCTGCTGCTCATGGTCAGCACGATGCGTCGTGCTAGCGCCAAGAAGGTGACGGTCGTGCTGCCCTACTACGCGTACAAGCACCACCGTCGTGCTAACCCGGCGGCCACCAGTTTGAACTCTAAGTTCATCCAGAGCCCTGCTGCCGACATCGCCAAGATGCTGGAGGTCATGGGTGTGGACCGCGTCATTGCTGTGGATATGCAGATGCGTGCGGAAGGCCACGAAGCCTGCTTCTTTAGCTCGGACATCCCTGTAGAGACCATTGAGACAATCATGGCCGGCGTGGAGTACTTTGCCACGCAGGTCTACCTCCGCCGTCCGCTCGTGGTCATGGCACCTAACCCGGAATGCTTGCGTCGCGCGCGTGTCTTCCAAACGGGTTTGAACAAGTGGCTCCCGGACTCGCCTGCGCGGTTCGCCGTGTTCTTCCACGGCACAGGAAAGAAGACTGGTGCTGAGGGAGAACATACAGAAGCAGAAATTGTGGGCGACGTTGAAGGCGCCGATGTGATCGTTGTGGACGACCTGGTGGACACGAGCACAACTCTGTCGAAGCTGACAAATCTTGCTCTGAGCAAGGGAGCCCGGAAAGTGTACTGCTTTGCTTCGCACCCTCTGCTGAATGGCGAAGCTGAGCGTTTGATCGAAGACTCGAACGTATCGCAGGTGGTCGTCATGGACACGATCCCTGCGGACCCGAAGGCTTTCCACACGAGTAAGCTCCAGCGTCTGTCTGTTGCCCCCATGCTGGCGGAACTGATCCAAGCGGAGCACTTCAAGGCCGCCTCGTACATCGACAAAACGAACTCTCGTGAAGACTTCAACTACGTGCACCACTACTAACCTGGTAGTTTGCGGCAAAGTGCCAAACCGTTGGCGCCGATGGCAAGTACGTGAATCCCTAGTAGCACCAAATACTTAGCAAGGTACACATGTATTTGAAGGTGATTCATCGCCACCCTTTTAAACAAGCAAAGGTATTTAGCGCAGTTTCTTCTGCTCGGAATCTGGTGCTGCCAGCGACTTGATCGCCTCCAGCATTTGCGTGAACTCTTCACTTTTCTTAATAGCTGCTACGTGGTCTGCGATGGTTTGGCCCCAGGTCTGCAAGAAGGAAGACAGCATTCCTTCTGCTGCGTTCTGCGCTTCCAGCAGTTTTTCGTCCACAAAAGGCTCGTGCTCCTTTAAGAAGGGGCACAAGAGCTTGTCATACACGACCGTAGCTCCCTGAAAACATCACAACAGCGTTAACAATTTCCACAATGGAGTGCGCTTAATATCATAAGCCTGTACCTTTGTCTTTGGAGCCATCATCCATATGAGAAACAGTGTTTTAGTGGCGTTATATCCAGGCAGCAGACACATAAGCGGCGACGCCACCGTCTCTACAGACGTGGAGGCCCCGTACACCACCCAGTACGTCAACCACTGCTTCTGATCCTCAACTTTATTGTGAGAGCGCTCCAGCGCCTTGAAGCTCGCGTACGCAGGGTACGCGACGCCCACACCAACGTACAAGCAGCGCGAGAAGGTTGCGCCCATTGCTATCGATCTGATGCTATAAAAACGCGAATGAAATTGGTCTGGACCAAGCAAATCCGCATGTTGCGCTAACTCGAGCATAGTTGTCTCAAGATATTTCCGGTTACGTTGCTCGAAGAGGAGCGACCACTTCAACATGTGTATCAATCGACAGCGACATTGACAACTGGGTGGATGTGGATGCCTTGGACTGAAAAAGGAATACTGAAGTTCCCACTGCCAGCACCCATTGCAATATGGCCGTGCTCAATGTCGAACGCCAGCTGGTTGTGCAGGTAGAGCCCCACAACGTCCATGCACGTGTCAAAATCGTGCACTGCCGAGTCCAGCACGATGCTGTTCTCTTCGTGCGACGACCAGGACACATGCTTGGTGTCGTTGATGTGAAGCAGGAAGGTGGGCTTCGAGTTATCACTTGAAACGCCGTTGTCGCCGCTTTCCTTTTCATACAAGAGGTCCAACTCGATCCCGAAGAGATCGAAGTGAATGGGCAGCGGGTTGTTGATCTTGATGACCACTTTCAACTCCAGCAAACACTTGTGAGTCTTGGAATCTAGCTCCTTCAAAGTCGGGCTGATCGAGTATTCACGGAGAAGCGCTGGTTTGTTGTCGATCTTGGCTGGGACTTTCACCTTGATATCGACATGGTCGAGCACTTGTAACGAGTAGCAAGTTGTGCCGCGATCACCTCCGCTCACATGCAGAATAAGGTCGTTCCCTGATAAATATTTTTGGAGCATCGATTGTAGCGGTGCTGACTGGTTCTTAAAGATATTTGTGTAGGCAGATATGAATGTAAAGCCACTCCCTAGGAGGAACCGTTTGAAACCAGCCACAAGTATAGTGTGCTTTGTCGCTGACTGTACCGCAACTGAGAGTGACGGCAGATTCCACAGTATCCGGGAAGCATACTGAAACGATACGTCTGTGAACGCGAATATTTCTTGGTCATCTTCCTCAGTATGGAAGTTGGACAGCGCGATCGTCTTCAATATCTGCGTCACAACATGCTGCAACTCGACTTTGATGCTATTCACCAGACTCGAATCCCCTGAGTCAACCGAATCCAACGGTGGATCAAGCGCATATCTCCATTTCGTCGGCACAAAAGTATTCAACGATGGCCTCGGGTTCACCCGAAGCAGGTTTGACACATCCAGATGGATCGTGAAAGGGATCAGCAAACACGAAATTCGAACCGGAATTACTCCTCGGACGTCGATAGCTCCATCGTCATCAAATACCATGTTGTACAGACTATCTGGTGTTGTCAACAGGTCAAACCCCAACGCCGAGACTACCGTCGTCACTCCCGATTGCAGCTCAAACGTCGGGACTTCAACGGACAAAAATGTCCTTCCCTTCTTTGCGAACGTCATGTTCAATGGCCCAATGCCCGGCGAGCAATACGACGGGTTCTGGAACTCCATCACCACTTGGCCTATTGTTCTGCGATGGCACAAGTCTGGTAGCGTTAATTGGTCCAGCGTGACGCTCGTCTTCCTCAATAGAACCACAAACAGCACGTGCACGATCAGCAGCAGCGCTGTAACGACGCCTAACGCCACCATCCAGCTCGGTTTCTGCCGCCTCCATCTTCGGCGAACGTCCCAGTCATCTTGGGGCTTCTCTATCGTATCTGCACCGCCTAATAAAGGCTCCAGACCCGCACCATCGACGCCTGTCGGGGTGTCTTCCTCCATTATCTGAGTTCTATTGAAGACTGATGTAACTGCCAAATTATAGCCAATCACATGTCTTGAGTTGCTATTTTCCCACCAATCCGAGATCACTTTGGATCAAAGCGCCACTTCAACATTGGCGTGATGGCGTCCGTATGTACGCTGCTAACGAGTCTGCGGGACGAGGACCAGCGCTCGCCAGCGTCGGTGCGTAATCTACTGCTGGAACTGGCGTCCTGTTGTCGCAGCGGAGATGCCAAGGCCGCGATTGTCTCCGATGGACTGGAGCTGCTGCTGTCGCTAGCAGCGGACGAGCACGTGCTCTCTAACTGTGAAACTCTCGAGGTGCTTCTGGAGCTGCTGGTGCTGCTTCTATTGGACAATCCCAAGGCTAAGACGGACGCAGCACGTTATGGAGCTCTTGCTGTGGCTGTCAAGTGTCTGCACGAGCTGTCGACGCGCTCTGAGGGCGGAAAACGACGCTCTAGGATTCTGAGGAGAGCGTTGGAGCTGGTGGACCTTTTAGCGCATACAAAAGAAGCAGAGCAGAAGAAATGTCAGAAGTTGGTGCTAAGGCAGATCCTGGAGGTGATGGCGCATGCAGAGGAAGACGGCAGTGTGCTTTTAAGAGCCACAGATACGCTAGGACGCTTTGTTGACGGCAGCACCAATCGCATTCAGTTGGCTGCGAGTGAGCGTGCTATTCCAGTTCTCATTGGGCTACTTAAGTTGGTGGGGATGATGTTAACGTAGTTGAGAGGCATGGTGCGTGAATTGTAGTGATCTAACTGTAATTTTTTATGGTACAGGATGGGGAGAAGGCGGAGGTGAAGCGGACGGCGTGTGACGTACTGATAATAATGGGAGAAGCTACTGGGATGTTTCAAATGATGGCAACAAATAATATCGTCGGCTCTCTGTGTTGTTGTCTGCGAGAGGAGAACTCAGGACGTGAACTGGAGATTGGGATTGTGCGTTTATTATTGCGACTTGCTCGGGAGGCGCGGGTATATGGACAAATCGTGAACGAAGGGGTGATACCACCACTATTTCAAGTGGTCGAGCGCCACAGCAACAGCAACGAAGTTACTGTGGCAGTGAGCGCGATCCTTGCAGAAGTATCCGCATTTGCTAGGAAGTGCAAATTAGACATTTCACCCTATGTGGATTCAAAATGTTGTCGAGGACAAGTTCTAGTTCTCGCTGCTACTTGTCATGCTCAAGACGCTGCTGTGGTGGATTGCACCTTTCGTTTCTTTGTCAACGTGGCGAACAACCCGGTGAATTTACCAAATTTGATTGACTCAGAAACTATAGAAGGTTTGCTGTCACTGTATGTACTTGCTGGTGGGTCAGGATACCTTGCAGAGTTGGCGAGGCATCTCGTACACGTGATTTCAAAACTGAGTCGGTCGACAGTTGATCAATTCACAATACAAGAGGAAGACATTACCCTTCCAGCTCTCTTTCTCTGTCTCCGAAACTATCGCGAAGACATGCGCTTCACGTCCAAAGTGTTTGCTATCTTAGCGAAGCATTGGAGGACACAGGTATGTTACCCCTGTGTACTTGTATAACATGATAAATCGCACATAATTACTGGCTCGTTGATATATCTTGTGCTAGGGGAAAAGTGCTAGCACTATAACTGGCTACATCGGCATCGCAATTGAGATTCTGGGTCGTGCGATCTCTTCGTCAGAGACTTGGAGAGATGAGGTATGCAATAGCTCTTAACATGAATACCATTATTTGGCGCTGACTCCGGTGTGCACTTTTTGATGGCGTGCCACCAGGTTGTGGAGATCTGCAACTTTGTCCGTGAAATGCTACTTGCAAAAGATGGCGCCGACATAGTTTTGAATTGCGGTGGAAAGGGGTTGCTGGAAATTTTGCACACTTACCTACCTGGGATTGACAACAATTCAAGTCTTGATGCCGAAATTTCGAGGGGCGGTGACAAGACGTGTGATTTAGTTTTGTCACTCACACCGCAGTGTTCTCGTAGCTCGTGCAGTGGAGAGAAACTTGCCGTTATTGTGATGGGAATGCTTGAAAAGGCAGTCCTCGGCTGCGCTGATCTAACACTGTCATCGGACAATCAATTATTAGCACCTGGTGTATGTGGTAGACCTGGAGATGAGGACTATGACGAGTATATTTCCAAGCTGCCTCACAATGAACAGAGTTATCTTGATGGGGAAACGTGTAGTGGTTGTAGCAGTCCAGAAACAAGTTCTGCTCACAACGAATCCGACGCATATCTAAGTGCTTCTATTGAAGAATCAGCTCAAGAAACAAGTAACTCGGGGAATTGCGAGCCAATGGGCCAATGCATATTTGGAGATGATACTGATTCAATAAACTCGGCCGAACCAAAGAATGTTGATGACGAGAATGATGATGATAGTGACGATGATGACGAGGATAACAATGGCGAAGTCAGAAACTTCGGCTCCGATGATGACAAAGTCGAGATGACAAGAGATCCTAGCATGTGTTCATATCCTAAACCTGCGAGTCAGTCGCCCCGCAATCGCCAGGCGAGTAAAGTGACATCCCGGAGCGGGATCACCACGCACGTTTTTGATCACCTCCAAGATAGAAGATGGTACTATGTTGACGATTCTCAGATTCAGTACCCAAAGCACCCTTCAAAATGGATCGCGATGCTCAAAACAATCATGAAGATGAAGAATTACTTGTGCTTGACGAACCCGGATTTCTGGAACCGTGCAACGTCACTGATGACAGTGATCAATTTATTGAGGAGGCGGTTGCAAGACGAGAAGTATTTATTGGAAGTGATGTCAATTCGCGTGCCAGAATCGTGTACGAAAATACGTCAATGATAGAAGACGAGCATGACGAAATGACACGTATCCCTTCTTTTCTACTAAACGCAAACGCGACGCCATATGAGCCCCTATATTTTGTTCCTGAGAAAACGAAAGCGTTTTCGGATCAATCTACCAGTTTGACATTTGATAGCAATTTTGAAAGCGGAAATCTCGAGCGAGCCATCCGTATCGGAGAATTTGAGTATGATCTCATTTTGCGACAAGATTTCAACTCGGCTGGCCATATGCAGTGGTTCTACTTTGCAGTAAGCAATATTTGTGCTCCAACTGAATATGGTGCAAGTCTACAAGGAGGCCAGAAGTACCGTTTCAATATCGTGAATCTGTTTAAACCGAACAGTCTATTCAATCAAGGACTGCAACCAGTGGTGTACTCCGTTAAAGATGCTAATCTGCAACAAAGGGGTGGGTCCGTTCGGGAACGGATATCCACTATTTCGCAAACCCCTTCTTGCGTCCACCAAGGAATGCGTCAAATATTTCTGGGGTTGCCTCCACGAACACTGCCCCTTCACCTGCACCGACAGCATCAACCTCCCCTCCGACATATTATACGCTGACATTCACACTCGAGTTCTGGAATGCCGACGATACGTATTTGATTGCGCACAGCTACCCATACACCCTATCAATGCATCGAATACACCTGGAAAATATTCTGAACCACTCAGGACGCAATACTCGACAAATTCTCCGCCACAGCTCGCTATGCAAGACGTTAAGCGGCCGGAGTTGCGACTTATTGACAATATCGGATTTCTCAGTGGACAACCCAGAAGAGAAGTTTCGACCAGCAGTGTTCATCACTGCTCGTGTGCACCCTGGTGAATGCCAAGCCTCTTGGATGATGCGAGGAGTAATAGATTTCCTCCTTGGTGACTCTGACGTGGCTCGCGTTTTACGTCGAATGTTCATATTCCATGTGATCCCGATACTCAATCCGGACGGAGTTTTTACGGCAATAGCAGATGTGGCCTTGCCGCTTGTGACTTAAATCGTCAATGGCAGACCCCCAGTAAGGCGCTTCACCCGACGATTTTCCATACCAAAGAGCTTATTGTCAAGGAGCGTTCAACGCGTGGGGTTGCGTTATTTTGTGATATGCACGGCCACTCGAGAAAGAAAAATGTCTTTATGTATGGGTGTGATACCAAACGAAAACCCAATCCAGCTGCGCGGATGTTTGCTAAGCTGTTCTCGACCCAGCAGACTGCCAAGAAGTACATTTCGTTCCCGGACTGCAGCTTCAAAGTAAGCAAGGACAAAGAGACAACCGCCAGGGTAGTCGCAGCGAACGAGCTCAAAATCGCCTGGAGTTTCACGATCGAAGCCTCGTTCTGTGGAGCAAATTATGGCGAGCTGCAAAACATGCACTTCAACACGAAACATCTCCACGAAGTTGGAATGTCGCTCTGTGAAACGTTGTTCCAGGCGTGTATAAGTGATGGAAGCGTTAGGAAGAGGCTCTCATCTATTGTGTACGACAAGACCGTATACTTCCCGCAGCATGTTGAAAGTTATTTGCGCGAGTCAGGGGCTATCAATGAAAGCTCTCCGGTGGACGACGACAGTAATACGAACTCGCGTACCCCTTTCAGAAGTGGAAAGCTAGTTGTATCAAAAAGCGTTGAATGATGCACCGCCAAAAAGCGTGAGGCGTAAGTCTACTAAAGCAATAGACGCAGCGACCCCAAAGCAGGTAGAAACGAGCGACGGGACGGGGTCTGGAAGACGGCGCAGACTTAGCCGCCAACCAAGTAAATCGCAACCTAACAGCATGCGAGAGATTTCGATTGCAGCCTTTGGCACATCCTCTTCCAGCAAACTTGATCTCTCCAGCATTCCACCGCCACAACTCAGCGGAAGAAAGCTGCGAAGTAAGTATCCGCGAATTAGAAGGTCAAAGAGCAGCCCTGACAGTCATGCAAAGTCTCGCCGCAGAGGTGCCTCCAGTTTTGGTGTGGGTGATGCTTCGAACGTGAATAATAAAGAAGATGCATCCGATCAAAATGCCTCACCAGAACGAAAAAGTGGGCCCATGAGCTGCTATGCCGAAGGGATAATGCCTCTCGTGTCCCCATCGAAGTTGTCAGCAACAGTATCTGGACCACCGTCGTCTTCTGTTCACGTTTATCAAAATCCTGAATCGCCTTACGGAAGATCCCCAAAGTCGATTTTGTTTCCGTACCCGAGCAACATACTAAGTCGCGATTCGGTGCTTCTTCCATCGCCAGTTGGAGACTTAATGAAGAGGTCACCGAAAGCACCGTCGAATCGAGTACGTTTCAGGTAACTGGCTAAGCACTGTTTTCAAACAGTCTTGCATAGCTCTGTGTTAAGGCTTTTCAAACAACTTATTGGTAGGGGAGCTGGAAGACAATTTGCAGCAGTGAACGCTATCCCGAGAACCAGCATTCAGGATATCTTGGTATGCTTCAAAGCCCACCATTTTAGTTTGACGTTAAACTGACTCTGCCACCGTCGTATTCTGTCAGAGATCCGATTCGGCTACATCGTTCCAGGCATATGACGCTGATCTCATCAACGCCTCGACGATGGTCATTCGACAACGCACCAACACGTCAAACAACAGCTACCATGGCAGTAGCAACATGATTGCAGCTGATGAAAAACATTCCATTTCACCGTCGGCCAGCAGTTATCTCAGCTTTCCCAGCGTATTATAACAACAATAAAGATGTTCCATTGTCTGTATTAGGATGCCTTGCTTACTGCCGTTGTAGCCCTTCTGATTAAGGAAATCATCCGACTTTCCACGTCTTCTAGCCGACTTAGCGTAGCTGTCTGTTCCTGGCGAAGCGATCTAATCCAGCTTTCACTATAATCTTGTAGCTCCGTTGCCACACTGATATACTCGCCGATGGATTTCTTCCGAAGCTCACGTTGTATTGACGTACGTTTGTAAATGCTGTCACATACTACAGGAAAGCGAACCATAGGAACAAAGCACAAGAGTGTTAAAACCCCATTGCCTACCAGTAATAAAAGATTCGCCTTACGCTTTTGGTACCGTCGACTCTCAGGCTCTGCATCATGAAAACGTCGCCAGGCCACCTGGATCGTGCGTGCACAAGCATGTTTTAAATCCCTCTCGTGCTTCTGGCGGCGCACGGAATGGATGAAGCGCTTATCCCTTTCATCAAGATGTAGGAATGCGAAAAGTGCTGCACTCTGTAACAAACCATGTTGGTTGGATTACACAACGCAATTTTGACAATCCACACCTATAGTCACTTACCAGCGCTGCAATGAGCAAGATGCCTGCAATCATCCCACCAAAGACCAAGAGGACTTGCCCGGCTGTTGTTACAGGGACTATATCGCCATACCCCACGGTGGCCATCGTGAGCGCCACTAGCCAGACAGAATTGGTGAGTGGCGCTAGATTTGGATTCACGGGTGCCTCCACTATGGCAAGCGCGTACGAAGTGAGCACCAGTGTGCTCATAAAAGCACACACGAGCAGCCGAAATGGATTAGATTGAAGAAAACACTTGATCGCAAAGAGAGGGCTCATTGTGTCCACACGGTGCAGTGTCCCCAAATACGCGGTATGGTAACTGGTAGCAAATAAATTCCAGATACACATGAAAATTAAAGAGTACGTGATCTAGTTCAACATGTAACAGTACCTGGCGACACTCGATAGGTTTCGAATCACTCGTGGAATCATATACAGGCGAAGTAGTGAGAGCAATCCCAGGACTTCGAATCTGTAGACACAAAACACTAGCGTCAGTGTCATCATACAGCATACTTTGCATCCTACAGCCAGAGCACGGATTACGTACGGGTACGAGTACTCTAAGTAGCAATTGCCTTTGTCGACAATAAATGGAGCTCCGCAAGACGTCTTCTGGCCATTGCTCGCACTATTAGTTTCAGTGTCTATGTAGAATTTCCACTCGCGCACGGTGAAGCTTCCACTGGTTCCAGGCGGCACGAAAATGGCGCAAATACTCAACTCTATGACTAACTGCAGTAGCTGCTTTGGCATCCCAATGACTGCGGCATTGGGTGGTAAGACATTGCGTCTGATGAGGATATTTCGCTCCACAACGAAGCGCCAGCAAATGAGACCCAGTAAAATTGACGTCAACGCAGAATTCGCCACTCGCAGCACGAGTTTGGAGTCCAAGTCTTCAAAATACTCATTGTCCAGGATAACTAACGACACTCCAGTCTAATTATTGGCAAAAGAGTTAGTGTTAATTAATGTAAAAGCTAGGTATAATTGAGCTCACCATTGCCACAGCACAGGCCACATTTTCAATTGCATGCTGCCTATCATAGCGTTCTTGCAGCGAGTAGACGTCCTACAGCAATAAGAATCAACATACTTGAAATAAAGAGTTATTGGCAATTATTGTATCAAAGTTATCGACCTGAATAACTTGTTTGGCGACTCGAAGGTTGTCGTCAGTGGGAGGCAGATTTGGTGGCAAGTACCCGAAGCTTTTGCGCCGCAGAAGCGCCGTATCTGAAGAATCAGCGCGTAAACTCTGCTGGAAGGCGTCCTCCACCTGCTGCTCGACCGCCTGCCGCGCTTCGTCCAGCCGCGAGCTTCGACGCCTTGCCAGCATACCTGATATGCGCGACCAATCTATTGGCCAATAACATTGGCCCAATAAGTTATTGGGCAATAACAATAATTGTTTTCAGCCAATAATTCTGAAGTGATGGCAAGCTTGGCACTGGAGACCGGAGCAGTGGTGCAAGTGACGCACGTGAGCAGCAAGTACTCGTTCCGTGCATTGCTGGAGCGCGGGTCTTCCTCGGGCCCACTGGTACTGAGCTTTTGTAGCATCGAACGACCGTACGAGAAGCTCAAGGTGGCGCTCAATGGCCACGTGAGCTGGGCCTTAGCTGCTGCCAAGTTCGCTGCTTTTATTGTCGAGTCTGAAGCTGAGGAAGAGACGAAGGACGGCAGTTTGTTGCTGCACTTCAAGGCTCTTGCTCACCAGAAGAAAGTCAATCGGTTGCAGTCCGTCGGTTGGTATTTAGGATCGGCGTCTCAAGAACTTGTTGGCGATGCTGGTAAAGGAGTCGACAGTTTGTTTCGGTTGGTGGTTGTGTCCACACGCGCAGCATTTGCACTGGACACGACGCGGTCATTGATGACCGGCTCTGGACAAAACTCAATACTGAGTGAGTCGCAGCGACAAGCTTTTATGCGGAACGGGTATCTGCAGATCCGCGGTGCAGTGCCGCTGCCATTGGCCAATGCAGCGCTGCGCCGCATCAACCATGACTTGGGCACTCCTGGATGCATGATTGATGGTGGAGTCGAAGGAAATGTGAAATTGTCGGGTACGACGTCAAATTGCGATGCAGTGCTGGATCTCTACTACCTCTCGGACGTCTGCAAGTATGTGGAAGCGCTGGTTGGTGCTGATCAAGTGGTGCCGCCGCAAGGAGCACAGATTGCATTACGCTTCCCAGAATTGGGCGAACCCCGCGAGCCACAGGGCACTGAGTGGCACACGGATGGCATGCGTCAAGGACGCAAGCACCCGTTCACATTGCTGGCGGGAGTTGCTCTATCTAATGTGCCGGAACCGCTATCGGGGAACTTGACTGTGTTCCCCGGCTCACATTTGGCGCTTCATACTCGACTGACTGCTGATGGCAAGCTTAATGGTTATGATGACGAGTGCTACAAGGCAGACAGCGTTTGGGGAGATGGCACGCTTCCTGATCTCGGAGTGCCCGTGCAACTTCTGGCGTCAAGAGGAGACCTTGTTTTAGCCCACCCCAACCTCGCGCATCGTGGAGGCTTAAACTTCTCGCCAGACATCCGCTATCAAGTCTACTTTCGTATCAAGCACAAGAACTTGGAAGAGCTTCAAGAGCAGTGCATATCCAACCTCTGGGCTGACTTACAGGGACTAAACGTAGGAGAAGAGAGCTCTATTTGCCAAGACGTTTAGGCTTTATTTTATAGAATGAGGACGACTCAAATGTGCACACGTTCCACACATGAAGCTAGCAGCACAACAGCAAGCTAACTAAGCTCACATCAAATTCATTGCATCCATCATACTACTCGTTCGGGCTGCTCGGAAGACGTGGCTGGATGCTTCGTCTCACAACGACATGCGTCTGCGCGGCTGCCACATCGTGCGCATGGAAACTCACTGGGTGCTGTGGCGGTGTAGGCTGTGCTCGATGAGGCCACGGCGTTCGGATACACGTTCTCCATGTTGTTGCCACTAGGGAGTAGAGTGTTGCTCGGCAACAACGCACTTGACGTGGCTACCACAGGAGCCACACTAGCAGCAACTCCACCAGTAGACGCCAAAATATCCTGGAAGTTCATTTTTCGCCGCCGAGCGTCGGCAAACTGGCCCATATCCAATGTGCGTGAGCGACTGTCTCGCGGCTGGCCCATCGTGGGGCCGGACGTTACCACTGGCGGCGGCCGGCTCAACAGGTTACGACTGGAAAGTGACGGCAATGCGCTGGACGCTTGCTGAGTCTGAGCAGCGTCAGCACTCGCACCAGAGTTGGCTGGCGGAGGAGGGTGCAAATACGGACTTGCGCTGATAGTCATGGAGCGCGTGGGTCTATTGAAGCCCGGATACTGTGAATTAGCAGGGTACGGTGGGAACTGTCCACCACTGGCGTCTCGGCGCGCCGGCGGTGGCGGAAACTGTGGGTTCCCTGCCGTCGGAATAGACGGTCGCATGGCGCTGGACGCAGTCGGTCGTGGAGGGAACATGGGGTTTCCACTGGACGGGATGGATCTGCGCTCGCCATACGCTGGTGGAGGTGGGAATGCCGGGTTACCTGCAGACGGAATGGACGAGGCTGGCTGGACAGGAGCGGCGCCCATTTGTTCACGAAGACTTGTAACCCATCCGTCCACTTGTGACGCGTCCAGTCCTGTTTCCCTCGCAAGTTGCACTCGCTCGGCATCGCTCGGATATGGGTACTCGCGGCGGGCGTTTGCATTCACCCACTCCTGCAGGATTTTGTGGCCTCGTGGGGACAGACTGTTACGAGGAGCGTGTCCGTCATGGCCTCGCTCCAGCACTCTTTCACGGATCCGTTCAGCGTCCAGATAGTCGTCTACGTCTGTTCTAGCTGGTGCCTCCGACATGGAGCGCACGGCTCGTGGGGATACATCGGCGCGTTAACAGCGAAAGCCTGTGGGCGCGCGTAGCGGTCAAAGCCGCAGCAGCAGCAGCCGCATGAGGCGGCGCCCCCAAACTGCCTGCATCGAACGAGTGTCTCACTGCTTGGCGTGTGGGTACGTAGCTGCTGTCTGCATACTGCTGGCTGAGTCCTGAACCTGGGAACTCGCGCACTGCGGCTTGGTCAAACTCCATGGCCGACTGCAGCTGGCGCGAATGTTCACGCCGCATCATCGGCTTCCAGATGCGTTTCCGGGCGTTCGTGAACCAGTTTGTGAGTTGCTTCATACTGATGCCCGTCTTCTTCAGCAGCATTTGCTTATCCTAGTCCACATAAAAAAACAATAAAAAAGTTAGATAAACATCACGAGAAAGAAAAATACCCATCTTGAGGCCTTTTTACCTCGTCCGTCGGGTACGGATGCTTGACGTGTTCACGGGAGAGCATCCAGCCCTTGAGGATCGCCACCGTGTGCGGCGGCAGCTCCCGTCGCGACTTCTTGGACGGCTGCTCCACTTTGACGTCTGGCTCGTTGTCGGCGCTTCCATTGGCGCTGACGTCCTCAGGGCTGGGCGGCTGCTTGCGCTTCCTGTCTGCCACAGGGGGCGACGTCGTTCCGTTGGCTGCGGTGGCTGCGACGCCTCCTGACATGCTGCTGCTGCTGGCGTCCGAGGCGGCGGGGGTCCGTGGGGATATGGGAAGCTCTTGACTTGGTCCGCGCTGCTCTGCTGCGCCGTCATCATGGCACGGGCGCTCTCTGGCACTGGCCACACGGCGGATCTTTGGGTGCGGGCGGCGCTGGCTTCAGCTGCGCACTCTGCTCGGCTGACGGCGGCGGACTGGTGCTTCTCTGACTGAGGGGTGACTGGAGTGTCAGGCCAGTGACTGACGGTGACCTTCCGGCCCTATACTTTCTCCAAGAGAAAACCGCGGCTTCTCCCATCGAGAAACCAGCTGACCGAACAGATTTTTCACACACAGGGATAGGGCGTGGATTCACGAGGTCCTCAACTAGAGGACGTGAAAACCTCATTTAACAGGACTTGGCTACATGCGTGTGGACCCCAAACAATGTCGTGTTCTGTCGTCTTTGTGTTGAACGGGCGTTGCAAACACCTTACCAGCCATTGCAAACGGCTGCCAACCAGCCCACATGTTAATACAGCCGGTCCTGTGAAAATCCACTGATGCGGCGTCAACCATTTGGTCGAAAGGGACAATCTCACCTCTACAGGGCTGTTGTTGGTGAGAGCAGAAACAACAAGTTAGGATTTGGCACCTTCAGCGAGTTGCTGTTTCTTATGGTGTGATGGCAAGTGCCTAATTCATAGTCTCGTCGCCAGATATCATTGACAAGTTCCCGCTGCGGGCAAAAGTTGTCGGCCTTTATCGTGGCTGAGTTAAATCACCGGCGTCTTGGCCTCGACATTTGCGTCGAGTGAGGATTCGCAACATCTGCGCGCTATTGACACATCTACGCTAAAGACATCTACGCTAAAGTGATGGAGCAAGCAAGCCGCCGCTCTTAAATGAGTTATTAGAGCTTTCTATCACATAAAAGCCTCATTTAACAAGTGTGACAAGCCCTAACAACCCGACGGAGTCAGACACCCAATCGTCGCGCCGAGAAAATCTGATGACTCCTCTGCCGCTCAGTGTGCACGTCCACGACTTAATATATCCTTGACGCCTCTAGCGTCTTGTCAGGTCCACATAAGACCACCGTCGGACTTTTATCAAAAGGCCCTGGTTTGCATCACCATTCACCGAAAGTTCATGGATTTGTGCCATTGGCCAATATCAAATTGGATTGGCCAATCAACGATTCGTATAACGAAACTATAGTTTTATTTAAGTCAAATTAAAACTACTACCGAATTCGCCGAAAAGCTATCCTCGTTTTTTGCCGATGAGCTATCCTCACCACACTACTTTTCCATATAAAGTGATGGGCTACTTTTTTGAGGACTTGTCGAAAACTTATCCCCACTAGCCAGAATATCCGCCAATCACATGAAGCAGTGTCGGAGGGGGCAGACAGAGGCAAAACGCCATGGTAAGGGCGGTTCGTATGGAATGCCAGTGTCTTGACTCTAAGTTGTCTTGTTGTGTGTGTATGAAGGATCAACCTCGCGTTATTCCTGGAGTTGATGTTGTCGGCTGCGATGATGGAGGAGGTGGGAGGAGTTGCGCGACTCACGAAAGCTGTGGACACTGCCTGAAAATCGACGACATAATAGTCTTCCGTGTAGAGGTAGTAAGTGTGAACGAAGGAGACGTAGCTCAAAAACGCCGGCGATCAGAGCGCAACATGGGAGTGGTTCGCTGTTTATTATTTTCAGACATTGAAAAGCACTTCAGAGGCTAATGCTAACAATTAAATCTTCCAATTCGACAACCTCATGACTACCTTCATCTTCTACGTGACTGTCATTTGTTTCTTCCCCGGCGATGCTACTAGAGATGGATTCCTTCTTTCCGCTGCTTCAAGCCGCAACCGGTTTCTTCGCCACTGTCGAATCTGGCTGGGATCAATACCTCGATCGCGCGCTGTATCCCTCACCGAGCCACTATTTTCTGCCTCCACCAAAATCACCAGTTTATCTTTGACGGTTAGCCTCGTGTCGCGCTGTGGCATATCTGCTCATGTCACCAATTCCACGCTGGCTATCAATTGCGAGCGGCGTCCGACGGAATATCGACCAATGGCATGCAAGTTTGCTGAGGGGTCTCTCATCGAAAAGCTATCCCCTTTTCAGATTTTTTTATCGAGGATAGCTCATCGACGAATTCGGTAGTAGTTGAGAACTAGCCGTCGTGACCCGCTTCGCGGGCGGGGCATGGATTGTTCCATTCCGTGTCACTGTTCACTTCCAGCTCGGCGGGAACACAATTTCTACAAGTATAAATAATATTTGAAAGGTACTATCACGTACACTAAGTGGATTTAAAAGCACCGTGCAAAACGGGTTAGCTCAGATGCACACTCATGCAAACTTACATGTGCTTTCCAAGGCACACTGTAAGCTGTAATGCATGCTTCAACTGCTCCACAAAATAGTGCTGCCACAAAATCGTGTCAAATAACCTGTAATTGACTTCCGGTCGTCCTTACGGATTGCGAAATCTGCATCTGCAAAAGCGGTTACACCGAGTCTAGCTATTTGGTCCGCTGCTCGTCACTTTCTTCCTCTCAAAAGAACTTCTTTTCTCATCATTCCTCAATTGATGAGAGAGATGCTAAAACTATGGTGTATCATTGTTGGTGTGAAGGGAAGTGCGTAAATCGACAAGAATGAGTGGGTGGGAGACCTCAGGAGAGTGATCAAAGCAGAGAATCAAACGTCTTTCAAAGGAGACGCCAACGATCTGACGCTGTACTTGGCCAGGAAGGGGAATAGGTGGTTGCCAGAAGACAGTGATGCCGCACTTGAGCTGGAACAGCGAGGGCAGAATCATAGGCGCATTCAGAACATGATGAATAGAGAGAAGATTGCGCCTACGAGGACACTGAAGAATTGGCTGTTCAAGAAAAATAACGTGCCAAAGCCATCCTCGGGCCAGATCCACGTGCTGGTGGTGCCTCTCCCACTCCAGTAAAAGAGTCAACTCTGCATTTGTATATACCAGATAGGCCACGAGAGGCAGACTTAATCCGCTTCACCCTCATCTATCACGTGATGCATTGGTTGAGAGGCTCTACGGCATGATTATCGGTGAGGAGAGCCATTTCGTTTTACTCTCTGCGCCTCCAGGATTAGGAAAAACTTCGTTGCTGTCACTGTTTCATTATCGGCACCCTGAATTTCGCTATGAACATACATGCTTCTATTTTACATTTACCCCCACGGATTTTCTTGCCAAGAATGGCATCGACGTTCTCGAGAAGAAATGCCATATACCGCCACCGTCTGATCGTAAGTTACGCGTCTTTATGCTGGATGCCTGTCAAGAACGGTATGGAGATGTTACGTTTTGGACTGAACTATTGGGAGATTCGGCGCTATGGCTACCGGCTCACGTTCGTTTTGTCATATCGACTACATGTATGCTGGAGATGGATGCTCCTGCATGTCCAATTCCGTTGAGCACCATTCCGCACAAGCTCGAAAGGAATGATTTCCTGCTCAATGATGAGGACGCGAATCTGTTATTCACTATGGTTAACGGGTTGCCATTGGAAATGCGCTTTCTCACATTGATGAAGGTGGTTATCCGCGAGTGCAATGGTCTCATTGGCGCGTTGCGCACTTTCATTGAAACTATTCGCCATTATGAGCTTAACCACGAGAAATCTGTAGTTGAAAACGATTTGCTGGACTTTTATTTTTCGCGGGAGTTTTTCGAGGATATGATATGTTTTTGCGGAGGAGAGTTGATGGCACCAACTAGTAGTGAGCTTCAGTCATTCTTGATTAAATGTTTCTTCCGTGATCGCACGTCTGGTCCATTACCGTGGACGCTGATAAATGACGATGACATGCAGTGCTTGTCAAGATTGGTGGAGGCAGGTGTTGTAACACGAGATGCTGACAATTTTGTTGTCTTTTCTCTCCTTTGGCTTGGCGGTTCTACTTTAAGTGGCTGTTTCCGAAACGTGGATCCGACAATCCGAAGTCGTTGCATGAGCTGATCAAGAAATGATCGGGAGTTTATCTGCATCGGCACTCAACAATCGGTGATTCCCGGCGATAATTTCCCCAAGATAGCTTCCTTCCAACGTCATTTTACGGCTGCGCTGGCTCCACACGCCTTATTCATGCATTGTCTGCCCAGAGCTGTCGGAGGTGTTCCCTGATTCGCTCTGTCAGCCCGATATGTGGCGCAGCGAAAAAGTCAATTTCTATCTAGCTGGAAGTCTTGGTTGGGGAATTGAATTATATGTGAATGGGCATGATCTTGATAAGCACATGGCCCAATTCGCACCCGGTGGGAAGTACGCTGCACTTCAAGCGAAAAATACGTGGTCGTTGATCTTCGGGGTAAAAGGAAATGGAAACATGCACCAGCTCGTGGCACGAAGGGGAGAATCACGGTTTTCTTTAATTTGTAAGACTTTGCGTCAGCTGAGTGTCATGTTGGCACCTTTGAGAAGACAACGATTAAATTGAACATTTGAATTGTTGAGCAACATGACGCAACGCGTGAGACCACTACCAACGCGGTCACAATGGTCTGGTAGATCAAACGCCCTCTCCTCACTCCGTGGATCAAGTCCAACTTGCATGTAATTTCAACCAAAATCAATCAAATACCAAGCAAAAATATGTTGGTCGACGTTCAATTTCAATCTTCTGCCAACGCCCCAATTCTAGCTATCAAACGCCAGACGATCTGTTTTGCCATGGCTGATCTCGCAGTGGAGAGGTGGTTTTCCTGAATGGTATGCTTGCTTACTTGGGTGGCATGCGCAGGGCACCATCTAGACGGATTGTTTCGCCGTTAAGCATCTTGTTATCGATGATGGAATGCACGAGCTGAGCATACTCCTCCGGGTTTCCTAGGCGGCTGGGGAATGGCACGCTCTCACCAAGTTGCTGCTGCATCTTCTCCGGCAGTGCCGCCAGCAAGGGCGTCATGAACAAACCTTCGCTCAAAGGCATAGACTCACATCAGCACTCATATCATCCGTGCAACAGTATATGCAGTTAGCGAGTCGTACCTGGCGCAATAGTGTTCACACGAATGCCGTACGAGGCGAGGTCTCGAGCAAGAGGGAGCGTCATCCCCACGATCGCGCCTTTGCTGGCAGCATACGCCGCCTGTCCGATCTGTCCATCGTACGCAGCAATACTAGCGGTATTAATAATAATGCCGCGCTCTCCACCTGGTCCCGGTCTCGTCTTCGACATGCTGCACAAAGAGCCAGAAGCACGAGTTTAGTCTCTAGTTTGCCACTGAAGACAGAGCCACCACTCACCGCTCAGCTGCGAGACGAGCGACATTGAACGACCCAACAGTGTTGACATTAATTGTCTGCTGGAACTGGAAGAGCTGGTGCACTCCTTTCTTGCTCAGTGTCTTGATGGCCAGAGCGATGCCGGCACAGTTGACGACTGTGTTCACAGGCTCCCCAAAGGACGACTCGGCCAGATCCAACGCCGCCGCCACGTCATCTTCATTGGTCACCTAATCCACACAACAATTTAGTTACATGTTGTGTATTTTATCTGTAAAAGACTAAAAAGAGGAGAATTTTACGTCGGTGGGGCTAAAATGACACGAAATGCCGAGCTCACGCGCCACGTTGACGCCGTCGCTGGTCGGGAGGTCGCACAGGATCACACGCGCCCCGTTCTGGACGAAGCGGGTGGCCGTCGCCTTCCCCAGACCGGAGGCAGCGCCGGTGACGAGCGCGATACGGGAAGCCAAGGCCATGATCGGGTCTTTTGATTATGGGGGCGATCTGCTGTATAGTTGAAGTTCAATAGGCACTATTCTGAAACATGGGATGTCACTGAAGCGGGGATTGCTGCCACATCATCACTTGACCAAGCGGCACCATGAGCTGTCCGTCGCTATTGGAGCGAAGTCTGCAGTACCTGGAGGAGAATGACGAGAGGCGAGCAGGTGGGATGCTTGTGTGGCTCTTTCTGCTGCTTGTGCGCTGGCTAGTTGGTCTGCACTCGTACTCTGGGGAGCACACGCCGCCTATGTTCGGGGACTACGAAGCGCAACGCCACTGGATGGAGATCACGATCAACCTGCCAGTCTCGGATTGGTACTTTAACTCCAGCTCTAATGACTTGCTGTACTGGGGACTGGACTACCCGCCGTTGACGGCTTACGTGTCGTATCTCTTTGGACGGGCGGCTCAAGTCACTGAGCCATCCATGGTGGAACTGACGAGCTCCAGAGGCTACGAGTCCGCTACCAGCAAAGTGTTCATGCGCTCGTCTGTGTTGCTATGCGATGTGCTGCTCTTTATCCCAGCAATTTACTATGTGGCAAGAGCGCTGTATGGCGCGAAGCAGTGGACGCAACGCACTGCGTTCGTGGTGCTGGTTTTGCTGCAACCGGCGGTCTTGCTCATTGACCATGGCCACTTCCAGGTAGAGTCGTGTTTGCAGAGGCTTGTATTGCATTTTGGAAGGCTTTTGACATACGTTGTGCTCTTTGTGGTACCGCAGTACAACAATGTTTGTTTGGGCTTCACAGCATTGGGTGTGGCTCTCATTCTACAAGGACATGAGTTCCTTGGCAGTGTTTGCTACTGCCTCGCGCTCAACTTCAAGCAAATGGCACTGTATTATGCTCCAGCGTTTGGAGTGTTTCTTCTTGCGCGCTGCTTCTATCGGAAACAATGCATTCTTCACATCGTGAAGCTTGCGATTGCGGTCGTAGCTACGTTCGTCTTGATGTGGGCTCCCTTTTGTGCGTACCCTTCAGCGGCCGAGAGTTGTTTATCGACACTGACACAAGGTGTGGGGTAGAGCATATCTCTACATGGCTGTTTTCATGACTCGTTACTGACACGTCGATGAAATGCAGTTGTCCACCGCATTTTCCCCTTTGGACGAGGCCTCTTTGAGGATAAAGTGGCCAACTTTTGGTGCATTGCTGACTTCGCTCTTAAAATCCGGCGACACGTAACACCTGAGTTGCAGATGCGCTTGTGGTAAGTGGAATGGTACTGTTTTGAGAAGCTTTGGTGTCACTAAAATATCGCGTTTGCTGTTGTTCAGCACGTTGATGACCTTTGCTGGGTTTTCTCCTTCGGTGATTGATTTGCTGCGACGAAAGCCCACGAACCTGCGGTTTGTGCTATCTCTCGCAGTCTGTTCACTCTCATTTTTCCTCTTTTCATTCCAAGGTGAGTGCACCAACGAGAGTTTAGTAGGTTGCTGTCACTGACATTGCTCATCTTTACTGCCGCTATGAAGTCCACGAGAAGTCAATCTTGCTACCTTTGCTGCCGATATCCTTTCTGTTTGCGCACAACGCGCTTCTCGCTGGGTGGTTCGGCGTGCTATCAACGTTCAGGTTTGATCATTACGGCTGCGCCTTGGAAGCTAACATACTGTTCGCTAACTAACCTGTTTACCCGGATGTCGCCCAGCATGTATTTCCTGCTGAAGAAGGATGGTCTCATCATTCCTTATATTGTCCTTCAACTTGCATATGCAAGCGTAGCAGTGATTCCCTTTTTAAGGGGCGGACCTGCTAGCTACCCTCACACCCAAAGCTCGGCAACAGCACCCGGCTACCAACGAGACGGTAGTCCCAGCTTCCTCGTCCGGATTTATGTGACGGTATGATACGATGCGTTGAATGCGCTGTTGTGTGCAAGCTCTTAAGCATCTAACTGCATGTGTTATGTGCTCTGTTAGCTTTCGTTGCTGGGAATTGTAGTCATCCACGCAGCTCAAGTGGTAATTGCCGCACCTGCACGATATCCACATATCCACGACTACATATTTGCAGCGTATTCCTGCGGGCATTTTCTGTTGATCCTCGCATATCTGACCTATTGGCAATGGACCGCAGCGCCTGACGAGAAAATCGACTCCAAGACTAAGACAGAATAGATGTGTCTAGCCAAAATGAAGTTCACCTGAATGATAGTTGCCATTAAAAAAGTGGTCGGTGATTTCTGTTCATACCGAAAGCCCAGCTTGGCGCACACATTATGTCGGCTTACCCTACTTGCTGTTCTTCAGGAATTTCAACTGCTTCTTTAATCGCGCCTTCTCGTCTTTAAACGCTTGCAGCTATATTCCAACAAGAGAGAGTTAGAGAGCCTCATTAGTAGAACACCAGTCCCAGTTCCCACTTACCATTTGACGGTCTTCGTCTGAGACTGGAACTCGGTTCGACTTGATGTCGGCGATGAACGCAGCCTCGTTCTCCCTCGCTTCTGCCAGCAATTTCTCCAGCGACGCCTTCATTTCCGTCGGAGACACATCGCCATGCGGGATCGGAATGTCGTCTGTTCAAGACACGATACTATTCAGCACAACTCGAAGCTTCTTGACATCATTGCTGCCAACGCACCGTCCAAACTGGGAGGTTCGACATCCTCCTCCTCCTTCGAGCGCTCCGTCTTGGTCTCCTCTTGCTTCTTCTGTTCCGTGATTACAGTAGGGTATCCAGCCTGCTTGGCACGCCACAGCTCGTACTCCTCCAAGCTCATGCCGCGTCCTTCCGGCTCCTGGATCGGCAGCCACTTCTTCACGCTGTCAGGCAGCACGTCAGGGTCGTAATACACGTACGCCACGCCACTACACACATCACAAACAGCGATGCAATCAGCACAGAATACTTGATTAATATATAAAAGCTAATTCTTCATAGTATAAGCGCGTAGTGGAGTCGTACCCGACCACTCCAGCGAGTCCTAACAGGGTGAAGAAGGACGAATTGTCTTGACCGCCGGAGTGCGGCGCTGCGCCGTAGCTGAGGCGACGCAGAGGCGTCTGGCCGAAGCCGATGCGGCGGATCTGACGGACGAACTACAATGGCAAGCAAGGTCACAGCTATGTCGCTGCTAATGAGCGTAACCCGGACGTACCCGGAGCGGCAGCATGTTCCTATTCGTGAGGTGCCGACGATACGCATCAAAACGTTCAAGCGCTCTAGATTAGGCTATATATCCCTATTTAAGCCTAGTTTAACGTACATAACACTATCTGGATACTTGTGACGTCGATGGTCAAACTTTTTGGGGATTTGGGAGCCCGATACTATGCTGGGCCGCACCATCAGATCTCAAGCTCGTGGCCTCCGCTCGCCTCTCTTCGCGCCTCGTCACTCCAGCCTCATGAGCACTTCCGCCCCCAAGTTCAAGCTGGCGCTTTGCCAGATCGCCGTGGGCGACGACAAGCAGAAGAACATCGCGACGGCCACCGCCACCATCACGGAAGCTGCCAAGAACGCCGCCCAGGTCGTGTCGCTGCCCGAGTGCTGGAACTCTCCGTACGCCACCACGTCGTTCCCGCAGTACGCCGAGGAGATCCCGGACAAGAAGGAGCTGCTGAACGAGAAGGACCACCCGTCGTCCTTCGCGCTGTCGCAGCTGGCTGCCAAGCTCCAGATCTTCCTCGTGGGCGGCTCCATCCCCGAGAAGGACGCGGCGGGCAAAGTCTACAACACGAGCGTCATCTACTCGCCTGAGGGCGAGATCCTGGGCAAGCACCGCAAGGTCCACCTCTTCGACATTGACGTGCCCGGCAAGATCACGTTCAAGGAGTCGGACACGCTGACTGCTGGCAACTCCATGACGCTCTTCGACACGCCGTACGGCAAGATCGGCGTCGGCATTTGCTACGACATCCGCTTCCCTGAACTGTCCATGCTCATGAAGAAGCAGGGCGCCAAGGTCCTGCTCTTCCCAGGTGCCTTCAACCTCACCACGGGGCCGGCCCACTGGGAGCTGCTGCAGCGCGCTCGTGCTGTGGACAACCAGCTGTACGTGGCGGCCGCCTCGCCTGCGCGTGGACCTGAGGGCGGTTACCAGGCGTGGGGCCACTCGACTGTCATCTCGCCGTGGGGCGAAGTCGTGGCCACTTGCGGCCACACTGAGGCCATCGTGTACGCTGAGCTGGACCTGGAGAATGTGGAGGAGATGCGCCGCAACATCCCCACCTCGCTGCAGACGCGCTCGGACCTGTATGAGCTGGTGCAGAAGTAAGCAACAGTACCGAGAAACGAAACAATGAGTAGGTACCACCACAACCGCTCCCCCATTTGTACAAAGCTACATGAGGTGGCATCGTAACAGAACTCAACATTGAGAATGTGTGAATGGGCACTGTAGTCCCACCAAACGTATCTTCCCCTGATACTGCGAGTCATTACACCTTGTCCAGCCATTTCATCTCGTCATCAAAAAGCGTTCGTGCCTCCTCCGCCTTGGCCTCCTTCTGCTGCTTAAACTGGATGACAGGAGAGTACTTTACAACGAAATACGAGGCAGCAGAGCAATTAGTCTATGCGTTTTTCGATAGTGCTGAAGTGGACCTACCTTCAGGTTTAAATGCTGAGTGACACTTCGGCGAACCCATCGCTCTTGGCGGGTAAGTCGGTTCTTCAAGGACTCTACTTTCCTTTTACCAACGGTTTGGTTCTGCGAGCCCAAGCGCATAGGAATCCAGAACAGGATAATTCGGCGCAGATCAGGGGATACCGTAGCCTGCGAATTTAACTACCGAGTAAGCACAACACATGACAACCACCTGTCTGGCATCGATAGCTTACCTCTACAAATTGAGGCACAATGTCTGTCCCAGACACGTCGGCATCTTCATACAGGAGATTTTGCACATACTCCATTACAGCGATTCCCACGCTCTCCTGACGGTATGATATACGCTCGGACTTTGGCTGCTTGGGCTTCTTCTCTAGTGGGGCCATGTTCTTGGTCTCTACACAAACACAAAACACAAGGAACAATCAGTACGGAGCGCCCTTTGTGAATCCTCCCAGCAATCGTACTGGGCATCCGCTCCGCACTCTTCCCGTCCACAGGCTTGTTCGAGTTAAGCTCTCCCATCACTTTGAGCAGTTTCTTCTTTGGGATACGCTCGGTAGCACGGTCAATCTCCGGCCTGTCGTCGTCATCGTCATCGGCCTCATGAGCATGGCGCTGGTCGAACGTCTTCATCCGGTTCTGGAACTCCGTCGGACTGAGACGAAAGAGCTCCTCAGCCTCGTCCAAAAACTGGTCGGCATCTTCATCGTCCTCGTCAGCACTGTCTTCATCCTCATCGTCCTCCATCTCCATAGTGTGTGGCAGTTGCTCCTCCTCCTTGTCCTCGTTGCGCGCCTTGCTTGGAAACTGCTTCTGCATCTCCTCAAACCACTTGGCGATCTCTTCGTCATCAGCCTGCGTTGCAATTGCAATTGCCGCCACAATTGTCATAAAAAAACTCCTTCAGACATTGCCTGCAATTGATTGATTAGAGCAAACCTCATTCAGCGTCGAGCCTTCGAAGACTTGCTGCTCTGGCGAAGCCGAAGCTCTGGGCGGACTCCTGCGATTGCGTCGAGCTGGGGCCACGACAGATGCGTGGAAGCCTCGCTGCTGCAGAGTCGCGCTGGCAGGACCCACTTGCCTTAGCGCCAGGCGAAGCAGCCGCACATTCGTGCGCATGGTGGTGATGCAGCTCAACCAACCGCTAAACTACCGAAAAATTACTGTCAGCAGAAGCCAATAAAAACATAGGAAATATCACGATAGACGGGCGCGCAGTTCTAGATTTCCGACTTGAACTGTTCGATATGTCATCTCAGATCTCCCGCATACAAACTCCAAGTGATTCGCCCTGTTTCGCAATCGACTACGTCAGCATTAACTCCCTTTTCAGCGAATCAAATCGCTGTCTGTATTTTCTGGCCTTCCCATTGGCTCTGAAAAAGTAGCCAAAACTTGAAGCGAGTTCCTCCAGAGTTCCGCCGTCTCATAATGCAATTTGCTGGCCACGGAGCACATGGTGGCGACGGGGAATAACGACGACCAGGAGCTGCTGCCGCTCGTGCGCGGCGTGCAGGACGGCGTGTGCGTGCCTGCCTCGGAGGACGTGCCCAGCGTCACGTCCTCCCAGCGCCGAGAAGACGAGGACCGCGTGGTGTTCCTCGTCGTCCCAGGACTCTCAGACGAAGACCAAGAGGCGGCTCTCAAGATCCAAACGGCGCTCAAGGCCAGCGCTCTCGGCGTCCAAGACGTGCAGCTGGACCTGGTGGAGAAGCTGGTGAAGATTGAGCTGAGACGCCGTGCTGACGAGGAGCAGGAGGCGGCTCTAGCGGACGTCGTACGACACTCCACGCCCGATCAGTTGGTGGCGTATCCAGTGTGGCAGCACCGCGAGCGCATCGTGCGCCTGCGGGTCGAGGGCATGCGCTGCATGACGAACTGCGGCACTCAAGTGATCCGCGCGTTGGAGCAGATCCCAGGCGTGCTGCATATCCACGTGGACTCCAAGTCCAAGACGGCAGAAGTGGCGCTGGCCATGGGCTGCACAGCGACAGAAGTGGATCTGATCAAGTACATTCGAGCTGCAAACCCAAGATTCGACGCGTTTATCGCCAAGGAGAAGAAGGAGCGAGCGAATTCTGTTGCTGGAGCTATTTTGTTGCAGATCTCAGGCATGAGTTGTGCCAAGAACTGTGCCTCGAAAGTGCAGACTGCGCTGCAAAATGTTGAGGATGTGATTGAAGCGACTGTGGATTTTGAGAACAAGCGCGCGACGATCATTTTGGAGCCGGAAAGCACGTTGACTGAGGAAGATTTGATCCAAGTTGTACGTGGCGCTGGACAGAAGTTTGATGCGTCACACTATCAGCCCTTTACGAACGATGGAGGCTCACGTGTGGTGTACCTCACGATTAATGGAATGAGTTGTGCTAAGAATTGTGCACGTAAAGTGCAGGAGGCGTTGAATGGTGCCGAGGGGGTTATCAACGCAAAGGTGGACTTCAAAACAAAGCGAGCTACCATTTTCTTGGAGACGGGTAGCCACCTGACCGAAGCAGATTTAATTGATATGGTGCGTTCTGCCGGCCAGAAGTTTGTTGCTTCTGTCGCGACCCCAACAACCGGACCGCGTACAGTTCTTCTTGCGGTTGACGGTATGAGCTGTGCGAAAAATTGTGCGAAGAAGGTTGAACGCGCACTAAACGCGGTTCCAAGTGTGGAATTTGCTACTGTGGACTTCCCTCTTAAGCGTGCCACGGTGCAGCTCGAAGCAGGCAGTGCAATCACGGAGAATGATTTGATCGACGTCGTTCGTGGTGCTGGTGCCAAGTTTGATGCATCGGTGTACATTCCGTCACACACTCCACGAACTGTTTTCCTGGAGATTGAGGGTATGAGTTGTGCGAAAAACTGCGCTCGAAAGGTGCAACAAGCGCTTAGTGAGGCTGACGGCGTTGTCTCTGCGTCTGTGGATTTTGGAACAAAGCGAGCAACGATTGAAGTGGATCCTGATGGGCAGTTCAATGACGAAGACTTGATCAAGGTTGTTCAGAACGCTGGATCCAAGTTCAAAGCTCGAATTATGCACCCAACACAGCAAATGACTACTACAGATGTCGGTGCACATGAACTGCAGAATAATCCTGAAACCTCGTCTGATGTTACCATTTCCATTGAGTCCGACAAGAGTGAGATCGGAGACGCGACGCTTCTAATTGGTGGGATGACGTGTAACTCATGCTCTAGCTCGGTCGAGAATGCATTGAAGCAGACTGAAGGCGTCATCTCTGCTGTTGTTAGCTTCGCAACTGAGAAGGCAACCATTCGATTCGATAAAGACGTGGTCGGTATCCGAACGCTTGTTGAAACGATAGAGGATATCGGATACGATGCCTCATATGTGTCAGGAGCTGAAGCTCAGAAGGCTCTGGGAGACCAGCGCTCGAAAGAAATCACGCGTTATCGCGTGGATTTTTTCGTCTCTGTTCTCTTTACGTTTCCGATTCTTCTGATGATGATGGTGCTAGACAATATCGTGCCTATTAAGCATGGTTTGGACTCGGTCATTCTTCGGGGCATATCGTGGCAGGCTCTAATCGTGGCTGCTTTAGCCACTCCCGTCCAGTTTTATCCGGCTCGCAGATTTCACGTTGATGCTTGGAAGGGAGTAAAGAATCGAGTGCTTGGTATGGCGTTCTTGGTGTCCATGGGTTCGAATGCCTCGTATTTCTATGGCGTGTTCAGCCTCATTCGCGCTTTCCTGCTAGATGATAGAAGTGTCGCCAACCCGGATATGTTCATGACGTCCTCCATGCTGATCTCATTCGTGATTCTGGGTAAGTTTTTGGAGGCAATCGCGAAAGGAAAGACTTCGGCAGCACTGAGCAAGTTGATGGAATTGCAAGTTAAGTCTGCTACGCTTTTGATTTTCAGTGCAGACGGAATCAGTATTCGCGAAGAGCGGGTAGTACCCATTGAACTAGTCCAGCGTGGAGATGTCTTGAAGGTAGTCCGCGGGTCGTCAATTCCTGCTGACGGTGTTATCGTGTACGGTGAAGGTCGGATTGATGAATCCATGCTGACAGGTGAATCCAAGACGATTAAAAAGTCAATGGCGATCGAGTGTTAGGAGCAACTGTCAATGTGGATGGGCTGTTCCACATGAAGGTGACCGGTGTTGATAACGACACTGCGCTGAGCCAGATAATTCGTCTTGTGGAGGACGCTCAAACCTCGAAGGCTCCTATCCAAGCCTATGCGGACTATGTTGCCTCTGTCTTCGTTCCAACAGTAGTTGCACTTTCACTCGTGACGTTTATGGCGTGGTATATTTTGTGCAAGATGGAAGTTGTTCCTGAAGATTGGATTCCACGCACAGACAGCAAGTTCGTATTTGCGTTTAACTTTGGCATCGCAACACTTGTTGTAGCTTGCCCATGCGCGTTGGGATTGGCAACGCCCACTGCTGTGATGGTTGGGACGGGTGTTGGAGCAGAGCACGGTGTTTTGATCAAAGGTGGGGAGCCATTGCAAGCTGCTCACAGCGTCAACACTATCCTGTTTGACAAGACCGGAACGCTAACGGTAGGAAAGCCAGTTGTGACGGACGTGGTGGTGCTCAGTAAGAAATTGAGTACAGAGAAGCTCATTATTCTTGCTGGCTCAGCGGAGCTTGGCAGCGAGCACCCTTTGAGCAAGGCAATTATCGAATACGCCAAGTTTATCTCTTCGACGCTCGATCAACCGAAGGGCTTCCGTGGGGTATCTGGAAGAGGCATTGCGTGTACGGTGGGCGATCACAAGGTTGTTATCGGTAACAAAGAATGGATGGCAGATAACGGACTAACGCGCTTGGACAGTATCGTACTACAACAGGCGACGATCACGTTTCAAAATGCCGGCAAAACGTCCATTTATATGGGTGTTGATGGGGAGCTGAGTGCGGTGTTTGGCGTGGCAGACGCTCCACGCAAGGAATCAATTCGTACCCTGAAGAAGTTGAAGCAAATGGGTTTGGAAGTCTGGATGGTAACCGGCGACAACGCACGCACGGCATTTACTATTGCCGACCAACTTGGCATCAGCCGTCGTCATGTTATGGCAGAGGTGATCCCTTCCCAGAAATCGTCGAAGGTCAAGCAACTGCAGAGCACGGGGCGCGTTGTTGCCATGGTAGGCGACGGCATTAATGACTCGCCAGCTCTTGCTCAAGCTGATCTCGGTATAGCCATTGGTGGTGGCACAGAGATTGCTGTTGAAACTGCGGGAATGGTTCTGATGAAAGCGAATCTCTTTGATGTCATCACTGCACTGGACTTGTCGCGTACAATTTTCAACCGTATCCGACTGAATTACGTGTGGGCGCTGGGCTACAACTGCTTGCTGATCCCGCTGGCTGCTGGTGTGCTGTTCCCTTTCGGCTTCAGCATCCCGCCCATGTTTGCAGGCGGTGCCATGGCGTTATCATCAGTGTCGGTTGTCACGTCCTCTCTGTTGCTTCGATATTACACGCCACCAACACTTCCCGAAGATTTCAGCGTGAACGAAACCAAGTCGTTGCTATTCAAGAAACCGACAGTCACCACGCCACTACTCGCGTCCAGCACGCTCGAATAAAAAGCAAAGTAGACAAGTAGATATCAAAGGTGCATGTTGCTCCTTAATTCATTTTAGTAAGTCGTCAGACCTATCAGAAGAACGGATTTGCTCAAATGTCTGTGGCGCTTCACACGATTCCAGGCAGGCATACGTTGAATCCTGGTGCAGAAAACAATTTAGTTCTCCAATTTAATTGATGCGTCCTCATTGGCGGCATAACGACACTCCGCTGACGAGAATCCCCCAACTCAAAGAACACCGTGGTTTTCTCCTGCTTGCAAAAGCCCGGTCTAGGCTTCCCTCCTTATTACATCGTAGATCGACGACGACGTATTCTTTTGCTGCAAGCGCAGCATATTTCCCTCCAGGAGCGAATCGGGCCGTATGCTCGTCAAGATCATCGCCATTGACGTGCAACTCAATTCCCCAACCAAGACTTCCAGCTAGATAGAAATCGACTCCTTCGTTGGTCTGCTTGTCGACTTCAGACGGAAAATCAGGAAACGCCTTTGCCAACTCGGAGCAAATGCAACTCGTAGGATGCGTATGAAGCGCCAACACAGTCATAAAGTGATGCTGGAAAGCATCTACCTTAAAATCGGCTTCACTGGTAATGGAGGCTTTGATTGACGAAGCAGATAAACTTCCGATCACTTTCTTGATGAGCTCATGCAACGATTTCGAATTTTCAGCTCCACGCTTGGGAAACAATTGCGTACTGTAGAACCTCCGAGCCAAAGGAGGAGAAAAGACCACAAGATTGTCGGGTCCTTTTGTTACAATGCCTGACTTCATCAACCTTGTAAAGCATTGCTTTTCATCATCACTAAACAACGTCCACGGCAATGGCTCAGGGCTGGAATCGCGAAAGAAGCACTTGATCAGAAACGACTGAAGCTCGCCGCCGGTGGTAATCACATGCTTGCCTCGAAAATGGTGCCCCATAACATCCAAGAACTCTGCCGAAAAATAATAGTCCACCAAGCTGTGTTCATCTGAAGCAGCCATATGAAAAACCACATACTGGAGAATCGCGTCAATGGGCAACGCGCCAATGAGACCATTGCACTCGCGGATAACCACCTTCATCAATGTGAGAAAGCGCATTTCCAATGGCAACCCGTTAACCATAGTGAATAACAGATTCGCGTCCTCATCATTGAGCAGGAAATCATTCCTTTCGAGCTTATGCGGAATGGTGCTCAACGGAATTGGACATGCAGGAGCATCCATCTCCAGCATACATGTAGTAGAGATGACAAAACGAACGTGAGCCGGTAGCCATAGCGCCGAATCTCCCAATAGTTCAGTCCAAAACGTAACATCTCCATACCGTTCTTGACAGGCATCCAGCATAAAGACGCGTAACTTACGATCAGACGGTGGCGGTATATGGCATTTCTTCTCGAGAACGTCGATGCCATTCTTGGCAAGAAAATCCGTGGGGGTAAATGTAAAATAGAAGCATGTATGTTCATAGCGAAATTCAGGGTGCCGATAATGAAACAGTGACAGCAACGAAGTTTTTCCTAATCCTGGAGGCGCAGAGAGTAAAACGAAATGGCTCTCCTCACCGATAATCATGCCGTAGAGCCTCTCAACCAATGCGTCACGTGGTAGATGAGGATAATCAACATCGAGCCCACCTGGACCTGGTCTATGTGATTGGATCAACCATAGAGCAGAATTTTTTCCCTAGGTCGGGGCCATTTTCACCAACACGTGGATTTGACCGGAAGATGGTTGAGGCATGTAGGTGCTCTCAAATAGCCAATGTTTCAGTAACCTCGGCTGCCAAATGTGATCTCCATTCATTATATTCTGAATGTCCTTATGCTTCTGCCCACCCCGTTCCAATTCAAGTGCAGCATCACTATCATCTGGCAACCACCTATTGCCCTTCCTGGCCAAGTACAGCGTCAGATCGTTGGCGTCTCCTTTGAAAGACGTTGCACATTTCGTCTTGATCACTTTCTTGAGATCTCCCACCCACTCATTCTTGTCAATTTCCACTGGAAATGCTCTTCCACCACCGTACAGAACAGTTTGATCCTTTCTTTGAAGTCATGAAGGAATATTGTATGATTATTCGTTGATTGATTAACAAAATAGTTTTCCATGAAACTTTTTTGCTTCAACTACGTATTTTGTACCATATTTAACGATGCCGTTCCATAAATAACCAACATGTCATTTTCAAGCATTCAATGGAGGCCGAGACTCTAGTGCCGCCACCAGCGACGGAGCTCACGGCAGACCAAGCGGATGGGCTCTCGAAGAGACAACGCAAGAAACTGCGCAGAGCTGAGACGGATCTAATGGAACGGCAGGCCAAGAAGCGCAAGACGAAGAGAGAGAACAAGAACGCCAAGCGCTTCATCGCGGAGACGCCAAAATACTCTTTTTCGAATGGTATTCTTTTTATTTTTAAAATATTGGAAATATGGGGGATTAATGTGTTGCAATTGTAGGCTATCGCATGGTAGAGCCGTACGTGTACGAGTTTCGAACGTTCGCTAAGGCGAGATGGTTCGACCGGCAATTGTTGGAAATCTTCACCAAGGAGTTTGGCGCATATTCGCCTGAATATTATGTAAGTGTCAATATTTTATTTTATTTTTTAAATAGTTGAGCTCATGTGGTAGACTTTTTTAAGAAATTTGCGATTTCGTCGGGACGGATCTCTGTCAACCACAAGATTGTGGCTCCGGAGACTGTCATTAAAAACGGAGACTTGATCATTCACAAGGTGAGTTAGATTATCTCTTTTTAGTGGTGATATTCAATACTTAAGTATGATTTCTGTGTGCTTTGGCTGGATAGGCTCATCGCCATGAACCACCAGTGACTGGTGATGAGGTGCCGGTGGTGTTTGAAGATGAAGACCTGGTAAACTGACGGGGTGAAATTATGGCATGATTGGTGGCAGTATTTTGGTTAACCGTGGATGTGATTACACGTAGATCGTGGTGTCAAAACCTCCTTCCATTCCGACGCATCCGTGCGGAGCATATCGACACAACTCTTTGCACTCCATTGTGCAAGCAAATCGGCCGGATCTTCCGCAGCTGAATATCGTGCATCGGCTGGATCGCCTAACATCGGGTATGTGAATATTTGTAAATGTTAACTATAGTTACACTCTAGATTCTAACGATTTTCTTTATTGGGGATTGATTTAACTAGGTGTGGTGATTTTGGCTAAGAATGCTGAGAAAGCAAAGGCTCTATCACTTTGCATAGGTACTGCAATTCCGGATGCCCATTCACAAATTTGTTATTTTCGTTGCTGACGCACCGTGGATGTATGATTTTCTGATCACGATTTAGCCGAGCGCCAGGCTTCAAAAACCTATCTTGCTCGTGTGCGCGGGATATTCCCAAGTGTTCTCGATCCGTCGATGAAGGAAAAGTTGACAGCAGAAGCTACGGCAAAGTGTGCCGGGAGCGTGATCTCGTTTCCGGAGGAAGGTAGCATTTTTATTAGCTGCCCTCTTCGATGTCTGTCCGCTCGTGACGGAGTTTGGGAGTGCCATGAAGAAGGCAAGCCTTCGGAAACGTTGGTGAGTCTTGTCCGCACTGATAACGGCACAAGTCTCATGAAATGCAAGCCGGTAACGGGAAGAACACATCAGATTCGGCTGCATCTGCAGTTGATTGGTTTCCCAATCGCCAACGATCCGTGCTACGGAGGGGAACTTCACTTTGGCGAGAGTGCTGAGCGCACGGAGGAGATCGCAGCTGCTAACCGCAGTAAGGCTGACCTCCCTCCGAAGGACCCTGTAGATTTTTCAACACCTCGTCACGAAAGCGAAAGCGAAGAAGAGTTCATGCGTCGCACTTGTACCTGGTGCTACGTTGGCGAAGCCGAAGCATTTAACGAAACGCAGCTGCATTGTTCCAAGATCTGGTTGCACGCACTAGAATACAAGGTGGGATTGTTGTTTCTACAACGAAAGGCTGTTGGGGCAGCTAAAGCTAATTTATCTGTGTGTTGGATTTGCTATTAGCTGGACAACCAGGAGTTCAAAGTCCCGGAGCCTTCATGGGCTGCTCCCTCAACCGAGTACTAGTCAGAATGCTGGCGACATTCGTTTTCAGCTAACGGAGTGAAATGCACTGTCGAGAAGTTGTGGATAATCTACAAAGCAGTTGTTCGTTGGGAAGAACGCATCGGCGAGGATGTAAGAATCGTCATCTGACAGTTGTGGAGCTACTGATATGATCGCATCCATGAAATCATCCTCGTTGAGGTGACCGCTTTTCTCTCTGTCGCGATCACGAAATGCCCTGCGAAGCTGGTATTTCTTTCCAGCAAAGACTCGTTGTAGCAAGCTTATAACTCGTGGATTTGCTGACGATGACGCTGCCTGTTGATGTCCGACGGTTTTTCGAGCTGATTGTGGGGCTGTATATCCTGCATCTTCTATTGAACTTTGAGTAGAGAGCGCGGGTGGCAGAGCTTCATCGCCTTGGGTGTTGTGTCCATTGGTAAATGCAGCTTCATCATCATTATCACCAGAGTTCGATGGTTTTTGTTCGTCGCCGAGCAACTGAAAGACATGGTCGCATAGCCGGTGGATATCAATTTTTCCACTGCTAGTAGTGAACCGAGATGCCACAGTTTCCACTTCAGGCTTGGACAGCACGCACGATCTTTCGTTTGTGACGCGTACCAGGTCACCAATTGCAGAATGACCATAGCTCAATATGTGGCGCAAGTCTGGAATTTTTATCAATTTTAAGCATAGTACGCGCTCTGTGTTGTCGCGTGCATCAAAGGCGAGGGAAGTGCTATTCACCAGAGCTGAAATGGCATCGCAGAAATCATCATAGGCGAAAAATGGCTCTGAAAATTGGTTGTTGTCATCGCCAGTGCTATCTGCAAACCTGCGAACAAGCGTTATCACCTGCTGTTCGTTCAAACTTGGCGCCAGACCACCTAGAGATAAAACGCGCTTCATGTCTTCCACATTTACGGAATGTGTTCCATTCCAGTCTAGCTGCCGCCACTCTCGTCGCAAATCCAGCCGGGGTGAACTGCGCAGCCACAGTTTGGTAACAAGCTCTAGCACTGCTGAACTATCGGAAAACCGGAAAATCTCTGGGTGGCTTTCGCAGTAACTTAGCGTCTGCGAGTCAGCTTCCACCAATTCCAGGCGTTGATGCGGGGAGAACTCAAAAACCAGCACAGCACCAACATACATGTCTGTGGCTAGATAATGAGCTGGAGAAAGAGGATCGGAGCTTCGTGCGTCTTTACGAAAACGGGCACGGTCCAGGAAGCGACCGCCCTGCACACCTGAATTTCGAACTCGCGGTTCATAAACGGCGATCGTCTCGTCCTCGAGGAAGAAAGTGACCACAAACTCGCGCTGAGCGTTGATATCACTATCAGGAAGTCCTTGGAAGCGAGCACGAAAGCGCAACTGTTTGCCGTCAAGTTCATCATTTTGACAGATCGACGTAACCAAACTGCGTCCACGATTTTGATGTTCTGGGATTGGAGCTGAGAAGCCACTTTGCATGCAGCTAATGTTGTTGGCAGAATAACCTGTGGTGCCTCGAAAGTTAGAGACAATGGGACTCTGAGGTGGCTGCGTAGCCTGAAAGAGTTTCCATTTGGGTTCTGCGTCAGGTGCATCAGGTGCAAGCGCCTTACATTTTTCCTGAGTCACACCGTGGGTCTCCAAGTAATATTCTCGCGTAAATGCGTCGCAGTCTTCAAGAAGCAGCTTTCTAGAGAAAACCGTCAGCCATTCACCGCAACGCAAATCTCGATCCGTGATGAAATAGCCCGCGTTATCATCGCCATCGTGCTGCCGCTTTTCTGGTTCGCCCTCTCGAGCCAATTTTCTACGGGAAACCAGAACTCGAGATTGCCCACGTCCTCGATCACGAGTGCCGTCCCGGGTTTCTATTATCTCTACCGTGTCATCGCACAGGTAATAGTGCAGCACAAAATGTCGTGTCTCGGGGTAGAGTGGATGACTATCGTGCCAAGATGCGTAAAACCGCAACACCTTCTGGCTCAAGTCGTGGAATTTCCGTGTTGCTTCCGCTTTACTAGCGTTTAGCTCGCGGGTGCGAGTTTGTAACTTCGCCTTGAGCTCCTCAATCTCGTCCATCTTCGACCCGGACTCATCCGGGTACATTCGAGGTGTTTCTAGCGTCTTGTTGAGTGCTTCGGAGTAGAACCTGCGAGTCGCTTCGTCACAGTCAACGATATGGAAAACGCGTCCATACAAACGCAGCTCACCGCCCACACGAAAGTCTTCGGGTGTGTACAAGTTGTCATTTGAGCTATTGTCGCGGTGGAATGAGTTGAGCTTGTCCCCCTTACGGACGATAGTTCGCTTCATGAATTCTCCTTGAGGCATTCCGCTGTTTACTACTCGAGGCTCAGAAATGGAAATGGATCGGTCGCTGAGATAGAAGCATATCACGACGCGTCTTACTCGATCCCCGGGCCTGCCGTCAGAATACTCAATGGGCTCGTTGAAGTAAGCAAAGAAGCGAAGCACCAGTCGGTCATGTGTGAGCCAAATTGGCTGAGACGCATCGACTCGATACTTGCTGCTGGGGATCGGTAGTCGGCCCATTGCAGGGGTTTGCTGTGGAGCGGTTGTTGGTCGAACGTCGTGCGCTTTCGCGGCGGTAGCGGCAGATGTCATGGATTGGAATGCAGTTGTCGGCATTCTTTCGATGCTAGCGAGTTTGCCTACGGACATCCTCTCGAGATATTGACCCTTTCGGAAATCCGTCTTGCCTATTTGATCGTAGTAGTTGGATCTCATTCCTGGGAGCATTGGCAACGGAGCTGGTGGTGGACTCTGCACGTGCTGCGCCATCGTTGAAGGAGGTCGATAAGAATTCGTACAGCCGAATGATTCTCGAATGCAATAGTCGATCACGATGCGACTCGACACTTCTTTTGAAACGTACTGCAACGGCTATCATATCGATGCATAAGCTTGAAGCTCTGCAAATGCTACGCGTGCATTTCTTACTGCGCATACGACAACGCACTGGCATTTGTGCTCGTGTGGTGTTGATTTGAATCATATGTACTTAGTTAGTTAGCGGACGACGTGAAGGCTATCACGATTGATGTTAAATCTCTTAGAATAAAGTACTTCAACACGCTGGGAAAGATGTAAAGACAACTTGTTAGCTTGGGCTCCAATCTTAGACTGGAGTTGTTATCCTACATGCAGCGCCTACTGGCGTCAACGGGACGTTTGTGTACTCACGCCCTGTAGCTAGTTAAACTCCCTGTGCTGTTCTATTCAACGGCACAGTATTGTTGCTAACGGCAAGAATCCACGTTCCAACAAAATCAGTTCCAAAACGATGTAGTTTGCTGGTATCATCCACAGAGGGTGGCCAGATTGGTATCTCGCGCTAACTCGTTTACTTGTTAATTTGATCGTTTGGTGTGTCGTTGGTGCCAAAACGACACTCCGCTGACGAGAAATCCCCCAACTCAAAGAACACCGTGGTTTTCTCCTGCTTGCAAAAGCCCGGTCTAGGCTTCCCCTCCTTATTACATCGTAGATCGACGACGACGTATTCTTTTGCTGCAAGCGCAGCATATTTCCCTCCAGGAGCGAATCGGGCCGTATGCTCGTCAAGATCATCGCCATTGACGTGCAACTCAATTCCCCAACCAAGACTTCCAGCTAGATAGAAATCGACTCCTTCGTTGGTCTGCTTGTCGACTTCAGACGGAAAATCAGGAAACGCCTCTGCCAACTCGGAGCACATGCAACTCGTAGGATGCGTATGAAGCGCCAACGCAGTCATAAAGTGATGCTGGAAAGCATCTACCTTAAAATCGGCTTCACTGGTAATGGAGGCTTTGAGTGACGAAGCAGATAAACTTCCGATCACTTTCTTGATGAGCTCATGCAACGATTTCGGATTTTCAGCTCCACGTGTCGGGAGCAACCACTTGCTGGAGTATCTCGCAGCCAGAGGGGACGAAAACCTCGCAGCATTGTCACCATCTCGTATCACGATACCTGCTCGCAACAGCATGGTAAAGCTCTGCTTTTCGTCGTCACTAAACAATGTCCACGGTAATTGGCAAGGCGTAACATCGCGAAAAGAACACTTGATGAGGAACGACTGAAGTTCGCCGCCGATTGGTATCGTGTGGCGACTTCCAAAACAATGCTTCATCAAGTCCACAACCTCACGCAAAAAATAATAGTCCAGCAGCTCCTTTTCGGTCGGCATGGTCTGCTGGCCACACGCAAACTCGTAAAGAGCGTCCATTGAGATCCTCAATGCGCGAACGAGGCCATTGCACTCGCGGATAATTACCTCCACCAACGTTGGAAATCGCATTTCCGATGGCAATCCGTTTGCCAAAGTGAATAACAATCGCGTTTCCTCATCGTTGAGCAAGAAATCGGGCCTCTCGAGCTTGCATGGGACGTTGCTAAACTCAACAAAGTTTGCAGAAGCGTCCACCTCAGGCATGTGTGTAGTAGACAAGATAAACCGAACGTGTGCTGGTATCCATTCGGTCGAATCCATCAACAACTTCCAAAACGCAGCATTTCCATACTGTTGTTGGCAACCTTCCAACATAAGGACGTGCATCTTGCCGTCAAATGGCAGATGACATTTCTTCTGAACAACGTCAACGCCAATCTTGGCAAGAACATCCGTGGGGTTCGAGTTGAAAGTGAATCTTGAAACTGAGTAGTGGAATTCGGGGTGTCGATGATCAAACAATGTCAACAGTGCAGTCCTTCCCAACCCTGAAGATGCAGAAAGTATAACAAAGTTGTTCTTCATCACCATTTCGTACAGCTTTCCAACCAATTTCTCGCGCGGTAAGTGAGGCAGCTTCATGTGAATTCCTTCTGCATGTGGCCGAAAAGTTTGGGGGTTCATGGCCAAGAACAGCGCCATTTTGTCTTATTCTTGCTCCTTTTAATCGAAATGAGGGCGTGCTCTTTTTCGCAGGTCAACAGCTCTCCAAGAAACATCAACTTTGACTGCGGACAAAAAGTTATGAAAATCGCAAATATATTCGTCCTTCGCAGTGCGAGCTGCACAACAAGCTCAGCAGCCGCTGCAAGACAGAGAACCGCAACAGACTAAGTGTACTACTAACTACCGCTAGCGTCGGTACGCGGGGCGCTCTACTCCGCAGTCTTGGATTTCTTCTTGTGCTTTTTCTTTTTCTTCTTGTCCGCATCGGCAGCGGGGGCCTCCTCCTCCTCAGACTTTTTCTGCTTCTTGTTCTTCTTGTCCTTCTTTGACTTCTTGACGGGGACCTCCTCGTCGGCCTCCTCCATCTCTTCGTCATCGTCCTCTGCCGGCCGCTTCTTGTCCTTCTTAGACTTCTTTGACTTCTTGTCGGCCTTGGTGGCATCCTTCTTCAGCTCCTCGGACACCTCCTGCATCACATCGGCATTCTTACGGGGGCGGCACCGCTCTCGTAGAAAGCAAGACGCTCCTCCACCTGCTCACGCATCTTGTCACCGTACTTCGTGGTCGGCTCGTCAATGAACGAGTCGATACGCGAGGCAATAGCACACTTGTTAGCAAGGTAACGCGAGATGCGGCCCTTGTTCTTAGCAGCAGCGCGGCCAATGAACGTCGAGTGGAAAAGCAGACCGTACTTGGGCGTGTTGCCACGGGTCTTCAGGGCACGGAACAGAGCCTTCTCGGCTCCCAGAATCTGAACAGTGGAGGCCGGGCACTTGGCCAGGTTGGTCAGCGAACCAGCGTGCGAGATCAGACGGGCACCGACGGCCTCACCAATGAGCGAGGCAAGGTTAGGGGCCACAGTCGCCATCTTGGACACCAGGTACTCGTGCAGCTGACGACGGTATTCAGCCAGCTTAATAAGGCGCGTGGTGAAGTTGTCCACGTTGATCATGTCAATCTCCGACATGTCCATACCCATGGACGTACGCGAAGCGTGCAGGATCTGCTGGGCCTTGTCCTCATCCAGCACAATCTTCGACAGCTCCTCGAGCGAGTCCTCCGTGAGAGTGCTGCGGTTCTTAATGAAAGCAGCGCAACGAGCGTAGACGTAGTTGTCGTTGACGATCTTGACCAGCTCGGGGAAGTGCCACGAGTACCACTCGCGCACACGCATAGCGAACGTGTTGATGTCCTTGTCCATCTGGTCCAGGAGAGCAATGGCCTGGATGATCATGTTGTCAGCACGGTTCACGTTGAATTTCACCTTGGCACGCGAGTACGAGTGACCGAGACCGAGCTGAGCCTTGGCCAGGTTGCCGTTGGCCAGTTCCTTGACGAAGTTGCTGAAGTGCATGCGCACGCCACGGATGATCTCCAGAGTCGTCTCGCTCGAGTTGCACGGCGCGTTGAGGCCGTCCGAGATGGCCTGGGCCAGTCCCTTGTCCGCCACACCCAGAGCGAACTTGGCCTTCTTGCCAGACTTGACCTTGGGCAGGTTCATCTCCAGGAAGTTCTTGAGGTCGTCGCCCAAAAGACCTTCCGAGATGTTGTTGATGTTTTCCAGGGCGTTCTCCGCCGACGTGAAGGGCTGGAAAGCCTTGAGCTTCACGATGCGTCCGAAGGAGCTGAGCTCCGACACGGAGGCCTGCACCTCCGCCAGGAGGCCGCCGATCTCCTCGTTCTCCACGACTTCAAACAGTCCATAGCCAGAGGCCGACTCGAAAAGCACAAAGTTGTTGGCACCCTATTGACGTCAAAAATTAAAGTTAGAGGATGCAATTTAGATGGTCGAGAGCGCTGGCATCTCGGCTATGAATGCATGCAAGTTGCACTTGCAACCGACGTCTAGAGTGCGAGATATTGCGTTGCGAAATCCACGCCTCGTTTCTTACCATTGTTTTGCTGATGTTGCCTGCGTTTTCCAACTGAAAGCTCTGAGTGGTGGCGGCGAGCAGACTGAGACCACTGGCTGGCCTTGATCCAATCAGACGTCGCCTTTGATGATTGGCTATTAAGTTTAGCTGATAGATGATATGATTGGATGAAATTAAATAAATGCTGAGCTACATTTATCCGGAAAACATGGTATATGCCGTTTGTGTATCCGGAAAACTGGTTTAAAATGGACGTTGAAGTGGTTGACAACGGTCTTAGTCTTGAGACGGAGCAGCGATTGCAATGTGATGGCAAGTCAATGTGGTCAATGCGGTGGGTTGCAAGTCACGGCCATCGACTATGAACGACCGATGGACTCAACTGGATGAAGACGCGTCTTTGGTGCAGTGGAGAACGTTGGCGTGGCCACCGATGAACGACGAACTCACTTTCCAATTGTCCTCAAGACTTCCACACCTACGAACACGAGACCTGAACGACCCAGCTGTACCATGAAGAGCTTCTTGGCTTGGGGCTTTGCAGCGACGCTGCTTGCCATTACAACCACTGTTTCGACTGCGCAGAACGCAACTGCTACGGAGGCTGGCGGTGCCAACTCAACGGAGCAAGTCGTCATGGATCGCTGTGGCCCGCGCATCCGTAAGCCCTGGGAAATGCTGCTTCCGCTGGAAAAGGAGATTTATCTGCGTGCGATCGCGCGCTCCATGGACGACGGCTACTACATCAAGTTTGTGGAGATCCACACCGAGCAAATGACGGCAATGGAGGCGCACAGGACGTGCATGTTTGTCTACTGGCACCGGCTGCTGCTCTTGGGGTTCGAGAACATGCTCCGAAGCTACGGTGGCGAATTCTCCTGCATCACCGTCCCATACTGGAACTACGTGGACGACAACGAACGTTACTTGACTGGCATGTGCCGTAGCATGGAGGAGTGTTCACTGATCCTGCAAGAACTTGGCGGCTCCCGAAACGGGTTTCCGAGCACCGTGGTGATCAATGGGTCACCCATTTCTGGAACCTGCGTGGCGACACCACCTCTGAACCACTTCTGCGAAGCCTCTCGTCTTCAGGGGGTCGTTGTGCACAATGTGTGCCTCGTGGTAACTGGGCGACTGCCGCTTTCCCGCCGACAACGACTGTGAGCTCGCTTGTGCGGCAGCTCTTCTCAACCCCAACTATCGGTGGCGTTGTGTCCAACTTGGAGACTGGAATCCATAACACGATTCACAATGCTTTATCTGGAGCAATGGGCGTTCTGGAAGCACCGGCTGATCCTATCTTCTTTTCGCACCACGCGTCGATCGACCTGCTGCACTCGATCTTCTACAAGTGCATGGTGGGCAACACGGTCCCAATCCCGCTGGAGCAAAAGTTGTCGGACCCGCGCGTGTTTACTTCATGCCCTCGTCGGCAGTCACTTGAGGCAAACGTGATTGACCGAAACGTTCTTTTACCTCAGTCAGACGTCATGCTGCGCAGTGGTGAAAGCGGGATGTATCCCTCTTCCGTGTTCGAACGACACAACGAGCTTGTCCCGTTCTTCGCCTCGCTGCCATCGGAATATTTGAGTTTCTCGGACATCCGCGATCTCGGGGTGTTCAGCTACAACTACGAGATGACTGGACTGCTGGCTAATATGTTCACGACGTGCCCTGGTGCTGGTTTGGGCGTAGGGCCCAGCATCGCTGGCGTTGGCGGCCCGTTCCGTAATCTTGCTGAAGGCAACAGCTCGACTGAGGCAAAGTCAGGTTTCCTGGAAGCGGTGATCGTTCCCACCAAAAACGCAACTAGCGCCTGGTACACCGAGGCGTTGGCAGCCGCAGCTAACAGCTCATCAACTGAGTCAGATGCGCCCAAAAGCTCACTCGAGGTGTTTGAGGACGTAGAGAAGATGACGTGTGTGTTTTACGATGAGTGCCGTGGCGGTGTTCAGGACTACAGTGATAATTTCCGCAACAGTTTCAACATGGAGGGTTCTACCCCTTGCAGCACGATTCTCGACAACATCAACAGCGGCCGCGATCACATCAAAACGCCGAACTGGCGCTCCATTTTCCTTCGCCACATGAAGTGCGATCGCTCGTGAACATGTACGATACGAAGGTGACTCTGCCCTATGTGACGTTTGAATCTGTATTGCAGTAGCAAACAAAAGATTAGTGTAATGCGATTAAATGAAGCACCACCTTGTTCTTTTACCATTGTGTACAGCATTCTGTTGTAGCAAACAAGCAAAGGTGTTCTCGGTTACTCGCATCAACAATAATTACACATTTCCACAAACATATCTTCCAGAAAGTACGTACATTTGTTTCCAGGCAAGCGATGCACCAAAAGCAAGGTCTTTGTTGAATATGTCGTCCGCGAGCTCCGTGTGATCGACACATGAAAGGCAGAGACAGGGCCAACTTCACTCACACTTGATGGATTCATTTCGTTGTCGATAGTCTTACAGCTCTTGAATGACTTCTTCGAAGAAACTAACAAAACTTGCGTCGATCTGTTCTTCTTCCTCGTCGCTACGCTGCTGGACAGCTAACCGTTTAATGGTTCCTTCCAAAGTGCCTGTGTCCACACCAATCGCCATCTCTACACAAAACACACACTGAAGTTCCGTCTGCATATGGAGATCGCACGAGTTAGCAATTTGCATCACATAGGAAACAATTTGACGAAATTTTACCATCTCGGCGAAGAAGAAGAACTTGACAAACTTGTCCACGCTGCCACTTGCTAAACAACTGAGGCAGTTGCTGCTAAAGAGGTCAATAACTTCATCTACTTCAGGCACTTCTTGTAACGTTAACGATAGAGACGCACTGAACACCCAACAACAAAAACGCGCATTAGATGTTGCTCCAGATCTGGCACAAATACAGCCAATCGAGTTACGTACATTTCAGTTGCTGTTGCCCAAACTTGCTCGAATTTGCCCGCATCAATAGCTGGGTTCTCTGTCAGGTAGTCACGCGCCAACATCGAGTCATCATCACCTCCATCGTCCTCGTCGTCCTCGTCGTCATGAGATGTTGTATGCGACGCTGTACGCGATGCTGAGTGCGGCTTCACAGGTAATTCAACATCTCTGCCAAGTTGTGGCTGCTGTTGCACGTGATTCTCTACTGGGTCATGATGATAAGGTTGCGCTGGTTGTGATAGTCGTCTAGGACGCTTGGGAGCTTCCTCAGCAAACTGGCGGAGCGCGTACTTAAGAATCTCCATGAAGGTGAGGTGGTCGTTTTGGTACAATATTGAGTTGACAATCCACTTCAACGCCACCGTCATATCTGCTAGTCCGGGCATGACAGAGATCTCCACCAAAAGAGCGTTCCCTCGGATTTCTATACCCATCAACAAAGAGCGGCTACTTAGCACGTTGTACAATCGATCACGAGAGCCATGACTTGCGAGTGCAGCTTACCTGTTCAGCGACAAATCGCCAATATTGCCGGCCAGCAACCTTTTCTATGGACATACACAACAGCCGATACGGCTCGAGGAATACTTGCAGCTCGTGGGCATCCAATTCATGTGCATCCAACGACCCAAGATCAACCGACCATTCCTCTCTGCAAAGCAAAAACAAGCATTTAGTCGTGCAATTAGCGCAAACCAGGATAGATCGATCAACGTACGATTCATCGTTTGCCGCCTCCCACATGTCCTCGAAATCGCAGTCTTCGACCGATGGGTGTTCAAGCAAGAAGTTCTCAACAGCGATAGAAGGAGGGCTCGAAGAGTGTCCCTTCTGAATAAAGCTGAATCCGGTTGAAGACTGCTCTGCAGAATGACTCATGGTGCTGGTGCGCGAAGGATCATTTCCAGCAGGCCCAGAACCACCAATGAAGCCAAACGCAGATTCTCCAGCGGCCTTGGTATTTTCAGGCGCAGATTGGCCAATAAAGTTGAAGCCTGATCCGCTCGTCGAGCTATGTGGTGGAGGCTGCTTGTGCTGCAAAGTCCCGTTACCATTCAGCAGCGTGATGGGTGGAGCATATCCATTATCCATTGACCGAGAATCCGATTCTCCATCAACATCGTCATAATCACTGCTGGACGGGTAATGGGTCGGTGGATAGCGAGGATCGCCTTGCCCAATCGTCTCCCGGTGAGAGCCAAATGTTCCTACAGACTCGGACCGACCAGGATATGGCATGGTGTGGCCTGCCAGAAACAGTTTCTTTCCCTCGTCACTAATTGAGCGCGTTCGACCTTGCCGATTATTTGCGGTTGGTGGGCAGGCGGGTCCAGCATCCTCTTCAGTTGACATGACTGAGTCTGTATCGTTGAACTGCGGATTATCTGGATCCAGGCGGACAGCAGCAATTGCTTGCAGGAGCTATTCAAAAGTTAACATGGCGAGCCGTAAAATCAATTCTGTATCAATCATCTGTAAGATCTCGCCCCGGAAACTTACCTTTCTAGCGTCCGCGCGGTAAATATTATCGTGTCGCTGCTGCGAAATATGCGTGATTATATCCAAGTTGTCTTCAAACTCTTCCACGCACAAGTTCTGTTTTAAAAGTGCCATTGTAGCAACAAATGCGTTGCGATGCACCTGTGTTATAGGACCATCAGGTTACCATTAGCAGGCTCACAATTTATTTAACATCAAATTTGTACGTACGTGTGCGGCGTAAAATTCGTACTTGGCTTGGATTCTGTCTATCAGTGTGTCTGCGACTTCCTGTTAGCGGCAGCAAGCACAAACCGTGATAAGTATCCTGCCAACACCGCTAGCACAGCCGATATCTTCGTACCTTCCGCCCTTCGTCACCTAGCTCCAGCACCCCTGTAAGGAAAGTAGCCACCTTTTCATCTTTCAAAGTGCCATAGCAAACTGCATTCACCAATTTCGTCACGGCCGCCGACGCCTTCGGTTTGGTAGGACTTTTCTTTTTCGGGATCACACCACTAATGCTCACATGTGGCCGCAATTTCCGTCCCCAAGATTTTTTCACCGGGGCACTTTTTCCTTTCGAACTAGCGCCTTTCAGGATATACAACCGCACACTCTGACCGAACTTAATGACATCCCCTCTGCCATCAACACATTGCACAAATCAGAACCATAAAAAAACTCTCCAGAATCTGTCAATAAAAAATACCATGAAGCAAGTACGGATCGTGCGGTGGAATCTTTTGCGACCCACATACGTCCCATGCCGCGACATCAAGTCCACCATCTAACAAGCCACAGTCAGTTGTTATAGTAAAAAGCAATATGTCAACCACTAATTAACATACATAAATGCCTCCATCACTGTCATGGATCACCGCCGCGTGCTTCCTGGACACTGAAGGGTTGCCCAGCACATGATCGCACGTCTCCTGGTCCCGCCCGAAGAGATTCACACGCTGCGTCGCCACCATATACGTGGCGCAATGACGGGACTCTCGAAAGGCTTCCAGTCGGGCATGGGAATTGGCTTCTACAGGGACACAGGCCCTGTTTCATAAACAATCATAACGTTAGAGAATCCTCATATCCTACAGCAACGAACTGTCGCCAGTAGCAGCAGCTGGTACCAATCGGGGGCGTGGAAGTCGGCGGTGCTGGTGCACAGGAAGGCGGCGCGCCCGGGGGTGTCCATGCCTCAAGACAAGAGCTCGTCCACGTCTGCCCCGCACAATCACAAGGGGACTACCCGACTTATGCCGCACTCTGGATAGACTAGTTCTCACAGGTTTCTCATAAAAATATAGAGGTGATAAGTCGCTCAAAAAAATTACGACGCGACAATACGGAATTCAAGGCGTGTGATTGGCTGGAAAGGGATCAATTGCAATTGCAAGGGGTACGTGGCATCATTGACGCTTTTACGCCGACTCGAGCTCCAGTTCCGCTGGTGCCGCCGCTCCAGCGTAGGGACCGCGACGCAAGCTTGCTTGCAACTTCTCCAAGATCCCTGCGTCTATAATATGCAACACCACAACGAGGCAACAAAGCAGGCTTTGCATCAGATCATGCAACGTGAAAACTGCAGGGTGTGACACACTGGCACTCACCTAGTTGCGACTGAAACGGCGACGCCAGCACAGCGTCCAGCACGGCGAACTTCCACTCCCGCGTCTCCTTCGTGGGCTCTGTGGTGCGATCCATGAGAAACTCGAAGAAACCTCCGTAGGAGAGCAGTGTCCGCATGCCCCACGGATTGTTCTGCGCCGCCACTGACCGGAGGACGTGGAACACTGACGTTCGCAACTCCTCGAACGGCTGCTTCAGCGCGTTCATGAGCAACACCATCGTCGACTGCTGCGCGCACTCAACACCCAGACTGTTGAAGAGCCGCTCGCACATGGCCCAGATCCCTGCGTTCTCCTCGGGCACTTGGCCAGGCTGCTTCTTCAGTCTTGTAGGCTCGCCGATAACGCGTGCAAGTGAATGGAAGCAGTTGGCTTTCACTGGCATTTTGGCACGGCTACCGAGTTGTAGCCACGTTTGACACAGACTGCGGTGCTGCAGTAGAAGATGAAACTCTGCAAAAACAAAGCACCGTTAGTTGGAATGATGTTCTGCCGTCAACGAAAATGCCATGCATCCCACTGAAAATGTCATGCATCCCACTGACCTTTGTCCGAAGATGACCCAAATGCAGCCAGCGCATCCATCGCTGCGATCTGCTGTAGAGAGTCTGCAGCTTGCATTTTATTCTCCACAGTCTCCAAGAATGCCTTAGAAAGCGTGGCATCACTCCAGCTCCACGACTCAATGTTTAGACTAGCTGCTGTCGCCGAAATCTCGCCCACTAGACGAATCGCGTTTCCTCCAACAAAAGGATCTAAATACCATAGCTTATTTCAATAATCTTTCAAGAATAAATGTACAATAACAACAAACCAACCCTCTGTCATTGCCAATAACGTTTTCAAGGTGCCTGAAGAATTAACACAACATGTACGTGAGCCATGGGCACGTTACTGTAATCTGCATCATTTGCATACGATACCCGACTGGAAAATATACTGGACGCCAATCTTGGTCTGGCACAGTGTCGGAACCAAATCCACGATATTCATCAGAAATAGCGGGTCATCGGACTTCAGACAGTTGAGGATCTGTCCAGGCATAAGGTGAACTAATCATCCTAAATTGCATGTCATTGGTACAAACAAACGCACCAGGTCAATGGCTCGCGTGGCAATCCCGTATTCTATGTGCTTGTCATTTTGTGCGCAAATTTTCACAATCGCCTCAAGGTATCGCATGTACTCGATCGAGCTCTCCGTGATCTCACTGCGTTAAAGACGTAAAAACTGTTAGTTCAGTAGCACACCGATGTGGTGATACACTCCGAACCTGCTTTGTGCTTTATTTTGCAGCGAGTCCAACACTGCTCGGTAGATGTCGCTCTCAGGAGTGTTCGAGAACTATAGAACGCACTCAACGCATTAAGAAAACAAAATGACGCAACAGATAGCAAATGCCAGACACACACATTAAGTTTACCATCTCTAGCACCGTCGAAGCTTTAGCTGCGACCTCGATGTCCTCATCCGCGACAACGTTGCACAATTGCTCCAAAATTAATGGATCTGCCTGCAATCATCAAAGCATCAGTACGTTGAACCTTTAGCAACCGCACAATAGCTTCGATCCCACCTAAGCTCACTGCAGCTCACGTACCACAACTTTGACTTGGTCCAGACTCGGGTTTCTGCCAAGATGCGCAATGAACTGGTTCACCACCAACGCTCTCGCTTCTTTCTCCACATGACCCAGTCCAGCCAGCACAAAAGGCACCATCTGAATTGCACAAAGCCACACAAACCTCAGTATTTATCGAGTCACAGCCATAATGATATGTGCATCATAGTGCTGTCACGAACGTCTGGCTGGAAGAAGAGCGTTGATCCATCACCCTCAGCGCCCAGCACGCGGTTAATGCAATCGCATGCCTGCTTCACCTGTTCATGGCAACGGAAATGACCGGATTAAGGCAACTATATACTTAAAATTTGCAATGATAGCGCCAAAAGAGAACCTGCTTGAAGGATCCGCGATCACTGGCGTCTTGCAGACACGCGAAGAGCGTCGCGATCGGGATTTTCTCCAGAAACTCGTGAACGAGAGCGTTCTCCTGCTCGCTGCCGTAGATATGGCCTGAGGTGGCGATGCCCTTCTCCTGGAAGAGCGCGACTTCCTTCCATGCAGCGCTGAGATCCATCGTCAATTATTTAGCAAAAAGAAAGTAAAGTGGTATTTTAAATATGAGGTCATAAATTGTTCATATGCTATGCCTACGTTTTGCCCTGTTCTTGTCTCACAACGGATGATTACGCCGACTGAAGTATTACGCTGCTAGGGCAGGCTTCGGTCTACGTGCTGACTGGAGATGTAGGCGCGGCAGCATCGCGAGGTGACGTAGCTCCAGGGGCCAGCAATTCTGCATTCTCTCCGAGATCTTCCTGGGGACTAACGTGGCTGCTCTTGGCATGAACTGCTCTTGCAGTAAACAAAACTCCAGCTCCTGTTAAAGCAAGTCCGCAAAAGCCGACGAAGATCCACATTGCGATCATCGCGCTAAGGCTGTCCTCATACTGCGGGTCTGAGGTCATTAATTCAATAAACATCGGCGCTGCCTTGAGTGAGCCCGCCTTTTGATACGCCACCAATTTCTTCGGCACAGAACGGTCGTCCAAACTGGGTCTCAAGAAGTCCACAGCCACCGAAACGCAGCCTGCCGAGCCGTCAACACACGTTGCTTCTGTGCTATTGACAACGTACATCGCTTCAGAAATAGGACTTAGCGACAGCTTGGGGTAGAATTTCCCATCCAAACCGGTGAAATCATTTACCGTGAGCATTCGATAGAGAACTGCTGTCAAACCTTTGGCAGAGAACTCAGAGGTGCAAATAGCGAGGCTATTATCACGAAGACATTTCACGCGGAATTGCATGCGGTCGAATGCGCACTGGCTGGCCCTTTGGCACACAGCAGAGCAATTCTTCATCCCGAAGGTTGTAGGACACCAACAAACATTCCCCACGAATTGTCTACGCATTTGCCACCGTTCAAACAACTGTACTCCTTGGCACAGCCAGTGTCGTCATCCTCAATAACGACGCGAACGCCTTGGTTAACAAAATATGCGATCGAGGAATCGTTCTCGTTGGTGCCGACTTCTAGTGCGTTGTATTTACCATCAGAGCTCATCACTCGATGTGATAGAACAGGCTGCTTCGCCTTTGGGATAAGCCTTTCGTAGTTCAAAGTGTATGGGGATCCTCCATCGTATGCATCGTTTGGCGAAGGGTAAATGCCAATCCACTGCGGCAGAAACCAGTTTGATCGCGTGAAAGTGAGCTGAACTGGAGAGACCGAAAACAAACTCGGGTCCTTTTCATAGGATATAGCGACGCTGACGTCCTGCAATGGGGCAGAGTCGAGAGAGACTGAGAAATTCGCTTCCAAGCTACTTTCCGACACAACAACTTCACTTGACGAGATGGTTACTCCAGGTAAATCATCGTCAACCACACTGACGTTGATTGCACCGACTGCAGATCGCCATTTAGTTACAATATGATAAGGCCACATGCTGTCTTGGTGATCACGAACAACGAACTCCGCGGTCGAATAGGAAAGAGATCCTGAAAGATGTACAAAACTCCTGGAAATCGTATCGCTGGCCATCGATTGAACAGGGACGTCAAGGCCTTCTAAATCGTTGGACAAGGAGCTGACGTGCATCACGAACGCTCGATTCCCGAGATACGTGTTATCATCCACCGCCAAAAATGTCAACTCCTGAGCAACATCCCAATTCTCTGCTGTGAATCTTAGTGCTGTCGGCATTCTGTATTGCCGGATATCCCCAGGTTCATAATACGCGCCCACCAAGTCAGACAGTGTCTCTGAGGCGCTCGATGCATTTGTAGCATCGAAAACCACAACATCTGCGCTTTCTGCTTCCACTAGCACGGATACAAGCGTATCAGCAAGGGGTTCGCTGGACAGCCGTAATTGAACTTTGTCTGGTTCGCCATAAAGATGCATTCGCGACAAGTGGCTTTTAGCTAGTGGAACACTATCTGGGTCAGTGAGATCTCCTCGCACTTGTATTGGGAACGGAATAGCCTCATACCCTGTAATTGTTACCTGAGGCGCGCGGATGCACCGGGTTTCGGTGTCATAGGATTCATCAAAAACAATTAGTATGCTTCGCACCATGAAAAGCGAGAGGCCTTCCAATGTGATGGTCTGAGGGCCACCTGACTTCATAGAGACTTGAGATAAAGCCATTTTAGCCCAACCTTTCTTGATATCCACAACATTCTCTACTGAGTCAGTGACAAGTCTATCAGGATTCCCCACAACGTAAGCTGACGAATGTATTTTGTGTCCGTCAGCGCAGCTAGAACCAATAAAATGCTTGATACATTTGTCGGAGATTCAAACCCAGCCATCATCCATGCGCTTCCCGACTCTAGAGGCTGAGCACTGCTGTTAGTTATGCAGGGTTCCCAGATTATACCTGCTTTTCGGCTAAACGCAGCCATGCAGGCCGAATCAGGCATTTTATCGAGGTCAATGATCGTTGTTGGGTCATTACTGCAGCGGAAATATCGAGCATGGACCTCAGCTGTCCGGTAGAATGGGGAAGCAGTCGGATATGCATGACTTCCTTCAGTCAAATTGAACTCAGACTTAGACAAGATGACTTTGTTCTCGTCATCCTCAAGAATCAGGAGTGTCTTGATACTCGAGTCGTTGAACAATTGGCTATTGCAGGCGACAGACACTTCACATAGCGAGCTTCCAGCATAATCGCCATCCAGGGACTGAGAAGTGTGTGTCAGCATAATTTTACGATCCCCCATTGCAACCTTGTCGTCGATCACACTAACTTGGACTTGCTGAGGGGTTTGCCAATTGCCAGAAGTGAACAATAGCTCATGCCGGCAAATCCGAGTCGTTTTGTTGCAGGGTGAAGCGTCTGCACCTTGCATATAGGACATCGAGAATTCGATTTGATTTTGCTTAGCCTGGTGAGCAGCGATACTGGGCATGTATCCACCCACGGCAATCTTACTGCTGGCAAATGCTTGTTGATAAACTTCAACTTCATTTAGAAGGACACTGTTTTCGCCTTCCACCTGTAGTCGCAAAAACCTTGCTTCAGTCGGTATCGAGTAGTTCGCAATAAATCGGTCGTCACCGAAGTATCCCTTGGCTTCTCCATTTACTCGCCAACGGAATGTGGTAATATCGTCTTCTGTTGCGCCAAATGATCTCGAAGTTAGTTCAAACTGGCGTGAGTACAGCGCACTGCTTCGTGCCACCAAAAAGTCAGCAGTGTCGTTGGTTGATTGAGGAAATGCGACTTTCGCCAAGAAGACCCAAAACACGGCCTTAAGCTGATCACCTTGTAAGTCACCTGACGGAATTTTCGTCGTCACTGAAATCACAACATCCTCTATACGTCGAACACTGCGCAAATCGACTTCCCACCATGGATATGTGTCAACTGACCGTGACATTGCATAGCTAGAGGCGATTCCAGAGTTCGAGCCAGTGTTACCATCAATGGCAGCACCCGCATTGCCCTGCTGGCTTTGGGAAGCTGTACCCGACAGGGCTAGATTCACACTCCCTGATGCCGTCAGTTTTAGCTGAGGGCGCCAAATGGAGTTGATGTTTTCTCTCGATGCAAACACTACCTCATCTGTACCATTGTACACAAAAGTAGCCACTGAACGCGAGTACACGAGGAACGAGATACTTGTGTCGCTGGAAGTATAATCTTGCAGCTGAGCAAGCACGCGATTAACAGCAGCAGTGACATCAATTTCAATCCACCCTGATGACGGAACAAACTGGTTGGTACTCGGATTTATCTCTCGACTTTGCGTAATGAGTGTTTCTCCGTCACCCACAGCATTAACGCTGTTAAACGTTGTTCCAACTGGAAACAATGTTGGCACCACAGTCCCATTCTCAACGAGCGAACACTCGAGGGTATTATTGTTGGGAGCAAGCTGGGTGCACGCTGTCGAGAGCAAAGTTTCATTCCAACCATCAGACGTTCCTGTTTCAGCAGCGGTAACACCTACAACGATTCCACCCAAACCTCCGTTCTCTCCTCCGGACAAACGATAGAGTCTGAGAATCGCTAATCCAACTTGAGAACTATCAGTGCTGGCCTGGACCGCAGGGTTGATATCAAAGCGAATTGCCGCAACATATTTCACCAATGTGTCGCTTGTGCTCTGAGACGAATTGCTCGCTGCACTTATTGTGCCAGCAGTTCCTAAACTGCCCTGTGCATTGGCAGAGAAAACGAGAGTGGTGTCAGCGTTAGGTTGTAATGTCAACTGGAATGGCTTGTATGAGCCACCTCCGGGTTCCCAATGCATTGGCTCGCTGCCCAAACTTAAGTTATATGCCGTAGTTGCCTCACTTCCACCATTCTCCCGAGTAATAGCTAGGGATGAATCCAACAGCACTGTAGCAGCAGGTAACCGCCGGACATATAGGACACCGATCACCTCTCCAGCTTTGTTATAGCCTGTATCAATACTACTGGTTGAGTAGAGCGAAATCCTCGAGAATTGCACCTCATTCGACTCGGTCGAAGTGGTGACTGCTGACACAGTAATTGATTGATTAACTTGCCAATTGGACGATGAAAAGTGAAGCACATTTGGCTCGACCTGGAGATTGGAGTCTGCTTCCACTACGAAAGACACCTCGACATCTCCATGGGGTTCACTGGACAACGCAATTCTGACGGATGCTTCATGCCCATTCTCGCGAACATCTACAAAGTTTTGAGGTCTTCCACCTACAGATTGATGACGAACAGTTTCGGGAGCAACAATAACTATCGGCTGATCATCATCAAGGATATACGCAGATATTGAAGGTTGCTGAGCTGGAGCTGTTAACACGCCGTTGGTTTCTTTCCAAGGAAAAGCATGTTGTGCATTCCCGGTATCGTATTTTCCCCACAGCTGCGTGTAAATTCCTGTTGCGAGAGTGTATCCACTGGAACCTACCGTTGTCCTTAGAGGAGAATTGTACGATGCGTCACTACTGGACGGCGTGATAGTGATCAGACTACTGTGAATTCCATCCGCAGAGTTATCGGGGATTGCCGACACAATGACCGTTTGATACTGACTCCAGCTTATACTTGAAAATGACAATGTAGCTGGAGACACCGTCAGCTCTGCCGCATCAAAACCTAGCTGGATATTAACGTCGGATGCTGGCATCGAGTTCAGTCGAACACGAAATGAATCCACTTGCCCAATTTCAGACACCGAGAGGCTGGTTTTCGTTACAATGACAGCAGGATCACCATCGTCTTGAATAGTGACAATCGATCCAACGTTGTCCAACAATTGGTCTGGATGTGGTTCGAGAGCCAAAAACTCATCATGGTACCAGTTCCATTCTCTGGGGTGATCGTAATCTACGCCAAGGTGAGCCCCACCGGCCACATTTCGTAGCATTACCTTGAATACTTGATCCGGTGCTTGAAAAATGTTGTTGTTGAGAATAGCAATGTTAACAGTTCGGGATGCCTGTCCATTGGCAAATGTTAACGTTGTCGTTTGGATTGGCGTGTATGCGATGGTTGCGGCTGCTGTACATGGGCTGATGTGCGTGCACCCTCTCGTTTGGACAATACCATAATCGTAGTCGATATCATACTTTGATTTTCCTGGTAAGATTGTACCGCTGTACGTCGCAATATCAACTGTCACGACTCCGTCCGTGTATGTGTTGATGTTGGTCGCGTCAGGGATGCCTGACCGAGAAATAGTGACGGTGACTCTGCCGCTGTTCTCCAAGACCTCGTAATGTGATGAGGCAAACGATAGCGTCCCAGCGTCGCGGTCATCAACAATGTAGATCCACATTTCCGACTGCGTACCAATTGTTGCACCCCTGTAACGGAGTCCAAGCGAACCTTGACCGCTCTCGACGCGGGTTGATACCTGTTGTTGTTGAATACTTTCACGGCAAATGTTTGGCTGACTTGATCTGTCGCCCAGGTCAGCTGCTGAGATACGTCTAGATAGTCAAAGGCTCTACTTCCACCTTGTGTAGCGTTGCTGTCCGCACTGACTGTCGAAACCACTAGGGCGACCGGCACATACGAAGCCGATGAAAACCCTCCGCTGCGTACTATGGTCACCACCGCATTCCCGCTATCTTCTCGACAGAAAATGTACGGAACTGCGAAGTTAAATTGACCTGCATCGCCGTCATCCGCGATAAAGACGACAGTGGTTGAAGTCAAACCCACCTTCCCTGGAGAGCTGACACTTGATATTTCAAGGTAAAAGTACTCGTTGGCTTCATATACGTCGTCGTTGACCGGCTCAATATCGATGTAAGCTTCTGTCTGCCCTTCATCAAAACTCGCTTGATAAACAGACCGGGTCAGCTTGAAATTGCTGTTAACAACCGCTGTAGCTTGCATGGGGTTGGCGAGTGCATAATTAACCACAACGTTTCCACTTGTGCCACCTCCCCGGACAATTTTCACCTGCACAGTGCTAGCGTCCTCTCTGAACGTGTAACTTGCTGCACTAAATTCAAAAATCCCAGCTGAAGTCGAAGAAACGTGTCAGCAACAGCACAATAGCTTTAACAACACCAGCAAACGATTCTCACCGTCGCCTCCATCTGTAATCACTACGTACGCAGTGCTAGCTGTTGTGTCCAGCGTGGCTCCAGCGCTTGGGTTGGCCAAATATGCCTCGAACTGCTCGTCAGACTCGTATACTCCATCCGAGACGATCGTCACAGGGACGATCCGTTGGGTCTCTGACACTGCAAAAGTGACTACAAAGTTTGTGAGTGGGGTGTAATCCGCTCCTGAGGTTGCTGAGTTCACATTGGAATTGCTGGACGGCCGTGTCGAGACGGAGACAGAAGCACTCGAAGATAAATCGCCAGACCGAGTCACCACCAGGTCTAGTGTCACAGAGCCGGGGAACTGCATGTTGCGTCGCACTCTACCACTGGAAAAGGACTGGCGGCGCTCGTGAAGGAGCTGTCGAACCCAATAGTCGACACAGCGTCGGTGCATGCCACGAGCACCAGCAGAAACAGGAGCTGGACTCCGATGAACCCTCTTAGCATCCTACGTCGCTTCATCTCAATGTCAACACCGCTTTTAATTATGGATAGGTCACTCTCACTTTAGTGCCTTCAACTTCAAGTTGCAGTTTGACCATCACTCCTGAGAAAGACTAGCTCACACGCATACTTGAATTGAATCAGACGCCTGGGAGGCCAGCACTAGTACGACTATTGCTACGGCTGTGACGGCACGCCGCACTACTTGTCTACGTCTAGAGGTTGTCATGGGCCTGCAGGAAGCGCACTATTCCATGGCTATTTGTTCTCATCCGAATCGTTATGGCTCGAGTGAAGACGTAGCTTTGGGAAAGGACTGGGCGTCAGGGTGTGGCGCGTACTTTCTTGCTTTAGCGTCGAAGGTTGTTCTCGGGTCGAGACCTTGAAAGATGTGGGCTCTCACTTTGGGTTTTCCACTTGGAGAGACAGCCGCCAACGACTTCGCTTAGCAGAGACCAAGAGTGCCGAGTCGACGGCAACTAGGCATCAGTGAAGCAACTACAGCATGGAAGACGCGGATACAAGACGATCTTCACCTGCACCAGTACTAACGAGTCCTATCGACAGAGCAGCAATTGTGATGGAGAGTTTACACAGCACTGATTCCTTGCAGAGCGAGACAGGCGTTACTCCCAACCGTGATGCAGACTTGTTCACGTGGATATCGTGTCCAGTGGCCCAGCCTGTAATCCCAGACACCGCGCAACCACCGCCAAACGAACGACGGTATCGACAACTTCGTTTTTGACAATGGGTTTGGCAAGAACTTACTTGTTCGTGGTGCATTGCAGACTTGAACCCCACGAGTGGGTGGAGTTACTCGACCAGACCGAATGTTTAGAGTATATCAGCCCAGATATCGAAGCATGCATGGCGCGTCAGCGACGAGTGGAAGGAAATCAAGACCTGGACATTTCGGGAAGAGAGTTTATTGACAGCCCAGCAATACCGCTACTTCCACCCCTCAACGCCTTTTCTGCAGAGCGTCAAGACGGGCTCGCGTCGATCCGACGGACACATCGTACGTATCTGCCAAGGTACACTGTGGAGTTAGTATGAAGCGGTCTAATGCGTTTGCCTTTTGTCTGTGCAATAATGTTCAGACGATGCACCTAGACGACCCGGCTTACGAGAGAAATTTCCTCGCCACCAGCCATTGATAGATCACAACCAAGTGCAGTCCCCACACAACTACTTCATCAAGGCTGAACATTCGGCGGAAACGAAAAGACCTGCGGCCCTATGCAGTTCTGTTCAAAAGCGACAAGTGCCCCCTCGAACTGCTAGTCGAACTCTCAGATTTGACGTGGCTCAACAATCTACACCTCGGCGAAAGCGTTCGTCGTGGAATGGACGTACTTCGAGTGATAACGTCCAAGCTTCTCGTCGTCACAGCAAGTCAGCGAGGAAGTCAAAAGACTGTAGCATTCCAGGCTGCACGAAAGGAGCTCGATCAAGGGGACTTTGCAAGCGTCATGGTGGCGGGAAACGATGCACTCACCCAGAGTGTACCCGGAGCGACCAAGGAGGAGGATTCTGCATTGCCCACGGTGGAGGTACGGTAGTATTCTTATTGTTGGAGCTCTGTCAAGACTAATCGCTCTTTGCGTTGTGTGACGTAGGCAAACGCTGCGCCACAGAGGGTGCAAGAACTCAGCTCAATCTCGCGGACTGTGCAAGAGTCATGGAGGTATGGCTCATTGCACCTGAATAAAACCTCATGCGTTGTCTCACTTTGTGTTGAGAGCAGGAGGAAAGAGGTGCAACATGGAAGGCTGCACTAAGAGTAGCCAAGAAGGAGGATTTTGCCGCGGTCACGGTGGTGGAAAGTCTACGAGAACCTTCCGAACACCGAGCGACAAGGAAAACATCTACAGCTACTAGTGGATCCACCCATTATCAAGCGACCCGTACACGTAGCATCAGTGTCATAGTGCAGTTTTAGTCCATGTTTAACTAAACTAGTGAATTATCTGCTGCCTTTTGGCTGTGCATCTCGGCATGTACTGTATGTTGAAGTGAGATCATTTTATCCAATCAATACCTGTGGCCCTATCTGATTGGCTATAAAGGTTTTCGTCCTCGCTTTGCCGCCAAAATCAATCTCCCCGCCAAAACGTCTTTGACTTTGCGACCGGCATCGCACTCCATGGCGGACCTTCCGATCAAGGTGCGTTCCCACCCTTCACCACATTAACCTGTTACTGCAGTGATTAACTCTTAGTCTTTCATATCTCTTATGACGCCATCCAGTGCCTGAAGGCTGTCGTGCTGGAAGTGACGCGTGACGACGGAGAGATCGAGCGCACTACTCTCCATACAGACCTCGTACTGAAGAAAGAGGTCGGGAATGCGCGACTGGTGAGCGGGGACAGCATGCTGTGGGTCGGCAAGGGAGTGTTGACCCACAAAGACTCGAGTGTCGACGCGACGCCTGCGCGCACTGTGCGAGTGGAGAATCACAAGCGCCGATTCATCTTCACGGTGGCTCTGGACGCTACCGGGAAGCAGTTCTACACTGAACTGAAGGACCAAGTGGACGGCAAAGCGGGAATTGAAGTACGCAAGAAGAAGAGGAAGATCCGCAAGCAACTGAGTCAGGTCCAGGGCTTTACTCCTGTCAACACACTCAAGAGCCCGATGAAAAGCCCCTCCACGCTGCTCAAGAGTCCAGCTCAGAAGCCGCCGATGACACCGAAACGTAGTCCTCTGGCTACGATTGGGACGTCCCAACTGACACTCCCTCCTCCACTGCCTGTGACAGCGTTGGGGACTAAATCCTCGGCCTCCCCTTGAGATCCCCTTTGAGATCGCCGTTCCGCTCTCCGTTCCGTAAAAAGCGCGTCATTCGGTGAGTCCTTCGAGTGGAGGAACATCCTTGGCAGAATCAAAAACGCCCTCTTCGCGTTCACCTGCTAAGGAATGGCTGAGCCCAGTCCGGTCACTGAAACTGCGCAGTGGACCGACACCTCCGGATTTGAAGCGGCAGGATTACCGTACACCGGAGAAGCAGACAACGAATGAGCCCGGCAGTGGTGAAGGTCATCGCAGGACGTCGATTACGAACACAATCAACAAGCGTGTCCGATCACTCCAGCTGATGCTCGACGATGAGTCGACTGAAGGTACTAAGCACGAAGAGGCTCAAGAACAGAACAAGATTACGTCGCATTTTTCAAACAAGATGCGCCCATCAGCTCCCCGATCGATAAGAAGTCGAATGCACTGGATGTGTCGATGGAGTCTGCTGTGACTGAGACAGAACAGGCTGAGGACAGTCCAAAAACACCTTCGGGTGCCACGTCTGGGGGCGGGACTCACAGGAGCACGCATGGTTTGCTCAACCTGGGGAATTACTGCTACATGAACGCGATCGTTCAGTCACTGTCCGCGCTCCCCGTGTTTGTGAAGGCTGTAAAAGACGAAGAAAACCTGTTGAAGATCATTCGTAAACAAACGCAGGGAAGCGTTAAGGGTATGACACTCGAACAACTCAAGACGATTTTTGATGAATGGCGGACCAGCGGCGACACCAAGCACCTTGCGCTGCAGTGCGCATTGAATCAACTACTTCAGTCTGTCATCGAGGGCAGCGAAGCATCGATCAATCCTGAGCCACTCAAGAACTTGATGGGGAAGAAGAACTCGATATTTGCAACGTACGTGCAGCTATTGGATATTGTGAGCATTGCTCGTCCTAACTGTGTCTGTTTTGCTACACCATCGCAGTCATTTTCAGCAGGACGCACATGAATTTTTGCTGAACTTAGTGACCGAGTACGAAAAGGAGCTTGTGGAGACTGTTCATGAAGTTACAGACAAGGTTGTGAAAGAGAGCAAGTCGTCCCCTCAAGTTCAGCGAAGCAGTCTGTTGAATTTCTTTCGCAGTTCCCCTCAAGCTAACAGGGATCAACAGGAAAAGAAGGATGCATCGCCCAACGCAGACAAGGAATTAATCTGCCGCCTCCCCTGCAAAGTGCTTTCGGGCAGAAATGAACCGCACCTTGACGTGCAAAAGCTGTGGGTACAGCCGCAAACAAGCGGAGACATTCTACGACTTCTCTTTGGATCTACCTTATTATCCCATCCCAGAACAAGAGCCCATAGCGGAGCAGGCGCCCCAGGAACTACCCGCCGAGCGGCAGTGCTTCTGCAAACTTGATGTGATAATAACTGGAAGCGAAAATGATCGCTGTTATTGCTGTCCGAAGGCATCCTGCAGTTATCGGGAGAAGGTGGTGGACCCCGAAGTATCCACATCTCCTACGAAAACTGTGAATGCAGAGTCGCAGTTGTCAGAGCAATCATCGTCATCTCCAGCGTGGCCAGCTCGGCCATCCCCAATTAATTTGGAAACGCTGATTCAAAAGCAGTTTGAGTCAGAGGTGCTCGAGCTGACGTGCGAGAAATGCAAGGATGGTAAAGAGGCAGTATCAGCGTACCAGATCAACTCGCTGCCGTCAGTACTGGTCTTTCACCTGAAGCGTTTTGAGGTGAATCCTCATACTGGCATGTTGTTTAAGCGATGCGATCCTGTTATACCACCCGCACAAATTGACCCGATTCATACGATTAACAATTCGTCTGGATCAAGACATGACTCCCGATATACTTTAAAGGTATGTGCTTGGCTCGCTCAATTGTTATCATGCTAGTCGACGGATTTGCTAATATGTGCTGTAATTTGCTACAGAGTGTTGTGCACCACCTTGGCAAGAGCATCGACGAGGGCCATTATGTCGCCGATGTTTGTGATGCAGAAGGTCAATGGATTCGACGAAATGATACACATGAATCTAAAGTACGTAGCCAACTTCGCTGTGTATTTAGTGTAAATGTCGATATTCTAACTTCACGGTTGCTTTTTAACTTGTTGCAGATTTCAGAAGACTATGCACTGAGAGCATATCGAAGCCAGGAGTCGTGTTACATGTTCTTTTACGTGAAATCGGAGAGAGACACCATCAGGGACGCCATCAAGGATGGCAAAGAAAACGAACCACAAAACGAGGCATCTCCAGGAGACGAAAATGACGAAAGTTCAAGTCGGCAGCTGCAGGAAGCCCCGGCGCTAGCTTGCGAGCATTCCTATAGTCTCTAGGGACCAACCGCTTGTGGCGGTACGCATTCATCTGTGTGATATTAATATTTTTGAAGTTATCTGGCTTCGTCTCTACTTGGCTGCATTGCTGACATGATCAGCTCTCTTGGGCTCGTCTGCAACGATTGTTGCTTGGTCCCAATGCTGCCAATTTGTTTCATTACAAAACAATAATGCAGCTAGGTGTGAACCTCACTTTCTACGAATGTCGTGAGTTTCTGGTGTCGAGTAGTCTCAACTTGTTGCTGGACAGGAAGATATTTTTCCTTGTAACTCGCTTTCATCACTGCGAGATATCGTTTGGATTGGCGAATGCGTCGGGCGAGTCTGTCACGGGAATCAATCGCATCAAAAATCCTAAACAATTCCCAACACAACATATCATTAGTTGATCGTCAATCGACAGCAATGAACACGAAAAGCGGTCCATACCAACAGGGAGGGAGAGTGCTCCTAAACCTAGACAAATAAGCCAGTGTGTGATCGAGATACTACTTGTTTTCACGAAAGCACCACCAAACTCAGCGAGCAACACTTGGACAACCAGAGTGATAACAATGATCATAACGAACAACGGGTTTTTCACTAAACCCCTGAAAACATGCCAGTCGTTGTTTGTTTTTCGCGCGTTGAACTCATTAAAGAGTTGGCAAAATACAAAGGTATTGAAGATGATTGTGTAGTGACGATAATCGTAGGTTGAACAGTACTCATTCACACAATCCCCAGGGTAATCAACTAGTTGAACAGTGGAGTTTTGTAGATAGTCCTCGCACGCCAAACTCCAACAAACATCCCCATTTACTGTCGCGCATGTGTCATTGCTGAGAGTAGGAAAGCTGGACTTCGTAGAATATTCCCATTTAATGCATTTGTTTCCTTCATGATAGCCAAACTGCTCTGCCCCAAAAGCAAGGAGCAGAAACACCAACAGCAACTGGAAAAAAGACTGCACAGCGATGTTTTTAGCATACACCTTCCCAAAAGCTTCGCGCTCTTCTTGTATGGTCGTCGGTCTAGCAACGCCTCAGTAGGGGCCTCTGTGCCGAGAGCAAGAGCGCCCATAGTGTCCATGATGAGATTGATCCAGAGCATCATTACTGAGTTTAGAGGTGGCTCTTTCCCTGTTACGGCACTCACAAAGGTTACCACTAGCGCCACAATATTAACCGTCAGCTGGAATTGCAAGAACTTGCGAATGTTATCGTACACACATCGCCCCCACAGAACTGCTTTCCGAATCGACGAGAATTTGTCGTCCATGATGATAATATCTGATGCCTCTTTAGCGAGGTCAGTCCCCGTGATACCCATCGCCATTCCCACATCAGCAGTCCGCAGTGCAGGAGCATCATTTGTGCCATCTCCAGTTACGCCGACTACCTCCGAGCGGTCTTTCAGCAAGTTAACGAGCCGGAATTTATCATCTGGAGACGATCGTGCTAGTACTTGAAGACGTGGAATGAGCTTGCTCACCTCTTCCACGCTCATTTCTCGGAAAGTTGGGCCTTCAAGGGCAACGCCATCTTGTGTCATGATTCCGCATTGCCTAGCGATTGCTGAAGCGGTATGGATATTGTCACCAGTAACCATGCGTACCATAATCCCCGCGCGTTTGCAATCCTTAATGGCATCAGTGACATCTGGTCGAAGGGGGTCTTGGATACCAAAAATGGCGTTTACAACTAGCTCTCGCTCTGGTGCATCTGGGAGTGTTTGCAGGTCATCCGGCAATTCGCCGCTCGCGAAATCGCGATGCCCGACACAAATAGTCCGAAGCGCGGATTCGGCCATTTGCATGATGACACGATCTAATTCGTTACGCTTCTTCGAGGTCAATTCCTGAATTTTACCGTCCTCGTCAATATACTTCGTTGCGCGCGATAAAATCACTTCTGCTGCTCCCTTGGAGTAGAGCCGACAGCTGCCACCACTACGTTTGACGATTGCTGCCATCGATTTCTTTTCTGAAGAGAACGGAAACATTCGATCACCGCGCGTATTCTGAAACTTTTCTCGGCGAATATCCATGATGCGAAAGTTAAACTTATTTATCCATAAGAGCACCGCGCCTTCAGTCTTATTGCCCTGTACCTGTGGTGCGCCATTGACTTCCTTAAGATATGCGCTGGAATTGACAGCAATGTTGGAAGCCAGTTCTTCAAGGGCTGAAGCATTCACGGGTAGTCTCGTCAGGTCTGAATTCAAAAACTCGTCCTTGAAAAATTTGCCCAGAACCCAGCCTTGAACCACAGTCATTTTGTTTTCAGTGAGTGTTCCTGTTTTGTCAGAGCAAATGCTGGTGACATTGCCCATAGTTTCACATGCAGCTAACACTCGGATGAGGTTATTATCACGTAGCATTTTCTTGGTGGAGTAGGAGAGCGATATTGTCACGGCAAGAGGCAGTCCTTCCGGGATGGCAACAACAATAATCGTAACGCCAATCAGAAAGGTGTGCAAAATGTAGGACGGCCACGAATACTCATCGCGCTTATCGTCGGAAGTTGCATAAATGATGATCATTGCGACAATTGTAGCGATTGAAAATGCCATACCCACATACCCGATGTGCTTGGCCATTTCCTCAAGTTTTTCCATCAAAGGTGTGGCTTTCTGCTCTCGAACAAGCTTGGACTTGATTTTTCCCCATCGGCTCTCGGCACCAACAGCAATCACCAAGCACTCGCCGCGACCGCTGGCTACCAAACAACTTGAGAGCAAAAAGGGGTCTTTTTGTGCTGTCTTATTCACGTCGTCAGGTTCACCCGTAAGACTCGATTCGTTGCACTTCAAGTCGCTTCCGTGTATCAACACAGCATCCGTAGGGACCTTATCGCCTGTTTCAAGAATGATCACCTCGCCCACAGAGATTTCTCCAACCGGTACCTGATCCGGCTTACCCTCTCGCAGCACTTTCACCAAGACATCGTCATTTTTCGCACTCAGCGCGCGGAATTGTTTTTCCTTGGTGTAATTGTTGATTGAAGTCACGACTGCCACCAAGGTCACGCCGAACAAAATGGCGACGCCTTCACTCCACCCAGTTTCCGGGTGCTCCAAGTATCCTGTCACCATTGACGCAATTGCAGCAATAATCAAAATGATGAGCGTTGTGTCCTGGAAACTCTCGAAAAAGAGTCGCAAAAGTCCCTTCATCGGCGCATCAACGAACTCGTTGCGGCCGAAAAACTCTCGGCGCATTACAAAGTTCGAGTCGATCTCACTGCGAGGAAGTCCGTGCTCCAAGTTCACACAGAGCAGAGCTGCTAGAGCCTTGACGCCGCCTATTCTCTTCAGTTCTTGGAAATTTGCTTCTGTCATTTGGCCCTGATTGAGTTTCTGGATTTCTTCGGGTGTGATGCCATAAGGAGACGAAGGCGCAACTTTACTGACGCTGGCGGTCGCTTGAGCGTTGCGGGTCTTGGAGGACGGAGGCAGAGGCTGCACCGACGTGAGATCGGGCATTGTTCAGCGATTTCTCGCTTGATCAGAGCGACTTTTTCGATAGAAAAACACGGGGGGTTGAGCGAGAGATGGGGCTTCAGCTGTGTGGCATCTGACGGCCTGCAAGACGCTGCTGTCGGTGTCCCCTGCACTTGATCGACCCGGAAGTTTCTCTTTTAACGCCGGTGGGCACCTTCAGTTATCTTGAAATAGTTTTCCGCTAAAAATAAGGGCAAGTTGAAGTTGCCTTTGTTTAGACCAATGACGAGGCTTTATGCTTTTCAAGACTTGTGATTGGCTAAAATGAAGATGCGCAATTATGAATCGGGGCTTTCGGTGCTAAGACCATGCCGCTCTGTGCTGCTTGCTGCGTCGAGAAGGGTTTCAACAAGTAAGGATGAAGGATCTATTGCTCATATGTGCTGTAGTGTGTAATCATCAGGCTGTGTGGGGTGCAACCAGGTTCCATGGCGGACAGCGACGGCTACCGCGTCCAGTCTGCAAAGAATGTTTCCGCACTGGGAAGAAGCCTGTGGATCTCGGCGGAGAGCCCGAGGAGCTCCCGTAAAATAAAATTGATTGTTATAATGCTATTATTTTCAGTTTATTGTATTCTGATGAGAAAAATGCTGCGTGATGGACAGCATTCGAGCCCCAGGAGACCAGAAAAGCGTGTCTCTGGCGGACTTTCAGCTGCTGAGTGTCATCGGTCAAGGAGCCTTTGGGAAGGTGAAGAAACTTTTTATTTTAAAAGAGAAAATGCAAATTGAGACTGAGATTTTAGATGGGTTGTTTGTTGCTGCTTGTAGGTGTTGCTGGTGCGGCACTCTACCACCGGAAAGGTGCATGCGATGAAGGTGAGGCATTCGTCGTATTTGTTGTGATGGCATTTAGATCTTTTAGATTGATTTGTATTTGCTTGTTATCTATGTGATAGATTATCAGCAAGCAGTTCATCATCGACAAGGAGAGTGTGCATTACATGCAAACAGAGCGCGATGTTATGACGAAGGTAGGGCGAGCATCTCTTAGCCTGGTATTTAGTGCTGGTAGCGTAAGCTTGAACCCACATGTTGTCTGTAGATCCGCCACCCCTTTGTCATTGGCTTGAACTATGCCTTCCAAACAGAATCAAAGGTGCATCACTGATTTGGTCCAAGTGTTTATCCGGCATGTTGATTAAATACTGCATTCTGACATGCTCAGGTTTACCTGGTGATGGACTACCAGTCTGGCGGAGAATTATTTTCCTACCTAAAAGAGGAAGGCACATTTACAGAGGTGAAACTAAACCCAGCGTACATTAACATTGTCGCGAATAGTGCTTATTCAACGATGTGTTGTGCGTAGGATGCCACTCGTTTTTACTTGGCTGAGATGATTTTGGCGCTGGAACATCTACACGGTCACGACATAATTCACCGGTTCGTTGGCTGCGCTGGATAAATGTTATCGGTACTCTGACCTATACTCTTGTTCATTTCGCTAGAGACCTGAAACCTGAAAACATTTTAATTTCAGCTGAAGGGCACATCAAGTTGACCGACTTCGGTCTGGCGAAGGAATACGTAGAGGGGCAAGAAATGTTGACTATGTGTGGCACAAAAGAGTATATGGCTCCAGAAATGCTCCTTGGAAAGGGATACGACTCAGTACGTTGCCTGAATTGTGATTATGAATTGTTCAGCAATCAGATATGGTTCATCTCACGGATATTGCTTTCTCAGGCTGTGGATTGGTGGTCACTAGGTGCTCTTGCATACGAAATGCTTACTGGACACCCACCTTTCAGGGCAAAGAATCCGGCTGAATTGCAAAAGAAGATTCTCTCGGCCAAGGTGAGTGCCATCGTCGTGTGAGTGCTCAAGGCCGAGTTGTTAATATTTTGCCTCACAGTTGCAGTTACCACGATGGCTCACAGGTGAAGCCCACTCGTTGATCAAATGCTTGTTGGAGCGTAATGTGAGCAAGAGACTTGGCGGAGGCAAGTCCTCTATGTTCGTCGTGCGAGGCGTTCAGGCTCTAAAGCGTCATCCTTTTTCAAGGTGAGTCGCTGCAAGCCGTTCAACGGATGTTTTGTATGAAAATTGAACAACGCTCATGATGCTACAGCAAATCGATTGGACTAAGATGGAAGGGCTGCGCGTTCCTCCTCCGAAAGTGCCTTCGGTTAGCCACGAGGCTGACACGAGCAATTTTGACAAGAAGTTCACAGATATGCCAGCATCCGATCTCATGTGCGACGCAGTAGTTGAAGAGCACAACAAAATGTTTCGCGGGTTTTCATTTTGCAGGCGCGATAGTCTAAAGGAGATCATCGAGAACCCGAAGTCTCCGATCGACACGGCGCAGCTACCAACTATAGCAAGTCTCGTAATCTCTGGTGACGATATCAAAGACATCAACGACGCTATCGCAACTGCAGCGAGCAAGCAACCATCTATGCCGACCTGACAGACAAAGTTACTCCTGCTTCTTCTCTTCGAGCTTCGTGGCAAGCGTATCGATGGAGCGGAACTGGCGGGTCCAGCGCGAGTTGTAGAGGAACGGGCGCAAGTCGAACCGGTTGTCATCTGGAGAGTAGTTTTCGGCGTGGTAGGACGGTGTCAGGGTGGTCATTTTGTGGCGGTTAATGGAGTAATAGAAGAAGAACCGCTTAACCTTTGCTGCCACGTCCGTGGGAGTCAGGTGGCTCCACAAATGTGTGAGCTTGCGGAACATCCAGTATGGACCGCATCTGTCGATCTTACGCAGACGACCAAAGAAGCCAAGCTCTCCGTACGTCATGCCCATGTCCTCTTCATCCAGTTGAGAATGGTCCGCTTCTTCACCTGCGTTCTCATCAGTAGGGCGAAGCTCCGCAGTCGGAGGGGCCTCCTCGACAGTTTGAAGTGCGGGGTAATTGTATTTGACAGCTGCCCAGCGAAGAAGCTTCTTCAGGTCACCCTTGGAAACCGCACCAATTGGATTCAAGTCGCCGCTGCTGCAGTCATACTTTGTCATGTACCCACGCAACGCCTCATCGACGTTGCCAGAGCTAAGCACAAGAAGGAAACCATTCTTAGAGCGCACCCACGGCAAAAGTTGGGCGAGCAGGTAGGCCATCACCATTCGAAGGCGCGCCTGAATATTTTGCAGTGCCAAGTCCTGCTGGATGTTGCCTCCACGCGACAGGAACTGCGGTGTCTTCCCAGTCAGTAGCGAAAACGTTTTGACAACAGCATCGACCATCATGTCCATACCCATTTCGAGGTGGTAGCATCCGAGCTGACTGGCGAGAGACGAAGCTCGCTTCTTGGTGGCTGCCGAGCTGTTCTTCGTGCCCATGTAGGTCGTGTGCAGAACATGTGATGCCAAATCTGCTGGTGTCAGAGCTTCGTACTCCTGCTCCGATGTGCCCATAATGCGCTGCACATCCTTGATCACTTGCTCGTCACCATTGTTGGCTGCTTCCACGACAAGGTGACACATCACACCGACAATGCACGCCACTGATGAGGAGTCTGCACCGCCAGAAAGGGGTAGGAAGAATCCACTGCCTCCACTGCGACGGAGATAATCCCACATCCAGCATGCCGGGCCAAGTGCAATCTCTTCCTCCGGCACGTGATAGCGCACGTCGATGCCAGGGGTAGGCTGCAAAAACGTAGCTTCATCATGGCACAGACTGAAATCGACGTCGACCTTGGGAATCACAGTATCTAATGAGCTAGCTTGCTCGCTCCGACTGCTGACAGAGCCACGGTATGAGCGCACGTCGTCTAGATCAACAGTAGCAGTGACCACTTCGACATCCTTAACCGAGAACTGCGATCCCTGCGCAACCACTTGGCCATTCACAACGATGACAGCACATCCATCATAGTACATACGCCCGCCGTCACAGCCCTGTTGGTTAGCATAGAGATACACCCCTCCGCTCTTGGTGGTGGCGCCACGGATGAGGTCCATGCGCTGGTCCAGTTTCCGCAGTTGATGGTGCGATCCAGATCCGTTCCCAATGATCTCCACGCCTGCCAGACTGAGGTTAACATGAGGGCTATCCGGAGTGAAGAGTTCCTCACACGACTCGGCCGCACACGACGTATCCAGTGTGGACAAGGCGCCCGAGCCAAAAGGCACGTGTACGCAGCCCGTGAGCTTCTGCAGACTCGCAGGCAGCACAAACTTGTCCAGTCCTCTCGCCTGGCCCTTGGCCATGTCCGACTTCCACGTCGTGAACCAGCGGGTCTCTCTGTAGTTGCCGTCGTCCGCCAGGAAGAGCTTGGGACGGATCAGCAAGATGCGCTGGTTCAGACAGAAGACGCGGCAGTTGTAGCGCACGCCGTTGTGCATAACAGGCATGCCGATGTCACATAATATGTCGTTGGTCGCGTCCGACTTGAGGATCAGCTCGAGCGACTCCCAGCAGTGGTAGAACGTGTCCTGCTCCAAGAAATGGTCCTCACAGCCGTAGCCGCAGACCTCCAGCTCCGGCCCCACGCGGTAGCGCGCGCCTAGTGCCTTGGCTTGGCGGATGGACTCGAGGATGCGCTCCAGATTGCCGTCGAAGTCCAGCGCCCACTGGTTCAGGTTGCACGTGGCGACAGTCACCAGCGCGCTCATGGTGCGAAGCTTGGGGGATCACGCACTTTTCTGTTGTGACGTCGGCTGATCTCAATCGTCTTTTGTAAAATGGCGGGATTTAGCCAATCGGAGATGTTGCAGTTTAATGAAAAGCATTATTATTTATTTGTCGCTGGAGTAGACTGCAACGACGGAATCGGTAGCTCCCGCAGCTAAGAAGAGTCGGCGGGGATGGAATGCTAAGCATGAAACGGGCCCGATTCGCTCGCCGAGAAAACCTTCATGGTAGCGGATCAGAGCCAACTGCTCGCCATCGCTGCGGAACACCTTAATGAATTGATTGTGCGAACCGCTGTGTCATCAAGACAACTGTCAGTATAAGGTCAAGACAAAAGGTTATCGCCACAACATACCTAGCAAAGATCGGGGCATAGTCGTGCACTGCGAGAGCGGTCATCGGCGATCGATGTGCTTCCAGCGACTTGACACTTGTCTTCGGGTACCGCAAGTCCCAGAACTTCAGCTCGCCTGTCACTGACCCCGAGAGGAGCTCATTCCGACCGGCATACATGTGTGTCTGAACAACCCAGGACGTGTGCTCTTTCATGATCACCTTCACCGCGTAATCTGGTCTACTTCTAGAATCGAATATCCGCAACGTGCCGTCTCCGAAACCCGCCACAACCATCCCCGGATTACTGTCATCGCTGGTCATGCTAGTGACACACGAATCTGTCTGAGTGGGGAGCGCAGTCGTGCACTTTTCTTGGCGCAAATTCCACCCACGGATCATGCTCGAATTGCCACCAGCATACATCACTCCTGCTTGTTGCTGCCAGTTCATAACCATCCCGGAGCCTCGTGTCCCAGGAACAAGATCGGGTACGGCCACAAACGCCGATAACAGCTTTGGAGTGTCCATTGATGGATGCGGGGTATGCAAACCATGGTAGATTTTAATCACGCCATCATCAGAACCGCATGTCAGTAAGCTTTCTTCAGATTCGTTGATCCAGTTCAGCGACGTCAAGCGGGACCTGTTGTAAAACAAATAATCATTAGTTACACAAAACTCAGCACTCGAGAGACAATGATCACTCAAGCTACCAATGACACTTACCCAGGTGGATTTTGTTCCCGAAACTCAGCACCTTTGTTTCGGTTTCCTCAAAGTTGTAGAGTGAGATTTGATCTTTCTCGTCGGCGACGAGAAGCATCGTTTCGTATGGGTGAAAGAGCAGCAACGATGTCATCTCGGCATCATTATTCAGCACAGCACGTTGGCGGAGATTCATTGTGAATTCCTTCACTTCAGGTTGGTCACCTAATGTCGACATTCGGTGAGCAGTATCATATTCCATGGGAGGATAAATAGGTGGGTTATGCTGACTAGCATCTCGGAGTCCTGGGCCACCCCTAGGAAACACAGGAGACTTCGTAATCGGACGAGGTGCTGAAAACCCTGGCGCAAGCTTTGTAGCCGCAGCTCGAACTCGATTATATCGGCGGCAGCGCTCCCATCGTTCTGCACCTTTCTCACTTAGTGGATCCTCGTCTTCACGCACGGGTTCTAGCATCGGCTCATTAAACTCTGCTTTATGTCGATCATAGCAGGTTGACAATAGAGTAGTCGGGAAATCCTCGTGGCGTGCATAGCGAGCTAGTGCGGGCACATCATTTGTTGAAATGCTCACGCTTCCGCCGCTAGGAAGACCATTGCTTGCCATTTTGTACCCGGATCCGAGCACGGAAGGTCCTGCCCCGAGATATTGATTCTGAAGCGTGTTGTTGTTACTAGTGCTTAACTGAGCAGATGACATCAAATTGCCATGCGCCGCCATTGGAGCTAAACCGCCGTTAGGCCCTTGTTGGAGTTTCTCTTGATACTGTTGGAAATTTCCTACGGACACAGCGGATCGTAAACCCCTCGGAGCAGAAGCTGGGGAGGGTCCAATATCTGGGTTTCTCGTCAAACTACCTCGATCGGAGCTTGAGGGAGCAGCAGTGATATTTTCTGAGACGGGGCCAAGTCGTGTTTCTTGGTGCTGTGCTTGAGTGTAGATAAGTCCGGGGCTTAATCCATCGCGACGAAGTTGAGTGCCCACCCCAGGCCCCGTAAGTGATCAATACGCGCATTCACATTAGCAGGGCTTTCAACGTTAACACTGCGCGGAGGTGAAGCCAAGGCGCTCGGTGCTGGACTACTCGTTCGCATTCGATCTTGTTCTGCTTCCAAGATACTGGCATTTACAAAACTCACAATCGCCTTCACAGCATCCACCACATCTGGGAACGGGTCTCTGGATTGCATCTCCTTCAAAACGTGCCATATTTGAGCATAGTACTTCGCGTCTTCTCCAATATCATCTTGTAGATGTTCACCAATAATAACATCTGCGTCATTTGAAAAACCGGTATCATTAGTGTTTTCTGTAGCGTTCGCATCACTGTCTCCCACTCGATAGCTTAAGCCTGCTGAAGATGAAACATGATCAAACGTGGGGGCACTAGTAGACTGGTTTTTGAAGTGCTTCGCAACGGATTCAAAGCGTGGCTGATGATAAGTGTGCAAAATAACATTGGCTAAAGCCAACACACTTTCTCGACGCACCAGCGGCGATCCGTCACGGCAACCCCAAATCAATTCCATGGCCACAATGATGTCGTCATGCGCACGTTGTCGAAGAAAATCATTCAGGCGGGTCATATCAACCTGTTTTCCACTTACATTAGGGTCGCACTGAAATCCAATCAAAGTGCCAAGTGCGTAGGCCGCTGCAGCGCGCACTTCCGGACGGTCATCACGAAGTTTAGCACCTAGCACCCGTGGCACCTGGTCCTCTATTGCGATTCGCTTCGCATCATCGAAGTTTTCCCACAACTTTGCCAAACACAAGCAAATCCATTTCCTCACCTCTTCTTCTGAGTCCTGGAGCAAATTAACGCATATCTTGTGCAGATACTGTGGTAAACAGCTCTTTTGGCCGGGTAGGTAGTTGTTGCAGATTACGGAGATAATAAAGGCCGCCATTACTTTCTGTTCGGGAGGCATCATACTGCCCCCGCTGTTGTATGCGTTAGTGTTGCTTCCACCGTTGTGCAATCCAGCTGCGAGGTGAGAGATAAAGTAGGAGTGACCGTCATCTTTTACGAGGTCTGTTTGGCAGCTCGAGTCCAGAGCCAATATTTTTGCCCATATGAAAACAAGCACCTGGCGTAGCTCACTAGCGGGAGACTGTAGGAGCTTAAGTACATAAGGGAATATTCCAACTGACAGCGCCAAGTTCACAGCCCAAGGTCCCAAATCAAGAAACTTTTTCAGCAGGACCAGCGCACGTAAGCGATGGACTTGGCTCAAAAGCACCTGAAGCACCATGGGAAGTTGCTGCGGGGGTGGCTTTGAGGAGGACCCAAACTGCAACCACACCTCGAATGCAGTGAGCTGTTCAGCGAAGAACCGCGACGGCTGGAAACTTAAGTCGACATTTGGATACGGGTTCGAAAGCTTGTATAGCTGGTTCAAACATACTTCAGCAGCCAAGTCCCACGAGCGCCATAGGGAATGATGGTTTGTTGGCGGTAACGCAGGAAGCGAGCAAGGAGAGCAGCCCTCCGACTTCATAATACGTTCGGCCAGCAAGAAATTTCGGAAAAGTGAGGCAACAAGTAAGTCTTGACGGAATAGCTTCTGAAAAAGCTCGCGCGGCAGCATGTTCCACGCGATCGTATCCGTGATAGCCGTGAATATCCAGTTCAGTTCGCCAAGCGGTGTTTTTCGATCGGTCAACTTCCCTGGAATGCGCTCAATGAAGCTGGCATCTAAATGTGACATCGACAACTCATTCTGTGAAATGAACCACCGCAACGCGACAGTGATGGGTGTCGTCAAGCAAGATGTAAACACGTCAGCGCAGAGATCTGGGTTCATCGGCAAGATTTCATCTGCAGCACATGCAGCCAACACAACTGCCTCACTTGCAACTGAGCTTGCAGTTCTTCCATTTGAAGCAGTCGGGGTCGATGGTGGAGTCGTAAAGTGGCTCAACAGCACTCCTGCTGCTGAGCAATCGAACACGTAGATCGATGGAGTGCCCACCCAGGACTGCAAATCATACACTAACAACGGGATATACTGCGTGTAGCTCTTGTTGAATACCCACACTTCTCCATTCTGCGTAGGACGAGGCACACCATGTCCATTGTAGTGGAACAAAACTCGATCATGCTTTGCCAACCGACGTCGATTCACACACAGCTCTCTGATTTTCTCCACTGTCGGATCCAGGCTTTGTTTGTACCGCGCACGTGGCTGCCAACGTTCATACTGGGACTGCAAGGTATTGCCGATCGTCTCAATCGCTTTCTTTGCTGGCATCGAGAATGGGTCCACCCAGCATTCTTTACGGGCGCAAGGCGTCGATTTCTCCACGTCAGGAGGGTCCGTCCCGATGTTGAGACACAGCACCAGCGCCACGTCCATCGTCTTCATGCGTTCACGCATACGCCACGGCACAATCTCCATAGAAGGTGAAGTTTCGTCCTCCGTCTCTCTTGTCTTCTGTTTCTCCGCGTCTTGAGCGAAGCGCAGACCGCCTGCGCGCTCAGTCTGAGGGCTGCTAGCCATACTCAATCCTTGGTAGCTGCTGGTGCCGCTTGGAACCCGCGCAGACCCGAAGGAAGGCGCCTGTGGCGTCACTGTCATCGTCCTGATATCAACTTTTAAAGGCCTGGATAGAGAGCGTCACAACGATTCAGAGAGACGCAAGCAGCTGGTTTGACGCAGCACACACTCAAGAACTAGATTAGAGCGCTTGAAAGCTGCAGGCGATGCCGACAACAGCAGGACAACGGCCACGACGCAGGTTCCCGAGCAGCTATTCCTTTTGACGCCACAGTCTCTTGTGGTGCAATGACGCGCGAACTTAAGGATCTATTCATTGCGAACTTAACGAAGCTTTGAGCTCATGCATGAATTGCGATCGCCCTTCCAAGCGCCGGAAGATCATGGAGAACGCTGCGGTATGTCCTTCTGACGCGCTCTACACTCAACATAACAGCTCAAAAGATAGTACAGAAGACTTACTGTTAGGTGTGGTGATTGGTGATGCAGTATGAGTTCCACCAGATTCAGGATGAGGTCAAGAAGATCACTCTAGAGGTTCGGATTGGTGTATGAAGGCTCAAGACTGGTGTTGTGTAGCTAAAATGTGGTTTTGCACAGATCCCTGAGAAGGTGTTGACTGGCCAAACGTACCACGCCTCGGACGTCCATCAGTGGACGACGGACATTTCGTCGCAGTGCCTTAAGGAGCTCAAGGGCGTGGCCAACGGCTCTGCCGGATTCAAATACATTGGTGCGGTACAAGAAGCTACGGCTGTGGTGTTCACGATATTAAATACTTGTGGACAAAAATGATGTACGCGAGCTAACGAATGTCCAAATGGACGCTATACAGTGCACTGCTCGATCCTTCAAAAGCGCAATGCAGGATTTCACACCAACTCTTCTTGCTTCTGGGACGCCGAGCGAGATGGTGAGTGGCGTGATAGTTTTCCAGGATGGGAGGAAACCAACTCTGTTCTTGCCTGACTCGGAACGTCGTTCGTGTTTTGCTGTTTTCCAGGAAGCGTATCGATTCGATGGGAGAATGCAACCATGACTTGCGTGCTCACGGTGTACTGCGTCAGTCTCCAGTAGGTACTGCGACGAAAATGGTCGCTGGTGATGACTTTGGAATCCTTGGTGTGCGAAGATTGATTTGTGGGGGTAGACATTTACACGTCAACCTGCATCGAGTGGCTCGTTGTGTCTATCGACAAATTTGCGATGTCCATGGAGAAATTCACGTCCATAGAGACGCTTGTGAAATCCACCATAATGGAATCCGCATGTTGTTTTTCCGAAATTCGTTTTCTGGAGCCCAGACGACGGCCAAAAATGACGGTATCAATGACATTTCGCCGAAAGCGGTCTGCGTACGGGATGGGCTTCATGCACGATATTCCTTTGGCATCGCGGCATTGGAGATGCACTCGAATCCAATTCTCAAGAGTCTTCTTAAAAGACCACGGCGTCAAAATATCGATGATACCCATATTCACAACGCACGCGTCTGCTGGAAAAGCAGTAGTTCTCTGGTGGCTGGTGCCGATGCCATCCAGCGTAGCACCGTTCGGGCTTAACGACTCTAAGTAGCTCATCTCGTCGTCGTTATTCTCATTCACATACAGCTTGCCCTTCACAGCTGGACCGCCACTGCGTGACAGCACAGTTCCACCACCACTTGACGTGGAAAAAGACTTTTGTCGACTCAACCCAATCACTAGACTGTAGTCCATCGAGTTCATGCGCTGCAAGAACTCTGTATCAGCGTACAGCTGACTGCCGAGTTGCTCGGCAACGTCAGAAGGCAGTCCAAGCCGACGGCACGACCAGTTCAAGTCTTTACCGACGACAAACTCCGAGTGACCGAAACCACTGTTGGGATTCTGCAAGCACACCTCCTCAGACATCCCTACCACGAAATCATGACCGCAATATTTGCACACACGTTGTGTACCGCTCGGAGAGTCGCCACGGTGGCGGCCGACCCATGCACCTTTAAGGTCATAAAGCTCATCGATGTTCACGGTAGGGTTGTTCAAAATATTGGTCAGCACAATGAACAGAACCGAGTGGTGCTCCATCACCAGCTCGTGACAGCCCACGTATCGACACAGATAGCTGTTCGGGTTGCGACGAAGGTGCGCCATGTACTGGGGCAAGATGTACATCAGGTATTTCTGCTCCCCTGGAGTACAAGTCTTCAAAATGTAGATCTGGTCACCTGTATAGTAGAGAAAGGAGCCGCTCTTGCCTTCGCTGAAACGCTCGCGTGTACTTCCCTTGAATGACTGGATGTAGCTCTCTCGTGAAATACCAGACATCCGTCGGATCTCATGGAACGCCTCCGGCTCAAAGTCGCGGAAGATAGCCTTCTGTCCGGATGTCGCGCCATCCAGCTCAAATGACAACACACTTGGCGCTTGCGATACTGCCCCGAGCCGCAATTGCCACGGAAAGATTCCTGAACGCTGTGTAAATGAGAAAATGGACTCCACATTCGGGTTCACACTCTCACTCTCCGGGATTCCCTTCGCGCTGCTTGCACCCAACTGGATGCCTTTGGTGGCGAAATACAAAATCTCTCGACGCAGCACCCACGTAGCGTCATACACCTTGAAGTAGTCGTCCCAATTGCGTTGACGCCACAGTTTGAATGTCTTCATTATACCCATGGACCTTGTCCAAAGCAACGCACTTCCAGTCCCCAAAATGAGATGGCCAAGCGCCCCAAGAAGCGCACTGCCTTCTCCGACGTTGAGTTCATATCCACTACGTTGCGATGCCTCAATATATACGGGATTGTCACGCTCATCCACAGCAAGAAGCTCCAGAATAGAAAGCTGCGCATCGAGTCGAGATTCGTCCGAGTCGTTGATTCCCCTCCCATCGACAGTCGTACGCGCTTCGTCGCCAAGATGTAGCACCCAATACTGACACAGTAGCCTGCACAAACAGGTATGAAGAAGATCTCCAGCAGCATGAACTCGCCGTCATTACTGTCACCGTTGTATTCCGCCGCGTACCAACAGTATCCATACGAACTCACTCGTCCAGTCCCGAGTTGCCACGCCACAATAGCAACCGCTACACTAATGACCCACACCGTCGTGTGGTAGATCGGGTTGAGCCATCTTGACGACCGGAACGGGTATTTGGTCGTGAAATAAAAGTTGAACGCGAGCGCGAAGAAGTACAGCTCGTGCGACAGTAACGCCAGCTGAATCACGGGCGCCGTGGTGCAGCAGGTGCCGTAGGTCCTGGCCGTCTGCGCCAGCACTGTGCCGTGGAAGAGCATGCCCATGAGAGCGACCCAGACGAGCAGCGACGAGTGCTGCTTGCGCACGGGAGGGAAGAGCAAGTACGTGGTGATGATGAAGGCGAAGCCCAGCAGCGACAGCGCGTTCACGACTGTAGCGATGGCCACAGCGCCAGGGAACTCGGTCTCCAGCTGCACGTACCCGTTATCATCACTCCCGCTACCACTGATACTGTCTACTAGTCGCCGTCCAAAGAGGTTGGTGCTGTCGCCCGTGGTCGTCGCGGCCGAAGACGCCGACGCGCTCGGCTCCGTCGCGGGCATACACACCACCATCGACAGTCCGGACACTCCACCGTCGCGTGGCCTGAGCTCCAAGTGCTTATAACGACGCGGTCGGTCTGGAATACGCGGCGATATTGGCAGTGTGATAGGCTCCGGCGTGGCGACTTCGCTGTCATAAAGTGGCTGGGCTATGACACGCCTGAAGCGCATAGCCGCAGCGCGGAGAGACGGTCGACACAAGATATGGCGCGCAGAACGGGCGGACACCCTATTTCCGCCAATCAGGTGTCCGTTCGGCACATAAAGCGTCATTAGCTAGCGGTTACACCTGTTGAGTGCGGTTTTTATATGTGCGTTTGTATGGCCTTAGGGGCTAGGTGGTGTAGAGCCACCTAGCCCCTACTTCGTTTCGCCAAAATATCGAAACTTGCTTGTCAAGTGGACCCCTTTCACTGAAATTCCTCCATTGTGGTCGGACCGCAGTCCACTCGTGCTCAAGCCCCGCCAAATGTGCGGAGCGGACGGCTGGAATGAACGAACAGCACTGGGAATTACTAGCTGCAGCGCCGGGTCATGCTGACTCATGAAATGCCACCGACGACGACTTGATTGGATGTGCTGAAGCCTCGACGGAGGTCGCTGACGGTATCTGCCTCAGGAAGGACTACCAGAACCTTGCAGTCTGGCTTGGAGGAATTGTATTGAGGCGCCAGCACGCTCTGCCTGGCGACGAACAGTCGGAGCACTGCCCGCAGTTTAGGATACTGCTTATGTTTCAGTCGGCAACTAGCAATCCTTCAGTGATGGCAATCCATTAGTGATCTACAACTAAAGACAGAGTGTCTTAGGTTTCAACACGTCAACTATTCTTCTAGTAGCACGATGACTCAGCAAACGTAGCGAGCACTCACTCCTAGACCTATGAATGAAAGGGAACAACAACGGTAGATGAAGTCAATGCATTGAATTCTCTTCGTGATAATACGAGTGCGACAAGAGCTTCGAAGTAGAATTCAGTAGTAGCTAAGGCAGCATGGAGGACGCGTTGTGCAGGCCAGGGTGGGCCATTCAACCAGTTACTTTTCACTGGAACTCCGGGAGCGTCGCGTTCGAAAAGCGGTCGCGATCGTGCTTCGCGTTGAAGTCAACGTTGGGGCCAGCAGGGACGATTCCGAACGCGTTGAGGTGAGTGTGCGAGCCGTAGTAGTGCAGCTTGATATGTTGCATGTTAACGGACTTGGTCACCGGCGGGAACTGGTAGATCTCCCTCGTGTACTGAAGATATGCCACACAACGGTCGGTTAGAATGCATGCAGACAATGGTTTTAGCATCAATAATACTGGTCACCTACGTTCAGCAAGTTCGGGTACTCCTTGATCATCTTCTTGTTGGTCTTGAAGTGCACATGGTACACCTCGTCAAAGCGAATTAGCGTCGTGAACAGACGCACATCGGCCTCAGTGAACACGTTCCCCATAAGGAATCTACAGCACAAAAACACATACATAATCATGAGCATCTTTTGTCCCCTCCTAGCAACCACAGCACAAGTGCTGTATGTCAGTAACGCACCTCTGCTTCGACAGGATCTCTTCGACGCGGTCCAGGCTTTCAAACAGCTTCGTCACAGACTCATCGTAAGCGATCTGGGACGACGAGAAGCCGCACTTGTACACGCCGTTGTTGATATCGTTGTAGATCCACTCGTTGATAGCGTTGATGTCCTCCCGGAACTCACCAGGGTACAGATCCACCTTGGACGGCACAATGGCTTCGAACGACGAGTTGAACATCCGGATGATGTCTGCGGACTCGTTCGACACGATGGTCTTCTTGGTCTTGTCCCACAACACCGGCACCGTGTAGCGCGTGTTGCCCTTGGAGCACATCTCGTACAGGTCGCGCACGTACTGCGCATTGTTCACCGTGTCAGGGATAGCTCCTTCCGACGAGTACTCGCCCAGGCCGGACGGTCCCGCCAGCCACGGGGTCGTCTTCGGGTCGGCAAAGGCCCAGCTCATGTGGTGATCCTCTGGGTCGTTGGGGCGGGTGCGCTGGAAGACCGGGTGCACGATAGAGAGCCCGATAATGTCCTGCAGACCCTTCATATAGAGCGTCATGAGGCAACGGTGCGCCCACGGACACGCCAGCGAGATGTACAGGTGGTAGCGGCCCTTCTCAGCAGGGAACTCGGCGTCGGCGTTGGGCTCGATCCAGTTGCGGAACTTGCTGGCGTCGCGCACGAACGTCCCTTTCTCGGATACTGCCCACGTGCTCTTGGTCGTCATCTCGGCTTGGCTTGGGGTCTTGTGGTGCTTGAAGCAAATTGCAAAGTGAGCCAAACTGACTGACTCAGCGCCGAAAAAACGAAGTGGAAATCCAAGCAGCATTGCTAATCAAAAAGCTGATGAAAAACAGTTTTCTCGCTGATGATTGGCTGGTGAAATGGATACGTGATCGAACGATCATGATTGGCTAAATACATCTGCGACATGTCAGCAACGTACATGTGTGCTGAAACGGATTGCCAGTGATGGCGACAGCAGGCTCTTCTTGGTGGCAGGCGCCCGACGCCATGGACGCGTCGGACGCCGAGCCAACGTTCACGTCCTTCAGCTCCTCCATCTCGTCCGGGCTCAGCCGTCGAGCGACGGTCGAGAAGCGCAGAGACAAGCCGGGTCGGTCCGCGTTGGTGGCTGCAGTGGACAGCTACATCACGGCTCCGACTGCTGCCACCGGCTCCAAGCTCTACAGTACGGCACGAAGACTCACAGCGCACAGCGAATTCTTCGCTGTCAGCCACACGGCGCTGTGTCTGACGCTACTGGACACGGTCGCAGACCATTTATTGGCCACTGTGCCGCCAGTCAAGACGCTGGATGCTGAAGTGGAGGAGTCCCAGTACTCTCCACCAACGCAACCGAGCCCCGAGGAATCGCTGCAACTTCTGGAGCTTTGCTACTTGTTCACTAGGAAAACTGCAATTGGATACCCGTCCCACGCGCTGTGTAAGCTGCTGCAATGGCTGGTGGAGAGCGTCGCTGTGGGATCGTTGGGACAAGACTGTGAGGCGGATACCGGACTCAAGTTGCAGCTCCTGGTACTCGCTGAGATGGTGAAAACCAGCGCTGGCGTTCGAATTTACGTCAAGGAGATGAAGAAGATCAAGGGTTTCTACCGGTCGCTGACGATTTTGCTGAATAACACCGAAGACACTGAGCTGCTGGTGTTCAGTATGGCGATTCTAGCACGACTCGTGCTCTCTGAGCCTATGGGCAGTAAGCTGTTTAGTGACAAGAATGTAGACCAGGCTTTTTCACTCGTGTTTTCTGTCCTGGATGGATCGTGTCGTGACAACGATGAAAGGATGTCGGCGTCCAACACGATTCTTGAACGGCGGTCGCTGCTGCAAGTCGTAAGCGTGGATTTATTGTGTGATCTCGCCGACCGAGCAGAAACTCTGGAGCTGTTGGAGAAGTACCCTAAAATTGCACCGACGATCGACAACAGCTTTATGACGATTAATCTGAACGGGGACGCGGAGCAGATTCTGGTTGCTACCCATTTTCTCTCGTCCATCGTCCAACTCAGCCACCAGTTCCGGAAAATGCTAATCAAAGGTTTATCCGACCAAGATGTTCTCTATCGTGTATTACAAACGACACTTCACCCGTCCAAGCTAGCGGCTACGCTCACTGCACAGCTGGTTCTAAAGGTGATTGGCGACGATATTCGCCCGCTGTATGGTCTTTTCGATTCGTCGACCAATGCGGAGCGGCTGAATCCTGTCATCGCTGGGATGCTTAGATGCATCAATGAAGCAACATCAATAGTGCAGAGAGCTGACGACAATGGTGCCCTTAGCGATTCTGAGGAGTACCTCCACAGCGTCGCTGTATGTCGCCTCCTTGCAAAGCTCGGTGAGCTGTCTGCAATCCGCGCAATTTGCATTCAGAACATCAGCCTCAACCAGGTTCGTACACAGTTCTTTGCATGCATTGTGTTCCTCGCATCCTACTCACGAATTTTTCACACTCCGTACCAATGTTATGCAGAGCGCAACGCTTATTCAAGTGGAGTCCGCTTTAATCAACTCTGTTGATCCCCAACATCTGGTATCCTTCCACCCTCAGCTTTCAATCAACCTAGTGGTAACGAGACATATCGTTATGATTTGTCGTGGCTAGCTTCACTCAGACTCACGATTGATTTTTTTTGCAAATGATTTTGTCTACGCAGAACCTACTTTCCAGTTTGCTGGGCGACGAGAATCTGGCAGATAAAACCAAACGCATCTTAAGCCAGTTCCTCCAGTCGCCTGAAGTTTCATCAGTGTTGGGAACCGCGCTTTTTAACCGCACAGATAAGGATGTTGTGGTCGAGGCACTTGTACTGCTCACGCAGTCACTCAGCAGTTCTGGAAATAAACGTTTTCATGCGGTTGGACTAACTGAAGGTATAATGGGCTTCAACCAACGCGTTGGAGACGCCAGTGATACCTTGCAATCGACCATTGCATCACTCCAGGCGAATGTTGAGGCTAGTACCAAAACGATCGACAAATTGCAAGATGATATGCAGCAAATGCTTCGTGTACAAGACGAACTCAAGGCCCAGCAAGACCAGGAACTAAAAGAGATCGGTGTCAAGTTCGCCGAACAGATTCGCCAAAAAGACGAGGCATTTCAAAAAATGCGAGATGCATATGAGGGTAAACTCCATGAGGTGACGATGCAATGCGAGAGCATGGGCCAGCATATGAACAAAGATCAGTGCTCTCCAGCAGCGTGAAACACTTCTACAAGAGAGCCGAGCCAAGCGTGGAATGTTGGAGGATGAAAATTCTGAGCTCAAACGCAAAGTCCAGGTGCTAGAAATCCGACTTGAAGAGATCGCGCAAACACATTCGATCGCAATGGAGGAAATGAAGCTCCGCGACAAAGAACTTGTTGAACTACGAGAAGAAATGGCTACCATTTCCGGAGACTATACGGCACAGCGAGAACAACTCGAGGCCGCCCATGATGAAACAAAGGTATCGATACGTGCTCGGCGTCATCATCAACGGCCATTGGGAACTAATGTGTTGTGCTTTCGTGTCATGTACTACAGCGTTTAGAAGACGAGCTGAGCGAGCAGAAACTATCGAATGAACACACATATAAGGAACTTGTGCTGCTTTCGAAAGCGCATAAAGCTCTCAGTGATGAAAAGAAAACTGTCGAGCATGAGTTGGACTCATTGCGAGACGAAATGACCAACCTGGAATCAATGAATATCTCTATGCAGTCACGGCTTCAAGAGCAAAAAGAGCTCACTGATCAATTGGAGCGACAGGTACGGAGACGCAATAATTGGTGTGTTAGTTTTCTTGCGACGCCAAACTCATGCAACTGCCCCCTTACATGTAGATGGCGCGACTGGATGATGCAGCAACAGCTAGCAGGAACGCCCTGGAAGACGAGCGGGACAAACGCCGAGCCGTCAGCCAAGACCTTGATGATATGCGTAAAGCCCACCGCAAGCTTGAAAGTGACATGGCAATGTTAGAGATACAAGCAGCAGAGCAGCGCCTTGTGGTCGAAGCGAAAGACGAACACTTGCACAAATGCGAAGAAAAAATTCGTCACTTGGTAAGTAGCAGTCTATGTCATGCTCATCTTGAACATTGGTCGGCCATGTAACGTTTGTTTTTGTGCAGACGAACGAGGTTGGAAAGCAAGTGAAACTTCAGGCACTAATCCATCAGTTAAGTTCAAGCGGCGATAGCAACGCCAAAATCAACGAGGCGACATCGTACCTCTCTCGAGACAAGTAAGCTGGCTGCACGCTGCCTGACAATATATTTATTTTTCTTTTGGCAAGTCTAACAGGCTAAAAGCGATCGTAGTAGTTGCTGTCATGCAGACGGTGTAAACTGAACAAGTGGCACATCCACCATTGCACATTCAGAGTCGTATCTGCGGATCACATTGACAGCCTAGTGGCGACGACCACCACGGCCTCCACGACCACCACCGCGGCCACGCTGGAACTGGTTCTTATTCGAGCGAGACTGCTTGAAGCGCTTGTAGCGCGCCGTGCGGGCATCCTCCCAAAACTGTTTCTCATCGTCGCCTTCCACAATAGCCGCTGTCGGAACCTTCACACCGTTCACCTCAAGTCCCCCGTCAGCGAACAGGCCCACAACCTCCTTCGCAAGCTCGGCAGTAGTGACACGGAGGTATCCGTCTTTGTCACCAATTTGATACTTAATAAACGCAACGCCTTCACCATCAGCAGCTTTTTCGCCAAGCTTCTCGTTAATCGTATTCTTGATGTCGTCGCGCGAAATTTCTCCTTCAACTCCATCGAAACGCACAATAAGACCCTTTTCAAACTGAACGTCAACCTTCAGTTCCTCACCAACATCCAAGAGGTGGAATGAAATCTTCTTACCACCCAGCGTCGGTTCCGGCAAAGCCGAGAGCTTCTCGAACAAGGCCGTCGCAGCAGGGATGCCATTAACCTTGAACATGGCGGTGTCCAGACCATCGTACTCGACGTACGGCGATTGTGCGTTGGGGTCGGCCACAGTGGCCAGCAGCTGCTTAATGTCATCCATACGAGTGCGGGGGCGAGGTTTGAGATGTGAATCATCTTTCCTTCCTCGTACTTGCGCTTCCGGCTGTCATTTTTCTTCTCGTCACGCGGACGACGAGGACGCGCTGCAATAGCCGCCTTGTCCGTCACTAGCTCAAAGGTAAGCTTTTTGTCGTCCACCACAACAGCCAGGTCTTCTGTCAGCGCCTTCAGGACCTTCTCAGCGAAAGAAACCTGCGAGAAAAGCAGGTACAGCTCGTGCGACTCCTCAAAGTAGCGTACGCGGGCACGCAGCTTGGCGTCATCCTTCCAGACAGGCAGCAGTTCGTCCAGGAAGAACGTCAGAGGCTTGTTGGGCACATCCTTAGCCACGAGCATGGCGTTCGTGGCCTTGTCGAATTCAGCCTTGTCGTCACTCGAGAGCTTCAGGTAGTCTACCAAAGGCATCACCGTCGGCGTGTAGCCGTTAATGGCGAGCGAAGCAGCATTGTCCACAGCACGTTGCACTGCATCCTTCTCCTTCAACTCCACATGAGCCACGCCAGAGAAGCGGCGCTGGAAGTTCTTGCGGTCAATGAAGAGCAGCTCGGTGTTCAGCGACTTGAGGCCTTCCTTGATCTCGTCAATGGTGGGCAGCTCCTTGCCCAGTCCAGCCAGCACAATGGTGCGCTCCGGGGCGTCGTCCGTCTCCGGTAGCGCGTTCTTGCGACGCAGAGCGTTCTTAGCCTCATTGAGCTCCACAACGTCCGAGTCCGCCACAGCCGCTTGCAGCACAGCGCCGTCCACAGTCAGCGCCGCCAGCTTCTTGAAGGTGAAGAGGACGCTGAAGGGCACGAAGCCTCCCTCGTGCTTCTTGGTCGTCTCGCGCAGGAACCGGTCGCGACGGAAGTTGCTGTCGGAGAAGTAGAACTCCACTTGGTGCTTGATCTGAGCCTCCAGCGACGCCATGGCTACAGTGAAAAGGTTCAGATGAGCTTGGACTTGATGGCTCAACGTGGAATGCTTGGTTGGGTGGCCTTTGGGAATGAATGACTGGGCGTCAGCACCAACCAATGAAATCGCATGGCGGAGAAGATCGTGTGTGTTGATTGGACAAAAAACTTTAAATCGTACATTTCTGCGACGTGTGACGCTTTACTTATGGAGATGGCTACACTTGTGCTGTATGCAGTTGATTCCTTTTGTTTGCTGCCGTAGGGAACCTATCTACGAACCCCATCACTCCATCTTCTAATTGCTGAAGCAAGTGACACCGACGAGAGTGGAGCGGAAATCTAGAGTCGGGGCTGGACTTACTCCTGGTTGGCGATCACCTCTACCACCAGGAACAAAATTGCCGCGTTCGGCACCACACGCATCAAATGTGCAGGCATACCGCCGTAGAGACCCCGTCGACCCTCCTCCTTGTATATCGTGATGATCGACTGGATCATGGAGCGGTACTTCAGCTCCTTCGAATCCAGAGGCGCGCGCTGATCACGCATTCTTGTTCGAACCACCTGCAATAATACAGACCGCATCGATTAGCAACGTGCAGCAAATTCATAGTAAAGCGACAATCGTACCTCATGCGGGTATGTACACACGGAAGCAAGCAGCTTGCAGCAACCCGCAGCTAGGAAATACTTGAGATTCGTCGGTTCTTCAATGTGGTCTTTGCACTCCTCATACATCGCAAACTGGATCGCACTCTCTGAAATTCCCCAGTACGATGCCGACAAGCCACGAAAGAACGCACGTGGCCCTTCTTTCCGGTACATATCCAACGCAACCTGTCGAATACTTGAGAACTGCGGTCGGGTCTTCGGCGCGGCAACCGAAGCATTCATTTCTGCGAACCCCAACGATACAATATTCTGGCGTGCTGCGACTGCTGTTGCCTTGGCATGCGCAGGCATGAGCTGCAATCGCGTCTTCACGACCCAGATTGGACAGCACAAGGTAGCAGAGATGGATCCAGCGCCGGCTGCTGACAGAAAGTTGTAGCCACGCCCATTCAATCCGTAGTTGGCGAATTTCTCCTTGAACGTCGAGTACACGCCAAAGTAAACAGCACGTGCCGGCATGACGCCGATCAGCGTGGGCGTGATTCCTCTCCACAGTCCCAGCACGGACTCTACACCAGCCGAACAATAAAATCAATTAGCCCACTATCATCTCACTACAATCAGTCATATGCAATACTTTCTGTACGCACCAGTTCTGCCGATTGAGCGCATAACTCCGAACGTTGTCTGTGTGCCGAAAGAGCCACTGCATAACAACATTACCCGCATTAATACCTTCATATGACCGTAAAGAACGTAATAAACGCAGTGCAATGCACCCACCTGCCGCCGCGGATCTGCAATCGCGTCTTGACAACTTCCAGCGGTGACGTAATCAGCGCAGCCGTCATACCACCGACAGCTCCGCCCAAAAAGTGGCGGTATGTGAAGGTTGTGTTGGGCACACGGACGCTGGTGGCGGACGCGGGCGGTTGTGTGGCAGCAGCCTTCACCTCTGGCTTGGGCAGTGCGGACTTCATCTCGGGCTTCAGTGTCGGAGCCAGCGAGGCAGCAGCAGGAGCGGACGCCATGGACTCGTTACCGAACGGCGACGCTCCGAGGAATGATCATCAACCGCGAGCCACCGCTTTGACTGCAGCCCTAAACAGTGTAATTCATCCACCACACACGAATGCGACAGTCTTTCACAAGCGACTATGCTATAATTGGTATGCATTCAAAACTTTAATCAATTAATACTCTTGTATAATGAATAGATTAAGAATTCTACATAATTTTTTATTCATTTGTACTTTGAATATGCACTCAGTGGTACCTGTCAGAGTCAATTTATGTATCTGGCTCACCGTCGCAGAAAGTGACTTGGGTTTTGTATACTTCGGAGCTCAACTTGCTAAAAACAAGGCGGAAAAACGCACAAAACAGACAGCTCCTAATCTTCTTACACAAAATACAAATCTATATCCTCGCATCCAATCAGAACGCTGGAAATCGCCCAATATAAATATTGTTTTGCATTTCAAACTGGCGGCAACCGACAGCTCGGGCAAGCTGGAGGGCGGGAGTTGACGGCCATGGAGACGCCTCCACGCTCGCTGATGGCGTCGTATCTGGAGCGCTGGGAGGAGCAGAAGGCGCAGAGTCGGAGAGAGCGCGAGCGCCAGGCGCGTCGCCGCAGCAGCGACGTCGGTGACGAGCTGAGCTTCATCTCCGCCATCGAGCGGGAAGCAGCGCAGCAGGAGCAACGTAGCGCCAATGTGGACGCTCCGGAGCGGAAGTGGGAAGAGAGAGAGGTGGACAGCTTTGATCTGCCGGCGATGGACGCTTTTCCACCCTCTTCGTTCGCTCAAGAAGGCCAAGAAGTGCTGCAACCCACGGCATTACCTGCTGAGGAAGAGTTTGTGGACGCTGGTGGGTGGAAATAGAGCGCAAAATATTGGGTAATTGGTGACTGATTGGGTATATATTTTTTTACATTTTTTACATAATGCAGCAACCTTTCTGAAGCAGAACGAACTGGGAGAAGAGGACAGCTTTTCTCAGGACGTTGGAGAGTTTCTGAATGGCAATTGGGAGCAAAACACCAGCGGTAGACCCAGTGATTTCTTCGAGAAGAAGTCGCGGAATATGGAGCACGTTGAGCTTTCATCTCCTAGACAGGTGGACGATTTCGTACGTTAGTTTATTTGAAGAGGTTTTTACTAGAAACGATGGTTATCTAACTGGCGTATTTTCTGCCATGCAGTTCGGCGACGTTGATGCTGAAAAGACAGAAGGTGAGAAACTGGAAAGCTTGATACCACAGGAGGAAGGATCTCCGGTTGACCCGCAGCAAGGTGCAGCTCTTCACGATCGTTTGGACAGAAGCTCTGGACTCTCAGGATCGGTAGGTTGCTAAAACACCCGATCCGTATTTTGGGTATTCCAATGGTGCTTGGCTAATATTTGGGTTGGTCTGTACAGGGCACAGCACTTTCCTCGGGATATGACGTGCATTTTGACAATGCACGCCTTGTGTACACACCTAACACACTGAAACATCTTCAGGTTTGCTGTCAGCAAAGTGTAAAACATGAGTTGGATGTATATTAGCTAACATTCGCATGCTTTTCATTTTCTAGGAAAAAGTCGGGCTAGAAATACCAGTGAAACATGGCGCAACGATAAATCGATCGACAAGGCAGTAAATTACACTAGCGATGCGAAGGATGCGACGCAATACCCGCCGTTTCCAGTAGAGCAGAATATCCCGGAAGATATTTCTCCAAAGTACGTGGTCGCATTGCAGCGAGGCCCCGGCGTCATCAAAGAAGCACTCAATGAAATTGATGCCCTAATTGATGCCTCGAGCCGATCTGCTGAAGAACCGTCTCTTGGTGTAGATCTCTCTGAGGATATGCGCGAGTTTGTGCGCGCTTATGAGCTCCCTTTGGAATCCATGCTGCCACTGTCACGAACGACCGATAGCTGGGGAGAAGATGTTTCTGTTTCTCAGGTCGAAGATGACATGAATCGCCGGAGTCGAGAGCTTGGCAGGCTTTCTAGTGGTACTGATTCCAGGCGCCCCACCCTCAACGGAGTGTCTAGAAGTCGGTCACAAGAGACACCAGAGCTGGACACAATTCGCGAAGTCGGTGACTCGGTACCTCAAAGCCAACAATCAGATTCGTGCCATCAACTATTGCGAGCGTCTCTCTCAGAGACGCCGGGTGATTTTGACGCTGATGTGGATAGTGCTCGTGCTCGGCCGCCAGATCACCTAATGGGTGCCAGCAACGCATCTAGCGATTGCGTTAGTGACGTCGAAGATAAGCATTCTAGCATTTTGAAGACACGCCGAGCAAAGCAGCCAGATACGCTTGATCAGTCGTTAGCTGAAGTGGCTGCTACTCAAAATCCATTTCACGACGAATTCTATCGCTCTCAGTGTAATGAATTTGGCCCCGGGAATGACGAGCAGCCCGGAAGCGATGATCAAGACAGCGACGTAATTGGTGCGCAATCGCAAGGAATGAACCGCGGCAAGATCCAACAAGGAAGAGATAAGCACCATAATGCTGTACGGGCGTCACTGGGTGATGAGCGAGAGCAAGACAAACTTTCTACGTCTGACTCAGACGACACGAATTTGACCGGCTTGCGCTTTCGCTACAAAGCGAACTCCCAAACAACGCAAAGAATCCCACGGAAGAAGCGTATCGATGACCAACTCAGCGTCAGAGACGGTTTGAAATCTAAAACAAAAGCAGTGCAAAAACACTTGTCGACGCCAGACAGACTCCTTGAAGTGGTACGTAGTAACTTACGGTATATACCCACTTGCATGATTTTGTCCTCACTACATTTCTTTCTTTTTTATTTTGCAGCTAGACAACAATCGACCTCAGGTGGCGATTGAATCTGCTCAGGTAAGTTGCATCTCGTACGAGTTGCCTTAATTTTGTATCTAACCGAGTGGTAATATTTGTGTGTGGTAGATGCCCCGGCGATGTCGGCGATTTCTTTGCTCTGTGGGTGACATTATGACAGAGCAAGTCGTGTTCACGAATGGAACAAACTCGGTGGGGAGGATTTGTGTATCTCTCTTGCCGCTTAGTACTGGGTGCCAGCAGTTTAGCGTGTCTCCTGCAGTATTGGAGCTAGGTCCTAAGGCCTCGAATTCGTTTCACGTCACGTTTAATGCTCGGCATGCTGGCGCTGTATCAGGTATTTTCCAGTTCAGGGGTGTGGGCGTTGAATCTCTTTTCCGGCCCTATGAAGTTGTCATTGAAGCAAGCGTGAAGATGAGGCGAGAGTTGGAAGGTCCTAACAAATCGACGCCAAACGAGCGCAGAGAACTTACTGCCGAGCGCGTTCGGGAGCTACACGCGAGTACGTCGGTTGATCAAGTGCAGATCAGCCCCACATTTATCCGCTTCGATAGAGTTCGTAACAAAGGTGGTGATAAAACCGTTCGGCAAGCGAAATTGCGCCTGTCAAACAACACGGCGCAAACCTTGCCGTTCAAAGTTCGTTCCTTGGAAAGTTTGAAAATTCGACCAGCTACTGGCATGATTCAACCAGCGTCAGAAGTAATCATATCGGTGTTACCGATATCGCAACCTGTTGCCCAGCACCGAGTAGAAGGAGATGAAATCAGTACGCATTCGTCATTACGGGGCGAAGACTGGTATGGCTCGCTGACAGTTCAAGTTGGAACGACATTTTTGCGAGAAGTAAGCGTTGTGGTGGACCGACGAGTGATTAAGATGCTTCCTCAATTCGACGAGATCGCGCGATCCCGACACCAGATCTCGTCCCAGACAGATTCGTTCTACTATACAAAACGTGGCAAGCGACGAGGTCTCTATTTCCACGCGCGAGCGGTCGAGTTTGGTTGCTGTAATGTGGGTGAATCACACGAAGTGCCGGTGTATGTTTGCAATGGATCGAAGGTGCCCATGACGGTTTTCTTGCAGGATCTACAAGAGCCCTTTTCGTGCAATTATTCCACAACCACCATCGAGCCCCGGAAATTTATCGAAGTGATGGTGACGTTCACACCTAAAGTTGTGGGGAAGGTTGCGACTTCGCTGTTTGCCTACTCAGTCAGTGATAAGGCCGTAGTAACTCTCGTTGCTCGAGGAATTTAACCAAGACAACATTTGGACGAAGGAATTGTTTTGAGTTCAAGTCTATTGTATGTTTTCGGCGACGATGCTTCTGTTGCTGAGTTGTGCACTACGGACGAGTCTGCATCGCCTTATATTTGCCGTTCTCTTCGAGAAATCCCTCGACATCAGTGAGTACCTCGTCGTATGCCGCTACATCGGCAGGGTATACGCGAATCCATCCAGCACCCGAGTCTTGGGACATCTTTTCCACGCGGTTCCAGTGTAGATGTCGCTGCAAATTAATTGAAAGCTCCTGTGCGCCAGCAGCCACTTGCCACGATGAGAATCCCGCGCGTTGGATGCAGGGAGCAAAATGGTGCGTGAGTACTTCTTCCGTGTCTCGATCTTGAGGCACCTCAACAACCAAGTGCATAAAGAAAAACCAGCTGCCTCGAATGGCATGTCGGACACCCAATTTAATGCACTCAAACTGGAGCATCAGGACAAGCCGCTCATAACGCGGGTCTTCTTGATCACGCTCCTGGACGGGCCAACGTACTTGCACTTCCAACGTTGCGCCATTCCCCATCCGTGAAGCTAGCACTTTAGTTCGCTGGTGTGCTGATGGGTAAAAGCTTCCGTTCCAACCTCCATTGCCGCTGCAGCTTTCAGGGAGACAGGAAAGAATGGGTCGCTCCGTTTCGTGCCAAGTGATATCAACTGTTCGAGAGCAGACACGATGGGGTTCAAGGCTGGCGGTGCAGACAGTATACCGTTATCGCTCTCTCCCGACGCTGGAGTGATGCCAATCTCAGCCGGGTTGATTCTGGAAAGAACTAAACGACGGAGGTTTGACGTGATGATCTGGAGAATAGCGACGCAAAGTCCATCAGGCGAGAATTTTGAGCAGCTTTCGTACTCTCCGTTGAGCTCTAATCGTACTGATGTTTCGGTGGGTTGAAAGTCTGTTTGCTCTTCGGCTAGCGCACGGAACTGCTGGAACGATGCCCCCAAATCTTCGTACAAATTTTGAGACTTGTGATATCCATTTAGTCCCGAATCATTCGTTTTTTCTTCGTTTTCTTCGCATGGTGGAATTCCATGGACCCAACGAGCTAACACGCTCATCAGCAATCGATGTGAGACAGCAAAGAATTCAGGAGATATCTCCATTGAAAAAGGTTCTTCCAGCTGCATAAGCTCGATCTCTCGTTTCCCTGTGAATTCTTCAGCTTTTTGCATCCTCTTCATTTGCCACGCAGAAAGCTCGCTGAGCATTTGTAAAATAATCATACCGAGCTGTTGATCAAGCGCGAAATCATCAGAGCATTGAACTTTGAAGTAAAAATGCGGAGGACAGAAAAATAATACCTGAGAACGACGCGTAATAGCGCTCAAAACCTTTTGCTGCTCAACCATAACTATGACATGGTGCATGGATAAACCTGTGGCATTCTGCAATACAGTGAGTTACATCACTCTACCTCACAATGCCAGAGCATATAGACCGCACCTCGGTTGATGACTTGTCTTCACCATCTTCACCAGTTGACATGCCTGTACCGACAGTCCCGTCCTGAACTACCGTCATTTGCTCTATGATTCGTTTGTCCAGAAACGGTTTATGATCTCCCTGCAGTCGATGCCCACCGACAACTTGCTGAATTGAAATCGTCAAATTCTTCAAGAAAGTTTGTGCAGACATTTGTCCATCCTCAGATAGCACATCCAGGTGGTCCCATGTCTTGTTGACAGAGTCTGCTGCTACAACATTTGATGCTGCGCTAGTATTAAGTACGAGACATGTTGCTAGCTCCAGCATCCCACATAGTGAACCTGATGCAAGAAGAAGTCTTTGTAATGCCTGAAGTGCGAGGTTTCGTATGTCAAGTACCGGAGAGACAGCAGCAGCCAGCAGCCACTGCTGTATGTTCCGCAGTACCGTACCAGCCGGTGTGTGGACTGCATTAAAGGCCGCCTCCTGGCATGACACCGACTCCAAGCCAAATGGTTTGTCTGCCAAGCATCAAGTGATGCAAAAACATGTCAGAATTTCAGACAAAATGAAGGATAATGTTACGCGCTTCTCACCCGCGACGCTAGGAGCAAATATTGTAATCTTCACGGATGTTACTGATGTACCCTGTGGTAGATTACAAAGATTATGGATTAATGAGTTGAACTGGCACAAGCATCATATAAAAAAGTGTGAATGCGGATAGTCAATATAACACGAACCTTCGGGACAACTATTCTACTTTCTGCGGCTTGACCTACGACAATTGCCACGGGCTCGTATGACATGCCATCTCTAGAAATGCTGATGGCAAAGCGTTCAGGCACAAAATAATTTGCTTTCCACCTCAACTTGATAGATGTAAGCGTCACTGCTGAGCTAAATTGATACACCACCCACTCTTCAGGACATGGCAGCTTGTCATCGGCTGTATCGGCCGGCCTCCAAAACCCCACAGCTTCTTCTAATAAGCTGGACACATAAACGAAAGTCAGCAATAATTCCCTCCTAATATTTACGCGGACACATCGTACTTTGTGGCGGCGTGCTGTTCGTCATAAACTGAGCTCGCGGTAACTTCCTTCGGATGAACTTTGGCCTCTGATAGTTGCCGAGGAGGTGACCACTCAGCGAATAATGATAGTGGTTCCACCTTATCCAGCATTTCCACAACCTAGTTATGCAGAATTAAAAAGTAAAATATCACGACTCCACATGTAAAGCAAGTATAAAAACATGACAAACCTGCCGCAGAGGTTCAATAGTACTGGGCGAGTTAGGATCGAACGCACTAATAACTGTAGATAGAAGTCGGATCGTAATCTACAGTAACCAGCAGCACATCAGTTTCAGCCACATTTCTCATCACAAAAATACACCAAAACCTTACATGGTGTAAATGGTTCTGTTGCGTGATCAACTCCACTCTGCGCGGTCTGTACTGCGGTCCTCCCGTCAATTTCAGTGCCAGTGGGCAGCGTACAATGCGTTCCACCACAAACTTTAGTTCACTTTTAGGCATTTGCACCGGCACAGCCTGCAACGGCATGCCTTTGCGTGGACAGCCGTCCACATGAGGCATACTCAGTTGGAAGTTTGCCACTGTCAGAGCCTTCCCACTAGCAGCAGCCAATGGTTCCAGTGCAGTCCTTGTCGTCAACACCTCTCTGGCTCTAGGAAACACTGCGCTTTGGCAGCGTTCACAGGCGATTGCCGTGTGCTCGATCTCCTCCGTCGTGACTGGAAAAGCTTCTAAAGCTTGCTGGATCTCTTGCAAAGAACAGGCCCAGATGCGCACGTCTGTAGGCGCCTTGCAGCGTCGACAGCCGTCTCGAAAGGGACGCGCGTTGTTGGTGGCAGCAGTGCAGCTGGGACACTTGGCGTGCTGTTTCCGCCCGCGTCGGTGATTTGTTGCGTGTAGAGCGCTCCGTGGACGTCGCAGCCTGGAAATTCAAGGTACTGGCACTCGACGCAGAGGATCACAGCGAACGTACGAAGCGTAGAGGCATCTGCCGACGTGTCCAGAGGCGTGGCGGCCACGACAGCAGCGCTGGAGGTGCTCGCAGACGTCTCGTGGCTCGTCGATACCGTCATTTTTCTATTTTAGCGACCGAGAAAGATCTTCAAGCTGAAGACTAGATTTGTAATTTGTATAGAGTTTGTTACGAATCTATGAAATTCGATGGTTGGCGCATTTTTAGTCCCATTTGTAGTCGCGGGAAGGGCAGAGTGAAAGACGATGGCGGAGAGCAGCAAGCGCAAGCGCGACGACAGCCACGAGCGCAAGGCGCCGGTCTCCAAGGACCGACGGACGAAAGTGCGGCAGGAACACATGGAGGAGGAGTTTGCGGCCACGTATCACGGACTCACGGCGCTCTACAAGCTGCTGGAAGTGCAGCATCTGCAGAGTCCACTCTTCCTGCCGCGCACACTCGGCTACCGCCTGAATCCGGCGTGGGAGCACGATACTAAGACCAAGGTTGAAGGAGAGTCCAAGGTTGCAGTGAAGAAGACCAGAGCAGAGACTGGAGCGACGCTGCAGTCATTCAAGATCGGCATGACGTCGGATACGATGGATTCCTTCAAGAAGAAGCAGCAGCGGCCTGGTCTGCTGCTGTCGCTGTTCACAGCCAATGGGAAAACGTTCGAGGACAACCAGTTCACTCTTCTGGCTACCTGTTTGATCCCAGTGCCTTGTTCCAAGGAAATAGCGCTGCCTAAGGAGTTCCTACATCTTGACAAGGATATCTCACTATTGACTTTCCAAGTAGTGGAGATCAGCGATATCGCTGAGTCATTGTCGCAAAAATCGTCGTTCAGCTTTGTAGCGCCATCGGGGAGACGAAAGTGAGTGGGATGGAATTGTTGACGAAGGCTGCTGACTGCCGCTCGCCTCTGTTTGGAAATATCCTTCGACTTGATGTGGCAAGACGCCGTGTGGGATACTGTACCGTTGAACTGGCAGCTATCGCATCCACGGTGCAAGGAGGTACGTGTTTACAACAGGTTGTGATCTTGTTTGGCTACTGATATTGAATGTGACGGTCTAGGCGTTAAATGCGAGTTCCGTATGACCTGGGAGCCATTGCCCAAGGCGAAAAAATTCAGCGTCTTGCAAGTATATGCAAAGCCAAGTTGGGTGTGGATAGTGCTGAAGTCAAGGATGATGGCACCTTCACACTTGCGGTACCGAAGCGGGATATCACTCTCAGCTCTATTTCTCACAAGCCATGTGCAGGGGTGCGTCATAGGGTGGAGTGGACTTTTGCTTGAATGTAGATTGTAATTCCGACTTACTCTTTCCTATGCGACTATTGCGCGTGTAGGTGTGGTTTCACTTCCTATATCATTCGATGCTGCGTCGCATGAGCGAGAAGCGCTCGGAATATTCATGTGCATGGTGCAATATGTACGCCGGCTCGCTGCGCGGCCTTGTGGCCCACTTGGTGTCTTCCCATGATCGTTTCCGCTTCCAGGCCACGGTAAGCATGCTTTGTGTTTTTTTTCTACGAGCCGATTGGGTTAATTATACTGTTATTTTCATGCAGGTTGGGCACGACAACATCCCGCACATTTACGTTATGGTCATGCACGATAATCAGCCCCGACAACCCATTTCTGGGCGCAACTCAGCCTTTTCCGAGCTAGACACGCACCCCAGCGAGGAACCAAACCGTTTTGAGCACCACTTCATGCATCTATCTGGGAAAAATATCACTCACGCGGCACACACGCTCTTGAAACTATCGACGGACTGATGCAGGAATTCGATGAAATGGATGAGCTCTCGCAAACCGATCACCCTCAAGATTTTTACGCACCACTGCTGCAACGCCAGTATTTCCACTCGCGAACAGGAGCCGTGGTTTTAGATCACGAAAAAGATTACGACAGTGATGATGACGTCGACGAGACGTGGATCACAAAACAAAGTGAAAGGGTACGCTGGCATTGGGCCATTTGACTTTGATGTGAAGCTCAAGCATTTTTCACTCTGTTATGGCTGTGCGAATTATAGTTGCTCGATGAATTTGAAGATGTTTCACTGGAAGAAAAGGAATTTATGAAGAAGTGGAACCGCCACGTGAAGGAGTTCAAGTGAGTTGACACTACTTTTTGATCTTGAGTACTAATTGTTTCTAACCTCCGTTATGCCACGAAAACAGGATTTTGGCAGACTTTATGGTTGCATCTTCTTGTCGCATGTTTGCCCGGAAACACGGGAAATGGTGCGTGCTTCTTGCGCTAGCTTTTTACAGAGAACAATGAGTTACGATGTGTTGGCTACCTTATACACAGGCTCCTAGACCACGGACTGCGCCACAATTTCTTGCTCCATTTGCTTAATTTATGGGACAACTCGCTGTTGAACTCGCGCGCGATCATCGACTGCATGTTGATTGTCGACCAAGCTCAGGTGAGCCCAGAACTTGTTATATACCATCTGTGGGTCGATCTCTGCTAACCATTCCTTCGACTACGATAGGATTCCGATTCAGCAAACCTTAATGGAGAGGCCACGACGGGACAAGCAGAGGTCACCGTCCAGTGAATGAAATCTGTGCAGTAGTCGTGGTCTGGAGTAGTCGGATCGTGTTGTTCTACCGTAGTCCTTCAGTCCTCAGTGCTTGCGGCGTTCTGACGCCCCAACCAAATACATACATACTTTGCCACTAGCCTTTAGGTTGCTCTACTGAGCAGGAGCAGGCATCTTTTCCTCATCTGAAGAAGCTGGTGACGGTGCGCGCTTCTGAGGACGACGACGCACTTTGCGCTTCTTGCAGTCGTGGTTGTGCTGGTGGTTTCTGTGATGTCCATTGCTGTCCGAGTCGTCCGAGTCTTCGCCACTTTCACTAGAACTCTCTCCAAACTCTCTCTTCTTGTGGAAAATGCAGCACTCTACAGTCACCAACCAGCAATTATTAATCTAATAAAACCATGCGAAGATTGACACAAAGGAGCTTACTGTTGGATTTCTTGCGGCCGAGATGCTCGTTGTCCACCACACTGTCGTCGAACGTTACGCGAGGTCGAGGCTGCAGTTGCATACGATATACCGGCGCTGTCTCCGTGGACGGGGGCGTCGTCACCACCGCCGTCGTAGGCATTGCTTCCTCTCGTGCACTCATCTTGTTCGCAAATGAAGAGCTATAGTTGGTTACAAAATTGTAGGATTTGTGCACAACGATCACAGATTTGTGACACTAGCCACTAGAACTAGACCTCGTCTCAATGCCCTTCGTCTACAGCATTTTACACACTCGATGTCTATTATCTTGCTAACATTTTATTCGCCGAGGAAGTACCCGATGCACTGATTCGCTTTGGACCAGTCTCGCTTCCGTTTGTCACCGCACGCTGCATACAGTTCGCACATGTGCGTGACTGTACTGTGACAGGCAAGTGGGTTCGTTTTCCGACACTCAATCTCCTGAACCATCCCTCCCAATTCATCCACTTGAGGCACAACGTCGTGGCGAGGTTTCACGGTCAGCACATAGTCCCGGATTGCTTCATCCTGTAAGTCAAAACGTCCGCGAGAGTACAGCAAACCAGGTCCCGAAAATGATATCGAAGGCGTCCGAGTTTTGGCCCCAACCATTGCTGCCATCGCACCTCCAAGACTATGGCCAGTGAGAACGAGACGGTCGCCGCCAACACGCTCGCGTACAGTGCGCACGTGCTCCAGCAACTCTGAGTATACTGGCGGTGGCATGACACCTCGAAGGAAAGTCATTGAGAGCATCTCCACGACAAACTCGCTGGGAAGTTGCTTCAAGAACGGGATAAAAATGTTGGCAGCTTGCATAATACTGACTCCAAACCAGTAGTGCAGGTCTTCGAGAGCATCAGTCGCCGTCGCCGTGCCGCGAACCGCAATGACCGTCATGTTGATGGACGGAAAGAACAGCTCAGCCCACACCTGGTGGTCTGCTGCTTCGTTGTTGCGAGAGACGTACTCCCAATCGCCCAGCTCGGTGCCTTCAAAACGCTGCGTGAATGATCTGACTTGAACCGCAGTGTTCCAACCATAAATTGCGTCAGCAATAAGTGCGAAGTCGACAATATCCATCCCCGCTATGTCGAGCGAGCAAACAGGATACTCTGCAACTTTTGTCCAGTGTGCATGCGATGCTGACGCTTTGGCGGTAAATGGAGTAGCATCAGCAGCAAGAGACTCGTTGGTTGGTGGATACACTAGAAAATCTCCACCCTGTACAAAGGTACCAACAGCCCACGTGGATGAGAAGAACACAAATGACAGAATTACGAAGAAGGTGATAAAAGACTTGAAGGTAAGGCCGAATATCTGCAATCGTACCAGGCATAGAATTAGTATCAAGGTGAAGCAGGTTTTCAACACGTTAATAGCAGTCTCGTACCTGAGGGAACTTGGCTTGAATGGTATCGCCGAGCAAAATAAGACAGATTCCCATAATACCCCAGCCGAGGTAAAACGCGTAGAACGAGATAAGCGCACTGAAAATGACCACTGGCAACAAGATTCTCAGCTGACGATCATAGGAAAACTTGGACCAGAGATTCCACTCGTGAACCTGTTCGCCAATTTCATGCACGCGCTGCTTCCCTTCTATTGCCTCAGCAGTCTCATCAGCATCCTCGGTAGGGTTGCAGTTGTCACTGATCAACGCATTTGGGTCCACTTCTTCTGACGTGTATTTCACCTCATCACCAGGTTGCAGGGGCAATCTCTCTTCGCTCGCTACATCCGTATCGTTCAGCAATGGTGACTGGGACCGCGACCGCGAAAAGCAGCAATTATCGCGACAGCGATCCCCAAATTCAAATACATTTTGCACAAAAACAAAGAAACTGGACTGGAATTGCTCAACTGCGCGAAAGCCAATACTGACCAGCCAAAGGTGCTCAGCACGCTTCTCGTTCTCCATCTCCAAAAGCTGACGTTCCATATCTCGGTACCGACGGCGATAGTTGCTCACAAATTCGCGCATCTTGCGGTTACGTGCACTGCAGAAGTGGGTAATCATCCATACGCCCAAGTAAATCGCCATCATGTAAAATCCGCATTGAATGTAGTCCAGAAAGGCTGCCAGAGGAGACATGTTCGCAAGTAGTGACACCACAAATGTCCAAATCGTGACCACCTCGAATACCATTGGGCACAACATGTCCACCATGACGAGTGTGGAGAAGTCCAGTGGTGGCCCGTCAAAATGTGTGCTGTTGAACATGACCGTCGTGTTGGCAGCGTGGAATGCTCGTTTCCACCGTGCAGACGGCGAATTATCCGAATCACTACTGCTGCTGCTGCTGTTACTATCTTGGCTAGTCGTACGATGTCGCATCGAGCGCTTACTGCGGCCATGGCCTGACTCCTCGCTCAGTTGTCTCTGGAACGCCAGCTCCAGCATCAGTCGTCTGTTGTCTTCTGTCTCCTTATTCTTGTCATCAAATGGGTCGTTGGTGTAGATGGTGCTGAGCAAATATCTTGGTCCAGCTGTGACACACTCCACGACTCGTGCCCACGCCGCCTGATCTTCGTCATCTCCTCTAAAGGCATCAAACATCTCCATCTCCAGTCGGTCGTCAGGCATATTACGCCAGTGGCGCATGTAGTGGATGCAGACGCAGAGCGAGAGTCGAAAGTTGGCCAAACTGCCCTCCCTTGAGTCGATTGCGTCCAGGAACAAGCGACTGGACTCTTCAAAGCAATAGGACAGAAAGATAAGCGCGAACGGCATGAAAGCCAGCAGTACAATCGCTCGTATTGTGAAGTACGGGTCCATACGCGCGCTTGGCAGGAAGATGGCGAAGAAAATCTCCATGAGGAACGTCACGCTGAACATGAGGATGCACATGAGCACGAGGAACGAGAAATAACCCAGACGGAACTGGCACAGCGTGCGGTACATGGTCCAGTCTTTCTGCTCGCTCGACAGCTTCTGTAGCTCGGCGCGCCTTCCTGCCAGCGTCGCCATCCGCGCATCACGACTGTCCTCGCCGCTCTGCATGGCAAGATACGAAATGAGCGTCTGAGATATAGGCAGTAAAACAAGATCGAGTTTTAGCCAATCATTTATCGTGTACCTATGCACGCTGGTTTCAAGATACCTATTTGAAGTCGACGTGGATGTACTGGTACAACCAGGCTGCGGTTCCTGGCGTAACCCCGTCGCAAAACACCCTCGAAGCCCACCACAAAACCATCAAGGCAACGTGTGTAGCATCGATTCGCTCAAGCACAGCTGTTGTGTTAAACGACGGTATACCGAGCATACTATTTCACGAAGCTTCACAGCCATTACGACAACATCTGCACCATTTTAGTGAAGGTACCTATGTATTGCTTTCACTCTCATTGTATGGACGCTAACCTTATCCTTCTTAATGGTGCTGTTGTGCGGATAACCCGAGATACCTCAACTCTTGTGTGGACGTACCGTCATGCACCGCACCACCACTACGGCAATTCCACCAAACTAGAGGAGGACTATACTGGTAAGCATCAGCAACCCAAGCACAGCTGCACCGACAGCCAATATGGTATTTATCACGTTGTAAACCAGCTGCATGCCAACCATTTGAGCAAACTTTGCAGGATCCAGCAAATGCTTCTCAGATGGATGCCGATCGTTCTGGCTCGACTCGGCCATGTTGTCTCGGCACGGCTGTGGCCTTTTGCACGAACGGGATCCAAACCAGTGCTTCAAGCCTCGCTCGATTTACCACTAGGCTTGGGCTTCATCGACTTGATCGACCGAGAAATATCGTTGTCTTGAAGGAAATGCTGACTGTAACGGGCAAACTGCAGCCCGTTACTAAGCGTACACTGTAGATGTGAGGAAGCTGGCCAAAATGACTCTATTTGATGTTAACTGTCGAGACCGCTTCAACCAATGGTTCTTTGCTAAGCTCTGATTGGCCACCGCGCTCACGCGGTGGCACCCGTGTGACAGAGGCGTATCACACTGACTACGCAGGAATTGTTGGGAATCTGTTGTCACTTGGAGGAATTGTAAAAGTGATCTTCTTGTTGGAACCGGCATGACCGCTGCATCGGTGTAAGCGAATCAGAAGCGATCGATGGACGGTGGATATTCTGCATCCATACTTTCTCAACCGTATCAATTGGCACGGTGAACATTCACACTCTAGGTGCCGTCCCAATGATAAGAATAGCTCATGCGTGTTTTCGTTCAAACAGAAAGCAGTTGATTTCTAAAATCGCTGCATGTAAACACATTTGTTCAATTTGTTTTTCACGTCCTCGATACGACAGTTTGACGTAACTATGCTACAGCTCGTCAAATTTCGCTGCCTTGTCGAGTTGTGTACAAACTAAAGCAAAAGGGCACAAACCTATTGTTAGCATCAAGCATGATCTCGCAAAGTTACATCGGCTACAAATTATTCATGTCCACCTTGCAGAGTGCTCACGCACATCCGCTTCTTGGCCGGGGTAAAGTCGTCGAAGAAAAATCTCGTGAGCTTATACTCGTATTCGCTAACGAAATCACGGCACTACGAACGTCAATAATCGGGGAAAGGATCAGCATTGACACAGCGGGATGGTTACAGGATAACGCACGAATGCATACCACTGCTTTGAGAATTTTCTTTCCCTTGCGCGTGCTGTCCAGGTCTTTATGCAGGCCATTATCGTACATGTGGCCCAATACCTCAAGGATACGAGCCTGCAACGAACACAATAGCAACAACACACGTCAGCATTAATTGTAGTAAATAATGAGGACACTCGACGACACCAACCTCGCTTTGAGATTACTTGATCTGCTTCTTCTCCTCACTGATACGGAAGACAACCTCGATATCGTGGTCATTCTCCAAAAGAAACATTAACAACCCAACCCGGGAAACTCAGAGTATAACACGTCTCCTTTGAAACGTGCTACGGAATTTACCTGCGTATTGTTCAACAGGGTCTCGATCTCAAACACGATCGATTTGCAGACTGCAACAACAACCACAATAATCTCAGCAATTAATTAAACTCATATATGCAATTGCAATACTCGAGAGCAATGTTTTGCAACGTACTGCAGCAAGAAGCAGGTTGGCTTTCGCCTTTGAAGTCGAGTTGCGCATGGCCAGCGGCATTGAAGCGCTTAGAATGGCACACAGAGTACCACCAGTAGAGTTTTAGCAACCAATATTGTGCGTTTTACTCGAAATGTTCAGGGTCGATTGGTTGAATCAATCCAGCCAAATCGACAGCCAATCGCGCGAAACAGAAAACCATATAAGTTTACTATGCGCCTCGAATAAGTCCGATAGCGTACTTATTGAAGGTACGCATGTAGCCATCTTCTGCTTGGGGGTGATAGCATGAAAGACTTCAAATTTGTATGGGAACGATTCAGTTTGACAGCATTTTGGTTCAGCCAATTGCTGTCAAACCGACTGAGACCGGCAAATTTGACCGGAATTCGCAATACAAAAGCCCATAAGACTGTTCATTGTACCTGTCGGTCAAGCGGACGCCACGGACAGCACCGACGCCACAGCAAGCGCCTACTTCCGCGTGTTCATGCTCCTTCACTCCGGCTAAAGCGAACCTGGAGTGCGTCTATCAGTTACCTCACTGGACGCTTGACGATTGGTCAATATTAGGCACTAAAATCCGTGATTGGTCCATATTAGCCAATATTCTAGAAGCGACCTTTTCGCTGGTAACGAAAGGGCGTTGGCCAACCAGATGAGTCCGCGTAATTGAATTTTGAAAAGATCGCTTTTTCTGTCGATTTTCGCTGATCAAATCCAAATCCGCCAGTCTCACTTTGCAATTTGCTTCGTTCGAAACAAGAAGATTTCAACCACGAGACCCGTCGCAATGCGTCATCGGTCGTCGCTGCTGCTGCTGCTACTCGGCCTGGCGCTCTGCTACAGCGCGCTACCAGCCACCAACGTCCACGCGGAGGTGTCCACCGGCTCAGACGACGTCCTGGGGTGCGCCAAAGCCGTTTAAAACCACCGTTTTCTACCTCGTTTTTAACGTTTTTATTGTTTTTTTACTGTTATTCTGATAGAAGGAGTTCGCCCAGTCTGCTGGTGGATGAGCTGGACGACGAGCCCATGACTGGCGGCGAGACCTTCGCGTTCCAAGCGGAGGTGTCGCGTCTCATGGACATCCTCATCAACTCGTTGTACCGCACCAAGGAGATCTTCCTGCGGGAATTGATCTCGAACGCCTCGGACGCCCTGGACAAGATCCGCTTCTTGGCGCTGTCCAACAGCGAGCTGCTGGGCAAACTCAAGGACCTGGAGATCCGCATCAGCTTCGACCGCGACGCGCACACGCTCACGATCCGAGACACGGGCGTCGGCATGACCAAGGACGACCTGATGAACAACCTCGGCACACTGGCCAAGTCCGGCACGGCCAACTTCGTGGAGGCCATGCAGGCTGGCAACGGAGACAGCAACCTCATTGGCCAGTTCGGCGTCGGCTTCTACTCGGTTTACCTGGTGGCTGACCGCGTGCGCGTTGTGAGCAAGCACCATGACGACGACCAGTACATTTGGGAGTCGGACGCCAATGCGTCGTTCACGATCACCAAGGACCCGCGAGGCAACACACTGGGCCGCGGTACGGAAATCACGCTGTTCCTGCAGCAGGATGCAACGGAGTTCCAAGACCAGGACAAGCTCAAGAGCCTTGTGGGGCATTACAGCGAGTTTATCAACTTCCCGATCTACGTGAACGCGAGTTCCACGGAGACGTACGAGGTGGAAGAGGAACCCGCAGATGTTGCGGAGAGTGGAGATGCTGCGGACGATGCCGAGAAGGACTCCAAGAAGACCGAGGAGGACGAGGAGCTGGAAGCCGTCGAGGATGAGGAGGTGGACAAGGCGCCGAAGACCCGCACGGAGACCCGCACTGTGTGGAAGTGGGAACGTGTGAACGAGGTTAAGGCCATTTGGACTCGGTCCAAGGATGACATCAGCGATGAAGAATACGAAAGTTTCTACCATTCGTTGCAGAAGACGGACATCACGGACCCACTCACTTGGATCCACTTCCAGGCTGAGGGTGAACTTGAGTTCAAGTCCATCTTGTACGTACCTGGTAAGGCTCCGAACGACTTGTACACGCGTTTTGAGAACAAGAACGCGGACATCAAGCTGTACGTTCGTAAGGTCCTCATCACCGATGACTTCGACGACTTCTTGCCGCGCTACTTGAACTTCATCGCGGGTGTCGTAGACTCGGATGACCTGCCGATTAATGTTTCCCGTGAAACGCTGCAGGAGAACAAGATTTTGCGCGTCATCCGCAAAAGCTTGTGCGGAAGGTCCTTGAGATGTTGCGAAAGCTGGCAGAGGATGACGAGAATGATGACGATGACGACGACGAGGAAGACGACGAAGCGGAGGCCGCAACGGATGCCGAGTCTAAGGCTGCTGCGGATAGCGAGTCGGATGGCGAGGATGATAACGCGTCGTACAACAAATTCTGGGAAGAGTTCGGCAAGAATCTGAAGCTCGGTGTGATGGATGATGCCGCCAACCGCGCGAAGCTGGTGAAGCTGCTGCGCTTTGTATCCAGCGATAGCAAGGGCAAGTGGATCTCACTGGAGCAATATGTGGACCGCATGAAGGACTGGCAAGACTCCATCTACTACATTGCTGCTGAGAGCATTGATGCTTGTGAGAAGTCCCCTTTCATGGAAAAGATGAGAGCTAAAGGGCTTGAGGTGCTCTACTTTGTGGATACGCTGGACGAGTACATGGTGTCGCACATGGCAGACTTTGACGGCAAGAAGCTTGTGTCCATCACAAAGGAGGGCATTAAGTTCGGCGATGAGGATGAGTCGCTCGTGAAGAAGCGTGATCAATTGTACGCGGACAAATACGTGGCACTTACCACTGCGCTAAAGACTCTTTACGCAGACAAGATTTCGCGTGTAGCGATGTCGCAGCGTGTGGTGGACTCGCCTGCCGTTATGGTGACCTCCCAGTGGGGATACTCGGCCAATATGCAACGCATTATGAAGTCACAGACTTTCACAAGGGGAAGCGAACTCGCCGATGTACGGCACGGGCTCTGCGATCCTTGAGCTGAACCCTCGCCACCCTATCGTCTCCAAGCTGAATGAGCTCATGCTGAGCGACCCCGAAAAAGAGGAAACTAAGGATCTAGCGTGGCTGCTTTACGATACTGCGCTTGTCAACTCCGGTTTCGACATGGACGACTCCAGCCACTTCTCGGCACGCGTGCATCGCATCATGAAGAGCAGCATGGGTATTGACAGTCTGGCGTTAGAGCCGGAAATTGAGGTTCCGGAGGAGCCTGAAGAAGTGGGTGACGAGGAAGATGAGGACGAGGCGGCTGACTTAGACGAGCCCGAGATTAAGATCTCGGAAACGAAGGACGCAGAGAAGTCCGATGCTGAGGAAGCTGAGGAAGCTGACGAATCTGTCGCTGATAAGAAGGACGAGCTGTAGAGTGGATGTAGTGCTCAATAAGCTTGATCTAACGAGCCTATCTAATCGGCGTTTATACGGTTTTCATTTTCGCTACGCAAAAGCTTCTTGTCCACAAACATAAAGGAGAACGGCAGGTGGTGAAGTATATCTATGCACTATTGGTTAAGGCTGAAGCCACCCCTACAAAGCGGTTTGCAGCAGCAATGGCAAGTTGCCTCTGTTGTTCAGCAGGACTCGGTCGACCAGCGCTTTTGTTGTTATTGTTGTTCGGGAGGTTCGGAAGCTGCGTTTGCTGAGCCTGCTGTTGATTCCGTGATATAATGACGGGGTGTTTGCCCTTCATTTTTGCCTCCAGCTTCTTCTTGTAATATTTGCGCTTGAAATCGTGAAGTTCGCGAGCGAGCCGCTCGATCTCAAATTTTAGTTCATGTTCCTTAGCCTGGAACATGTTCTGCTCACTGAGCAAACTCTTGAGCTGTTTCTCTTTCTCACGTACAACTTGTTGATACCAGCTCAGTTGCTCTGCAACTTCTGGCCCTGGCTGCCGTGCCAGGATTGCTTTCAGCTCCTGATACAGCTTCTCCTTTTCTTGGTTCACAAGCTCCTTCTCCACGACCTCTTCCGTCTTCTGGATGAGACGTTTTTGCAGAGTTTGAATCTTTTGCAGCAATTCATACGTCGCCGGATCACTGCCTTCCAGCTTGCGCCACCGGTGTACGTTCATCGGGTTTTCTAACTCTTCAGACAAAGCTTTCACCTTCGTCTTTTCCTGTAGCAACTCACGCTGGAGGTGATATACTTCACGCTTCAGTTCATCAGCTTGGCCCACTTGGTGTTTTGCAATGTACAGCTCGCGTTTGAGATCGGTCACCTTTAGCTTGAGCACACGAATGTCCTGCAATCGCTCCTGGTACTGGGCTTCACCTTTGCTCAGCGTGGACTGTTGAATCTTAAGCTTCTCATAAAGCAGTGCCAACTCGTCATTACGCCGAATAAGTTGTGTGCCTAGAATGTCGCGCTCATTGATGACCTGATCATACTCTTTACGTTGCTCGAGAGCTTCGTCGTCCATGCGTCGAATAAGTGTACTTAGCTTCCGCACTTCAGCGTCTTGGTTGTTTATGGTTTCCTCATTCGCCCCCAGTAGAGCCCGCAGTCGAGCCAGCTCGCTTTTGTGCTGCTCTTTCTGTTTCTCCACCTTCTGGTGATCGAAATGTTCCTTCACAAGCGCAACGTCCTTCGCAGCGACTTCCTCCTTAAGCTGCTCGATTTGGTGCGTGAGGATTTTAAACTTCCGCTTCATCTCAGCGATCTCATCCTGCGACTCAATAAGATTCTTGCTGTAAAGGTTGCGCTCGCTGCGCACTGCCTCGTAAAGCTGTTGCTGCTGCTTGAGTTTCGTTTCTCCTTCATGGACCTTCTTCTGCAAGTCGTGATTGCGCATTTCTTTCAATTTTGCCTCCTCTTCGGCTTGTAAATAAAGCTTTCGCTGCTCGGCAGCCTCCATACCATACTTTTCGCGCTCCTTCTCGAGCTGATAAATAAGTTTTCGCTGCTTGGCGGCTTCCTGCTTGAATCCTGCGAGCTCTTGCTCGAGGTTCTTGGCCACGCGCTCATTTGTCTTGATTTCATCTTGCGCCCTCCGAACTTTGCCTTCTGCCTTCAATGTCTGCTTAATTTGCATTGCCTTCTCGCGTTCTAACGCATCAAGCTCTGTCCGCTGATGATCCTCATTGATCTTATCCAGATCAAGATCGTGCTGCATGCTCTTAATTTGCGTCTGCAGCACGAGTTTCGCAGTGTGCTCTCCCTCGAGCTTTTCTCCGAGCTGTTGAATAACTCGCTTTTCCTTGTCCAACTTGCGTTCTACGGTCCCCTTTTCCAGCTTCACACGATGAATCTCGTCGTGACGAGCCTTGAGCTCGTTCTCAAGGTTGCGTCTTTCCACTTCCAACTGCATGGTCTTGTCATTCTGCTCATTTAGCAGGTCCGTGAGCTTCTGCGTGCGTCCGAAAAGCGTCTCGTAATCGCGCACGTATTTGTCCATCGTTCCACGTGACTCAGCAAGCTGCTTCTCAAGTGCGGCCACGTGCGTTTGAAGCCGCGTGAGCTCCGTTGCACCTTGGGTTTGCTCCGTGGTTTTCTTTTCTAGCTTGCTTTTAATGTCCTTAATTTCCTTATCCAAGCGCTCCTTTCGTCGCATTTCACGCTCCTGCTCCGCAGCCTTCATTGATAACTGGTCCTTCAGAGTTTGGATATCGCTCTTTTGCATTGTTGTCAGCGAGTCCATATCACTTAGGCGGCGATGAAGTTCCTGAATTCGTTCATGATCTTTCTTGGCGTTGAGTTCATGCTCCTCGTTTGCACGCATCAGTTCTTCTTTGGCACGCATCACTTCCTTCAGCATGCTTTCCTGGCCAGCACTAAGCCCCGTGCCTTGCTCCACAAGACGACCAAGGTTTACGATCTCTTCTTTGAGCTGCTGAATAGTCTCTTTTGCACGTAGCTCTTTTTCATGTGATGCATCCACCATTTTCCAAGCCTTTTCCATCTCTTTCTTCAGAGACGCAATACTGGCTTGATCTTCCTGCGAAAGCTTGAGTGCTGTTTGCACCTTGGCAGCATTGTTGATGATCTCAGCATTCAGCTCGCGGCACTTTTTGATGAGCTTTTTTCCTGTCCGTTCGATTTCTTCAATGCTCGGTGAAGTTTCTCGTACTCCAACCGGAAGCGCTCCAGACTCTTGTCACCTTCTAGCTCTGCCAAAACCTCCTGGAAATCATTCTCAAGCGCCTCTAATGACGTGGCCTCCAGAGCTCCATCGTCCCCAGTCAATTTACCGTCAGACGGAGAGTCGGTATGCACGTCGGAAGACCTCCCACTCATAGCCACAAGGTTTTACACACCAACGCCACTGTGTTTGCTTCTGCACGGGGTAACACGCCGCCAAGGGTGCTCGCTTGGGTCTTGGTGTGCCGTTTCTTCCACTCTCGCATGCACTTCTCACAGCCTCCCATTTTTGGACCAGCTCCCCATTTATTTATAACAAGGTCCGTCAAAGTGATGCCATCAGTGTCCTTACAAGCAATTATCGATGCTTACCGTGTACCATTCCTGGTTGCCCCAATGCCAATAGGAATATCCACTACTTCACAATACTCTTCTGCTGGTGCTGGACTCGAAAACATCCAGGCAAGAACGACAGAAACACGTGAGCACGAAAAACATGAAGAATGGCATGAAGTCCGAGAATCGTTGCTACTGATACGTGTGGATTTGACAAGTTGTAGGCTCGCAGAATGGCTTGGTAGATGAGCTGGAATTCACTTGCTATTGCTGCACGTCCCAAATCTCGGCGAATAGCTCAATAACATCGCCTAGGCGCATACGCTGTGGGAGATCAAAAGTCCGGCGGACGGATGATAGTCCATCAAACAGAAGGTGAGCAGGTACTGGAGGTGGGCGCGGTGGGCTGCAAGCGTAAGATGTAACAAAGAACATAAGCGTTAGCACGTGTCAGTGGCATCTCCATCGAGTCTATTGTGAAGGCCACGCACCGCGGTTGTGTGGCCGTGATCCATTTGGCGCGAGATTCCTGCCATGTTTGCAAACCCACGTTGAGGAACGGTCCATTACGACCTTGAGGCCACCACGGATCGGTATCGCTAGTAGCCGCAGCCACCTGAAAGCGATGGAGGTGCTGCACCAGCCAGTCCAAAATCTCCGCGATAGCCTGCGTAGCGGCATCTTCATCCGTGATGTTCGAGAAGGCGAAACCGCTCTGCTGATTCACGAACAGCGACGCCTTCAGCGCAGTTGCAGCCATCGGGTTAGCAGCACACGAGCTTAACAGTGTCTGATACTGCATCACACAACATAACATCATGAATAATAACGTTAAAAACTCAGTCATCACCATCATCCTCCAGCATTCCAACGTACAGCTTCCGACGCAGCGTAGGGTGATTTCTCACCCAGCTGCAGCAGCAATGGAATAATAGCCGGCGTCACTTGTGATACGTCGGCTAGGTCCGTAGGTTCAACGGGTTTCCACGCCAATTGGCCCTTGGGACACATGGCTACAATACAATCCAGCGCTGCAGAGCGCTCCATGGACACTTTGATGCCGAGATCAGCGCCAGCCCCCACTCCGTAGTAGCCTACACGCTGGATGTCGTGCTTCTGCTTGAGATATAGTGCCGCCTGCTGCACAATAGCCACCTGTTCTTCCGTGGAGTCCGTCGGAGTCTTGCCCTCTTGGAACAAATCCAGTACCAGCACCTTGTAGCCCTGCTCTGCCAGCTTATCAGCGAACGAAATGGTCGTGAGGCCGAAGCGGTCGGTGGCGCTAGCGCCTTCAGCGAAGACGCGACTCACGCGGCTCTGCTCGGCGACGAACACGACGCCAGTGACGACGCGGCCGATGTGTGAGGCGGGGGCCACGAAGTACGCGTCCTGTAGACGGCCCTGGAGGTCTGTGGACGCCACGGGCGACTCGGACGGCAGCACAGGCGAGTGGTCCAGAGGGAACTGCAGCGTAGAGCCCGCCCCGGAGTACAGGAAGCGCGGACGAACTATCCCGGAGACGCTCATCTTGGGGCTGCTTTGGCTCGGCTCGGAAGTGGGGGCAAGGACGAGTATTTTAATGTACACCTGGGTATAAGAACCTATGTGGGAGAGAGTGAGTAACCAAATTGCTGCGATGGGGGTTAAAATGTCAGTAAATGCATATGCTACTATTGCTTTAAGTCGGTAAAAACAGGTATTACTAAAAACAGCTTTTTAATGGACCTGACACGTCATTGAGGACGTTCCTTACAACTTCCAAGTGTAACGAACGTTCTTCGATCATACAAAGACCAAGTCAATTGCCATCCATACAAAGACCAAGTCAAGTGTCGTGTCGTTTTCCAACGTTGTGTCGCCCTGCTTCATAATCGAACAGACCACGCGTTGGATCGGCACCAGTCAAGACACTGAACGATGAGCGCCGAGGAGACCCCCAAGTCGGAAGCGGCCGCGTCCACGACCAAGGACCTCCCGTGGGAGACGGAGAAAGGGGCGCGCAAGATGGCGGACCTGCTGCGCGGACGCAAGGGCATGCCTGTGCGGCACGCAGTGGAGCTGGGCAAGCGTGTGGAATACTTCCGCGGCGACCGCTTGGCCACGTTCCTATTGGCCAGTCCCATGGCCAAAAGTACTTCCCAGAGCTCAAGACGAAGGAGGACGTGCACTCTGTGGGACGCGCGCTGGTGCAGCACAGCTACATCCACCGCTCGGAGCGGGACGCCAAGAACAAGAAGCTCCTGAAGCCCACCCCCAAGCAGGACTTTGCCCCTGAAGGCTACTACACGTGGATGTACGAAGGCTCGAAGACGCTGCGCAACGTCATGACGGCGTTGCTGATCATTGGCTTCTTGGTGATCACGTGCTTCCCCATCTGGCCGCAGTGGGCCAAGGTGGCGCTCTGGTACATGTCCGTGACGTTCCTCATCTTCATCGCCATCTTCGTGGTGGTGCGGCTCTTCATCTTCTTCATTCTTTGGATGATCGGCTACGAGTACTGGCTGCTGCCCAACATCTTTGACGACAACCTGTCGGTGGCAGACTCGTTCGTGCCGCTCTACTCGTTCCGTTCCACGGACGCCTCGGAGCGGATTTACCGTGTCGTTGCGCTCGTCGCCTTTGGATGTTTCTGTGTGTGGGTGAAGAACCAGCCCACGGACTTTGACGACTACATGGAGCTCACCAAGCAGTTCACGGACGATATTTACAGCGGCAAGTTGCTGAGCGATATGTCGCAGAAGGACCAGGACAACATCGACGGCGTCAAGGTGCCGGACCTAGAAGACCTCATGAAGGATGATGACGAAGACGATGAGGACCAGGACGCCAAGTTCGACAAAATTTTAGACGAGGATGAGGAAGAGAACTCGAAATTCTCGGAGGCGACGGAGGATGACAGCGCGGAGGAAGTGGTAGACCGGGACTTGTAGAAGGAAGGAAACACCAACGCAAACTCACGGAAAACAAACGTAATTCCACCTACCGTTAGTATTATCCGCGTAGTTCTGATCTTTCTTTGATGTCTGTTTGATGTCTGCGGTCATAATGACTAAAAGCATGACAAATCACCATGCACTACAATGCACATGCAGCGTTAAAGCCACGGAGTCAGTTCCACTTCATCGTAGACAACTCCATTGCGATTCAAGATGAACTGCACGCTCATCGACTGTTCGGTCGACTCAATGCGCAGGTATCCCCAGTCGTTTACGTGGCTCACGCTCCACTCTCCCAACTCGTTCGAGAAACCCTGCTTCTCCAGCCCAGCACCAGCAGATCCAACCACAATGTGGACTGGGCCTTTGCCGTCCTTGATACATTTCCCATTGCGCACGGCACAACTGCGTTCATACGAGTGCTGGTGTCCGACCAGCATCAAATTCACCTTGTGTTCCCACAGCAAGTCCTCCATTTCTTCCCGGAAGTGCACAGACACATTATAATCAGCTTCCTCTCCCATCTGCGTCGTATACATCATGCGGTGTGCTGTGAGCACAATCCAAGGTGTCTTTTTACGGTCTACACGTTTCAAATCATCCTCCAGCCATTCGTACTGCTTCGAGCCACGGCGCCAATCATGTTCTGATGAGATCTGGATCACATGCACACCTCCATAATCAAACGAATACCAATAGATGCTGTTGCCATTGTCAGGAGCGTCCCAACGGTAGAACATTGGCACAGAACATTCACCGGAGCTATCCTCACCGTAGTTGGCCCAGTCTGGGTGGAAATCCATCCGCCCATCATCCCCAACAGCCCCACTGGGGTCTTTGGAACCACCCGTCATGTAGTCGTACTCATGGTTGCCGACGCTCACCATGTATGGCACTCTGGTCGCAAAAGGCTCAATGAGGTGAAAGAACTCGTCCCACATGTGCGCATGTCCGCGGGCGTAGCTGATGTCTCCAAAATGCAACAGGAAGCTGTCGTAGCCGTCCATCACATCTTGATACGAGCGAACAGCTGTGGAGGTGGCAGCAGGGGCTGGATCCACGCCCATGTCAGCATAGGCGATGAACTTGGCGTTCTTCACAGAGTCATCTGGGCGACTCATGAAGGAGTAGACGGAGCTCCATCCGTCTTTTTCACTGCCAAACATGTAGAAGTATCTTGTCCCGAGCTTCAAGTTCTTCAAGATAACAGTGTGCATATTTCCAGGGTCACGAAACCATTGCTGACTCGTGAGGTTCGCCGGTCTGTTGCACAGGTCGCTAGCCTTGTATGTCTTCGAATTTCCCTCTGCTTGCTGAGTCAACGCAGCAGGATCCAGTCCATATTTGACCACTGGCGTCTCGTTAGACGCAGAGTTGAACATCACTGACATCTCGTCCACATGTGACGTGAGCGCAATGTGACCGTGCTTTGGGGTAGCAAACTTCTCCTTCATCCCAACTTCCACTCTGGCAAGGGGCGCGAAGATGTTTCCACGTGGCTGGAAGTTGAAGTACTCGACCGTGTAGTTGCACCGCATCATGTAGAGCGACGAGAAGCGGATGGACTGCGGGCCCTCTACTCCATCAGCCTGCAGTCTATTGACAGCTTCCGTCACTCCAATCTTGACCAGGAAGTCTTCATCGTGGGCTTTCGGGCCACAGCTCAGCGCCACGAAGTCCGTTTGGTGCGGGTACTTGACCCCACTCCACGACACCACCAGGTCCTCTCCGTCGTTCAAGAGAGGGGAGTCGCAGTCAGCACGACGCTGTCCGCGTTCTCGTCGCTCGCCGTAAGGAAAGCAGCGGCACTATCGTGTTTGACACTCCAAACGTCGTCTTGGAGCGGCACAATCCGTCGGTGGTCGCTACTCAGCGCATCTCGTAGCGTATCCGCATATCTGTAACGGATAGGAGGCTTGACTGCAGCCACCACTGCAGTCAGGAGCGCAGGGAGCACGAGGGAGCGAGTCAAGGCGACCATCTTCGAGCCAAATCTGAGTTCAACTTGTGTCAAATCGGATACGATTGGTGTAAATTCATTTCAGCCAGTAAGATTGCAAATATTTACTTCTCATACATTTTGCTGTAGTCACCATCTTGGCAAGACGAAGCGAACGATGGGGATGAACTTCTGGCACTCGACGCACTAGTACGCGGGTCTAAAGGAAGATCTAAAGGAGTGTAAGGCTGCTGAATTACCGTGTGTTTATGCTGTTGTTGCGCTGCAGCTTGTACTGGATGAAGGACGTGACCAAGGCCGATCTGCGCAAGAGGAATCCGCTGGACCGTAAGCACCTGACGGACGACGAGATTGACAGCATCCATCTCGCCAACATATCGCGTACGTAGTGGCAATATGCGTCTGCCTCAGTGTACAGGGCGTAGCAGTGCTACGTACTCGACATGCGTGACTAATTTCGCACTGATGTGGGCAGTGCTGGAGGAGATCGGACCTCGACTGCGCGTTCGCCAGATTATTATTTATACGGCCATCATCTTCTACCGACGGTTCTACCAGACGTATGACTTTTATCTCTATGTGTCTACGGTGAGGTTTATACCGTGGCTGACGGGAATACGTGTCTGCAGACAGAGCTTCGTGAACTTTGACCCGCACTTGGTTGTCGGCACCGTGTTCTTCTTGGCGTCCAAGGTGGAAGAGAGTCAGCTGTCGCTCACGACGGTCGCGTCCGTTCTCCACCATTACACCAACAGTACGTCGGCCTTAGTGACGCTGGCATGAGTGCAAAGTGTAGAGGTCCATTGGTTACTAACAAAACGCATTCGTTACGCTCGCTGCGCAGCTGGTGTCGACGAGGACGAATCCATGTACACGTTCCAGGACAAGGATATTCTTGAGTGCGAGTTTTACGTGATTGAGGCGCTGCAGTTCGACTTGATTCTTCACCACCCGTTCCCGTCCCTCCTGCAGTAAGTCTAGTCGACGCACGTTTCGGCGCTACTTGAATTGATACTCAATCGTGCTTCTGATATGGATCAACTAGATTCCTCGACGAGTTTGAGATCCACGAGGAATGTCTTCAACTTGCGTGGTACGTTGCAGCTTTCTTGAAATCAGCTACGCTCTAGGTAATTACGGTGGTGCGACGCTCACTGTTGTGGTTTAATGCCCGGCAGGCAATTGGTGCAGTACTCGTATCGAACAGACATCATCCTTCTCTATCCACCGTTCCTGGTGGCGTATGCGGCTGCGTATATTTCGTGCCGGGATGCGGCCTATGACGCCGCCCAGGTGTTTTCAACTGTGAATGTCAAGAAGGAGTTGTTGTTGAAGGTCGTGGACGAGTTTCAGGATGCAGTGGAAGGGGAGAAGAGGCTCTATGCTGTGCAGGCGACAGCAATGGAACGGCTGGAAGAGAACATCCCAGACCCCTCGGCCGTTGAGGCTGAGGCAGTGGCAGCTCCCAGTGCCAGCACAGCAGAGAAGTGAGAGGTAGTGTAGTCGTCTACGATTAATGGAGCAGTGTACTACTCTACGTGGAGTGGATACTTCAACTCGAGCAGAAAGTAGTAATCCCCCGATTAGAATGGCATTTAACCCAGCGGTATGTAATAGGAGCCGTGGTGATTCTGATGTCTTTGCGCTGTCTCAAGTGGCGACGAACAAGCTGTTGGTCGACAACAACTGCTACTACCAGGTGTCATCTCTGGCATCCCAGCTTGGATCGCAACTGAGACGAGTTCGCACAGAATCCCATTTAGCGCGAACGAACGCGTTCGGAGTGAACTCAGCGGTTTCGGATCGTGAGTTCAGCATTACAGTTTCCATATTAATACGTAGTGATGAGCCACTGGGTATCGGATACACGTGGGTACAACCGCCATTGTGGAAACACTTGCTCGTCGTGCACCAATGAACGTATTGCTGGTGGTGAGTGGCAAGCTGTTCATTGCGGTATAAATGCGAGCTGCTCAACAACGGCATCTGATGTCGGCACTTCCCAACCCCTCGCGACTTGCTTTGGCATGTGGCTCGTCGACGACGTCAGCGCGAGCGGTAAATGCCGCACTAAACTGTCGAGTCGACGATTGTGTGGCAATCAGGCTTTGCAGAGGAGACACAGTGCGACACTGTTGACCGTCAAAATCCAGGAACTTTATTCGACGCACGTCATCGCAGCACCACCACTGCCCGCTTCTCGGTGGAGGCAAGTGGGCCACAAAGCAATGGGAGACAACATCAAGGACCAGCGGCAACGAGCATTTACACGGAGCCGTGTACCCAGGTCCACCCCTTGCTTGCTGTTGCTTGATTTAGCGCTGTAAATGTGCCCCATCGCGCGGCACGTTTGAATTTACAATGTTGAAGATAGGAACGTCCAGAATGTCTTGCTGTTTGTATGTCTCGTGACGGATATGTGGTCGTTCTTTGTCAAGCTAGCGCCAGCCGTTACGTTCTAGCCCAAGAATTCACTTGTCTGGCTCTGCTCTATCACGCGACCCTTCAAAATCAATTTCTAAAGTGAATCATATTATCACGTTGTATACTTATAGTATCATTTGCGGAAACGAATTCCACAGGGAACTCATTTTCAAGATAACTTTTACATCTAGAAACCCTTTTTTAGCCGCCCGCGGCCCCAAAGAAATCGCAAATCCGACTCTTTTTCAGGGCTTGCCGCTCGTCTGCTTTGCTGTTGGGAAACCGGCCGCGTGAGTGAGAGCGGCCAAGTCACTTTCCGTATTGCCGTGGTCCGCCGCAAGCAAGTGGAACCGCTGGCACTCCATCCGTCGCCCCGCCCGGTCAAGTTCAACTCGGCTGGGGCGTCTCCATCTCCGTCGTCTCTCCCTTGCGAGCCTTCACTTCCACTTTCCCCCGTGGCAATCACATCGCCTCGGAGTCATACGACCAGTCCAATTGACAGCCACTCATGGTCATGCAGAGCGTGCTGGCCGCGCCGCAGCGCGTGCTGCACACGACCATCGCACACGTCTCCAAGCCCTCGGCCTCGGGCGCGCACACGTATACGCAATACCTCGTCCGCGTGTCGGACGAGCGGTCCCCGGGTCTTAATTGGACGGTGTACCGCCGCTACTCGGAGTTCCGCAATTTCAAGATGGCGCTCGAGGAGGCCGTCAAGAAAGGGGACATGTGCGCGCACTGCAGCATCATGGCCAAACGCACGTGCTTCGTGCTGTTCCCTCACCGCCGGCTCTTCGGGAACCTCCGCGAGAAGACGCTGGAGACACGCCGTATCGGGCTGAACGTCTTCCTGGACGCTGTCGCGAAGCACGCGCGGACTTGCAGAGAGAGCATGACGTGCCAGACGCGGCCCTTGATGGACAAATTCCTCATGGTCAACGACATGCGCTACACGTATCTGAACGTCGACATGAGCGAGGCAGACCCGGAACGCGACAGCAAACTCGCGCCGGAAGATTTGAAGCGAATGTCGATGGCCAGAACCACCCACCGCTCGTCATCCATGGTGAGTCGTCTCGACCGACTGAGCTCGTACTCGGACTACCGCGACGAAGCCGTGCGGAGTTGCACCGAGGAATGGACGAACACAAACAATGACCTGGCTGATCCGTCGGAAGACCAGCCGTCTCAGACCGAGACGCCTTCAGCGATCGACACGGCGACGAATCAGGACGAACAGCAGCAGCATGAAGACAGCGGCCTAGTGGTCAAGCGCGACACGATGCCTAACTTGCTCGGGTACAGGAATGGCCGTCGCTCGCGTACGCAGTCGTGGAATGACAACAACCCGCCGCCGTCAGCTCGGCAGAGCCTTACCTCGGAGTGGGAGCGGCCTAGTCCCCAACCCACCACGCCCAACAGCGCGTCCTCGTCCCGTCATTCGGACCCAGGACTCGCTCGCAACGAGCTGCTGAACTTCTCCCGCGGGAGTTTCTGCGGGGAGGGCGCCCTAACCGTTCAGAAGGCAGTCGGCACCGTTCTCGCAAGGTGCATTTGTCTTCTGCTGCTAAACGGGTGAAGAAGTTGGAAGAGGCGGAAGCTCGCTTCTCGCAGCAGTCGCCGCCGCGGAAGCCCAAGTGTCATCCTAGACTGGCGCCAATCCCCGAGTAAGAGGATCAGGTTTGCTTCCTGCAGTCTTGTCTTCCACCAGCCATGTAGACTTACAGTAGCTCTATCTATCACGATCGCCATATATTTACAAACAATACAAACAACGTAGTAGTATGCACGCAACGCAACACGGTCCACATAGCGTTCTCGACACTGCTAATGACACTAACGTGACGCTTTCGACACGACATCAATGTGCTCGGATAACTGCTCTTCTGGACATTACGAAATCGATCCGATGCGGACGTGTGAGCAACAAGCACAAGTAGTTTAAAACTTTACAACGATTCAGCGGTTTCTCCGACAACGTTGTTTCACAGGTTCGTAATGGAGCTGCGATGAGACTCAGGCTGAGTCTCGTGGCAGTTCCTTTCGATCCGCTGAATCTCAGCCCCAGACGCAAGCACGTACAGATTTGCAAGGTGTGTTGTATTGCATCGCAAATTGCAGCTTTTCTAAACGAGTTTATGCGCTTGTTTTCATCTTCAACTGCGAACACGCCATCTTTGCTTGCTCGAATGGCAATGTGCACAATGTCCGTTATCCTCGCTGGCAACTCCTCGGATTACTCTAACCACGAACGCTGCATCACCCCGTGATGACACGCACACCGCCGAGCGATGCTATAGTGTGCGCAAAGTCGTGGTTGGGCTGCTTGATGAACATGAGGTTCTTGGACTGGTTGTATCGGCGCGAGATCCATTCTACCATGGCAGGCCCGAACGGGCCCTCCACACTCAGGAAGTTGAGCTTGATCTTGAGATAGACATGGTCGAACATGGACACGGTTTCCTTGAAGCCATCAGGCACAGGAGTGCCTCTTGGGTGGCAATGCACAATGTACAGCGCATGTGTCTGCTCGTTGGTGCGCACGTACAGAATGGCCTTGTTGATGATGTTCAGGTTCGGGGTCTTGCAGAAGAAAAAGATAGCTGGCTCGTTGATTTCACGGATATAACGCGCGATTGTTTTGCCACCGCGAGCTCCAGTGCGCAACCCATACGTCTCGCTGGCTTCGTCCACGCCGTTGTCTCGTTGGGATGGACACAGGCGCTGCATGCAGTACATACAGAGTCGTAGCACGAAAGTCCGCTCGAACATGATGTACACCAGTGACAGCACGGCGATGAAGTACAGCGAGAAGTACGTGAGGATGGTCGGGTCGCCTAGCAAGTTGCCCATGAACGTGGTCACGACCATTGACACACCCAGGATGCAGCTCCACCAGGGCGCAATCACCGTGCGTGGCAACTCTGCGCGCTTGAACTTGAGGAGCATGCAGCCGATACCGAAGAGCGTCATGAGCCCCAAGAAAGCGTATGTGTAGACACCCGACAGCGTCTCCGTGTCACCATGCAGAATCAAAACCAGACTCGTGGCAACTAAGAAATAGCCGATAATGATGAAATGGTTAGTCCCGCGCCATTTGTTCGTGTGAAGCAGGAAGTCCGGGACGACGCGATCGCTTGCCAGGCGACGTAGCAATCCGGTAACGCCGACATACGCAGTAAGCACGGCACCCGACAGCACGACGAATGCATCCAGCGCCACAGCTAGCTGCATGTTCTCGCCACCAACATGGAGACCCATTTCCGCCAGCACAGTGTTCCTCTTATCTACAATGCCTCCAGGACCATTAAGAGGCATTACACCAAGTGACAACAGAGAGATCAGCGGATTGAAGATGGCAACACCCCACCACATGTTCTGTCGACAAGCAGTAGTAAATCAGTCATTCGTCTACAGTCATCAGCATTGGTAGCAAAACAAGAAAACTTACTCGCAACGTCTTCGGGAAGACGCCGTCAGCTTGCTCCTCCACAAACTGAGAGGACGTTTCAAACCCGGAGATTCCGAGCATCGCAGTGGACGTGCCGAAGAAGACAGCAGTAAAGAAATTGCCCGACATGATATCTCCCGCCAAGTTAATGTCCGGGAAATCCGTGCCGAAGTTCGCACGAAGAATCTTGAAGTCATCCTTGACAATGAAGACAGCGGAGAGCACACAAAGTGCCACGAGGGTAGTCGCGTGGATGATAAAGATGATCAGCGCCACCACCGCACTCTCGGTGATCCCAACTAGACTCAGCAACGCAAAAACAACAACAGTCCGATCGTGGCAGGGACAATCTCCAACGACGGAATGTGCGACGCCAGGTAGTTGCACGCTGAGGTTCCCGACACGACCCCCGTCGCGATGTACGAGAGGATTGCCAGCGACGCAGCCATGGCCGCCAAGCGCTTGGACGTCGTGTTCAGCAGGACATTATACGAGCCTCCATTAAGGGGTACAGCGTTCAGCACCTCCCCATAGATGAACCGGTAGAGATACAGGATCCCTGCCACGATGGCAAGAGCTACAGGGGCGAGCTTGCCAGCCTTGGACGCCACGAGTCCGGACACGTACAGACAGCTGGACAGGATGTCGTTCCCGCAGATGGCAGTGGCCAGCCACTCGGAGAGCTTGGGGTGGTCCATGGACAGGTGCGCTTGGATCTCGTCCAGCTCGCTCTCGGTCGCCACAGTCTCGAGCTTGTCCCCCAGCCAGGGAACTCCCACGGCTTCAGAGTGTTGTTGTTCTTGTCCACGTGCAGCATGAGAGGACTCATGGGCGGAGTGCTGGCGCCGATGCCCAGCCGCACGTGGCTAGGGATGGCGCCATACCCAGAACGCTGCTGCTGTCCGTCCTCCATCACTCGACTGATTTAATGAGAGGCGGCTAATGAGCGGTCGTTGGGCAACTGCAACAAAGATTCCGGCCAACGATTAGTCAGATACGTGTACCATAACATGGGTACAAGCGTGAGTCATATGCGACGGATACTTCAGATTCAGTGTTCTGTATTGACAGACTGTTAGAGGAAGTGTCTACAAGTCGTTCAGTTGCTTCACGTTCTTGCGCAGAAGCTCTTCGTCCGCACCAGAAAACTGCATCACACCATCTGTGAGTAAAAATACCAGTAAACCACGCAGAATTGCAGTCAGCTTTACCGAGAGAGACTGCTGGAACTTGCCGTCCTTGAAGTAAAAGAACGTCGGCATCGACTGTATCAAATCGAATAGTCACAAAGCCATGAAAAACAAAGCGTTGCAACTAGCTGCTACGCAGTCACGTACGCGGACACCAGCCTTTGACGTCGTGTCGTTCAGCTCATCCACGTCCAGCTTGGCAAAGTCGATGTCTTCGTACACGGAGCTAAAGGGCGGTAAAGTCAGCCGCATGCATCACCATATTACAGCAGATCTCTAGTTCACCTCAGCTCGTCGTAGATAGGCCCAATCATCTTGCAGGGCGGACACCACTTGGCCGTGAAGTACACGACCGCCTTGCGACCCGTTCCCTCCTGTCAACAATCACAAAATTTGTTACTTTGTTTTACCATAACTATCAATATATGTCGCTCAGACGTACCGTGGCGATCTGCGTGTATGCCTCGTCCGACCCGATCACCTTCACGCGACTACGCAGACTCGACATGGCGCGGCTGCCACGCAGCATACGCAGACCCGTACGCGACAGCATCATGGTCAGATCGCTGCAGTAAACAAAACTGTGTGATCAGAAGCTGGCGTCGAATTCCATCCAATCAATGGCTCGCTGGGTATTCTGCCTCTCCTTCACTACGCCAGTACTTTAGAAACAGCTCTGTGGGACGTAGGAGGATGGGAGGCTAATGTAACTTTCGCTGGAGTACTTGGCGGAGAGGAGAGCATCGTTTGCGGTGAGACTGGGTTGCACAGGGCTGGTAGACAAAGACGTTTTATATTGACCTTGGCTACCAGCAACATGCCTCGTTGACCAACCCTTTTACAATCCTACGTGATTACCATCCCTTTGCACAAACGTCCTTGATGAACCACCTTTTTCAGATTTCCTCGATGAACCACCACATTTTCCTTGATAATAAGCCTCACCCAAAAATCTCTTCAGCGCAGAGTGTCCTGTACACTCTCCTCGTCTCCATCTTCGCCCCAACACGCCGGTTTTCCCTTTCTCCACCTCTCCTCCAGCTTTTCCATCGTGCACTCGAACACTGGCTTGTGGAGTTTCCGATTGACAATGTTATGTTGTTCACAGAGCCACATGGAGAACGTCGTGCGCGACTCCACTCTTCACCACCCAACATCAACAAAAGTTATTTAAAAAACAATTACATCTGCAATTCTTAAAAGTCGACTGACCGTGGTGGAGACTTGGCGATCTCCTTCTGGAAGTCGTCGGCGCAATGCACGCACGGATACATGAGCGCCAGTGCTTCCACAAATGTCCGAGCCTTGGCCTGGTACTCTGGTGACGGCTTGTCCGGGTAGTAAATGCCCATAGAATGCAGCTACAATCAGCAATTTTAATTAAAATGCCATTAGCGTTAATTAATAATAAAATACAGTGATCAACAACATGTGTACCAGTCCCCAGGTCGATTTGCCCAGCTCTTCACGGTCCAGCGGACAATCCTCAACGGCTTTGGGCTGCGCAGACACTTTCTTCACTGCCTTGCCCATGGAGCTCTTGAAGAAGTCCATCTTGGAGGCACACGCAGGCTCTACGCAGTTCGGGTCGCTCTTGGTCGCCACCATCAGGTCTGACAAGCTTCTGGAATGAATGCCACGAGATACAAAGCTTTAATTGGTGAAAATGCATCATTTTAGAGAGATGTGATTGGAAGCAAATCATCGAAAAGCAAGCCAATCAAGCAACGCGGTTCGCATCAACTTCAACTTGTAGGCCGATGTAATGGCGACACTTGTCAATTCACCTCTAACGCCGCTGATAATGCTGCCTTTTCGACGGCTCTCCGTTCTCTGTTTTTTTGGCACCAGTTGTCCATGCGCTGCACGATGTTTCGTAGCAGATGAAAGCGTTCCTTGTCTTCTTTAGTGATTCCTGAACCTTGAAGTGATGAAAGCTTGCATGGTCAAAACCATGGTCAAACACAAGTGCTCAGTGTTGGTGATGTAGATATCCCTCAGTCCTACGACAGCTCGATACGAGCGACCTAAAGGCTTTTTCCTCAGAAGAACTCATGGTTCATGGACGCTCTTCACTCTCGTGCAGCAGCAAATAGCATCGTCTTTCACCGTGAAGTTTCGCGATCTGATGCCTGCACAGCATCCATGGTTTTTTAAACATGCGTATTTGCCGTTGCCATTCTCTCCAATGCTGGTTTCCCTGCTAAAACCAACCACTAGCCCACACACGTAAAAATACATTCGCCTTCAACTAAGCTCTGTGTCTCTTCATGGGCATTTGTTGATTCATGAGGTCTCCGCCGCGTTCTCCACCCAAGTCTCCAGCCAACCGAGGCTTTGAAGCTTTGTACGTGACACAAATGATCGATACCCCGTCAATTGAAGCCTTCTCACATAGCTGTTGATGGTGTTTTGGCTCAGCCTCAATTCCAATGTAACGACTGTGAACTCGAGGGAAGGCACTCAACTCGCTGAGGCTACGCCACAAGTGGATCTTCCGCAACGAATTGATGCTCCAGAGAGTGTACGTGCTGCTGCAAAGTGAGCTAGTACCTTGTCTTCCGTGTGCTTACGCTTGAATGTTCACTTGAATGTTCATTGCACCAGATCAAAACGCCATCTAGAGAGTTCCCTCCGACTCGGGAACAACGCATCCAAAAGACAGTGTTTTCCCCTCATGCGACGGCACTACGCAAACTCAAGACGCAAATCCACTCATCATTTGAAAACGGAGCCGAGATTGAGGCGAAACTCGTCTGCTGCTCGTCGCAGAAGCTGAAAGATCGAGGCCGCGCGGTGTCCTCCAAACTCATCAAGGAGTACTCGATGTTGGTAAGCCGCACATGGAATCTGCACTTGGTTGGGGTATGTCGTAATGCTGTTTTGATACCGTGCACCAGGCAGAGTCGAGCAAGCGCGCTGGCCGCCACGACGCGGAATGCACCGCATACTTGTGTCTCGGGATTCTTCACGACAATGTCGAGGATTACTCCAAGGCCATTGATTCGTATCTGCTAGTGTTGTCGATCAGTGAAAGCACTGACAACAAACTGTTTATGGGCTTGTCTGCCAACTGCATCGGTGTCAACTACCAGCTCCTCTCTGCCTCAGCGAGAGTATTGCTACACGGGCAAGTTTGTCGACCCGAAAAGCCGGAGCCTGCAGAGTGCACTGGTATACCATCAAAAACATGCTGAAGTCGCTGACGATGCCGGGAAATTTGTGGCGCATCTGAACCTGGGGCTCACTCTCGGCTCCCTCAATCGGCCAAATGAAGCTGCCCACTATTACCAGGAAGCTCTTCGTCTAGCCATCCAGCTGAACAGCGCATACGGTCAGAGTCTTGCCGTCGGCAATTTAGGGCTTCTAGCAAGCCGTCAGAACGACCTGGAGACTGCAGTCGCGTGCATGAATCAGCACTTACAACTCATACAGTCTTGCAATGATCGCCCAGCAGAGACCTTTGCGTGGATCCAACTTGGTCACCTGGCAAGTCGGCGAGCAGAGTACGAAAAAGCAGAACGGGCATATGACCAGGCACACCGTCTAGCCCAGGAGCTGGGTGACGTCGGCACCGTAAAGCAGTGCAGTTGTTACTTGGGCGTTGCCAGAGCGCGCCTTCATATGCAAGAATACGTGCTGCATCTGACGAGCTCGTTGCTGCCCCCGCTCATGACTTAAAGACAACAGACACACGTTGTAACTTGAAGGACCGTAGCGCACGGATGATATTTCCTTTCTTTTTCCGTAGTTGTCAACGTCCTGTTGCTTTGTTACCCTTGTCGTACTGCTTTCCATCGATGAATGGTGCAAACTAGTCCTTAAGCTCAATCATTTTGATGACGCCGTCGCGATTCGAGTTCTTCTCGTTCGACGACTTGTCGCCAACATAGGCCAGCACGTTCTTGCTTGGGTGCCAACACAAGTACTCCGGATTGTTATGTAGCTGCAGCGTCACTGTTTTATCACCACTCTCCACGTCGACTATAACAAGATTCTGGTCCTCCATACCGATCGCTATATACTTGTCATCATGGCTGTATCGAACAAACCGGATGCTTGCTCTATCATGGACAAAGCAGCAATACCGTTAGTAAACCAGCAGATTTTCAACAGCTAATCACTAGCAGAGTGCAAGACGTACGTTGTGACCACGAATGTTTTGACGCAGTAGAGCTCTTCTAAGTCCCACACACTCACGAGGGAGTCGAGACCACCTAGGACCAAGTATCTACACGATACAAAGAAGCACATCATCTCGTTAGCAGTTGAGCACTAAACAACACTTTAATGCACACCCACCTCCCCGTCGAGTCGAAATCCAAGGAAATACAGCTTCCTGCATGAGCAATCACCTGAATTTCCCGCCGGTAGCAGCACAGTCAGTGTCATCCGATCCACTCAATGGTAGTTTATTTGTACTATCACCAAATCCCACCTTGTGCACACTCTCCAGATTCGGGTTCCCCTTCTTCTCCGCAACGATCCTCATGATCTCGAACGTGCCATATCCAGCAGCATGGCCCGCAGCCACAAAGAGGAAGCCCGACTTGCTGAACTGCACCTCGTAGGACTCAAAAGGGTTGACCATTTTCCGCACCACGCGAGCTTTGCGTGTGTCCACGAGCGTAATGCACTCGTAGTTGCTCACGACAACGTACTTGCCGTCGCGACTGTACGCGACGTTCATTGCGTCGCTGGACAGCGACACGCTGTTGATGATGCGGCCGGTCTTGACGTCCCAGAAGCGCACTGTCTTGTCGGACGCCGTGCTGGCCAGACGGTGGGGCGTCGTGGGGTCCCACGCCAAGGACGAGATTCCGTCCGAGTGGCCTCGTAGCTCCATCAGCTCTCGGTCCTGCAATAAGTTAAATAATTACATTAGGAAAGGTCCGAGCATGGACAGACTAACGACAGAGGACGTACGGAGGAAGGGTCCCAGATGCGGATACTGCGGTCCTGCGAGCCCGACGCCAGCCTGGAGCCGTCGCAGTTGAAGCCCAGCGCGAACACCTTGCGGGAGTGGCCGCCCAGCTCCGGCAGCTGCACGTACGGCACCTTGGTCCGCGCTGCACTTCCATTGGATCGAGCCATTGGATCGAAAATGTAAATTTTGCCACAAAATCACAATTGAAATATTCAAACAAGAATATTCAAATGTGACGTTTACGTCACAAGTAAAAAGTTCAATGTGATCTTTCGAATGTTTACTAAAAGTCTCCAAAACAAAATAACTGTGTTTTGTATACCATTCATTCTCGTGTACGTCACGTCAACTTCTTCAGGAGAGGGGCGAAAACTCTGAGAGCATACTGAATCCAAGTGTAATCGACGCCATTGCCGGCCCTGGTTGGAATCTGAGCCTGAGCGTCCGCCATTTTTGTATGGAGTTTTGAATAGGCGGCAACGAATGTCACAATAGTGGGCCCTATGTTGCTGTATTACCATGATATTCACATTGCAGTTGCGGGAGTGCCCTATGTTGCCCGAAGCGTTGCCGGCAATCTTGCCGCCCTAAACCCTGAGTCCGATTCCGAATTCCGACTCGATCTTCCCGTTCAAGAACCGATACAAATCTTGCCAAGTTTCAAGAAGAACTCAAATGTTTGAACTAAACGGGAGAAATACGACCCCGTGAAACCAAGTCGTTTTTAAAAACGCCATTGCCGTCACTCAGGTTAGGGCGGCAATGGCGTTTTTAAACTAAAAACACGATGTAAACTGATGTACACCGAGGTAAACTGAGGTAAACCGAGGTCCTTTTCGACAGTACGACACTTCGCCATTATTCACCCACCGCTGGAGCGCCGACTGTTGCCATGGCGACTCGGCCTGGGCGTGGAGACGTCCCCATTCTGGAAGCTTCTCGCCTCGGTCGGTCGTCGTCCGTGGCGCTCGATACTATGGGCGGCCAGTACGACGCCAGCGCGAGCCCTCCGCGAGGCCCCAACGTGCTGCTGCGCGACGCCGCCATGGGGTACTCGACCCGCTTGAAGAGCGCGTACAAGCAGAAAGACCGCGTGTTAGCCACCGCGGAAGGGCGCGAGGAGGAGCTGCACGCGTACCAGAGCTCCCACGGCACGTGGCGCGTCTACCGCACGCTGTGCCAAGTGCGTTTCGGCTACTTGTCGTTCCTCGTGGTCATGGTGCTGCTCATGTTCTCGTTCACGCTACTGATGGAGATTTTCTTTGCGATCTTCCTGCCAAGCGCCAAGTATGATGAGTACTATACAGTGCGAGCAGTGGTGTCTCTGATCCTATTGCCCATTGTGCTGTTCTTTCTGTCCTATGTCTTTGAAGAAGCGTCACGGCTGTTTGTTGACGCACTGAACAAATCGGACGGATCGCTGCCGAATTTCCGCCTAGCGCTGGCGGTTGTGATCCATTATTTGCGGCATCGAGCGGAGCTGGCAGATCCCGAAGAGACAACTGAGCAAGCGCCGGTGGATGACAGTGAAGGCGGCGGCGACGAGCTACGGAGAACGAGGTCGAGTCGCACGGGGATACTCCATCAGCGGACGTCGATACTGCTGACGGCTAAGAATGACCCGTTCTTGGATGATGACAAGGAGGAGGAAGATGAAGCGTGGGCGCGGAAGGAAGCTGCTGCTGAGCAGGCTCACACGCAGGCTGTTGAGGCGAGCGCCGCGGGACTCTCGGCTGTTGGGGAGGAGCAACCGAAGAAGACGGCGCTAAACCGATGGATGCGTGCAAAAGCTGCCGTGAAGACGACATTGATGATCAAAAAGGTGGAAGATGAGGGACCCATCATCGACCTCTCCACTTTTATTGCTGTCGACATCATTTGTCCAGTGCTCTTTGAGGTGATGACAGCAACTACTATGATGATTAAGTTCTTGTCGTCGTGGTCAATGTCAGATGCTTTCTTGGCATATGTGCAGATGGGCTTTTGGTGTGTTGGCGGATACTTGGCCTTGTGGATGATAGCGCATTTCTGGAGCAGCCGAAACGGGAAAATGCGTGTTATCGTCAGCAATTACCGGCGCAAGCGACGCATCATGCGTCGTGCTGTGACTAAACTTGAGCAGAAAAAGCGCGCTGAGCATCTTTGGCTCTTGGATGTGGGCTTTCGATTCTTTCACCACGTGGGAGTTGTGCTGCACCCATCGCGTTGGTGTTGCTGTCGCACTGGAGCAGCAAAAGATAAAGAGGCGCTGAAAAAGCGCCGGAAGAAGTGGTCATTCCCATCGCACCGGGAGACAGTAGTCACGCAAGTACTGGTGAAAGCAGTGGCACAGAAGCCAGTACAAATGCGACTACTGTGTATGTTTCGCGCCTGCAGCAAATGCGAGATTTCCGAGTGTGGGCTCATGCACGAAACCCGTGGCACCGGCTGTCGCTGAATGTGCGTGCTGTTATCTTACTGGTTCTGGTGATTGGATCCGCTTTGCTATCTCTACATACTTTCTTTGTGGGCTGGCCCATCATGGGTATATGTCTCATCGCTTTGAGCTCCGTTGTTCAGAAGCGCTTCCCTCAGATTTTCGGACGCGCATTTCGGAAATTCATTTCGGCTTTCGTGTTCGTATCGCTCATCTTCTTCTCGTCTTCATTCATCATCGGCACCTTCGTCAAAGGTGGTACTTTCAAATTGGGCCCATTCGACAACTCCACTGAGCTGGTATCCAGTGAGTTAAAAACTACTCACGGTTTGTCAGCCTCTATTACTGTTAATGGCAAGATCATCAGCTTCGATGATACATCCGAGTACGCGGCCTGCAGCGTCAATTATGATGGGTTATCGGTGCTGGATTTGGCACTGATTGCCGACGCTGTTTATGGCAGCACAATCGAAATCCAGAAGGATGCAATGGACAATCGTTTTAATGGGACAGAGCTTGAAGATTGGAAATACGTGGCGCGCAATAATGAGCGCACGGACGGACAGTACTGGATGGAAGTGTACTTTCCAACGATCAACATGACTGTGATCGCTGTTCGTGGGACAGCTTCTGCCACCGAAGCGCTTGAAGACATGCATTTCTGGTTTGGCATCTGCATCATGCAGGCGATCAACGTGTTCGTGCCATTCCTGAAACAACTTCCTCGCGCTTTTGTCGTGAGACTACTGTCAATGAACCTTATATCGGCTATTATGCCATCCCCCGTGTTCACAGCCTTATTACACCACGCAGTGGATACTCGGGCTCGCGTGGGGGCAATCTTGTGATCACTGGGCACAGTTTGGGCGGTTCTATTGCTGCGATGATTGGCGCCAAAACCAAGACAAGTGCTGTGTCATTTTCGGGACCTGGTCTGTTGTATTCTTTGGGTCGCTTTGATATTTCTGCTCAAGACGTTCGAGACTACGTGCTGACTATGAAACCACAGAAAGATATCGTGCCGCGGGTAGACGAGCTTGGTGGCTTGGTACAGGAGATACGTTGCAAACGTCCATCGCCTATGGGCTGCCATAGCACAAGCACACATCTGTGTGAGCTCTATTTTTCGTGCGGTGACCCACGGCAGCGCAACTGGTCAACGAACGAGAAATGCATAGAGTATGGCAATCTTCCATCGGCCGATGATGATGACGAATAAATTGGCTGCGTGTCTTGTGTAGTGAGGTACAAATGTAGCTACATGTAGATAGCACGAAAATATATAAATCTTTAGCTTTTTCATCGTACCAAAGTCAAGTCTTGAGCAGGAGCAGGCGAGCTGGCAGATAGCCCTCATCATGTGGCGCTGGACAATGATCAAGCACATTGCACCTACAGCGTGGTCTCACAAAGCATCCTTAGCCAACCGAGAACTGACCTATCAAGAGGATGACACAGATCAACTGCTGGCAGGTCTGATGATACAACGAAATCGCCATTCTTCGTGGTGGTCTTAGCCATTGCCAGCAGCCGATACCTGTACATACGCCCAACACGACACGTTAACACCACCAAAACTTCATCCACAACAGTATAGCCCCATGCTTACCCGTGGGACGTCGTGGTGCTCCGTGAGGCTGCCCAGATACTGGTTGAGGTCCTCAATCCGCTCGCGATACGTCTTGGACGCCGCCTTCTCGATCTCCTCTTGCTCCTGCTCATCAATAAACAAAACAATATCATAACATGAGTAATATATTTTAAAAAGAATGCAATACTTTGCAGCCACGCACTCGTTTCTTCTGGTGCTCAGCATGGCGACGTTGAGCAGGCGTGAGGTCGGTCATTTCTAATTCCTCCTTCTTCTCTGCTCCCTCAGCGACGCGCTCGCTCTGCTCTTCAGCACGACGCTTCGACTTCTTCTTGCTCTTCTTGTGCTTGTGCGACGACGCCACCTTGAGGCCCCCGCTGTTCTTGAGCTTGAGCTTGCCACGCTTGACGTTCTCCATCGTCGTCTGCGCAGTGCTATTTTAGAAACCGTTTCTATTTGGCCATTTCTAATTAGTCGGATGGCCACTGCATCATGCCGCCGCACACCAAGTGGACCGAGGAAGAAGACCACACGCTGCTGCGCGTGTACACGACGGTAGCAGACGAGTTGAACGGGGACGAGAAGCACCCTTCGTTCTGGACGGAAGTGCACGTGGCGCTGTACTCGGACTACCTGCAGGAGCCTCGCAAAATCGGAGCGCTTCAAGCTCGTTGGCAACTCATTTCTAAACACGTCGCGTACTTTGCAGAATGTATTGGACACCTTGCAGCCTGTGAAGACGCCGAAGAGGACGATGAAAACGAAGAATTAATTAGCGACGCGCTGACGCTGTTTAATAAAACCTCCGGCCATCGATTCAGGTTCCTGCACTGCTGGGAATACCTCAAGACGTGGCCAAAATTCAAGCTGCTGGTAATAAATGCCAACGCCAAGGAGAACGCTGAAGCTGCTGCTGTTGTGGACGCTGCAATTGCTGCAGCGCGTAATCAGCAAGAGAGTAAGAAGAGGAAACGCCGCTGTGGCTGTTTTAGAAACGAAGGCTGTGCGGCCTGTGGTCGCTGTCTGGAACGTCATTGTGCGTGTGGGATGACGCCACGACGACGTCGGGCCTTATGTATGGAGTCGAGAGCCTGCAGCTGTCCGCTATTGGACCCGGCAGACCGTTGCACGCTCTGTCATGGCTGTCGAAAAGAAGGAGGTTCTCACTGTCGCTGCGTGCAACATCAGAAACTGTTGTGGAAACGAAAACACCCGGAGATGGAGATTGAATGGACGGAAGAAGAGGAGAAGAATCGGTGTAATTGCTTGCAGGTTAATGATGGGTTTGGAGAGGAGGTAGAGGGACGAGATGATGTGGCTGAGAAAAGAGAGCGTTTGAGACGCTTGAAGAGAGCAACAGGACTACCATCAAGTGATAACATTTTCCGTAAGAAGATCACGTCAAGATTTGGAAGTGAAGAGATCGAACGCGATTTTGATGATGGAGAAGAGGGCGATACCGGGGTCGCTGAGATTGCCCCCACGGCGTCAGAGGCTCTACCGAGATCAATCGCTAGAAACCTGCTGGGCTCTCGAAATCCGCCACCTTATCACCCTCTGTTCAGATCAGAAGGCTGCTCATTGCTTGAGACCATTGAGCCGCGAAATGAACCTATGCGCACCATGCACGAAGCTGCTGTATGTATTCCCCTGTCGTCTTGCTGAATGTGGAGCGCATTATTGTGTCATGGGTGGTGCACGTAACGGAACTAACGTCGTACTTTATGGTAACAGCTTGTAAGTTGTGCAACTCAGCAAGAAGTAAACCGCGGCCTAGACAACCTCGTTTACGAAATCGGTACGTGCACCTAATCCTTTGACAAATAGTTCTAGGCGTGAAACCTGTAAAGTATCTTACCAGTGTCATTTATAACGTGCTGGATCCGTAGACAGAACCAACAACATGCCACCAGACGTGCGTAGCATGCATGTGCTGACATATTCCCAACTTGCATGATAAAGTCGTTGTTAATTCTGTTTTCGTCGTGCATACTGCAGGACTTGGTAGACTTTTGGTATACGCAGCAAGCGTCAAGGTGTCAGACGTCAGTGGGCTCATCGGAACATTTGAAGATTCAGCTGCCGTTGCTGCCAGTATCATCGTTGAGGAGTATATGACGCAGTTGGTTGACGACTTCACAACGGGCACGACCTCTTTGTGTGCTCCGACAGAATCGAGTGTGGTTGCATTCACACAGGAACTTCTCACCGGCTTCAATTGGAGTTTATTTAGCCAGCAGCACCCGGAACCCAAGCAAGACATGATTGATCATGTGGCAGCTCTGGTCCTCCGCGAGTTTATCTCGGTGCAACCTCAAACTTGGGATTTGGTGGCCCACGCCGATCAAGTTATGAGCTGGATTCGAAAGGCTGTGGTCATTCCTAATAACGAGCAACAAACCAGTGTTCGAATTTCCAATGAGGAACTGGGCACAACCGAAAGAGAGGAGGCTGATGAAGAAAGCAAGATTGACGAAGGAGCTATGCACAGTGGCGAGGGGTATCGCGACCAGTTCCGCGCGTTCGTATGTCAGTGAAGCCACATCCCGTGTTTGGAACCCCTACGTACAATCTGTCGTATTCGTCTACTTTGGAGGATGGACACCATGTCGAGACGTCTGTCGGCGGTATAAAGTCCAAATCAAAGGCGAATGCGACAATCGATAGACTGTCGAAAGCAGTGGCAAGCCAGGATCAGAGAAGCAAGAATGCCCCGCCTCCTCCATCTGATCCGTATAGGCTCATGTGGGATTTTCTCAACCAACATATCGTGGAGTATAAATCTACGCGACCTGAGAGTGATGGAGAAGAGCCCGAAGAGGAAACTGCTTTAATGAAGAGATCGAGAGCAAGAAAACGTCAAAAACTGAAGCTTCAGGAAGAGATTGCTGCACGGAATAGACTGCTGAATCCTGATGCTGTTTTCTAAAGGTCTACATGTATAAAGACGTATTGGGTGTCAGCCATACAAGAAATCCACGACCCGGCAAGCCCCGAAAACGACAACGAAGCCTCTTCTGTTGGATGCGTGAGCGAGAGAGATTCTTGCAAGGCATGGATCAATTCACGAACAGCTCTCGTTGGCCCTATTTGCTGCCATGTAAGTACAGCAGCAATAAATAACCGGAGGTGGCTGGAATGATGTACTTAGTCTAATTGGATGCAATTGCTGAAGCTTGATCGATATGTTATTTTTGCTGTCTCCGTTGCAGCGTCCTGCGTTCTAATTACGCCGAATTCTATGGATCGGAACTTGCTGAGGGCCCGGGTTGGTTGCAAGTCATCGCCAACGATAGACCGACGATGAACAAGTACGAAGTACTTGGTGTAATTGGCGAGGGTGCCTACGGTGTGGTGCTCAAATGCCTCAACAAAGAGACGAATGAGACGGTGGCGATCAAGAAATTCAAGGAGAACGAAGACGATGATCCGATGGTGCGTAAAACGACCTTGCGTGAGGTTAAAATGCTACGATGCCTGAAGCACGGCAACGTGGTTGCACTGAAGGAGGCCTTTCGACGAAAAGGTCGACTATACCTTGTGTTCGAGTACGTGGAGAAAAATCTGCTCGAGGTACTAGAGGAAAAACCCAATGGCATCGACAGCGAGCTGGTACGCTCCTACATTTTCCAGTTGTGCTGTGCGATTCACTATTGCCACACCAACAATGTTATACACCGCGACATCAAACCAGAGAATTTGTTAGTGAATACATCCAATGGCGAGCACTCGATGCGCTTGTGTGACTTTGGTTTTGCGCGGTCAGTCCCATGCAATGGGAACCCTCCTGACTTGACCGAGTACGTTGCCACCCGATGGTACCGTGCGCCAGAACTACTTCTCGGAGACACGAAGTATTCTAAATCGGTGGATATTTGGGCGATTGGCTGCATTATGGGAGAGCTTATTGAAGGGCAGCCCATGTTCCCAGGAGAGAGCGAGATCGATCAGCTGTACTTGATTCAGAAAATGCTAGGTCCTCTTCAAAAGCGCCACATGGAACTATTTGCAACCAACCCGCGTTTCTCGGGGTTAAGAATCCCGGATGTAAAAGCCCCCGAGACACTATATCGACGATATTGCGGCCGTGTATCCAAGAAGGCAATAAGCTTCCTGGAAGGCACAATTCGACAGTGTCCCGAGGACCGATTGACTAGCGAAGAGTGCCTTAAGCATCCGTATTTTGAAGGGCTCTCCTATTCAGCCTCTGCCGAGCCGTATTCTGCTACTGGGAATTCCGTCACTTCGACCCCGAAATCAAACCTCTTCAATTGAGCGAGAAACAGCAACCGGGGGTGGATGATGAATCTGGGGCCCTCCGATGGCCAACAGACACGTACGAAAGCGCTCGAAGCAAATGCTGGATGTCCAGTCGTGGGGCAGCGAAAGCAGAAGAGAAGAACTCGGCGATTACAAAAGAGAAACGTCGGTCAGGTAGTAGACGGAGTCGAAAGGAAGAGCGCGGTGGCAGTGGTCACTCAACGAGCAGCAGCAGTCTCAGAAAGTTGACCGACTCGGTAGAAGACATCCCAGCTGCTACCGGTACATCGTGGCAAACGAGTGACTGTGCAGCACCTAAAGATGACGACGGGGGCGTCAGCAGCTTGAGTGGGCGACGAAAGACCCGCAAGAAAAGCAGTAAGCACCTGCCAATGCCCTCGACTGGCGGGGGCAAGAAGAAGACTTCCTACAACGACTCAACCACTTCAGCCAACATGGGTCTGCCTGCTGGTGTTGGCATCGCCATGGTCCGCCCCGTATCGCGACAGGTCATGCTTTCGCAGCAAACGTTGCCGCGCTATCTGCCTCAACTAGCTGGTGGTCTACACGACGGCATTGGCGAGTTATCGATGTCTAACGGCACTTCTGCTTCCAATTGCGCCAAAGCAACAGCCGATGCAACGGACTACGACTACGACTTCCCAATGTACTCGAGATCCACGTTCCCATCCAAGAAATCGTCCAAGAAGCTCCGTGAACGCACTTTAGACGCGCAAGAGATCATGGAATTCAGCTGATACCTTGTCGTGTCAACAAGTTGGCTTCAACGTGTAATCTAAACCCACCACGTCCCGCATCGCATATCTCTGTCACATGTCTTGTCAACATTGCATACAAAGTCCCATACAAACGCTGTCTTGAAGCTCTACGGTCTATCATTCCTGAATTTGCAGCCAAGCGATCACTAAGTCTTTCCCCTCTCTGCTCGACAATGTCGTTTCGCCTGACGAAAGAGCGCAACGGGAGTCCTGTACCATCGAGGGAACTCGCCTATGTGTTGCATAAGAGCAAGAGCCACGTCGAGAAGCTCGAACGCCTCGAGCAGTTGCTCATCCAAGACCCAACTTTCAACCACGAAAAGATGAACTATCTCCCTCGAGGAGAGCAATACAGACGCGCAATGCAAATGTCCGCCAAAGTGGAAATCATTGCGCGGCGTAATCATTTGAGCGACGAAGATACGGAGCAGCTCCGTCTCATTTTCCAAGCGATCACAAGTTGCTCGGCTGCGACGACACTCCACACGCTCATGTTCATCAAGAACTTGGGGCTTTTATTCACCGACGACCAGCAGAGCAAGTGGATGGCCATGGCCAAGCAGTGGCGCATGGTCGGCTGCTACGCCCAGACCGAGTTGGGCCACGGCTCCAACGTGCGCGGACTAGAGACCACCGCCACGTACATCCCTGCCACCGACGAGTTCGAGATCCACTCGCCGACACTGACGTCCATGAAGTGGTGGCCGGGAGCGTTGGCTCGCACGGCCAACTTCGCGGTGGTGTATGCGCGGTTGTTGCTGCACGGGAAGGACTACGGCGTGCACAACTTCATGGTGCAGCTGCGCGACTTGGAGACGCACGAGCCGATGCGTGGTGTGAAGTTGGGCGATGTTGGTCCGAAGATCGGCTTCAACAATGTGGACAACGGCTACTGCAAGCTCCATCAAGTGAGGATTCCTCGCGAGCAAATGGGCATGCGGGTGTCCATGGTTACCCGAGAGGGGAAATATGTCAAGAACTCGGGTGTCCCGCAGGAAGTGCTGTACTTTACGATGCTACAGACCCGTATGGTGTTTATTCGCTCTGCCGGGATCAACCTTGCTAAGAGCTGCGTGATTTCTATCCGCTACTCGGCTGTGCGTGAGCAAGGGTATGATGCGAATAATCCCACGTCCAACAAGGAACTGAGCGTGTTGGACTACCAGACGCAGCAATACAGATTGTTTCCGCTCCTTGCTGCAGCGTATGCCATTGTGCTAACCGGTAAGAGATGCTGTGAATGAATTTGTAGCATGGAGGAGTTTGCACTGACGAGATCTGAAAAATGCAGGAAACCGCGTGGACGACTTTGCGACTGCTTTGTCGGAGCAAACCAAGCGTGGTGACGTAAGTCTGCTGACGGTGGGCCACGTCATGAGCTGCGGCCTTAAGGTTTTTTGCACGGATTTGGCCACAGCTGGAATTGAAACAGCTCGTCGGGTATGTTGGCGTAGTTGTGATTCTGTTGTGATGCCTTCGCATTCGCTGAAGTTTGTTGTTTTCTTCTTTTACAACAGGCGTGTGGTGGTCATGGCTATCTACTTTCAAGTGGTAAGCCATATCTTGAATTATCGCAAGCTGCGCCGACATCGCACTTACATCTGTGTGTTATTCCTTGTAGGCTTGCCGGTGGGCTCTAACTCTTCGTTGCGAATGTACCAAGGAAATCAACTAATAACAACGCTTGTTTACTTTATGCACAGATTCTCCTGGGCGATGCCGTTCAAACTGTTACCACTGAAGGAGACAACCTGGTATTGTCCATCCAGGTAACTTTAAAGGATTGTTCTTACGCCTACCTCATCTAATTGGTAAACTGACGTGACGGTGTTTGTCGTGTGTGAAATTGAAGACTGCGCGCGCTCTGCTGAAGATTCTGGATACTGTGAAGACATCGGGCAAGGTGCCAAAGCCCATGTCGTTCCTTGCAAACATTAACACACTACCGAACGTAACCCCTCGCACCAAGCAACAATGGCTTGAGCCACAGAATTACGTTGCAGCTTTCGAGCAGCGCTTTCTTCACCAGCTTCGCTCCTACGCGGAGAAGATTTCTGCCGAGTCTTCCGTCGCTGCGGGTCTACAAAACAACTCGATGGACACCTTGAAACTCACCAACTCGTATGCAAGCCTGGTGCTGGTCAAGACATTCGCTGAGGCTGTTCAAGCCCCATCAACGCTCTCTACGGAATTCCTGTCGTCTCCTGCCGTGGTGAACGTCGTGCGCTTACTGTGCCACTTGTTCGCTCTCACCCAACTAGAAGCAACTGCCGGAGAGTTCATGGAGAGCGGATGTGTCTTCCCCAACGAGATGCCAATCATCCGTGCGAATATCGAAGAACTGCTGAAGCTGATCCGTCCGCACGCCGTCACACTCGTCGATGGTTTCAACTTCTCGGACCATTTGCTGAACTCGACCTTGGGCCGTTATGACGGCAATGTGTATGAAGCTCTGTACGAGAGTGCTCAGCACGATCCGCTGAACCACTCATCTGACAAGGTTGCGTTGCACGAGCTGTTGCTTCCGATTCGTGATGAGATCTCCAAGTCGAAGTCGCGTCTGTAGTTCATCAAAGAGGCTGGCCTTGATGCTCAGGTCAAAGTGCGTTAACCAAACATGAACGTTGCGTTTGATCTTGGATGAACGCATTCCTTTGCTTGTTGTGAACTGAGTTGAGAATCAACAGTGAAGTGATATCCACACGTGTTCAACGTGAAGGATTGCCATGTTGAAGCGACATGGACATGCTCCGATCACTGCTTCAACGCCGAGGTGTCGACTAAACAAATGCTCTCCACTCGTTAAACGTGCGCATGCGCATCTAGTCATTTCCGAATTCGTGTCTTGACGGTAACGTCGAACTTTTGAATCGAGTCGTCATGGTGTCGCTGTTGGATGCTGAACGTCGCAAGAGTCAAGTATCTGCACGTGAATTGGCGTATGTGCTGCACCAAAGCAAGAGCAACGTCGAGAAGCTCGAGTACCTGGAGAATCTGCTGGTTCAAGACCCTCTTTTCAATCACGAGACCATGAACTATCTCACCCGCGGTGAACAATACAAGCGCGCCACTCAGATGGCCGGAAGAGCGGAGATCATTGCACACCGCAACAATCTTAGTGAAGAAGACACGGCGTTGCTGCATGTGGTGCTGCAGACGTTCACTAGTTGTCCGTCATCAACGGCACTGCATACCGGAATGTTTTTCAAGAACTTGGGGCTTTTATTCACCGACGACCAGCAGAGCAAGTGGATGGCCATGGCCAAGCAGTGGCGCATGGTCGGCTGCTACGCCCAGACCGAGTTGGGCCACGGCTCCAACGTGCGCGGACTAGAGACCACCGCCACGTACATCCCTGCCACCGACGAGTTCGAGATCCACTCGCCGACACTGACGTCCATGAAGTGGTGGCCGGGAGCGTTGGCTCGCACGGCCAACTTCGCGGTGGTGTATGCGCGGTTGTTGCTGCACGGGAAGGACTACGGCGTGCACAACTTCATGGTGCAGCTGCGCGACTTGGAGACGCACGAGCCGATGCGTGGTGTGAAGTTGGGCGATGTTGGTCCGAAGATCGGCTTCAACAATGTGGACAACGGCTACTGCAAGTTCCATCAAGTGAGGATTCCTCGCGAGCAAATGGGCATGCGGGTGTCCATGGTTACCCGAGAGGGGAAATATGTCAAGAACTCGGGTGTCCCGCAGGAAGTGCTGTACTTCACCATGCTTCAGACCCGCATGACGTATGTCCGCTCAAGCGGCTTGGCATTGGGGAAGGCGTGCACGATCTCCATCCGCTACTCAGCTGTTCGCAAGCAGGGTTATGATGCCAACAACCCGAACTCGAAGGAAGAGCTGAGCGTGTTGGACTACCAGACGCAGCAATACCGATTACTTCCATTGCTTGCTGCAGCATACGCGATCGTCTTGACCGGTAAAGTGTTTTCTATGAGCATCTCGCATATACTTTGCTTTGATCGCTAACCGTCTCTGTTGCTATCGATGTAGGAAACCAAGTGGACTCGTTTTCACTGGTTTTGGCGGACCAGATCAAACGCGGAGACCTAAGTAAGCTACAAGTGGGGCATGCGATGAGCTGTGGTCTGAAGGTGCTCACTTCAGATTTGGCTTGCAATGGGATTGAGACCTGTCGCCGAGTAAGCTAAACGCTCTCCTGGTGGGTTTGCATATATAGTGACGAATACTGTGCTGCGTGTAGGCTTGCGGTGGACACGGATATCTTCTATCGAGTGGTACACCTCCTTGAAGTCTCTTTTGCATTCGTGCCTAGTTGACTCAGTTAATGTGGCATTTGGTTTGTGTAGGTCTACCGATTCTTCTTGGAGATATTCTCCAAACGGTGACAGCTGAAGGCGAGAACTTTGTCCTGAGTCAACAAACTGCTCGTGCGTTGCTGAAAATCCACGACCAATTCCGCTCGGGCGCGGATCTCCCCGAAGAGATGCAATTCATGGCGAATATCGGGAAGTCACGTTACACCCAGACGCGTGATAAGCAGCAGTGGCTTGGACTTGACACATACGTTGAGATTTTCCAGCAACGCTTTCTTCACCTGCTCAATAACCTGGTGAGCAAAATGTCTTCGGCACCGTCGATCGCTGCAGGTATCCAGAACAACTCAATGCTCTGCTACAAGTTGGCGAATGCGTACACCTACGTCGTGCTGGTCAACAATTTTGTTGCTTCCGTGCGTTCTTCGACGGCGTTGTTGCCAGTACTTCAACCCCTGTGTCAGCTATTCGCTCTCACCCAACTGGAAGCTAATGCAGGTGAATTCATGGAGAGCGGATGTGTCTTCCCCAACGAGATGCCAATCATCCGTGCGAATATCGAAGAACTGCTGAAGCTGATCCGTCCGCACGCCGTCACACTCGTCGATGGTTTCAACTTCTCGGACCATTTGCTGAACTCGACCTTGGGCCGTTATGACGGCAATGTGTATGAAGCTCTGTACGAGAGTGCTCAGCACGATCCGCTGAACCACTCATCTGACAAGGTTGCGTTGCACGAGCTGTTGCTTCCGATTCGTGATGAGATCTCCAAGTCGAAGTCGCGTCTGTAATCATGTCGAAGTCCTGATGTTGGCTTGAAGTGCATGAATTCATGGCTGAATTCGAGAGAGAGAGTGCTGTGGGGAGATAATACGATAATCAATTCTCATGGACGACACTGTGGCACTTGTTGATGTTAGTAGCTTGCTGTCACCTTTTCGTACGCTTAAGCGCACAATGTCACCAGGGATATGGAGCTTATCTGGAATGCCATCGAGCACATCAGACAGATTGTAGCCGAGAGAAATGTATTGCACCTTTGCAAAGAAACCATCTTGTGCGATCAACACGAACAGATCGCTCATGAGACCCTCTATTCGCAGATACAACAGAGCCATTCGGTGATAGTTCTTCGCCCCCATGTGCTGATAACCGCAGGCTTCTTGGACGCACACAACGGAGTCCTGCCATCGGAGGTTTCTACGCATATCATCGCACCTCTTTCCGTCACGCTTGCAAGAAATGTAGCTTCGGCGCATCAAGACCGAGCGGTACGTGGTCCAGAGAGCACCTACGAAGCCATACCAATACGAGCTTCTGTAGTTTGCTGCCGCTGTGTCTGTCGCTAACGACGCGCCATTGCTGTCGTAGGTCCCGAGCCCTGCAACGTGCACATATGTCGTTCGGTCGGTCGCACAGTATGTGCCTTGAGCTTCTTCATAGAACGCGTAGTACCCAATGCTACCGTGGTAAAAGTAATGTCGGAACGGATAACTCACCGGAACAGCTCGAGGACGTCGTCGTAGATGGCGCAACCCGCTCAGATCCCGTCAAGTAGGTGCCGTGATCCACAGCACTTCAACTTGAGTACATTCCAGGTAGTCAATCACTCTGTGGTAGTCAAATAGCTGACTACCACGTCATAATTCAAAATCTACGCGCGCACTCGCATATAGTATGACTATGATAGGCAGTCGGGAGCTGGCGCTGCAGAAGTGGCGCGAGGAGAAGCGCAGGCAGAAGCAGGCTGCTGAGGTCTCTAAGAGTCGTGTGCGTCGAACCCAGAGGTAGCTCTTTCGCTCGCTATATCCGCTGCTACGTCATATACTAACTTGGTATTCTATATATTTGTTCCTTCAGACGTGTAAGTGGTCCTCCGGTGCGTGCTCCTGCCGTCCAAATAAAGCGAAAGACCCCTGTGACACCCGCACGACGTGTCTCCCACGAGCGGAAGCCGCTTATGACGCCTCTCGCGCCGGTCCGGGAGACAGAAGAGACACAGGAGGAGAGTTATGAAGCGAAGACGCCTACAGTCAAGACGGAGGTCCTAACGGACATTGAAGAGAGCAGTGTGGCCACTGAAGAGTGGAAGAGTGATGGTCTGTCCACTGTGAAGCGCAGGAAGCGTCGGCGGAGCTATATCTCTCCTGGATCGAACGTCCCGTCGTTGGCTGGAGGAGCGCAGAGAGTGCTGACGCCGACGAGATTGCTGCATGGGAGTGACGATGGATGGGTGGATGGGGATTCAGAGGAGGAGATTGAAGTGCAGGAGATGAATGGGGGTGCTAGACGTGTAAGTGTGTCGATACCTCGTCAGAGGAGAGAAGACGACAATGAAGTGGAGCAGGCACCGTACAAAGATGAAGAGGAGGCAGAATTACTGTCATCAGGAGTAAAATCTACAGATGCAGAGGATGAGGAGACTTGTTCGAGGGATACGCTATCGTTTGGAAGCATTGGTGAGGCACTGCGTCAGCGACGCAGCGTATTAAGCAGCGAGGGGAATCGAATGGAGGAGGAAAAGCAAGTTCAGGTGAAAAATGAGCAGCAGAAAACAATACTTGATGATTCGGTGCAAGTAAAAGAGGAGTTGCAATTGCCACTACAAGTTCGAGTGGTACCCGATAACCTCGGCGGTGGCGAGGACGAGGGAGTCACAAAAACAGAACGAAGACTTGTTTTCCCCGAGCGTGTTGTTGCAGATTCGTCACTTCAGCAAGGAATTGACAATGCCAGTAAACCAGTAAAGAGGCAGAGCTGTGGTCGGCTGTCCCTGGATGATGCAAAGCTAGCTCAGTCACTCAACGAGCGTCTTGAAGGAAACCCAAAATGGGAAATGGATGATTTCTTGGTGACCAAGAATCTAGGTCAAGGCAAGTTTGGAAACGTTTACTTGGCCAAAGAGAAATGCTCCAACATGACCGTTGCGCTCAAGGTATACCACAGTCTTGTTATTGTTATTGCTACACTGTTTGCCGATACGAATTTGACTCGTTGTATGCAACAGGTTTTGTTCAAGTCGCCCTTGACACGAGATGGAGGAGCAAGTAATTTAAAGCGCGAAGTCGAGATTCAAGTGCGACTTCGTCACCCAAATATCCTGCGCATGCATGGTTATTTCTACGATGAATCATGTGTCTACCTGGTCCTTGAATATGCGCCCTATGGAGAGCTCTACAAAGAGCTGGCGAAAGATTTTTTTGCTGATGCCACCGCGGCGAACTATGTTTCCCAGATAGTTGAAGCGCTAAAGTATTGCCACAGCTGCAACGTTATTCACCGCGATATTAAGGTAACTGCCTGTATATCCGCTATGTCAAAGGGATAAAATACGAATCTTACTCAATGACTGACCACACACTCGCTAATGTCTTGCTGTTTTGTGTGAAGCCGGAAAATCTCCTGCTAGGGTATAATCAAACTGTCAAGCTTGCTGATTTTGGATGGTCTGTTCATGCGCCGAAGCCCCACAACAAACGCAAAACATTCTGTGGCACGCCTGATTATTTAAGTCCCGAGATGCTGCGAGGAGAGCCATATGATTTTCGGACCGATTCGTGGAGCCTTGGCGTGCTCACGTATGAACTGTTGGTTGGCAAGACTCCGTTTTACTGCGAGAACCACATGGATATGTACAAGCGGATCGAGCTTGTCGACTACACATTTCCAGAGATCCCAGTCATTTCCGAGAAAGCTAAAAGCTTTGTTGCAAGTTTATTGAAGCGAAAACCAGCTGATCGAATGAGCCTAGCTGACGCAGCCGAACATCCCTGGATCCAGGAGCACTTGCGACCAATTGCATCGTCAAGTTGAGTATGGAACTAAAATTTTGTAAAGGTCATTACACCGAGCGATACTTGTTGTTCACATGAATTACAAGGCCATCAAATTGAAGCTGCGGCAGCAAGTCACAGAAGAAAAGGTTATTCGAATAGTACTTCTACTAGCATTCATCAGTGCCGACGTACATTCGTGAGGATGTTCATAAGATCTTCGAGTGGCAAAGAAGGGAAAGCAAACCGCAGATCCGGTGCTGAGCACCCGTCTGGGTTTGACTCCAAATGTCGGAGTACAAGCGCTGTCCAAAGAACATACGGTCAAATACTTCCTCACGGTTTGAAAAGAAGCGCACACGCAACGTACGACTCCATTCTGGCTGGGACATTGGAGTGGATGAGGATTGCACGGCCAGTTCAAACACGACAAGGCCAGATTGTTCTTCTTCATCCGAACTAAAGAACTGGCGATAGTGACGCAACACTGCAGCTGTCACGGACAAGAATCCCGGTCTTTGCGGTATCAGCGCGTCAACATTTTCAGTTTGGAGAACAGATTCAAGCCGAGCGTATTTGCGGACAGCCACGACTTTGGTTGACGTTTTGCCGTTGATGATAATACGGTCGTTGACGTGGATGATGGAGTACGGTGGTGCGTTTAATCTAATTGTTATCGCAAAAAAGTGATGAGCGTCAAGTTCAACACAAGGTCCATGAATTGCGCAATAATGGCCCACCGAATTTCCAGCGACTTTTTGCCCTGTTCGATCAATCGTTGGTCATCATCAGGCACAACGAGCTGGTACTCTGCGGGAGGAATATCGCTTTCAAAGTTTAAAGCTCCGTTTGCTTTCTGTTCGTGAGGCTTCTCGATGACTGTGCCACTTCGAAATTGATTCCCATGAGCGACGACACTGCTGTGTGCAACTGAAGTTGTGTTGTGGCCGATGGTAGGAACCATTGCATCACCTGAAACAGCATCGTTCACGTGTGGCGGAAAGGCAAGTAGCTCGAGCTGAACAGGAGAAGAGACGCCGGAGGATTCTACATAACTTCGGTGCCTGGATATTGAGCAAAATTCAACGACAAGGGTTAAAACTGGTGAAGATACCCCTGCAACCAACAAACACTTACAAGTGCAAAATCTCGAGCATTCGCAGCGTCTCAGTGTTGAGATCCTTCACCGCATGAACACTTCAACACAAATACGTCCACAATTACTCAACACAAACAAAAAGTGTAGACAATAACAAGAACCGAATCCTACTGTGTAGCACGAAGCAATCGATGGCTACGCGTCGATTCTGAATGTGGCCAGGGCTCATCAATTATTCCAACGCAGTCCACCTGCAACCAATCACTCATCAGACTCGATCACTTTTTATTGCAATTGCTCAGGGACATACCAGTGCACCTGGTTGCAGCTCTGTTTCAATCAACTCCAACGCATTCGATGGCATTTTAACATTGAGCAACCCAGTGCCATCATCTGCATCAGCCAAACTTTTAGTATCTTTTAGACGTATCACTGGAATCGTTAACCTACCGAGTTTGAGTTCCGTGTCAATGTGTTGCACGCATAAGCCCAACACTCGCACGCGGTTGAAACGTGCATTCCCGATCCGATAGTTGCGAGGTTGAGCGCCAACCACCACGGACGGACCGTGGACTTGCGCGACGCACAGCCGCACCGGACAGCTCTCCTCCATCGGCGATTCTCAGCCAATCAGTGCGTGGATGATTGCGGCATTGCTATCGTCATAGTGATGACGACAAGTATCCACGTCAAAGGTCACAACTTGTCATTTTTCGATATCTTCTTGCCATGCAAAATCTACGCGTGGGGGTGATCGGCGGGGGCGCTGCTGGCATCGGTACGGTCTTTTAATGCATCATGGAGATATTCAAGAATTCTAAATAGATGCTTGTGTAGTTGCTGCCAAATATTTGAGAGATGAAGGTCACTCGGTTGTCGTGTTCGAGAAGAATTCCAGTGTAGGTGGCGTGTGGAACTACAATGAAGATCCAACGGCTGACAGCTGCACCTACGAGGTAGACCCGAGCATTGTTGGGATAAAATGTTTCTCCATTTTTTTACAACCTTTGTGTTGTGCTTTGATAGTCTCTGCGCACGAACCTCCCAACGGTGGTGATGCAGCTCAAGGGCTTTCCTTTTCCCGCTGAAGTACCCTGCTATCCTTCACATGTAGATGTGCTCAACTATCTCAAGAGTTATGCAGCACATTTCCACGTGGACGAGGTCATTCGGTTGAATTCCAGTGTCACTCGTGTGTACAAGGATGAGAATTCTGCTTGGAAGATATGTGTGTCATCACCGGATCGAGGACACTATGAGGAAGCAGTTGACCGGCTGGTAGTATGCAATGGGCATTTCTCCAAACCCTTTTACTCGACGGTGACGGGGATTGAGAATTTTCGTGGTACTATTGAACACTCGAAAACATATCGAGCACCAGGGCCCTATGTTGGCAAGGTAAGCTTCTTCAGTAATGCTGTTAAGGTTCTTTATCACTAAGTAGTGCACTTGATTTCTTGTGGATAGAATGTGCTGATCGTTGGACGCGGGCCTTCAGGAGATGAAATCTCAAAAGAGCTAATGGAGAACGGCGCCAAGAGCGCCATCGTTTCGTCCGAAAAATATGTAGCTCAAACTTCTAACGAAAGCCCTGATCTGCAGCCTCAAGCCAGCGTGGATCACATTGAGGCGGACGGCACAGTTGTCCTATCCGATGGAACTCGCTTGGCCCCAGACAGTGTCGAAGCTACTCCACAGGCAATACCTTTGGACGTGGATGACTCTCGAACCATGAAACCCTCCATCGACTATATCGATCCAAGTGGCAAAGTGTATTTCATCGATGGCTCCTACATCGAGACACCTGATGCAATTATATTTTGCACCGGATACGTGTATTCGTTTGGAGACGTGCTACCTCCTGGGCTTCTCTTCCCAGAAGCTCTTTCCCGTCGTGAAAACATTGGGCTGGATGAAGATTTAACTGCTGAAGTTGTTGCTGCGACCACAGCCGGTCATGTGGTGGCGCCAACGTACAAGCAGGTTTTCTCAGTTGAAGACCCGACGTTGGCTTTTATTGGCTTGCCTTTCGACACCACTACGTTCCAGTGTTTTGAACTGCAGTCGATTTGGATGGCGCGGGTATTCAGCGGCTTAGTTGAATTACCATCCCAAAGTGAAATGATCTCAAACTTTTATGAGGAAATTCGCCAAACAAAGTCGCCTCTACGCAAGAATGTTCACTGTCTCGGACTCAAGCACTTTCGCTACTTCACGTAAGTTCATGCATACTTGCTTATGACACGATGATTTCTGATGTTTCTTTGTTTGCAGCGAGATCTCAGAGCTATCAAAGTCACCGGTTGACGTTGTTGACTTCGCCCTGTTTGGAGACGCAGCGTATTTGTTAGTCAACTTCGAGGACTTTCGGTCAGCGACATATCGTCAAGACCCGGTGACTAGGAAGTGGACACGCCGTTTCAAGCCAAAAGGAAGCCTCACAGAGCTGGTGAAGACGTTTGACTAGCGAGCGCAACATCAACACCAAGCGTGCTATGCTTGGATGTCATTTTCAGTGGCGTAATTTCATTAAATGCAAGCAATCGCTATACTTCTGAGAGACTTGCAGTAGAGTTCAGTGTCGTGAAGTTTGAGGTTGGACCAACCCTGCCGTCAGTTCCCCAGCTCTTTACTCCAGCTACGGCCAAGAAGTACGTGATGTTCGGCTCTAAATTCGAAATGGTTGTCGAAGTGTCCAAACCGCGGTAAACCTCTACGCGATTTAGGCGTAGCGAGTACGCTTCAACGGAATCCATCGCGTGCCAAGTGACTTCTACGCTTGACGAGGTTACATTTGTCGTATTTGGTGATGTCTTCGGGACAGTAATCGTCAAGTACGTTGCTATCAATGGCAAAGATGAGAAGCACGGTTAATGACTTGAAGTCATGACAAATTCAGTAATGTTGAGATACGTACGAATAGTGTCTAAGTAGGAGCTCCACCCCCACCTCGAATACCCCTGAACAAAGCAGCCTACGGCTATTGCTTGGGAACATGCTGCTGCTGGAATCGGGAAGCCAGTAATGGGAATGATTAACGCCCCTGCCATCGCGTGGTGTAGATGAAATCTCGTTGAAGGCTTCAAACTCCACGATACGATAACCCATACAACCACTAAGCCGTAGAGCATAAGAAATCTCTTCCACATACCACCACAATAAAGGTTTTTAAACAGCACGAAGGCCAAGTAGAGTATGCCGCATCCGACTAGAGTAAACACCACGTAGGTGCCTGCATTGGCATGAATAGGTTCGTAGCCACCGAGGTCGATGTTGAGCCAGGGAAGGTATCCGATAAGGTTCATATTAATCATCACGTGGTAAGGTAACACGTAGCAGACCGACCACATAAGTACTCTCCGCTTTAACGGCATCGATGCCCACCCTTCGAACGTGTCCACAACTGCCGCTCTGTACGCGACAGAGCTTGTTGCTAGCAGGATCATCACCTCGCCAAAGGAGTTGATGGTGATGCCAACATAATTCTGGCTCGATGGTTGACCAACCAATCGCACGTAAAAGAATCCCCAAGCCACGAGCGAATAAAACATGAATGCAGGCTTGCAGCGAGGGAGGAACGCCAAGCCCGCTGTAGCAATAACCCCGACAGCGAGAATCCACCAGGAGAGATCAGTGCAGTACGAACTCGCTGCTGCTTGGAATTCGATCGTCTTTGGAAACCAGGATAGAAATTCAGTCGTCCTCACTTCATGAGCTGTGGACGAGTAAAAGCTCTGGCGGTGCCTGCGATCCGCATCTTGCATCAGTACAGCAGGGTTCTTTCCGGGTTATGAATGGTAGAGATATGTGTTATTGCCTACCTGCAAAACGATAAAATCCGCAGCCACCATTGGATCCAATTACCCCTGCGTGCACTGCAGCTCGACAGATACGAGAGTCGGCCCTGAGCAACACAAGGGCACCAAATGTGTTCTGAGTGGTTAACTTCACGTGACCATATCGCTATGGGCGCACCTGTACGGGCCGGACCCGAAGACGGCTAGCGAGGTTGATTGATCTGAAACATATTTCACGATATTAGAGCCACTCAAACCAACTTCCCCAACTAATTGCTGATTATTCACCTAGCGTGCATCGAGCTGGGCATCGAAACGCAAACCAATCGGATTCAAACGGCCGGCAATCTACACCCCACAATCCACACGATGTTCCATAACCCCACGAACGACAACTTAGAAAATCGGGTTCACTACCATCGTCCATGGTCGCAGCAAAAAGCTGAAGTACAAGAGAATCACCAACAGCGCAAAAGATGTTGTTGAATAGATGAGGGTGATCCAATGAACGGAGAACCACTCGGCGATTTCACTTTTCGCCGCTGCAACATTGACAAGAATGCGCTTCGAACTTCCAAGTTTTTCACTCTGCTGAGAGCAATCACAGCCGTCCGAACTAGTTTTTCTAGATTGACGAGAATGAGAACGATGGTGTTCATCCGCGCCAAAGTATGGACGAACTTCCTGAGTTCGACTCATTCGAACGACTGGAGGATTACTTTTGCACAGGTACTAGCGACAGCGAATTCAATGTCCAAGTTCTCCAGGATAAAAAAGGATTGACATGGGATCTTGGTTGTATTTCTGGTGTCTTGACATCCCATGACAATCAATGCCCATGATCTCACAGCACCTTCGTTGCCCATTCCGGGAAATGCTTGTTTGTTTTTACTACCTACTTTCATTATGTGGACTAGAGTAGCTCGCTTTGTGGCAAATTAATTCAGAACGGCTTCCAGCAGCGCCTGTGTAGCTTCAGCAGCCTCGCGTACGTCCGGATCGGCCTCGGTCTCGGCACGAGCAAGAGGGCGGACGATCTCTAGTGTGCTTTCTGTGATACTTGGATCATTGAGACGTGGCACAAGTAGTCCAAGCGTGCGAAGCGCGCGGAAGCGCAAGTTCGCCGTTTTGGACGTGCATTGCTCCAAGACGGTCTCGATCACGTTCGCCAACTTGTCCATCCGTTCCAATTCTGGTGCAAGCAACTCCACCGCTAGCAACCCGGTGAGCCGCCCGTGGAACGTAGACTGAAGACACCATGACACGCGAGGCACGCACTTTTCAGCTATCCAGTCACTACCTAACGATTTTCCCAATGAAGGAAGCTTCTCACACACCACAACCCGAACTTCATTTACAGCATCACCCAACAGCTCCAAGCACGCATCAGCGAAATCACTTGGAAGAGTTGCGCCGTCCTCACGCTCAGCCCACGCAGCCACACAATGTACGAACTTAACGCGCACTCGCCATTGAATGGACGTACGCAATGCTTGAATTGCGGGAAAAATCATAGCTGCTACAGTTTCCGACCCGCTGTCGCAGTAACGTGCCATTTCTTCCAAAAGTGACGCACGAACTGTGGCATCTTGACTTTCATCCAGGAATTGAGTGAAAATTGGCACCAGTTCGTCATAATAGTCTCTGCTGACGAACTTTAGGGAACGGCCCACAGATTGAGCCAACGACAACCTCACAGCCACCGATACATCAGTTGAGAGCGCATACGTTGCCGGCAGTACACTTCGCACAAACTTAATTTGCGCAGCAACCTCCAGTTCAGAGGGTGTGCTGGTCGTGTCAGGTTTAGCCACTGTAGCATCACCCGCATCAGACGCAGTATTGCATTGGTTTTCAGACTTCGTATTAGAGTCACTGGTATCTTCTGGTTTGGACTCACATTTTTGTTGCGATGCAATGTCCATGAGTGCCTCACCTAGAAGGAATGAACCATCAGCGCACGCGCGACGAACTTCCACTGTAGGATCACCAACCATCGAAACGAAATGATCGACAAACACATCTGTGTACTCTGCACCAAAGGCTCTGCAGAACGCGGGCAATGTACGAGCGGTCTCGAGTCGCACCTGCCATGATGTGTCGGATGTGTACGTGTTCACCATTGGGACCATTTGACAATAAAGCAGGCGCAATGCCTGTTCAACCTCCTCGCTAGACTTTATGCTTTCGTCCTCAAGCAGCAGCTGGCGCAAAGTAGTTGCTAGCGTGATGCAGCCTTTCACCGCGAAAATGCGCACAATGTCATGGCTGTCTGCAGTTGATTTCTCAAGAAGCTGTACCGTCCAGGATGCCACAGGTGCACCACCGGCCGCTGCTAAATCTCCAATGACTGAAGTCACTGCACGACGAACAAGAGGGTTGTCATCATTGCACATACGGTCGAGCATTCCGCGAAGTTGCACGCGAACGTCGCCACGTACATGCGGGTATACCATAGATAATAATGCCACGGGCACAATTCTAGCTGTGGGGCTTGAACTGATACTTAGCCTTGCAAACATTGGCACAAGTAATTTGTCCACATCATCATCGGTCAGTGACACAATCAGCATCTTGAGCGCATTAACCATAACATCCCAGGTGGCATGATTCTCGATGATCGAAAGACTTTCCAGAACATGTAACACCACCGCAAGTAACAGCTCATAACGATGCCGGCTATTGACGCGCTCATCAGTAATCGACGTCGGTTCCTCTTCGTCCAAGATATGCTTCATCTGGGCAGTGCGCACTGCAAGCCAACCAAGGAACTGAATGGTACGGATTACCGTACTTTCGCCCTTGTCATCGTAGTCATGAATAGACGCAAACAGATTAAGTAAGAAACGGCGTTCAGCACACATTTCACCGCTGCGTTCTTCCTCCATGGCCTCAATATCTTCCAACAAAGCAGCATCCCAAGCATCGTTTGCTGGTAATAAGCGCTCTAATGGGTTTGAATACTCTGTGTCCATCGTCGGAGGGTGATATTCTTCAGTGCTGAGGTACTGGAAAAGAGCCTTGGCAACCACTTTCGGGAAAGTCAGCACAGCTTGGTGGATCTTCATTTGAAACACACGGAAGGACATTCGGTCTTGCTCAGGGATCGGGCGTTCTGTTTTCTGTTGTCGAATATTCATAGAGAGCTGCCTACGGAGAGCCTTGTAGTCCGCAGAAGGAACCATCACGAGCTGCAGTTGTAGCGGGCGCGTCGCGGTCTCAATCAGCCGTAGAGTCTCCTTGTGAGTCAAGTGTGTAATTCGTTCACCATTAATGGCAACCAGCCAGCTCGAGCGCCTCACATTAGCTTTTTCAGCAGCACCCCCAGATTTAATATCCACAATGATTGTACGTTCCAAGATGTTCTCAACGGTAAGCCCCAGCGGTCCTGCAGGGATGGAAGCGGCGTATGGCTTATTAGCGCCCATGACAGTAGGATTTCGCTGCTCTGGATCCCAGTCGAACCCAACGATGCCACGGAAGTCGCTGATAACACGATCCTCGGTCAGGAATGTATTTACAGCGCGGTCAAGACTAAATTCCGAGTTCAGCAGCAAGTCCACCAGCGCCTTAACTTCCACAGCGGAAGGCCCTGCAACTGCATCTTGCATTGACCCGACTGCCTGGCAAAGAAATTGAAGTCCGTATTTGGGTTCAACAGGCCCAAGTGCAGCCGGCTGTCCATCAGCGGAAGCCATTACAACATCGCCATCGCTGTCTCGAGGAGGGGACGCTGTTTGATTACTGGGTTGTGAGCTGGCGTTTGATGCATAACCATTAATTTCTGATGACGATCGCTGTACATCGGATGCACGACGAAAACGAAGAGCTGAAGGCACGAGGACGCGCTGCAATGTCGAATAGGCATAAATGGTTTAGTTCAGAGCGCGGAGAATACTATCACGCAAACATCTTTCACAGTACAAAAATAATAACTGTACTCACCTCTTTGGACAGCTGCTGAACCACAGCCGCGCAGTTTTCCTCATTTAATACCGTTTCTCGGAATGAAAGCAGCACGTCGGACTTTTGAATACCAGCAAGTGCAGCTGGCCCACCAGGTTGCACTTGTTGCACCACCGCACGCCCAAACACGTTGCCAATCTGCCAGCGGAAATTACTGTTCGACATCACGACCTCGTACGTACCAGGTCCGTACAAAGCCTCCTCTTCATTCACACCTTTCCCCACTGCGCTATCAGGCTTCGACGTTTCTAATACCTTTTCAGTCGTCGCTGAATCTTTCCCACCCGGAGCTGCTAGCGGCGTCAACTGATGCGCTTCAATGGCTGTCAGAGCAGACGGCGTTTGAGGCAGCGCAGTCGACGACTGAGATGGCGTCTGCGAGGCCTTGGGTGACGCTGACGGCGGGGTCACTGTGCGCGAGGCACTCGAAGGCGACGGAGGCGGCTCTGATTCATTCTCCGCACTGTTCTTCGACGTCTTTGCAGCGTCGTTCTCCTCGTCCTCGTCGCTTTCATTTCCAAAATCATTCTCAGCAGCTCCGCTCTCTGTGAAATAAATCTCCACCGCCTTCTGTAGATCACTATCTGTGCGTTGCAATAACCTCAAGATCACGTCGCGCTTCACTTCTCCACCTAAAAGTCCGCTCAGTTCTTCAGCCTCAGCAGTCCATGAAGAAAAGTCAGCAGTTTCTTCCTCCAGAGCCACAGCTTTCCTGGGCAGCGCAGGCGTCTCCGCCCACGAGTCTTGGGTCTCTTCCTCGTCGGATCCTTCCACGTCGTTCACTTTAAACTCCGCTCCGTTGGCTGCTTCAGACTGGAAAAACAGGTCCACGGCCTTGTTCGGATCGTTGTTCGCCTGCTTCAGCAGCGCCAGGATGCGCTCCCGCGACACGGAGGAGCCGTCGCTGGGGCCGATGATGGCGCGGATCACGTCCACCAGCGCGTCCTGCTGCGCGTCCATGCCTCCCCTGCGCTGCTGTACCGGTAGTCTACAGTCTGTATTCTGCAGAGAGCTTCCACGGCCCGATCCCGAGATAGAAAGAGGCGGCAGGACTCGAAATGGCGGGGAAGATGCGGGAGCTTGAACGTCCGGTAGCTTGTACTGTCCTGTGGGGGGTGGAGAAGGGGAGGGGGCCTCCTTGCCGTACCGTATCGCCGTGGCTGATCTCTTCTCTCTTTGGGTTTCCCGAATTTTAGCAAAACGATATTTAAGTTTTGGAATTTTAAAAATCGCTCACTGAGCGATTTTTGACCCGAGATGGCGGCGACGGTGTTGGTGCGTGGAACCAATCTCTGATTGCGTAGGAAACCTTGCTCTTAGCGACTAACGACGTGCACGAATGTATTGACAGGGACAAGAGCTCCAGAATAAGGTGCAGAACGCCAAGATCTTGGTCGTGGGGGCCGGAGGAATCGGCTGTGAGCTGCTCAAGAACCTGGTGCTCAGTGGCTTCGTGGACATCCACCTCATTGACTTGGACACGATCGACGTGTCCAACTTGAACCGGCAGTTCCTGTTCCGCTCGCACCATGTGGGGCAGTCCAAGGCGCTGGTGGCCAGGGAGATCGCCATGAGCTTCAATCCCAAGGCCAAGATCACGGCGCACCACGGCAATATCAAGAGCAGCCAGTTCGGACTGGACTACTTCCAGCAATTCGCACTGGTGCTTAATGCCCTGGACAATGTGGACGCTCGGAAGCACGTGAATCGACTCTGTCTGGCCACGAACAAGCCGCTGATTGAGAGCGGCACGACGGGGTATCTGGGTCAGGTGTCGGTCATCAAGAAAGGAGAGACGGAGTGCTACGAGTGCACCCCAAGGTCACCCAGAAGCAGTACCCTATCTGCACGATCCGAAGTACTCCGGAGAAGATGGTACACTGCATTGTGTGGGCCAAAGAGTGCTACAAGCTGCTCTTCGGGAAAATGGAGGACTCGATGCTGTGGGAAGACCCGACAAATGAAGAGAAGTCGGCGTTCATGGACCTTGTCACGCGAACGCCTGATATAAACTTTAAGGATGTGACCAAATTGCAGGAGTATGGATGCAATGTGTTCCGCGGACTGTTCGATCTTGAGATCAAGAAGAAGCTTGAGATGAAGGTGTACAAGACGGCCTCGAAGCGTCCCCACCCGCTGGTGTTGGAGGAAATCGTTGGCTCCAATATCGTGGAGGCCATTACATTGACCGACGAGACTGCCAAAAAGCAGGCAGAGAACGGCAAGGTATGGAGCGATCGTGACGTGTGGAGCGTTGCGGAATGCGTGACGCGCTTTGTATCCTGCATCGTCCGAATTCTAGGCAGTGAGCAGTCGCGTGCGCACCTGGGAAGCTATGAGTTCGACAAGGATGATGCCACCACTATGGAGTTCGTCACTGCAGCCGCAAACCTTCGCGCTGCGGTGTTTTCTATTACCATGGAGTCACTGTATAGCTGCAAGGGTATTGCCGGAAACATCATTCCGGCCATCGCAACTACAAATGCCATTGTGGCGGGATTCCAGGTCCTGGAGGCGTTTCGTATTCTGCAGGCAGCTAAACCAGTGAGCGAAGCCTGCAAGTACACGTACTGTAACCGGTCATGGAATGCGCGCGGCGTGTTATTGGACCCCAGCGCTCTGTCCAAGCCCAACCCACAGTGCTACGTGTGCTCCAAACACACAGTCGAGTTGGCCGTGGACACTAGCCGTATGTTGCTACGTGATCTGGTGGAACAAGTGCTAAAGAAGAAACTGGGTGTGAATGAACCCACGATTTCGCTAGGCGCCAACACGATCTACGAGGAAGGTGAGGATGCTGAGACGAGCCTGGCCGTCAACCTGGAGAAGAAGCTTTCGGAGCTGCCTGGCAAAGGTATCCAGCACGAAACGATGGTGTCGATCGAGGATTTCTCGCAGGACTTCCGTTGCAACGTCCGTGTGCTGCACCGCGACGAGAAGGAGTTCGGAGAGGATGCCGCGGAGCTGTTTGCGCTGGGTGGAGACATTGCGGAGCTGGCGGCAGATCTGAAGGAGGAAGAGGCCAAGCAAGCGGCGCTGAAATCGGCAGCAGTTTCAGCTCAAGACGGCAATGACGACGATGACGATGGATTCGAGGTGGTGGATACTCCTGCCGTGGCCTCTCACAAGCGTAGCAGACCAGAGGACGAGAATGCTACGAATGACACGAAGAGATCCAAGCCAACTGTAGTCGAGCTGCTTTAGATCCACGCGATTCGTACCTAAGCGGGTTTTTCAATGGATCAAACAATTACACTTGGGTTTTCTATGGCTCTGTTCCCTCGCGTTCGCTTGGATTAGATCAAGTCAAGCAGCGCAACTGACAGGAAGAGACCACGCTCCGGACGCGGCTCAGTGGCTGAATATTCGACTGCACAAGTCTCAGAAGGTGCTGGGACGGAAGCGGAGCGTGTACTGCAGACGCGGATGGAAGTCTCGCCTGCAATGGGCAACGGCCAGAGCCAGCAAGAAGCCTTGAGTTCCCCCACGGAGCGACCTGTCGAGGTAACAGCCGTCAGTATGGAGCAACTAGGGACTGTGGGGGCATCCGAGCTTCAGGATGGTGTACAGGACATTACAGAGTGTGTGTCTACTATAGAAGACGTCGCTATGGAGCGTAGTGACGGCGCCAATGGAGATAAACAACAGCGGAACGGTGTGGTGCAGCAAGAATTGCAAGTTAATAGCGCTCTGGAGTCGACTCAAGAGACAGAAATGGGTACTGGAGAGACTGTAGAAGGACAGGAAGACGTGGCGAAGAAAGATGAAGGGTCTGACGAGCAGAAGGAGCAGAACGGAGTCGTTCCGAATGGATACGTTGACTTGGAGCAAAGGGATCAAGAAAAACGAGCAGAGCAAGAGTTGAAACCTGTGAGTGGGCTGGCTGAAACTACTGTTAATAGTGGAGGTGTCTCTGGTCAGAAGGAAAACGCTGCTGTGGAAGCAGCTGTCGAGGATGCACAACGCAGCGCGGCCTCAACGCCAAGTCCTGCGGTCCATGTTGCTGACGTTGATATGGTTTTTCCTGATGACGAAGTGCCCATTGAGCTATGTCCCTTCTCAAGTGATGGCAGTATTGACCCACCTCGAGTCCAACGACCTGCTGGTAATACGCGCGTGGCTCCTCAGGTGGATCTGTCACCTGGGACTAATGTCGCTACACCAGTTACAAAGCTCGAGGAGACCACACCGATAACACCGGCATCCGTGACAGCAGATGAACCGACACCTCAAACAAATGGAAACCGTACAGCAGGGAGGCGGAAACGAAGGAAAAACTGAGCTTCTCAGCTCGCAAAATGTCATCAGCCAAGGTAAAGCAGGACCAAGCCAATGCACCTTCGTCGCCGTTTATTGATGACAAGCTTCGTATTTCGGTTAACGGCCACTCTGCTGAAAACGAGTCCAAAGTCGATGAAAATGGAAACGCACCCCCGTCGCCAGTTTATCCTGATGCCGATGCGTCTCATCTGTACCCGTCTAATCCAGAAGGTGCACCGTGGCGATGGGAAGATTGTGATCCCTACTTTGCGCCCCTTGTGCATAGCGACCTGGACAATCTCGTGCGATGGCGGAGAGAGTGCGCTAACGTGATAGCTGCAAACCCATCGGCATGGCGTGGTTTGTCGGGTATGAAGACAAGAGGTGCAGTGTTGGAGGCTATGCTTGCCGATGCCTCCGATTCAACTAGCGCTCACGTAGAAAACTCAATTCGTCGTGGACGTAGTTATCGCGATGTGTGGGAGGAAACAGATTTTCTTTCGCGGCAAAAACGAAGTAGCGTATTGGGAGAAAACCTTCCCAAAAGCCAGGCGATGAAGATGAAAAAGAAACGCAAGAGCGCCGTTGATGCGGAAGGGCTTTTGCTTTCTCACCGCGACCTAGTGTATGGATACGATGATGATCTATTCCAAGAATTTAGGGGTCGTTTAGAGGCCCGTGTGAAGGCTTGTCAGCCTGACCCGTCTCCACCAGCTACTCCACCGACACCTCCTGTAAGGCGGCAAACAAAATTGCAATCTCTCAAGGCAAGTAAGCTCGATGCCAATGCAGATGTAGCTGAACAAGGAGACATTTTTGATGAAGAAGTTTTGCCGAGTCTTCCATGTCGCCACTTTCACCCGGCATCTTTGGGGCTTTGGAAATTTCGCAAGAATCAAGACCCAGATTTCACTGTAGTTCACCCTGCATCTATGCGTCGCAATATCACCCCAGTTCGTTGGAAAGAGGAAATGAAGCATCACTACCAACAGCAGTACGAGCTCCAATTGCAGCAAACGGATGAGCTTGCTGACCCAAGCGATGGGGATGATGAGGGCGCTGGCGGCAGTTCGAACGATCAACATCGAGCTACGCTTCTCAACAGCGAGGTAACGGGTGACTTACCTTCTTTCGGGGACAACATGGAGGAAGATGAGATTTCGCGAGCACTATCAGCTTCTCTAGCTAAGTTGATACCGCTATCGATGTACAATTGGAGGGTCGCTCAGCTCGTGTATGAACGAGCAGCTTGCAGTATCCAGTGTGCATCGGTCCTGGAAGGCGAATCAACTGCAGCCCGGGAATTGGAGGATGTGTACTTACAACTCTGCCCTCCTGATGATGTCAACGAGGATACCCCGACCCTTTCCAATGACGCGCTAACTCGTCAACCCCGGGGTGTGCAAATTAACAGCATCCCCCACGACCTTATCGCATATAGTGTTCGGCACGACATCGCAAATAATTGCTCCCTTGCTGTAGCGGCATCAGTAGAATTTGCGCTTGGGGTACGTGTGGGCGATGTAGTGGATGTGCTGGATCGCAACGGCTGCTGGAACTACGGAGAAGTGGTGGAGACTTATTCAGAAAATGGTCGCCAAGTCCCAAAGTTTTTGTTGCTGCGCTTCTCGCTGTGGGCGGAGGATACGGTCGAGTGGATTGCTGTTAGCGAAGGTCGTTTGCTGCCTTGTGGTGTGGCTGATGGCTCAAGGCCATGCACAGTCGGTCCCACACTTGCTCACCGAGGTCGTGTGAGATACGACCAAAACCTTGCAAGAGAACTGGAGCGATCGTTTCCTCAGCGTCAAGCCAGACAAGGCGAAGCCACTGCACAAATTCTAGCGCATCAGCAAGCTAATGCTGTGCCTAGATCTGTGAATCACCTTAAGACGCCGCAAAAACGAAAGCGAAAGCGGGTGGGTAAATTAGCAATTGTGGCATCGACAGTTTAAAACTATGAACAGATCATGAAAGTGAATAAGCTGAGGCTTTACCGCAATATCCGTCTTCACAGAAGGAGAATCAGACCATGTTCAAGAAAGACCAACGGCCATCGGTAAGCATTTAATTTAGCTAATGCGTTCTGTGAAGTGGTCGACGTCGTATTTTTAGGCAGTACTGTGTCCTATGGCGAAAAGCACGACGGGCTAGCGCAGTGCACGTTCATGAACTTCAGCCATGCCAGCCTCCGTCCAACGCAGTAACTTTCGTTGTCAGCTTGATGGATCGACGTCACCGCAAGCCGTTGCGGCAATGTCTGCGGGCAAAGCTGCCATGGGAGGAGTTGGACGAGGTAGCACCTTTCACACGGAATTTCCTGCGCGCCAGCGCAAGCGCTTACAAGTGGGAGCGACAAACTTATCCAAGGGCTCCTCGTTTGCGGAAGGCTCTCTCCCTAGTCCTGGACCAGCACCGTTGAATACGTCGACTGCTCTCGATCGCATTAGTGGTGCAAACCCGATTGCAATGAAAGTGCCGGCTGATTCTCCTTCGCACAAGCAGTTCAGCCTGCGACCCAAAGAACCCGGTGAGGTCGTGCCTCTTGTCCTGCGGACCGAAGCCCGGCGGTTAAAAGCACTAAGCCCGACCAATAGCAGCAGAAGTTCTGACGATAATGACGTTCACCAGCAGAGTTCTGCACACGCCAGCACCAGCAAGAAATTACAAGACCCAACGAAGATTACAGAAACATCCGGGTCGCATTTTGGACACAAAGGTAATAATGCTCAAGAAGACATGCTTGTGTCTGCTCAGCGCCACATTAAGACACATACAGCCAAAATGGTGGGTACTCCAGAGGATAAAGCGAAAGTTGCACTAATGCACAACCGCACAAAACTGTATGCTGTATTCATGGAGAAATACGGGTCGATGCGTGCTGTTTTTCGTGCGTTTGACAACGATGGAAATGGCATGATTTCGGCGCAGCGTTTTCACGATATGGTCGAGGCTGCTGAAGTGGATTTGACACCAGCTGAGACTCGTGCGCTTTACCAAACCGCAGATATTAACGGTGACAATACTATGGCTTTTGAGGAATTCGTTCAAATGTTCTCATCAAGCGCTGATACTCCCGAGTCGAATGTCTCGTCGATGAGTGCATACAATCCCTTGAAACACGCTGGCGTACCAGCACTTGATCCCAGTTCTTCACTTGCGATCAAGTATCGTACACCTCTAGAGCTATCCCCACGTTCAAAAAGACGTATGCGGCAACTACGAAAGCAGGTGATCGACGAGCTCCATCGAAAGCAAGGACAGGCGCTTGGCGTACACGGTGGTAAACCTGAGTTGCTACTTTCATACGCTTTTAAGAGTGTAGACTCGGATAACGATGGCATACTCTCGTACAGTGAGGTCGAGCATGCACTAGGACAAGGTTTTCTGCAGCTGGAGGACTCGATTTCGGCGACAGATATGCGAGAGATGTTGCATCTCATGGACCGCAATTCTGACAAGGAGATCAGCTTGCGTGAGTTTGTGCACTATTTTGCTGTGGGAGAACGAGACATACCTACCAACTGGATCGACAACGGGCGCAAGAAAGAACTTGCTGCATTGCACATCAAACGAACGACCGAGTTAACTCCTCGCGATATGGTGGACCCCATGTATGCGCTGCGTGGAAGTCTTTCAGTTGAAGAAGAGCAGCATTCACCAAGTGCCAAAACCTATACAAGTCCAGGTTGTCTACCGGAGCAACTTTGCAAGCGAACAGCTGCAGCAGTGAAAAGCTGCAGCTTACAGGGCTCTCCAACCTCGAGCTCAGGAGTTAGTGTCGATCAGAAAAATAAGTTTGTACTGTCGTCGTCGCCGTCATCGCTACAGCTAGAACTCGAACGCCGTCCATCAACATCGTGCGGTCCTGATAGTCCAGCTGTGTCGACACTGTCTTCAGTTTCGCCTGATCGGTTCTGGCATCGTCGTCAAGAGCGTACTGACTGGACCCGTGTTGGAGTACGAGGCAATGGCACTTGTGTGGATACCGGATTGTACCAGTCACCTCAAGAGCGTTTCATCACCACAAGTAGCGAAGCTTACAGCCCTCTGTATCGCGCGCCACCCTCTCACAAAACAGACGATGGATCATTCGCAATAATGCGCTCAGGCAAATCATCTACTACTGCCGAGGAAGAACCTCGTCGTCTTCGACGTGAAGCGCGTTATGAGCGTACCCAGATCCGATTGCAAGAATTTGAACAAGATCACGCTCAAGCTGATCGCCTCAAAGACTGGAAATCGCGAGCTAATATTCGCAAAGCTGCTGGTGAACGGTTCTACTACCTCGATAGGCTGCAGGATAGAGAGCAGAAAGTGGCGATGCGCGAGGAACACATGCCACGTCGTAACGGCGGCGCTAGCTTCTTGAGAATGTGGGCTGGCAGTGCTGATTCTCAATTCAATAGTCCCCATCAACCAAGCTCGTGATTTGGCGTGCAACTGTATAGCAGAACGTTAAACCAGGACATTAACGAGCACCAAACTCTAAAGCGAATACCAGCATCGCGTCTTCCTTATTGATTGTCTTCACTGCACCGATGAGCTTTTTAGCTGAAGGACTGTACCAAGTCCGAAGACGAATCGGCACTCGCAATTCGGCGGACCCATTTCCCTGAAGCTGGGTCCTGGCGGAATTCAGCAGTGCGGTAGCGGTACGGGAAATTCGTGCGCAAGTATCGGGCATCTTCGTACATCTCGTGGATTTCTTCACCAACCTTGGTGTTCGAGAATGCAGCGAGCTCTCTAGATTTCAGTCAGCAAAACAAGGCATAGTTAATGAAAAAATACAACGCATTTCAACGTATCGGTTGACACGTACGTAAAGTAGTCTTTTGACGAGCTCCCAGCTGATGCAGCTTCCTCACCCCATTGTCGAGGCCAGCGACGTACGAGTAGAACTCCTTGTACATGTTTTCTTTCGATGGAAGGGGTGTCGATCCATCAAACACGCGTGCAATCCATCGTGCCTGAAGCTCAAAGCACAGGAACGGAAGGTTGCTAAACGGAAGACCGACAAATGCTGCCGTTGGGTCTTCAATTGCAAACAACTGCTTGTAAACTGGCGCCACGGCCAATCCTTGTGTCGTGCAGTCGAGTAGGTCAGCTGCGACTTCATCAGACATTCCATTGGGACGAACAAACGCCTTCGGAAAAAGCAATTCCGACGGAAAGAACTCGTTAACGGTGTACAAGTAACCCGTGCAGTGCATGATCTCATCAGGGAGTCAATCTTCGATCCGTCCGTAAACACCAATGTGCCATCTTCAGCAATATAATTCACCGCCGGCTTAAGCACTCGCTTATCCTGAGCATCAACCGCATCAGGATCATAATCCAACGTTGCCACAATGACTTCCTTGGCACCCGAGTTGGCCAGCTCAAGAGAAATATCTTGTCCTGAAGGTCCACGACCAATAACTAGAACACGCTTCCCCTTGTAAGGCTCTGGCGTGCGGTATGCTCGCGAATGGGACACCACCCCCTTGAAGTTCTCGATCCCGTTAATCTGCGCCAACGAAGGCTTGGAGAAGTGGCCATTGCAGATCACGACACGGTCGAAATGTTCATCGTAGTCAGCTTTGTCCTTCGAGCTCACACTGATCTTCCACTTGTCCGAGACCCTCGACAGACCCGTCACCGCAGAATTGAGACGGACGACATCATCCACCTGGAAGTGCTTCGAGTAGCGTCGCAGGTACGTCAACACTTCAGTGTGTGAAGGGAAGCTGGACACTCCGTCCTGGAATTCAAGATCCTTCAGCTGCATAATTGACGTCGGCAGATTGGTATGTAGAGACTGCGACATTGACACAGATTTAACTCAGTGGTTTATCCACTAGAATGCAATAGAATCGAAGGGGTTTGTGACCTTGTAGAGCACCGAAGACGCAGCATCAGCCGATTCGTCGTATTTCCAGACTCCTCCGACGTTCCCGGCCTTCTCAAACACGACGACGTCATGTCCAACCTCACGCAAGCACTTGGCAGTGACTGCAGCAATGTCAACAATTTTGATTAGTCATTGTGGACGATGGTGCATTGCAGTGAAGAGCAGCGTACTAATGCCAGCGGCGCCTCCACCGATGATTCCGACACGCTTGACAGCCATGACGCGACTTGTGAAATGGGGAGTTTCTGGTCAGATAGGAAAATATCTCCTTTTAATCCATCTTCTATGCACCAAAAATACCAAATTTACGACGATGTCCACGTGTTATTCCATTAAATCGTACGTTCTAGAGAATAAATCAATTACAATAGTGTATCAGAATTTACAAAAGTACAGTCTTGGTCATACAGTAAATACTTGGATAGTTACCAAGAAATTAGTACGGTCCAAACGTCCAGTTTCAGTCAAGCAGCCCGAACCTCGACAATTGAGACCATGGCAGACGGCGACGATGTCCTCCAGAGCCAGTCGCCATTCCCGCCGCTGCAGTTGACGTTCGAGGAGCAGCAGCACCTCCACGACCTCACGCTGCGATTGCTGGAGCGCACACTGCACAGTTATGACGAGCGCTTGGCCGGCTTGAAGCCCCAGCACCATTCCGGACTGGACAGTGCGCGCTGGAAGCTCCAGAAGACCCAAGCCAATGCCTCGCTCTATTCGGAGCGCGTTCGCCGCATCCGGACGGACCTCCACCTGCCCGAGGACAACTGGGAGGACCCCACGGTGCTTCTGATGGTCGGCACCATCCCGGCGCCGCTGGACGAGGTCATGTTCGGGATGGCGACGCCGACGTTCGAAGCGCTCCAAATCCGGGTCTCAACGCTTGGGAACCAAGAAGTGGGCGGTGCAATGCTCGCGAAACTCGTCGGGCCGACGGAAGACAAGCCGTTCCAGAGTTTGTCCATTATGTACATGACGAGCAAACTGCCGTGGCTAGTGAGCAAAGTGGTGAAGCCGAGAGATTTTCTCTTGCTGTCTACGTCCGGGATCATCACCTGTGCTGATGGTGAACGCATCGGGTATTACCTGTTGCAGCCGGCGCCATTGCCGCAATGCCCACCGCTACCGAAACCGATGATTCGCGGAAAATTCATGTTTGGGGCATTGTTTCGACAACAAGAGGATGGCAATGTGGATGTGTACATGCAGCAGTATGTCGAGGCACAAGGCACACTCTTTGATTCATTCGTTATCAGTTCGACGTGGACAGCGCTGTTGGGGTTCTTTGATTCCCCGCGACTGGCAGAAGCTAAGAAATTGCAGTGGTGTATGGACAATATGAAACGTCCGCGGCGAAGAGATATTGGGGCGGAATTGGCTGGGTTCGCGTTGAATTGCTCTCAATGTTCTGGTCAGTTTGGACGGAATGCTCGTGGTCGGAGCGACCAGCAGAGCTGTGTGTTGTGTTTAGCACCAGTATGCTCTAATTGCCGTGAAGAACGCACTTTCAAAGAGCTGAGCAAGCACAAGAAAGATGTGGCCATACAGAAGAGGCGTGTTCACGTTTGCCTCCCATGCCTGGAATTCGTGCAGAGACAAAAGCCAGCCGATATTGCCCGACGAGGATTTATGGAGAAGTTCTCTCCATCCTCGCAAAACACGAGTAATACGAACGGTACGGCGCAGTTGACATGGGGTTTAGTGGATGGAGAATCTCCGCCTGTGTGGTCACCGCGGAGATCTCTCTCGTTTTCGAGTTTATCATTTGATTCCTTCGAATTGAGCTATCGGGGGACGAATGAAAATCGCGTTTGGACCTGGATTCATGTCGTAGTTGGAAAAGTGATCACGTTTGGTTAGGCAAGTCCAAACACGTATACGCCATTCATGAAGAATGAGTTGTTGACAACAACACGCGTCTCAATTGTTGGAACAATGTTATGGAACGGAATCGAATCCTAAGCGCTAAACGAGGCGTTTATACGCTCCCTGGCTTGAGATGGATTGGACGCCGTCACATAGCTTTAAGCTAACTTAGCTAAAGGTCTTCTCAAGCGTTTCCGCGGAGTCATCATTGGGTTTTATACGACGGACCCACTTTCCCGTGGCAGTATCCTGACGGAACTCGGCCGTGCGGAAATCGTGTGGGAAGTTTACACGCAGGTATGCAGCGTCAGCAAACATTTCGTGGATGTTCTCGTCCACGACGGTTCCAGAGCGTGATGCCAGCTCCGTGAAATAGTCATTTTGCAAGCCGCGGAGGGAGTGGAGCTTTCTTGCGGGACCGTCGAGCTTGCTGACGCTGTCGTAGAAATCTGTGTACATTTCTTCCTTGGATGGAAGCGACACGGAACCATCAAACACTCGTGCGGCCCATTTGGACTGAAGCTCAAAGCACAAGAAAGGGAGGTTGGCGAACGGCAAACCGATGAAGACCGCAGTCGGGTCCTCGATTAAGAACAGGTGCTTGTACGCTGGCGCCACCACCGTGCCTTCCGTGGTTGCGGTACTCAGATCTTCGGCAACCTCGTTGCTCACACTGTTAGGGCGCACACCCACCTTTGGGTAGAGCAACTCGGTCGGGAAAAATCGTTCACGGTGTAGAGGTATCCCGTACAGTGCATGATCTCATCGGGGAGGTGATCGATGATCCATCAGTGAATACCACCGTGCCATCTTCAGCGATGCGATCCACGATGGGCTTCATCTGACGTTTGTCCTTCTTGTCGACAATACTCGGGTCGTAATCGAGAGCCGCAACGTACACTTCCTTCACGCCGCTCTGTGCGAGCTCTAAAGAAATGTCTTGTCCTGACGGTCCGCGGCCAATCACCAGAACGCGCTTTCCCTGGTACGGCTCCGGGGTTCGGTAGGAACGCGCATGGGACACAACTCCTTAAAGTTCTCGATCCCCTTGATCGATGCGTGCACTGGTTTGTTGAAATGGCCATTGCAGACCACCAGGCGATCGAACTCTTCATCGTATTCACCCTTGTCCTTCGACTTGACGCTGATCTTCCATAGGTTATCGACTTTCGTCACATTCGTCACCTCAGAGTTGGTGCGGGCGAATTGGTCAACACCGTAGTGTTTGGCGTAGCTCTGCAGATATTCCAAAACATCGGCATGCGAAGGGTAGCTAGGGAGACCGTCAGGAAATGCAAACCCCTTGAGCTGCATGACGGAAGTCGGTAGATTCGTATGCAGAGACTGACATCGACATCATTTCGAATACGGTTGATTTAGCGTCGTTGAGCTATGGGTAGCAAGAATAATTGACTGTACCTTGTAGAGGACCGATGACGGAGCATCCGCGGCTTCATCGTACTTCCAGATACCCCCAAGTGGGCAGATTTCTCAAACACAACGACGTCGTGGCCTACATCCCGTAGATTCTTAGCGGCGACTACAGTAGACAGTGTTACAACAGCAGAGGTGAGTCGGGCACAAGGAAGCTGGGATCAAGGTGATGTTGTGAACGTACTGATGCCGGCAGCGCCACCACCAATGATGCCTACGCGAACGCTCTGAGACGACTTCTGTGTCATTGCTCCTTTTGGAAATGACCAGGTGCGAGCTGCTGAAAGTCTTCGGGCCGATGCAACGTGTGTCCCTCGATGATTGGCATCCCCATCTTGTCCGCACGAGACAAAGACAAGGGTGGACTGCCCGTGTCATACTTGACCCAGATGGCTTCAACTTGCTTGCGCATTCGGCGATGTCGATGTCAATGCGAATCTCTGATCCGCATTGCCCCGCAGCGCACCGGCAGTGACTTCCTGGCACAACCGGCACCCGTGCACCTTGCGGGTATGCTGTGCGGACTCAAACAGACCTCCCTGTCCAAGGATAAATCGACCGTGCATTCGGATTCCGGAAGCGATGTCCGGCAGAGATATCACTGCCATGTCCAGAGATCGGGGCATGGTAGAAGCGTCCTCATGGCCACTACGTCAGGCTGGCCAATGGAGTAGCGGTCATGGAGATCGTCACGCGGCGGTATCCGCTCCCGGTTGATGAGTGTGCAGCGCGTGATCGACAGGTACTTTGACCTGAGCTGAGCTGAGTCGCTTCTAGCGATCCGCTAGGTCTCCGATGACGAAGCTTGTCAAAAATAGGTGTTAAAGGGATTGAGGAATGCTATGTTGGTTTCGCGCGATATACTTGGGCGGAGCACCGATCAACAAGCATGGGCAAGGTCCGTGGCATGAACGACAATGCAACAAGCGTGGGGAAGGCACTACGTGTGGATAAGATCCGCGGCGTAAATGAAAATGCAACGACTGTCGGGAAGGTCCGTAGCATTAACGGGAATGCACCAAGTGTCGGGAAGCCCCGGGGTGTTCACGAGCATGCAACAAGTGTCGGGAAGGCCCGCAGCATGAATGAAAATGCAACAATTGTCGGAAAGGCCCGTACTGTTAACGAGAATGCGCCTGTGAGCGGACCGCAACTATCTCCTGGAAGCGCAGTCATGTTGTCGACTCAACGACTGCTGTTTATTGTGTGGATGAGCGTCGGGTTAGCGCCACTCCTTCTGCAGGCCCGAAGCTTTGCGCGGTTTGTGACACCTCATAAAATCTCAAAAAGTTTAATTTCCCCAGCATTCGAAGAGCACAAAACGGTGGATATACTTGAGCATTGCCCCGTTGAAGGATTGATGATCGCTGGGATTTGGTGGAACGTCCACCCGATATATTACGTTCGAGTTGACAAAGGACATCTTTGCCACTTTGTCGTGCCGCAATACAACATCCACGGCAATTTTTTCTAGGGGATAAGAAAGTCACAGCTTCCATCACGACCCCAAAAAGCTGCGCGGACGAGAGTTTTGAATTCCAACACTACTTTTATCACGGCAGTCTCGGATACTACTCGTTCTACGAGGAAGCGACCGGCACGTACTGCGCCAACGATAAAACGTCCTACGTCTTGGTAAAAGGCCTCGGCACCTATGACATCAATGGAAAAATACTTGCCGTTGATCAAGGCTGCAACGATTATCGAAACTCTTACTGGTACGGGATCGCCGGATCCATGTGGATCGCGTACCGCTCGTTGATGCTGAGGAGAAGCTTTGTCTCGTGCAAGCGGTTTGGGAGGAGATGTGAACAAATGGAGGAGAGAATTCGCTTGAAAGATGCCGTCGTATATGTCCAGGAAACGATGAGGATAGCAGCGTACGACGCACGAAACTACCACCGCGTTGCAGTGTTGTATTTGCTCGTCGAGGGCATTATGAGTGATCTCTTCTTATTGATCGCACAAGAAGGACTTGTCGGGAGACTGCAGTACATCTCGTTGGGCTACAACTTGTCTGGAATCATGTCGATGCTCTTTGAAATGATTGAAACTATGCACTGGTTTGGTGAGAGACTGCGATGCTCCATCAAGCGGCTACTGTTCAACTATGAGACCATGCTATTCGGTGAATTTATTTGCTCGGCTGCAATGCAGAATTACTTGACATCGCTGAATCGATCACGGGGTTTTCAACACTCCAACCCAACCGCAGAAGTGGTATCATACTACGTTTGGAGTCTCGTAGGGCACGGTGTCATTGTTTTAGGTTGCGTTTTTGTGCTCATTTCCACCCGATCCCTCGGAGCAATCGGCTATATGCGATGGAGGTATAAATGCTTTGCTGTTCTAATTGCACCGTGCTGCGTGGACTCAACACTCGGAATTCGTGGCAAATTAATGGTATTGGGTGGCTACTGCTGGGAAAACCGGAAGCTGTACTACAAAGTTTCCACGTTGAAGGCGTTTGGCATGATGAAAATGGTGGAAGACGACGGGACGGAATTCTTGGTCTTGCACAAAGTCTACTGGATTACTGTCCCGCGTGTGGATCTGTTCGTGATTGGGTCGGTGCATGGAAAACGAGTGGATCCATGCACGGAACGACTTTGCACAGGAATTGTGAGCATGTTCACACAAGTGCTGGGGGCCCTGCAGGGAGATCAGAAAGTAGTCGATGGGTGGATGGAGCATTTAGAAACAAAATTGCTCTTGCACCGAGCACGTCGAAAATCGACATTCCGCGGCTTTCGTCTCTAGTCGAGACGGCGGCCTCTTCAAATGACTCAACTGATGTGCAGCCGTTCCACGCATGACAAGGCACTGCGCTTCTTTTTGGTGATCATGTACATGAAGCAGCTCGTGTCATCGACTTCATTGGTATTTTTGCGGTGTCGTTACATTTACGTTGGCGAGGAGGGTTTTCGTAGCAGGTCTACACGCTAGATTGAATGCAGCTCAAAGGCGATACACTCATGAAAGTGGGGCCTGAAGAGCAATCGAAAGTCGGGCTGGCCGTTCATCATCGACGTCTGTCAGATAAACACTTGCTGCTTCTGATTTGGATGACTCTGGGTCTATTGCCTTTGGCGCTTCAGATAAAAAGCTTTGTACGCTTCGTGACTCCGCACAAGATTTCACTGCATTTTATTGTTCCAGTGAATGCCGTGAAGGGAGCGGATGACGTGCACAAAGTTTGCCCTGTCGAAGAGCTCTTCGTTGCGAATGTTTATTGGAATATTGAGCCCACGCAGTACTACTCGATCGAGAACGGTCAATTGTGTCACTTTGTGATTCCTCAATACAACATTCACGGCATCTACTTCCTCGGTGCTCAACACTCAAAGCCGTCCCCAAACACACAACGAGATTGTACGAATGACAGCTTCCCAATGGACTATTTCTTTTATCACGGCAGCTTCGGTTATTACGCTTTCTACGAGGAAGGAACCGGAACATATTGCTCTAAAGACAACAAAGGATATGTCAAAGTGAAAGGGCTCGGAACATTTGATGCCAACGGCGCAGCATTAGCTGAGGGTCGAGCAGACGCAGGTTATCGCAGGTCCTACTGGTACGGAATTACGGGCTCGCTCTGGATTGCATACCGGGCTTGTCTGTTGCGGAGAAGCTACATGCTCTGCAAACAGCATGGGGCAAGATGCCATCGTGCTCAGCATACTCTTCGACTAGCAGATGCAGCGGTGTATGTCCAAGAAAGTATGCGATTATCAGCGCATAATGCGAGAAACTATCATCGGTTCTTCCTGTTGTATCTTCTCCTCGAAGGTGTCATGAGCGAATTATTCATGCTCATTGCAACCGAAGGGGTCATCAGTATTCTTCAGTATCTCTCGTTGGGCTACAACCTATCGGGTGTCATGTCGATGCTATTCGAGATTATCGAAGTCACGCAATGCCTCAGAGAGCGAACACGTTGTCTGTTCAAACGGTTGCTGTTTAACCACGAGACAGTCATGATAGGTGAACTCATTTGCGCTGGTGCAATGCAGCACTATCTGACTGCGATCAGCCGAACCAAATTAAAGGATTCCAAGCCGGTGGCGGAAGCAACGTCTTACTACGTTTGGAGCTTGGTTGGGCACGCTGTCGTCGTTGTAGCCTGCGTGATTGTCCTCACAGTCGTTCGGTCACTTGGGGCAATTACGTACGTGCGGTACAGATATGGTTGCTTCACGATCCTGGCCGCTCCGTGTTGTGTTGATACAACCATGGGAGTACGATGCAAATTAATCCAGCTATCCGGGTATTCCTACGAAAATGAAGAGCTCTACTACGAAATCAGCACTTTGGCAACATTTGGCATGCATCGGGCTGTGGAGGAAGACGGCTCGGAATTTTTTGCCTTTCACAGAATGAACTGGATCACAGTTTTGCATCGTGATTTGTTCGTGATTGAGTCATATCAAATTTGCGTGTCACCCCGTGCGAAGAACGCCAATGTGGTGGCATTGTTAGTATGTTCGGACACAAGCTGGGGGGTCTATTGACAACAAGCTAACAGAAGGACCAAGCACCCTCGACCTACCCACCATAAGTTAGAGGACTGGTACGTTTTGGCAAAGTAATTAGGTAGGCTTCCGTATACAAGATCGACGCCTTGAACCAGTCCTACAGTGATAAAGCAATTTTGACAGTGAAGAAGTTCGTAAGCAGGTTAATATTGGTGATGCATGAGAAACTTCGCCACAAACGGTTGTTGTTACTATTTTTTTCTCGATAGTACATGCGCCTCGATGTTGACTTACCAAAGAATGATGAAGGTGAACGTCATCAGTGAAGCATCTGGGCCTCGATCTTTGACTGATGTTGACTCGTCAGGACGTCACGTCTCATCAAGACTAATGCTGTTGTTAGTGTGGATGGCCATGGGAGTTTTACCAATGACACTACAGGTTCGAAGTTATGCCAAGTTTGTCACTCCGCACAAGATCACCGCGCGCTTGGTCGCACCCACCGACGGAGTGAAGGAGACAGCGGATATTTGGACATTTTGTCCTGTCAAGGAATGGTATGCTGCTGGTGTTTATTGGAATCTCTCACCGACGCATTATTATCGCGACGAAGAAGGTATTCTTTGCCATTATGTCATCCCCCAGTATAATGTGCACGGCAACTATTTCGTTGAGAACCAAACAACGACACCATTTCGAACGACACCGAGCGGATGCGGCAACGACAGCTACCCGTTCCAACATTTTTTCTACCATGGATCTATCGGCTACTTCTCATTATACGGCGAAGTGAAAGGGACATACTGCGCCAAGGATTACAGAGCTTACGTCCGTGTTGGGGGTTTAGGCACGTACGATATTAACGGACCTTCATTAGCCAACGATGGAGGAGGAAGTGGTTATCGACGATCGTACTGGTACGCTTGTGTCGGTGCAGTGTGGATTGCAGTTCGATGCTGGATTTTAAGACGGAGCTACGTAGTGAGTACACGCTTTGCAAGAACAAACGACCGGATATGCAAACCTATGGGCCTACAAGACGCGATGATATTTGTTCAAGAAAGTATGAGGCTTTCAGCACACGGTGCAAATAATTATCAGCGCGCGGTGCTCGCGTATTTACTGGTAGAAGGCCTGATGAGTGATTTATTCCTCTTAACCACGCAAGAAGGGCTTTATGGGAGATTGCAGTGCATCTCGCTGGGCTACAATCTGGCTGGTATCATGTCGATGCTCTTCGAGATGGTTGAAACCATGCACTGGCTTCCCGAGAAACCTCGCTGCTTCTTAAGACGGTTGTTCTTCAACCACGAGACAGTTCTTGTTGGAGAGATGATTTGCGCGGCAGTGATACAGTATTTCATGTCATCATTGAACCGCTCACGCTTGAAAGAATGGCGGTCTGAGGCGGAAGCTGCGTCCTACTATGTCATGAGTCTGGCAGGACATGGTATTATTGTAATCGGCTGCGTGCTTGTGATCGTAGCTACACGAATAGTTGGTGCGGTTGGATTCGTTCAGTGGAGATTCGGGTCCTTAGAAGTGCTGACAGCACCTTGCTGCGTGGACACAGCATTGGGGGTGAAAAGCAAATTGATTGTCTTGGGTGGGTATGCCTGGGAGAATAGAAAGTTGTACTACAAGACCAGCACATTGAAGGCATTTGGGATGTTGAAAATGGTTGAGGAGGATGGCAAAGAGGTTTTAGTGCTGCACAAACTTTACTGGACCACAATCCCGCGAGACGATTTAGTTGCCATTGGTGTTCTGTCCGGGTCGAGTGTTGTGCCGTGTGAGGAGCGTCCAAGCGACGGTGTCAAAAGTTTCCTCGGACGCATGCTTGGTGGTGGTCAGAGTGAGACTTACAGGCAGATCGTAGGTACGGTATTACTCGGCTTCTGCGTTTGGCGACAGGATTCTAATACGCTGTTCGATCTGGTTCATTGTTACTACCTGTAGTGGTTCCTCACGCTCCCTCCCCAAGGCACAAATAATCACGGCAACAACTTCCTCGCCAGGAATTATTGTGCCACCGAAAGATAGATGGCGTTTCGACGATCCCAGTATTACTGTTTGAACACGGATAAAATTTGTCGGACGCAGTTGCTCGACCCCATGCCAATCGAGCTCGGATGCACACATCAGCTCCCTATATACCGCCGACTCTTGCGCTGATAGCACAGGACCTGTAGACGGGGGCTACAACTGCGTGCAGTTAGCTGCAAGGAATTCAGACTGAATGCCCCTGGAAGTGATCACGACGCATGCAAACGGATTCTGGAATATGGCGTTAGCTCCGTCATTATAGAACTGGCACGAGCAGCTAGGATGCTAGTCCAACAGAATATTTGATGCCCTCTACGAACGAGACAGACCTGTTTTCTTCGTTGTCGTTCGTCAAAATACGTTAGCTTCTCCACGCTGCTGCTTTTCCTCGAAGTCAATTCGCGTTTTTTTCCAAACCCGGTGACGTGATCCTAGATTACGTGTCGGTCTTGTCGGACATAGCAGACTCTTGGCTTTTCGCGCACTGGAGCAACGTCGAAGCCCCGAAAAGAATTTAAGAAAAATACCGGGTATTCGATAAGATATTCTAATATGCCGCAGCACGTTGATTTTCTTATTCTTTAGCTAAACAAAAAGTATGCATAGTTGAGCGTCCTGGTTGCACATCTGATGATATCACGCAATCGTGGAAACAAGCAGGATGAATCATACAGGTATGCTCCTCGCTCCGAAGCGTTCATACCGTATGTATTGCTACTATCGATAATGTCTAGACCGCTGTTTTTGTTTCAGTCACGCCATCTGTGACTACGGATCATCGCGTCCGTAATCTGTATTACTGGACGCCTTCTCTAACTCAAACAGGTTTAAATGCTCACGTCACATCACGAGCAATGACCAATTGCCAGGTCCTCACATTGCTTTTTGACGAAGCGGAAGCAAGCAGACTTTTGATTACGTGTCCATGACAGCAGCGGTTCGGCCACCTCGCGGAGATCACGCAGCCGACAATGGCGTTGCATGCTTAATCTCTGAAGATCTCGACGGGATCCAAGACACAGTGCTAAAGGTCGATCGTACGAGCCCGGCAGAGCGGAGACGACTGAAACATAGCGCCAAAATGGCGCAATTCCGCAAACTGAAGAAGCAGACAACACTGCTTTCGAAGCAAGAGCATCGTCAACTCGAGAAGGAGATGAAGTTGTACGTCGCGATTGTACGGGAGCAAGCAGCGTCCTGTGAACGAATTCAAGACGACCTATTGAAGAATGCGTTGCGCAAGGCGGTCGTGGAGTGTGAGGCTCTACGGAGCCAAAACATGGCACTTAGGGACCGGATTAAGCAACATCAGACGTATGCGAAGGTTTTACAGGAGAAAAGTGGCTATATAACCGAGACAGAGGAGTTGATTTTGCCAACACTCGACAAACCACTCGGGCGGTGGTTCCAGTTCTCGCATGGAGAACCTCCGTTTTACTTTCACGAGTTCTCTCATGAAGACGTCATGAAGATTCCCAATCCTCTCAAGCCCAATTGTGCGATCCGTTTGTCGTTTGTGGAAGAATTCCTTGGTTGGAATGTGCATCGTGCGCGAGTCTCTCCTTATTTAACGAAGCAATCGGTGCTGCCATCTTCACAAGCATTGACGGTGCGTTTCTCAAAGTGCATTCAATGCTCAATTGACTCAGTTTACGAGGCATCATGGGCCCGGAGGAATGAGTTGCGTCCTTTACTTCAGATGCCAATGGATTGGGGGCGCATTCAGCAAAGCAGATCCTCCACAGAAGTGTTGCAGACATTTGATAAAAATGCATGTCTGATGGTTTACAACATCGTCGGCGCAACGCACCTCCGATACATGTATCTCGCTCGATGTTCGCAATGGAAGTTACCTGACGGCAAGCGGAAGATAGGCTTTAGCATGGTGATCGTAGACTCTGAAGCGAACAAACGAAGTCGTGAAGCAGAGTTGGAGCAAGACAACGTGGAGTGGGTTACGGAGGGCGGGGCCTCCTGATACTCTCGGAAGTGGACGAAACCACCACTGACATCGTGTACGAGCACTGGGGCAATTGTCAAAGCGACCTGCACGCTGACTATCTGATGGTCCAATGGACTGAGTTCGCCGTGCGGTTTGAGCAAGAAATAATTCCGTCTAACGTTCTAAGACGTTGAATTGGGACAGTTTGTGGTATCAATGCAACAGGATCAGCTCTTCTGAAGCTCTGCTGAACTACCAAATTGATGAAGGTGAACGGCACCAGTGACGCATCTTAGCCTACTGCTGAATTACACGGCGCATTGGTCGCACATGTCGATGGAGTGAAGGAGACAGTAGATATTTAGACATTTTGCCGGGTGGAGGAATAGTATGCTGCTGGGAAGTAGTGAGCGCTGTGCATGCAAACAGATTCTGGAATATGGCGTTAGCTCCGTCTTAAAAAGATAACTAACATGAACTGCTACATAGGGTGTTTCTACCGTTAGTCCTTCGCGGATGATTCCATGTCCTCTACGAGCCTAGACCCGTGCTTCTTCGTGAGTCGTTCCGTCAGCATTTCCTTGAAGTCATTCATAATCGCATTCTCACGCTGCTGCTTCTCTTCAAAGTTGATAAGCGCCAGAGCACGCTTTTCCTCGGCTGTGTACACCTGGTTCTCCTTCCGGATTCGAACGGCATTCATACGCTTATGGCGACTGCCGCTCATGACGTAGCCCAAATTCTCCAAATTCCCAATTTCCTCGCCGTTCCATCCCACTTCACCACGACGTGGGATACGCATATTCTTCTGCACAAACTGCGCAATGGCAGCACCTTCACCAGGCAACAACGCTTTACCATAATTCAACGACGAAGCAGCCGCGTCTTCAGTCGCCGCCAGCGGTTGCGGTCCAATCTCCGCCTCATCATCGTCTTCATTCCGAGATCCTTGCACTGCAGCCTTGAACTTGGCAGCCTCTAGCTGTTCGTTCTCATCCACACCACTGCTATTGTCTCGCCTCTCCAAGCTGGGCTTGCGTGGCTTCTTCTCTGAAGCCACAGAAGCGTCCGACTCGCTCTCACTGGAGCTCTCGCTCTCACTAGGGCTATGACGTCTGCGTCGCTTATGTTTGCGACTGCTTTTGCCTTTCTTCCGACTCGATTTTGAGCTTTTCTTCTTCCTGGAACGTCGAGACGAGCGACTTGAGCGTCTTCGTCTGCGTCTCTCCTCTTCACTAGAGTCTTCACTGCTCTCTGATGACGAGTCGCTGCTCTCTGACTCACTGCTGGATGGAGATCTGTCTCTCGCAGGAGACGGAGAGGGACTTGGAGCCTTCTTCTTGTCCTTCTTCTTGCTCTTCATCGGCGGAGGACTGGGGATCTCGCTCCAGATACTGAACGGCGTCGAGTCTCGCTCGCGCTTGCGCTCCTCGAAGAACTCGTCGGTCTGGTCGTCTCTTCTGCCTCTGCTCTTGAAGCTGCTGCCGCCTGACGACGGACCGTAGCGACCCATTGGCTCCCGCTCCCGACGAGAACTTGACGAGCTTTGACGCGACCTGTAGGGAGAACGAGAACGAGAGCGAGAACGACCACGGGGACTGAAGCTGCGACTGCGCCGGCGTCTGTTGTACCTGTCAGTGCCGCGGCTGCGGCTGCGACTGCGTCGTGGCGACGGACTGCGGCGTCGACGCCGAGGACTCGAGCTCCGCCCCATGTGTGCTGCCAATAATTGTTTGCTAAGTACGCAATGAGACGATTAAGTACGCGGTTGGTACTATTGATTCAAAATTGACAAAAGTTGGTACGAGATTACAAGCTCGCTAGGCGAGCTGCGTACGCACGGCGTCGATGCGAGCGAAGTATTCCTTGTTCACTTTGGTAGCGATGGCTTTGCGAAGCTGCTTGACCTCGTCGTCGCCACGGACGTCGTCCAAAACGACAGTACCGCCTCAAACTCGTGCTCGATGCCCCCGGCGGTAGACAGCAGCTTCTGCTTGCTCACTTGTGGTGCTTGACGCGCAGGCTTCTTGCTTGGTGTAGCAAGTGCGTGCACTTGTTCTCCTCGCTCTTCTTTCTCAAGCTTCTCTAGCTCAGCGTCCACGTCGTACGAGTCCCACTTGGTCTTGAGCTTGTTGCCCTGCGAGTCGAAATGGTAGTCTGCAGCATCAACACAATTGACACAGACGCAATCAGTACACAACAAGGCAAGAAAATCTCGTTTATAGACCTCAGGTATGGCCAAGAAGCAAGAAAATTGCCGTACAAGAGTTCAAAGTGGAGTCAGCAGCCGGGTCCTCCTCTGTCTCGGCATTTTGCTTGTCCTGGTTCTCCACAAACTCCTTGCTCTGATTCTCCAGATACAGCAGACGGACGCTGACTTCAGACGCAATGAGCTCCACCTTCCGCAGCAGCTTCAGAGCGTCCCGGCGGTCTTTCAATTCCCTACAGACAACAGTAGACACACAAAACAGCAGTAACTCTTAGAAACATAGTCATAAAGCGCAGCAAATATTGCAATAGATAGTGCGTTCATACGCACATGTATCGCTGGTACTGCCAGGCCGCGAGCGGCACTGCAGCCAGCGCAGTAGCCGTCGCCACTGCCGTCCACACTCCGCTCAACACCATCAGAAATTGACGACCGAATAAATAAATCGCGTCACTATTTTGAAATAGTGACATACCCCTCTGTTTCAGAAAAAGAAAAGAAACGCCGTTCGTTTCTAAAGCCTGGAGACCATGGGCAAGAAAACCAATTGGACTGTGACCGAGGACCAGACGCTGTGCCACGCGTGGCTGGACGCGAGCGACCTGCAGCTGCAGACGGGGACCACAAGGCCACCAACTTCTGGACGTCGGTGCATGATCTGTTCCAGCAGAAGGTGGAGTCGGCGGCGGAGCGGCCGCTCAACGGCCTCAAGATCCGCTGGACGCGCATCAATCGCGACTCGCAGAAGTTCGCGCTCATCTTCCACGAAGTGCAGAGCCACGGGATGAAGATCGCGCAGGAGAACAGCGGCCAGCCTGGAGATGCGGCGGTGGCACTGCTGACGGAGCAGCAGTGGGTCGAGGAGGCCAAGGACCAGTTTCTAAAGGTGCACAACTCCAAGTTCAGCTTCGAGACGTGCTGGAAGATGCTGCGGTACGCGCCCAAGTGGCAGCAGCTAGTGGACAATTCCTCGTCCAGAGCGCCAGCGTTGACTGCGCCAACGTTCCTGACTGAAGAGACCAAGAATGCGACGGAAGTGCTGACGACCAGTGTGCCACACGAGAGAGCGGAGCAGACACAGAGTTCCGTTGATGTTGCAGTCTCCTCTCCTGCGTCCCAGACTACTGTCTCTGAACATTCAAGTCCGACTTCAGAGACGACGTCGACTCCTGCGTCGACGTCGACTGTGAGTGCTGCTATCACTGCGGCGGCTTCGATGGCTGTCGCTGCTGCAGCGGCGTTTGCTCCTTCCGTTACTGTCACGGCTCCTGCAGCATCTGCTACGACTCCTACAGTCCCTGACGTAGCGTCGCCTGCAGCTGATGCGAACGCTTTCGCGGTTTCTTCGGGACGACATAAACGGCGAGTAACTCAAGAACCGATGGACTCCGGGAGCTACGCTCCTATCCACCAATTCTACGGGCTGGCGAACGCGCTGGTAGACGAGATCAAGCGACACAACGATCTCCTCGAGGACCAGAACGCTATCGCGCTGCTGCGAGTCGACCCGGACATGATCGCGGACAGCGACGGCCGAAACAGCTTTCACGTGCTGCGCAATCGCTACCTCAAGAGAGCGCGCACGACTTCCAATGACCACAGCAACACACACCACCAAGAGATGACGAATAGCGTCGTGTGATATGCAGTAGCCGAACAGTTAGAAGGTCTACAAGAAAATCTGATTCTATGCATTAATTCTCCTGGAATCAGAAAGTATTGATACGTTGGGGAATTGATGGAGGTGCTGGTATCGCAGTGGCTTGCTGTCCAAGATGTCCATGCAGTCGTGGACGCCATTAAAAGCTATTGGGGGTCGGATCCTGAACCTTCGAAGGACGAGTTGTTCACTACAGCCAGGTGCAATTGGGAGAAGGCGAGGGACGACGACGCAATCAAGTGTTTTGTGCTGCAGGTCGTCGCCTGTAGACTGGAAGATCAATTGGTGGAATGGCTACTGCAATTGCATTGCGCAGATGCTGCAGACAATATCCAAAAGTTATTTGACACTTGCCAGGATGCTTATTTCTCGACGGGAGCGGTGGAACTACTGGGGCCAATGCTGGATGGAATCTTGACAGCTGCTGTTGTGCACGCTGCCGGTTGTGACTCGAGTGCAGAGCAACAACGAAATGAAAGAAGAAAACTATTGGAAGTTTTGGAGGAAAGAGTCCTTTCGAAGACGAAAGCGCATGGTGTTGTGCGTGCTTTGAGTGGAGACATGAGTGATATCGATGTCTTCAGACAGTTTGTTGAACTGCCTTCTACACTTGACCCTCGACTGTTCAATTCACGGAGCGGCCGCAGTTTTTTGGATGCGGCGGAGCAAATTGTGGCGCTGCAGCAGTCGCAGCTGGCTGCAGTGTGTGATGCGTTGGAGAATCGAACGAGAGTGAACACGGATGGCAAGACAAGAGAGACAGCAGAAATGTTGTGGCGTCTTACAGACCAAATTGTGAAGAGGATCCAGGAGGTGGCCGCATTGGATGACAGCAATGGTGAGGCACACGGTTTTGCTGGTACAACGACTGATTCTGCGCTGCCAGCGCTGGTAAGTATGGCTGGCCTGGATGATTTTTTGAAAGCGAAGGAACCAACAGCTTTGCTTACCACCGACGACTTGTTGTCGGACGATGAAATGTGCTCTGATGATGAAGATGTCCAATTATCCGCCATGGAGCAACTTTCGGCTGCACTCAAAAGCGATGAGGCTTCGATTTCAATCGAGCTAGTTGAGAATGTCTTTGGTGAATTATCGACCATCAAAACCTCGGACGTCTTGACGATTCATTCTTCTTTTCTCCTGAGCATCCAGCTGCGTCAGAAACGCTGCTTAGTGGATAAATGCAGCTCATTGGTAAGTGAATTTGAGCGGCGGGTACGCAGCGTGTTTAATCGTCTTACTGGCAAGGCGGAAGACCAGCAGCACGCTGTTTCACTTGTCAGACTGGCGGCGTTTTGTCCCCAGCAAGTCATCAAGCAAATGCTTCATGGCGCTCGCACGGATGTGCAGCACCACTCGTTATATTTGGAGGTATTGCGTTTGCTTCCATTGCTGCTGGAATGGAAAGAGCCTGCTGATGATAACACAGAGATCTACTTCGAGCGTGAGCTTCAAGGTGTTCTTGTCGACATCGCGAACAATCAAAACTGTTTCGACAGAGAAAGTCAAAACGTGGTGGCGTATCTCCGAGCGATAGTTGGGATCCCCACAACAAAAGCAGCGAAATGCACGAGTCCGCTGGTCTCAGTCGGAAAGTTAATTCGTGGCATATTGAATCCCCTCTTCCGTGCAAATCTAACTTCACGTGGAGATTGCGTTGCTACCAGTGTGCAGGCGCAAATCAATTTGGTCACGATGATCCAACCTCTCTTTGAAAACTTTGTGGCAACCATCACTAACGTGGGGACGGAGGTCGATCCTGCTATATTGCGCACTATGTTCGGCCAGGTATTGATGAAGTTGTCTTCTGTGGCTTCCGATGTCTCCAAGAACGGTATACTTCTCCGCGAGAGGTTGTTATTTCTTCTCAAGGACATCTTGGAATTGACCTCTGACCCTGGCTCGGTCATCATGCTAGAGGAATTGAACGATCCGTTAGACCCGTCATTATGGACTCTTATTAGTTTGTTTAGCAATACGCTAGACGACTATGAACACTGCATCGGGAAACGTGATATGCTGTCGGTTGAAGCTTACGCTCAGAGAAAAAAAGAAGAGGGATGTCCTCTTCCAGTATCATTATCGACAGCTAGCAACGCAGCATTTGCCTTTCTCTGGAAACTACTCTGGTCAACAGCACTTGCCGGAAAAGAATCTTCTGGTCTGCAGTCGCGCAATAATTTGTGGAGGTGCTTGGATGTTATCGCCGCTAATGATTTTCATGAAACGAGCGTGAAGTCGTCGCAAGTGAAAGGTAGCGTCCTGGTCGAAGCCACGGTGGCCAAAATGATGCTTGTGTGCGGAAATGCTCTCTTTCAGCTTCTGTACAACAAGATCGTTCCGTTTCTTCTGGAGTATGACTCGCCCGAGGCTGAAAAACATCATGAAGATATACTTGTCTTGCCCAAATGGACGATGGGGATATTATCGCAGCAACCCGAACATGTTTCATATCTGCCATGCAGATTGCTGTCGACGCATTTGATCATGCGCTACGTTGTGAAGTGCTGGGGTGTTTCAACTAGTGTGAACACCCAGCACCTAACACCGAAAATGGAGATGTTGGTGGAATCACTTAGCAATGTGCTTGGAACACTCGACAAAGCGGTCACATCTTCTCAGAGAGAGCTGTCAGGCACACTTTACTGCATCCAATGGTTCTGTTTCTTAGCGATGGCTGCGTTTAAGCTTCACTTGGATACCATGCAAGCATGGCCAACAATCCGGATGCAGCTTGACCTCATTTTGCTTCGCCTGTTGCATCAACTGGATCAACTAAAGGCAATTTCGACTGGAGAAGCGCGTTTTAGCCAGGATTTTGTGGCTGCATGGTTAGTGCACATACCTGTTGGTCACTTTGAACAGACATTTAACTTTTTGGCGAGGAGAGCAAGCACATAAGCGCATAAATACAACTTAATCATTGATGCACTGCAGTGTATTCAATGTACAGGGCGTAAGGAAGACGGCTTGCCAATCTAGGCACACAGTTCATCCACAATGTGGTTGGAGAGAATATGGTGGGGGTCCACTTCATCGCGCGCCTTCTTGAACTTGTCGATGGGGTAGCGTTTCTTCAGGCGGTCGCGCATTTTCTGGCGCTCAGCAGCATCGGATGGCCACTCGATCTTCGCCCAGTGCTCCGTTGCTCCATAAGGCTCCATGAAGTCACGGTAAATGGCGTAAAACTCCATGAAGCGGTTCTTGATGGCTTCACGAACTTTTTCTCTGCGGTTGGCAAGTAGAACACAACGCCCACCCACGAGAAAACCTGATGCGGATTCGAAGACGAAGCAGGGCTCATTGCAGATGTGCTGCGAGCTGTCCATCGTTGCTCAATCGGAGCAGGCGTCGGGATGTCTTCTTTATCGAGACGCTTAAGTAGCTTCTCCATAAAGTCAAGGTCTAAGGTACCAGCAGTTGGGAACGAAACTTCTTCAACCAATTGCTGACCACCGCAGTCGAAGCCAATGATGTCGTCGGACAGCTCGACGCGGTATCCTCGCTGAGCTTCCAGAATTGCTTCTCCACCTCGTTGACGCGAATGACATGCTTCTTATCTAGCGGGTTGAACTCAAGAAGCTTGTCGCGCAGCTGCGTGAAGCTCCAGTCGAGGTAGTCAGGTGCAGGCTTGCCCTTAGCCAGCTCCAGGTACAATTTCCTGGGGGCTTCCATACGGACCTTCTCGCTGTTTTTAATCGGCGGGAAACGTTTCTCATTGACAGGTTCGTCGTCCTGAACTCGTCGGCATTGCACCACAACAACTGCATCCGTATATGGAATCCACATGTAGCGCAGGTGCTGGTATTCCACCAGCCAGCGGTTGTGGTTCTTCCTGACGTCCTCCAGCGTCATCACCGTCGTCTTTTCAATCAAACGATGCATGGGCACACACTGCAGCGTCACCTTGGTCACAACTCCAAGTGCTCCGAGGCCGCACTTGGCCATCTCAAAGAGCTCCGGGTTCTGCGTCGCGCTCAGCGTCATCTTGCCCTTAGCCGGCGTCACGATCTCCATCTCGACGATCTGATCATCGATGGGAGGGATCCCCGCTCCCGTTCCATGACACCCAGCCTGGCAAATGCCACCCACTTGTTGGTCACGAATGGACGCAACGTTCTGCATCGTCATGCCATAAGTGCGCAGCTTGTCGAGCAGTTCCCCACGATGTATCCGGTCTCCACCGTCACCTGAAGCTTGTCCTTGTCAACGTTCAAGACCTTGTCAAACAGCGCCAGACTCATCAACGCTTCGTTAGCGTTTTTCTCCCCAGAGATTTCTCCTGAGAACCCCAAGCCATTGGGGGAGACACCCGCACCCATGCACCGCAGCTTCTGTTTCTTGTCATGGTACGTCTTCAAGAGTTTCTCGACTTCTTCCACCGTCTCTGGCACGTGGAAGTTCTTGGGACGACACTCGTGGGTTGCCGACCAGTTGACGAACTCGTGGTGGTCTTCGCTCTTCTTTTCTGCGTGGGAAACGTCCGTCAACGCCGTTGCAAGCCCCGCAGCAGCGACTGCAGTGGCAAAGACGGCGTTTCTGAGCACACCACGCAAGGAAGAGCGTTCCTGTCCAGAGTGCGAGGAGTACGGACGCGTCGCTTGCACCGCGACGACAGAGCCACGCAAGGGTCGCGCTCGTTGCGCAGCAGCAGACGATCGGCGAGCAAGCATTGTCTGCATCACGGTCTCCAGCAGCTACGATCTGAAAATGACAGGATCTGTGCGATTATCCACCAATCACAAGTTATTTCGTTACATTAAACACCAATCACAAGCCGCAACAAAGATTGCATAATCACACTACACCGACCTGATTGGCTTAAAATCTGCCTACAAGATCCAAAGCAATGACGTGGTCATGAGGATCGTCACTGCCCGCAATCATGGCAATCACGGCCTTTACACGGGGCAGTTGGTCTGGATAAACTTGACGGCCGCGTGCCACGCCTTCATGACGGCGGCCTTGGTGGCGGGGTCGTTCATGTCTCCGCGGTGCACCCAGCCGTGGTTCATGTCGGGAAGATCAGCACCTCCGACTTGGCGCCGATGTCAGCACGAGCCTTGAGGATCTTGTCCACGCTGCCGTCGGGCTTGACAAAGTCCGGGTCGTCACCTGCAGCCATGAGGATCTGTGGCACCTTGACGCTCTCCGCCAGCTTGTCGACGGCGCCGTCGCCCTTCACGATGTTCTCCACGATCCACGTCGGGTGGAACGACACGTGGCCCAGCACCACCGGGTCGGCTTGGGCGGTTTGGGTGGCACCCACCCAGGAGCCCCAGCACATGCCGTAGCTGATGAGGCGCTCGGCGCCTGCCTCGTTCTTGAGGTACTTGATGGCGTCCTGGATCTTTGGGCTAAATTGTTGCTCGAATGTATACTTCTTGAACCACTCCACCACATTGTCCATGTTCTCCAGGTAGTCGCCGTCCGCCAGGTCCACGACCACCACAGCGTAGCCTAGTTTGCCCAGAGTGTCGGCGTCCGCCTTGGTGCGGCCGCTGTCCAGCCCGTAGATGTCCGGGAACGCCAGCACGCCAGCCTTGGAGGTCGCGGGGCCCGTCACGTAGATGTTGGTGTTGCCGGTCTTCTTCATCACGCCCACGTGGGCGGCGGCGTCGCGCGCAGGCTCAGCAGTCACGGGGCAGCAGCTCATCTTGTTACGGTTACTTCACCACTTGATGTCGAAATCGAAAGTGAGGATTCGAGTGACGCGCACCTCCAGAACTATCTTGGTTTTTGTAAGTGGCATACAAATCGCTAGATACTTAATAGCGTTACTCTGCCACTTTATAACGGTACTTCAGACGTGCACTTCAACATAGAAACTGATGATGGGCGGGGTCCTGAGCAAGGCGCACTCTCCTGCTGCTACTTCTACGACGCCCAAGGGCGTCTTCGCACCTTCATCGCCGTCTAACTCACGTGTCGTTGTGCCAGCTCCATCGGACCAGCAGCTTGACCTCGAAGAGGAACTGCAAGCCAAGAGGTCTGCAACACTCGGAAGTGTAACTTCACAACATATCGTTTTCCTAATCGAATATGTTCTTATCTTTATTATTCAGAGAGGAAGAAGCTGCAGAGAAGCAGAAGGCGGCAGTGGCTCACGTTGTGGAGAATCTCTTCCCTTATGCACCTGTGACAGTGCAGACGCAAAAGTATCCAAGCTCCAGTCCGAAAGCAGGCCAAGCTTACCTCTGGATCGCTGTGGATGAGACAGAAATCATTAGAAAAGGACTCGGATCGAGTCCCATACGCTATCCAGTTGGTGTAGCAGTGGATATGGACGGCAACGTGTTTGTTTCAGAAGCAGGAGGCACACCTAAGGCCAATGCCAACACTTCTCAGATACCTTACAAGATTTCAGCTTCCAGTATCATGGACTACTCGGCGAGCAAACAGGTCCCGCCAGTGCTCAAACCACCCAGACTGGTTGAGGCGTTGCAGAACGAATTGGTTGTTAAGTGGAAAAAGTCGGTGGATTCGACGGTCGATCGATATGAAGTGCAATATCGACGAGCGGACAGTCCTAACAATGCCTGGGCAGGACTCGCGGTGGTCACGGCCTGGAAACATCTCCCCTTGAGTGGCGTCAAGTGCAATACACCACATGAGTTCCGTGTTCGGGCGCGAAATGCTGCAGGATGGAACGAGTACAGTGACCCGAGTGAGGTGTTTTGGACTCTACCGGGACCTCCGGATATGCCACGCCAGCCTATTGCCGGCACTGTGTCAAACACATATGTAAGTATTTTTGGTTCCCCGTGGCAGCTAATGGAGCACCTCCAGTTATTTACTCCTTGGAATTACGTGAGAGTGGTGGAAGCCAGCAATCTTCTTTCATGCAAGTTTACGAGGGAACTGGAACCGGATACGTTGTTGGAGGACTCTCCCCTAAAACCACGTACACTTTTCGTCTGCAGGCTTCAAATATCGTCGGCGCCACAGGGTTTATCGAGAGTAAGTCAGTTAAAACAATGTCGTATGGAAAGCCTGAAATTGTAGAGCTCACGACTGCCGAGAAAAATGCGGCTTACGATCGCTGGGTTCAATGCTGGGACCCGAAAACGGAGCAGGTATTCTACTTTAACAAATTTACTAGTCAGCGTGTGATCGAGGAACCCCCAGAGATCGCGGTTGTTCGGGAAGAGAAAGGTGTAGTTAATGTCGAAGAAACACCTGAAATGATTTTTCGGCGGAAGCGCTTCCGTTTCCACCGTGATCTGCGGCAAGGCATGCAAGGACTTAACTTCGGTAGTACGATGCGGATCGAGCTGCAAAGAGAATCCATGTATGAGGGTACATTGACTTACTTCCAGAAGCTCACGAAATCAGATTTGGTTGCTAAACCGAAGATATCATTTGAGAACGAACCAGGAATCGATTCCGGAGGACTGTCGAAAGACTGGTTTCTGCAAGTGTCCAAGTTGTCTACTCACAAAAGTCGAGGTCTGTTTAAAGGCTGTGACGAAGGATTGTTCACAATCGACCTCACGTCTTCGCAACTTCCGCAGTTTGCACAGCAATACAAATTCCTGGGCAAATTTATCGCAAAGGCCATTTTTGACCGGCAGACACTTGATTTGCCCATTTGCGACGTTGTCTACAAACACTTGTTGCAAATACCTACAAACATGGACGATCTTCATCAAATGGACTCGCAGTATCACAAGTCATTGGTATGGATGCTTGAAAACGACATTACGGACGTTCTTGACGAAACTTTCAGCGTGGAAATGGAGGCTGCTGGACCTGGAAGGAAGTCCACGATTGTGGATCTAAAAGAAAATGGCAGGGATATCCCTGTTACAGACGTGAATAAGAAAGAATATATCGATCTGGTTGTACAGTGGAGAACAGAGTTTGGTTCCCAGGCGCAAATGAATGCCTTAATTCAAGGCTTCACGACTCTAATTCCGTTGGCGTCGATAAAGATGTTTGATATTGGAGAGCTCAAAATGTTAGTGAACGGAAAACCAACGATTGATGTCGAAGAACTACGATCTTGCACGGTTTTTCAAGGCGGTTATGACGAGCATGCCCAGGTCGTCTTATGGTTGTGGCAGGCGCTGCGAGAATTTACAGCAGAGCTCCGCGGGCAATTCTTAAAGTTCATGACAGGGACAAACAAAATTCCGCTGGATGGCTTCGAGCCTCCGTTGAACCTTACGAAGTCTGATCTCGATCCTCAAGCTTTGCCAAGGACTCATACTTGCTTTAATCAACTTGTACTTCCGGAATACACCAGCTACGAGACGCTGGTCGAGAAATTTACTTTTGCGATTACCAACGCAGAAGGCTTCGAGCTTTCGTAGACGCCGATGACATTTGAAACACAGGCTATGCTTTATTATCCGTCACAAATCTACGAACTACAGCGGTTGGCGTAGACCTCCTCAGCTGAAGTCGATTCCCTGGGCCAGCGGCAGCTCCTTGCTATAGTTAATGGTGCAAGTTGAACGGCGCATGTACTGCTTCCACGCGTCACTGCCCGACTCCCGGCCACCGCCAGTCTCCTTCTCGCCGCCAAATGCTCCACCAATTTCAGCACCACTGGGGCCAATGTTGATGTTCACGATGCCGCAGTCTGAGCCCAGAGCACCAGTCCACTTGAAGATTGCGGACTGATTCTTCGTGAATAAGGACGAAGAGAGACCCTGCGGAACAGAGTTGTTCTTTTCGATTGCCTCGTCAAGGGTCTTGAATTTCATCGCGTAGAGGATCGGAGCAAAGATTTCCGTCTGTGTTGGAGAAAACGCATTAAGTCAGCTCCACTATTGAGTACAAATTCCCACTGAAAGAATAAGGCTCACCTGAACGATGTCAGCGTCGTGGGCAATCGTAGCAATGGTCGGCTCCACGAAGTGACCTTCTCCCTTGATCTTGTTGCCACCGATCAGAATCTATCACGCAACGGGGAAAATCAGCAAAAGTTAGCACGAAATCCACGCTTTGGCCATTTTCCAACAGCAATAACTCACCTTTCCACCCTGCTTCTTGATCTTTTCGATGCCGTCAAGGTAGTTCTTCACTGCTTGAGTGTTATGCAACGGGCCACATAGGGTGCCATCCTCGAGCGGGTCACCAATTTTCACGTTCTGGTACGCCGACACCAGACGCTTTAAGAACTCGTCGTGAATGTCTTCGTGCAGGAAAAGACGACGGAGCGAGGTGCAACGTTGGCCAGCAGTTCCTACCGCGGAAAAGAGCGTCGCGCGGAGAGCCATCTCAAGATCCGCGTCCTTGTCCACAATCATGGCGTTGTTGCCACCCAGCTCAAGAATGGTCTTGCCGAAACGAGAAGACACCACTTCGTTCACGTGGCGACCCACCTTGGTCGATCCCGTAAACGAGATGAGCTCCATGCGCTTGTCGTGAAGCATCGCCTCTCCCACTTCCTTACCGCTTCCACAGATCAAGGAGGCGATAGCTCCCGAGTGTCCGTTACGTTCAAGCACATCAGCAATGATCTTCGTGCACGCCACGGAAGTCAGCGACAGCGACTCCGATGGTTTCCAGAGCTGCGTGTTGCCGCACACGAGACTGAGCGCAGCGTTCCAGAAGAGCACGGCACAGGGAAAGTTGAACGCCGTGACGATGCCCACGTGGCCCTTGAGAGGGTTGTATCTCTCCATCATGAAGTGGCCGGGACGCTCCGAAGGGATCACCGAGCCGTTTAGCGTGCGACTGAGTCCCACAGCAAAGTCGCAGATGTCGATGGCCTCTTGCACCTCTCCAACACCCTGTCAACGATAAAGCCCACATCATTTTCAGTCCATCCCGTCCCATACCCAAAACTCATCATTATCAGTCTCACCTCCACGTAAATCTTGCCCATTTCCAGTGAAATCAACTTGCCTAGAGCGTCACGCTTCGCACGGAGCTCCTCGCCGATCTGACGCACGATCTCTCCGCGCTCCGGGGCTGGCAGGTCGCACCACTCGGGCTTGGCCTCGTCCATGGCCTTCACCACCTTCTGGAAGTCCTCCTTGGTGCCCGCACGGACGTTGGCGATGGGTTTCCCGTTCACGGGACTCACAGACGTGTACACTTCGCCGTTGCCGAACCACTTGCCATTGTACACGCCGTGGTTCTCCTCCTTCAGGCCCAGCTCCTCCAAGAACGGGAACTGAGAGAAAGAGCCGCCCAGAGACATCTGACGACGCGCCAATTGCGTCAAGAGACGCGCAGACTGCGGCTTCCGGTGGACAAGGCTCAGCATCGTAGTAGTAGTGCGGCGTACAGGGCAAATTCGATTGTGAGCCCACTGTGAAAGGCCTCGTTTGAACTTCAACGAGCCTTCCTATCGCCGGATTGGACGAAATCGACACCATTATGGACGAATCAGGAGCCTGACATCCTATCGGCAGATTGGACGAATTGAATGTGCCCATCACCCCGCCACGTACTTGCCAAGACTTCAAAAGAGACCATGATCATGTTCAGCAAGCTTATCTGGCTGCCCTAATTGCCTTGGAACGTCTGCTTCTCGAACAGATGCAGCGTGAGTGTGGACAAGAAGGCTGGGAACGAGCGGCACGTGGTGAGGTACGCGAAGACGCGCTGGTTGATCTGCGAGCAGAACTCCGACTCCAGGAGCTCCAACGACCCGTTGACTTCCATGCGCACAAGCAGCTCATCGTCGTCATGTTCGGCGTAGACAGAGCGCAGTCGCAGCAGCTCCATTCCATTGCTCTTTTTCAAATCCACCTTGTAGCCTGTCAGCAGATACACAGCTTCACGGTATTGTCGAATTTGGTCCCCAAAAAGCTGCAAAAGATTGACACGTCAGAGGCTTAATGATTCAAAAAGTGTAACCACAGGCAACGAAAACTGTACCTGCTTCAGACGCTGGTTCAGTTTCTTGAGACCCTCTACTGTCTCGTAGGAGGTTGTCGTCGTAAACTTGTCTTCGTCGACAGCAGTGGTGCTTGGGGTCTACACCATTGACAGTGTATGTGAGTTTTCATGCGGTCATACACAAGTATGAATGCACAGCTTACCTCAGCATCAACACCACCTGTGAGCTTATCCAGTCGTGCTCGAAGCGCTGCATTCTCTTGCTGCAGTTTCTCAACGTCATTTGACTTGGCCTTGCTCTTAAGCATCTCCTGCGTCGGGTTGACCGCAAGATGCACGATCTTCGTCGTCTCAACATTGAATTCGCCTCGGCCAAGTCGCTTCTCAAAAATCGCTAGCTCCATTTCAGCTTTCTCGAGATGCTTCGACAACTTTCCATTTTCTTGTTTTGAATCAGCGAGGGCTTTTTCCAATCGCTCAATTCGGGCCTCATACTTCTTTATAGCAGCAGGTGTCGCCATTGCTTTTGCGTGGACTCCATACCCTTGATAAGCTCTTGTGACTGCTTCAATGAGGACTCTAGCAGGGCCACACGTTTCGCAGCCAACTCGTTCGCCTCCTTGTCGTCAAGATCCTTGCCGTAAGTCTCCAGGATCTCAACTAGTTCCGTGTTCACCTTGCGCAAATGCGTGACCACGTCGTTAGCACTATTCATTTTTCCTGAACTTCAGCTAGCTGCATCTCGAGCTTAGCGCAGTGGTTGCCTGATGTAATCAGGTCGCTTTGAAGCTTCTCACACTGCTTTTCTAGCCGCCGGCGTTGAATATCTACATTACCCTTCTGCTCGAAGAGAATCTCGAATGCGTTCTGGCGTGCTTTGTATATCTCGATAACTGCTGCTGCTGGCCTGGTTTTTAAGTCTTCCACTGTGACACCACCTGACACAAAAAAATAGCACCAAATTAAACACGCAGCATTAATAAAAAGCTTTACAATCCTCAACTTACTCTTGGCGTCCTTCACAATCGGTTCGAAGTAGTCGTAAAACTGCTTGTGGGCTTCTTCGACAAGCATCGCGCTTTCCTGAAGCATTTTTAGCAGTTAGATAGATACACAACTATCATAGCAAGGAATGTTTACAGACGTACAATTCGCTTAAGTGTCTGCGCGTGCCGCTCTTCACTCTGTTGCAGCTTCTGTGTTGTTTGGTACAGCTTCTCTTGCAGAATAGACGAGGATCTTGATGCTTCGATCAGATCTACTAACTACAGAAAGCAACGCATACATAGATAAGAACCTAGCCTTCATTGGGCACATCAACTGTACGCACCTCCGCTTTCAATTTACGTTCAGTAGATTGAAGTTGCATGATTTGCTCGTTTAGCTCACGAACTCCGCGAGCGTTATCCAGGGTTTCCTTCGCGCCGAGTAAGCTGGCATTCGCATGATCAGCCTCCATACTCTTTTCCTTCAGTTGGGATTTGAGCAAACGGATCTTTGATTCCAAAATATTTTCCTCGCTCTGAGGAACATCACAAGCAAATAAATACACCAGAAAAAAAAATATCGTCAACGCTCATGTACGTACCTGAGAAGAAGTTGACGAAGAATCTTGAGCAGCATCAAGTTCGTCCTGCAAAAGCTGGATCTACACGATTTCAAGCGTAAGTCAATTTTATACGCATCACCAGTTGACTACACAGTCAGTGAAAATTCTCACCTTCAAAGCAGTCTGTCTGGTGACTGTCCGAAGTTCGCTACTTGCATCCAGAGCCTTCTCCTTCCACTCATTCAGACTTCCCTCAACCAGCTCCAGCTGCGCCTCCAACTCGACCACTCTCTTCTCCAGCTCAAGTTTTTCAGCAGAGTGCTCATTCGTCACTGTTTTCAGCTCCTTGAGTGTTTCCTCTTCCTCTGTTACAGCAAACTTTAATTGACGCCGCAATTTGTCCAGCTGGAGATCTCTCTCCTTCAGTTCAATCTGATGACGTTGCGAGTTGGTTTCCAACTGAATCTGCAGCGCCTCCACTTCTCTCTTCAACTCCTCGCTCTAAATTAACAACGTGTCAAACATGTCAATCTCTCCATCACCAATAGTCGATTACTCCTCAGCAACAAAAGCCTCACCTTGGACACTGCAATACTCTCAATCTCGAGCCGTTGCCTCTTGCTTTTCCGTACACTCTCTGTCTCCTTCGCTTGTCTGGCTGCAATGTACATGATCACAGCATCCAGTCAGCTATGTACAGCATTTATATCACCATTTTCCTGCTCGTTAATTGACGTGCAGACCTTCTTTCTGCTCTTTCTCAAGCTCTCGCACGCGCTCCTGCAGCTGACGGACATATTCCGTCGAGAAACCGCCCGCTTGTGTCATCGAATCCAAAAGGAAACTGTCTGCCGAGCTGCCTTTTACCTGGGGAGGAGTCTACACGTACCAATAGCATTAATTTTTAAGTAAAAATGATAAAGTAGGACAATAATCCTCGCTTTATCAGCGACTATAGACGCTAGGAACGCAGAATGGAAGACAACCCACCTGTAGTGAGCTGCTGTCACCCACGTAGAACACTTGCGACGGGTCTTTGGGGATTGGCGAGCACAGGAACGACGACGACAGCGCCTTCCGCTTCCCTTCAGCCATCGCCTCGTAAGCTTCCCAGCCTCTAATCTAAAAATTCCTTATCGTCACTAAATTCCCTCGTGTGAGTGGCATATGATACTTTTCCGTCATAAAAAATAAAATGGCCGAGAGTGACGTCGTGGACGGAGTCTGGGTGCGCTACGCGTGCAAATGCGGCCACCTGGCGCCTCTGAGCGGCCTCTTCTACAGCGAGACCTGCGAGAAGCTCGTGTGCCGCCTTCCTCGCTGCAGCGTGGAGGAGTTCGAGTCTTATTATTGCGGGAATCTGCTCGTGAACTTGCCCTCGAAGGAAGCGTCCATGTATCAGAACCGCTCCAGTCGCTGCTTCAGCTGCCCCACGTGCGAGACGGCGCTGTCCACGGCCTTCCACGAGGACAAGCAGCGCTTCTTCTTCCTGTGCGCGCACTGTCGCTGGGACTCTCTGGACTTGGGACTGTCTGACGACGATCCGGACTCTCTGGTCATGATGGCCATCACAAGAGAGCGTCAAGCGGTCCATGAGGACGTTTTCCAAGCTCTACACTCTTGCTACTCAACACTATCAAGTTCCGGTTCAAGCGGAGGCTCTGGAGGCATTGCAGTGACCTCTCGAGCGAGTTTTGGACGGAGCAGCTCTCTGCAATTGCTGGCTGACTCGATGAAGGAGTTGCAACGCGAGCATCAGATGAAGAAATTCAGATTGCAGAGGATGAGTGAGATGGGAGGATGGAAGTATGATCAAGTGCTGGCAAAAGTGCAGGAGAAGGAGAAGTGGCTGCTGGAGCAGAGAAAAGAGCATCAGTGGCCGGAACTGGCCAAGCAGCTGGCAGCTTTGCCGACGGAAGGGACTTCCTGGGGACAAGATTCGCCGGATATTACCCGTGAAATGCTGCAGAAATTATCCCAGACGAGTTCTATGGGCAAGATATCGAATGTTCACCAACGTTTGCTGAACCCTTTGGATCAGTCGCGGGGTGCAGATCAGCTCTACCCGTCTCGGCCGCTGTTGCGTGTGAAACGTACCTGGCGATGTGTTGAATCGATCGAACGAGGCACAGCAGGGATTTTGGTGAAGCCTCAAATCAGTCCTATGAGTGGTGACAGCTCGCTCCCTGTTTCAGCGTCTTGGTTTAAGAAGGCCAACTTGGCTGCGCATTATGTGCCTGTCGTAACGTTTCAACGACTGCCTTACCGCGTCGACGGTAGTGGGCGCATCGAGTGCGTTCTACTCGTGGAAAACCCGTTGGATGATTATATTCGCGTTACATTTCGTCCCAATTCTGCGATTCCTGAAGGCAATGAAGACTCGATCGAGAATGCACAGGTATGGCTGCGCTGAGGAAGACTGCATTCCAGGGGTGTGCTTTTTTCGTATGGTTAATTCGTATTGTTGTGTAGTTCATGCTCCAGAATTTGACGCCAATCATCGTCGGGCCTTACGAAGACCCAACTCTCGCGGATGCCTTCATCGAGAGTGAGTCACCTTTGGTGCCAATGAAGGCGCGCAGAACCCGATGCTTATTCAAGCCACGAAGAATCTTATCAAGATAAAACTTCAGGTATGGATATGGCAAAGTGGTTGAAATCACTCATGCGTATGTTTTGATATCTGACTGTTTTGCATTGCAGCTCACTTTTGACACAATATCGGGCTCACCACCGTCGAGTTTATCAGCACGATTCATCATGGACACGGAAAAATATGACGAAGAAGCGAATGAGGCCGTTGAAAATTCCCTGCTGAGCGTTCCAGTCGTGATCACGGCACCATCTCCGCTGTAGCAAAGCCTGCTAAAGCGGCGACTGTGCAGCAGATCAAGGGGACTGCTACAGCGACAGAAGGATGACGTCAAAGCAACTGCACCTGGCCTTAATAGTCGCGTCTTTTCGAGATCCTCACTCGTAAATGGAACTACCGAGCGATTTAGACGCCTTCCACGCGGTTTTGAAGCGCCGAATACGAGACCAAACGAAGATCGATGACTGCCGCCGCACCTTGTCGGCTGAGAACAAAGTGGCAGCTCAGAGAGAAACTGCTGCACGTGTAAGGAACAATGACAACTCAACTGGAATCGAAGTGATGGTGGTGGTTTTGGCGGATTGATTGTACCCGAAATGATTAACCACGCCGTGTTTTTAAACGTGCAGGAAATCCGACACGTTGTCGGCCAGACAGGTTGTTTCTGTCTAGATTGTTTACTACATCGGAAGCAAGAGTGGAGAATCGGTGATATCAATCCTGGAATTGTTGGACCACGTGATCAGTGGCAGCAGTATACGTGGGGGAATGCAGACCGACAATGTCTGTATTCAGATTCCCCAGCTCCGTCCATCAAACCGACGTTGACACCGTCCATCATTGAGATAATTCGAAGTCATGATTCCAAGAAACGAGTCTTGAACATCGAGCGAGATGCGAAATTTGTTTCTGTATGATCCGTTGAGTACTTCTCCTCGTATGGTTACTTCGTTTTAAACTCTGTTTTGCTGACGTGTCGTTATAGGTCGCCTCAGGACAATACCACACACTTATGTTGAGCGGTAAGAGATGCATCGCGAACTCGAAGAGTATTTGCACTAAGCTTCGTTATGCTATAAGTCAGATTCTGCTGCTGTGTTCTCAAGTGGTGACAATACTTTCGGTGCGCTTGGGATTACTGACCTTGTTGGTGGAAGCAGAAGTGTACCTGCAAAAGTAGAAGGAGGCATAACTGACCATGGAGGCTCTGTGAAGGCTATTGCCGCCAGTGGGTTCGCCTCTTTCGCTCTGTCAGGTACTGTGCCATTCTTTTATTCCACCTGACGGGTTCCCAGATCTCATTGAATACCTCTCAGTGCTTCCGGTCCCTGATACGCCGCAGCGACCTGGTTCGCAGCAGGCCAGAGGACGGTTCGAAAGGATGGCTTCGGGTCGAATGAACGCCCACGCTATGGCTAATGCTGTCATATTTAACTATCGTACGAAATTTTTCTGTCAACCAAGCGTGTGATGCTGAAGCTGCTATTGACATAGATATCTGGTTTTGCTGCCGTAGTTTTTCGTGGGGTCGAGGTGACTACGGTGTACTGGGGCACGGAGACACAGAGACATCGGCTATACCTCGCATATTGAAAATTTTCAACACCATGCGTGTAACCTGTGTAAGTGCTGGTCTGCACCACGTCCTGGTACTAACAGAGCTCGATGGGATATACTCCTTCGGGGACGGTCGCAACGGAAAGCTCGGCATGGGTACGTGCTCGCAAATGAATAAGCACGAACTGGGCTAATGCAATACATCCGCGCAGGCGATACAAATCCTCGCTACTCCCCAGCGAGAATTGCTGCCCTCGATGGCTTGAATGTGATTCACATATCTGCCGGGGATGAACACTCCGTTGCGACAACAGGCGACACGTCTTACAATCGGCAAGTGTATACTTGGGGGCTTGGAAGAAATGGGTAATCTCGTATATTTCCATTGCTATGCACTCTCGAAGTATAATAGTGACTCGTTCCTTGTAGACGACTAGGCCACAGCGACGAACAGACCCGACTGAAGCCAACACGCGTTAACTTCTTTCGTGGACGGGTAAGTTTCAATGCTTTGCTTGGTTGGATTTATTCGAGACTGATATTTGAAATCATCAGAAAGTAATAACTGTAGCAGCTGGAGGAGCTCATAGCTTGGCAACTTCAGGTGGGGAAGAGAGGTGGATTTGTTTAACGCAAACAAGCTCATGATAGGTTTCTGACTTGTGGAGCTAGAGATGCCACGCGGTGTGTGCGTGTGGTCGTGGGGAGCTGGAAGCTATGGGCAACTTGGTACATTAGTTTGGTAAACTGAAAATGTACGGTGAATAGTGCTAATATTTGCGGCGAATCATAGGCCATCGCGACACGTGGGATGCGTTAACACCCCGTTCAGTCGATGAAATACGCCAGGAGAGTATCCGGTATATAGATGCCGGGCAACGGCACTCATTAGCTATATCAGAAGCTAGACAACTTTGGCTATGGGGACAAGGAATTCATGGTGATTACGACATTCCCGATTCAGACGCATCTAGCACTTCCATCTTGTTCCCCATCAAAGTAAGTGCGAAAAAAACAACTAATAAGACGTGCTCGACTTACTTATTTTGTTGCTGTTGATGCTTTAAAGATTGGACTACCGGAGCTGTCACTGATAAGTGCACGCGCAGGACGAGGGCGAACATTTGTTTGGGGTGATCGAGGTATTCGTAGTTTTATATCCCACTTACTAATAATCATTCTTGACGCAATTTGTTAATTACCCCACCTTTTCTTTGATGTGCAGCAATTGAACGAGAAAAGGCTCGATCGTTCGGAGGAACCGCAGGTACGCTTTTTTGCAGACTGCACGTGAACAAAGCTCACCTTTGGCTTTTGTTTAGCCAACAGCATGTGCTGCGCTATGGGTGAGTACCAAAGCCTGACATCCGGTAGCTTTCGTGTTTATTACCGCTGCGGGCCCTGCAAACTCGAAACAATCTGCGTTGGATGTGCTCACAACTGCCATGTTCAGCACTGTCTGGAGATCAGATACACGTTGAAAGATGCTTTAAGTCGACACTGCGATTGCTTTGCCAGCTCCAAAACGTGTGTATTTGTTGACGATGACCAATGAAATAAGATAGCAAAATCGCCACGCGAAAATGTCAAGACGTCTTTCACTCGTTTTCGGTCGACGACGGAGCTAAAAAGCGGGTGCGCAGGAGTTGTAGTTGGCGGCGAAGACCTGAAGGCATACGTATTCGTGTAACACTGATTTACGCGAATGTTAACAATTGTACGGCCTCAACGCACCTGCGTAGTCCAAGTCCGCATAGCGAAGCACATACAGATGATGGAGCAGGTTTCGGTTGAGCGCTACGGCGTGGTTAGATGTCGAGGTTTCGTCGACATGGTTTTCGGCATTTTCACGATCACTGCGCAATTTCTCGTAGACACGCTCCGCCTCATTGATGACTTCTGCTGGAAACCCAGTCAGCATTGCTGTCTTGATGCCATATAAGCCGATTGAAGGGAAGGGTCCGTCTTTCAGCACATAGCGGAAGTGCATGACATTCTACACGAACGTGCTTAAGACAAAAGCCAAAGTAGCGATGGAATCGATAGACGTACATTGTTCGAAGCTGCCCCCATGTGGTAGCACCGACAGCGGGGGTATAACACTGCTAGACGATTCAGCTGGTGGTAGTGCGTAGCGAAGCACGTGTAGGGACCTCTTCGAATTATCTCTTCACTGATACTCCAAGCGATAGCGGCGCCTTCATCATTCGCAGTTCCTCGGCCAAGTTCATCGATGAGAACTAAAGATCTTGAAGTACACGTTTCCAGTATGAATGCCGTCTCAGTCATTTCGACAGCAAACGAACTTGCATTTTCCTCCATGTCGTCTGATGTCCCGAATCTGGTGCAAATCCGATCCCGAATCGGAATATAAGCCTCCGAAGCAGGGACATAGCATCCCATTTGAGCCATAATTGTGATAATTGCCGTTGCCCGTAGGTACGTCGATTTGCCGGCGCAGTTTGGGCCGGTCACAACTGCACAGCACAGCCACGTTAACAAGTCCTGCGTAGATACAAACATTTGCGATCCTCCTTACTGTGAAAAGTGCTTAGAGGATCAAAGAACTAACATGTGAAGAAGTTAGTAGATCGTTCAGTGTAAGCAATCCGAGCGGAATGAAATACCGTGTCGCTGGGTATGTATGCTTGATCTTTCATGGCACGCTCAACAATTGGATGTCGACCCTTTTTGATAGCCATATTTCCGTGCTCAGACATGATCGGTTTTGTATCTGTAGGCATGTACACAGTACAGATGTCAACTTTTAAAGCTATAGGCGTGATCGGGATAAAATGTAGCTTACATGGTTGTTCAGATGGCGCCATGGCTACCACATTGACGAAGCTTTCATATCAAAATTCGCTTAGCATCTTGTTGCCAACACGCCATGGTGAAAAACTGTTGTACCGGTACCTGAGAAGCATGTCTAGTAGCGCCACACTTTCAACCATTGCGTACATGGTGGATGTTCGGGGACGAATTTTATCAAGCAGTTGCTGAATAACGTCATTCGAGAGCTTGTAAACTGCAGTGAGCGCCTCATTAAGCCTCACATTAAGTGAGACTAGCACTTTAGTAGAGCAACCGATCGCTGCAGCAAATTGTGTCAGTGAAAGTATTTAAAGTGAATCTAACATTTTGGCATACCGTTTTTCGTTGCCACTCTTTCGATAAAGCTTGCCGGCAGATCCGTAGCATTGGCGGGTACAACTAAATGGTATCCCCTTCTAGATCTGCGCACCAATAATGTCAAGGACACCATAATATTTGTTGTAAGTTCTTTTGTACGGTAGTGAGGAAGTTTGTAAACTCCATCAACAGTTAAACTTACGTGTAGTTGAGGCGTAAGGGGATGCCAAGGTTTTCTTTGTACGCGTGTACGACCTCATGGATCTTTTCGATCGTATCGAGGTACGTTCTCCGAGCAACGTCAAGCATTCCATCAACCCCCGCTCGCACGGCAAAACATTCTTGAATACGTTTCTGCGCAGCTGAACGGCAAACTTTCACTCTGGTTTGACATTGCCAAATCAGCATGGCAGACATTCAGAACACACCACCTATAAACACCACAGTACCGTTCATTCACGACCCGTTCAATATCCGTTTTGATCCCTGCGAACTGGTCGTCTCTCAAGCTTAACACGTCAAATGAGTAACGAGGCCTCAAAATTGTGCTTTGTGTATGCGCGACGCACCTACTAATTAATGAGTCAAGCAGTGCGCACGGGTTATCCAACTTCATAGCAGTCCTCTCTAAACACGATACCAAATTCGGTAGGCACTCCAACGTATGCTTGAGAGCGATCACGCTGCCGATGGCGATTCTTGATACTCGAGGAGTGATAACTCTTGGGACGAAAACGAGTTGGCTCTTCAAGAGTACACCAAAGTAAGTTTTAATCATGGACGCTGATATCGTACGGAAACACTCACCAACAAGCGATCTAAGGCAACGAAGTCTCGAAGCGCTTCTGTCACGTCGAAAAACCATCCAGGATTATCGAGAAAGATCCCAATTACTTCATGACGTGCCTGGCTGCATGGCCTCTGAGTTTTTAGAAATTTAAATATTGCTGCTGCAAAGTGAAATGCGCATACATGGTTTTCAGGTGGCAGGTTGGTTGCAGCATCTGAAGTAGAACGCATGTTAGTTTATCCATCCATGTTTCATTAAATGCATGCATACCGTTGACCTCAGCAGACGATTGCCTGCTGAAGTCTGTGTGTTATTCAGCATTTTGCAGAGTGACTGAACGAAAACATATTTATATTAGCTTGCCGAAGCCATTTCAGAATTCAAACGATTCTCTGCATACCTGGCTGTCATTTCTTCCTCTAGCACCTTGGACCAATTCCAGTGTGGAAATGGTAGCTTGGTCCATCAGTAGTTTGCGTGTAGAGGGACTAAGCACAACCTGCAAAGAACAGACTCAGTCGATAGAGTCCCCCACAAGAGACTCACACAAGTAGTACCTTCATGGTTTTTCTGCAATGTATACGCCTTGAATGTACTCGACGTATTTCATCACACAGGCCACGGAGGCCATTGCAACGTAGTTCTAACAAGCAAAAGATGCTAAATCCTCCAAACTTCGAAATGTTAACAGGAAACCCTGCTACGTACCCTGCCGATGTTTATGTCGACATTGTTGGACATGACGCGCTTAATATCCTCCGCTCCTTTCGTTTGGCTGAAGAAGTCAGCAAACATGTCAGCAACCCGCGTAAGTGCTCATTATCCACGCGCACTCACTCGAAATATTTCCGCGCGATCGGGACAACTCGACAGTTTGATCCCGAGAAGCGCTTGGAGATCTCGTCGTTTATTTTCTTGGGCTTGGATGTCTCAACCACTAGAATCTCCACAGGCTGCGTCGAATCTCAGCACGTTAGCTCCGTAAGAAAAAGTTAGGCCAGTTGCGTTCCTTACTTGATAGGCTTGGAGCAGCGACATGGTGTCCACGTAAGAGTGTGAGTCAATCACCGTCCACAGCAGCAGTTCGTAGGGCGAGACCAAGTCGATGGCACAGATTCCTAAAGCATTCCACAGAATAGAAAGCTATTAGCCCCAACTCAAATGAATTCAGACATCTTATTCATTACCAATTTCACGTGCGCGGTTCTCAGCTACTGCGGCGATGAGGAACGAAGACTTGGACTCAATATTGGATGTGATTGACCCCCTCGAACCCCCGCGACTTGATGAAAGGCCGTTGCGAGTTGTTTTTCCAGTGGCAAAGGCTTCTGCTCCGTCTGGGACTGGTATGCCATACCTTGGAGGCTTTGCTGCGCCTTCATTCAGCTCCACTTGGCGCGCATTCAAGTCGCTCATTGCGCTTTGGCTGCAAATTCTTGAATGCGGAATGGGCAGGGCGAATGCGGAAAGGAATGATGATCACTTCAACTTCAACTTTGTAACTTCAACTAGGTAGTATAGAATCGGTATTGCAACTGTAAAAGAAGGCAGTCTGCCTAATTTGAGTAGTATACTAAGCTGATGGAAATGCCTTGGTCTTGGAGCGCCAATCCGTGCCGACTTCAGTCCACAAACAGACCGTAGGGCGTGACACCGCGTAAGTTGTCGGATTCACATCCCAGCGCACGATCAGCACGTTAAACGTCCTCAAAATGAAGTTCGGTGCAAAGCGTGTAAACAGCAACAGGATGATGTCATCAGCTCGGTACAAGTACTTCCCGCGATACACGAAGCCAGAAAGCAGTACTGCCTCGGCGGTTGGAACCCTCAGATTACCTTTCTTCACATGTGAGATATCTTCACAGTCGTTGAACATGAACCGGAAGTGTTCACCAATGCAGTAGCATTCAAATGAAGTGGCATCTGTAAGGTTTACAAACGACGCAGAGTGGCTGAGAGATTTCGTCATTTTCGGCTTGGGTGGAGGTCTCAATGTGACCTCGAACGCAACTTTCCACGAGATAAACCACGCCTTGCAGTCTTCGATGGGGTGAGGGTCGTGACGAGTACGCAAAATATAGGCAACTGTCGCGGTAAGCCCCCATGCAAACATAGCGAAAGCGGCAATCACGAGGGCGATGTTCACCCTGAAGACTATACACGAGTCTGTAAGTTTACAGACAGTGGCGCCTTCAGCAGATGACCGCAGCAAAGATCTAGCGTTGAGATCGAAGATGTAGGAGAGACTGGTGTACCGAATCGAAACGAGCAGGTTGGCGACGATTGCGGTGACAATTAGAAGCACCATTTCCCAGGACAAACGGAAGTGACGATCCAGCTGCTGCTCGCCCGTGCGGCTCTTGACAATGTTCACAAAGCTGTACGAGAATGCCATCACGCAGAACGTGAGGTTCCAGACACACTCCACAGACATTGTTCCCGTGCCGAGCGCCAAGTAGTACGTGTCGGACTCGCGGTACAAGTGATAAGCAATTTGGAGCAGGTACATGGCTTGCATTCGACCATTTTGGCACCGGTAAGCCCAGATCTGGCTCAGCAGCACAGACTGCTTCTGGCTCATCACTTGGTACATGCTCAACATACTCATCACGAGGATCTGCATGATCACAATGCCAGGCAGGATACTCATTTCCACCTTGTCAGCATACCGTGCCCGGATGGTGTTGTAGCTCATCTCGATATTGGACCCCGACTTCGTGGAGACCCATTCCCACTGCGAGTTGTAATAATTGTGCACGCACACGCCCTCGGTGCTACACAGCGGGATGTCGTCGGGGGCTTGGAGCATCAGGCCGTAATCGATCCACAGAGAACTGATTTCACACTCTTCATCGATGTAGATTCCCGATGTGTTCACAAGGTGCACAAAACAACCGCCGTAATATCCGCGAAGCATCGGCTGAACAACGACATCCGTCGAATCAACATCCCCGACTGGGGCCACTGTTCTCCCAACCACATTAATGACACAAGGGAAATTGTACGGAAACAGCCGCAATGTCGTCGGGGCGTTTCTGGTTTGATCAAGGCCCTCCGAGACGAACGCTCGAGTTAATTGGATGTCCAAGTCGTATGCCACAACTTTGCGGCATTCAAATGATTCCGGGAAAATTGTAATGTCGGCCGCCAGAATGGACGAAAACTCGTTGATGTGCGGGATCGGTTGGAACATGAACGTCTTCAACTTAGCTTCGATCGTCCACCGCGCACTACAACTTCCAGCCGCGGCGGCCGTAACTTCTGCAATCATATCGTTCGACACGGGGAGTCCAAGAACCTGGACAGCCTTCACTATGAGTTTCGCCGAGGCCGAGATGAACGTGAGTGAGTCATCCCAGTCAGAAGTTCCGTCTCCGCATACCGCATTGTTGCTCTCCAGCTCTGCTATGAGGGCGGCAGCTTCCGCACTCAACGTACTGTTGTAGTCTTCGAAGGAGTTGGTGCGCAAGCTACCGTAAGCAGGTTTCCCCATCATGGGGTCATGCTTAAACTGCGCCAACTGGAGGACTGCTCGTTGACAGGAGACACCGCAACCCGGACAATCGTACGTCACATCAGGATTCATCTTCTCATACCCAAGGAAGCTTTCACTCGCAGCTCGGAAGACGTACGGCGACTGCAAGTATGGCGAATTGACGCAGATCGCTACCAGTATGATCGGCGCCACAAGTACCTTGAACGACATCACTATCATCACGGCAATGGCATCGTAGCGGAGGCCTCCTTTCTGCTGTTGTCGAGGCGACACGAACTCAAATTCCTTGTCCTCCTGTGGTTTGGTGTCAGCTGAGGCTGGCGGATCGTCTGGGCTTTGCTTGCGCATGCTGGATGACCGACGATGAATCTTCTCAGTACTGTCATCACCACTTCGACCGAAGGAGTGCTGCTCTCCGGAGTACGCAGCAGGTTCCGCATTTGGGGTGTTGACGACAGCGACAGTCGCTGAAGATTGCTTTTTCGCTTCTCCTTGCCCGACCGCGGACTCTTTGGCTCCTCGGACATGACCGTTCTTCCTAGATCCACCCCAAGTTCACGCGTGGCAAAACTGCCCAAGGACTCTAGCGTCTGTTAGATAGTGAACGCCGGCAATTCACTTCTATTTCTGGTTGAGATCACTTCAGCACAAGCATTAATAAATTTAGATGACAACTGCTGCGAAGCTGTGGTAGGGAATGACCACAACGAATGGACATTATTCAACGAGTTTTAGAGCGATCATGTGTGGGTGGTTTTCAAAGAAATACTTAACTCGGGCGACATGGCACAACGAACTAGTATATCTGCATCTGGACGACTATGTAGAGAGAGACGCACTGACTTACGGTGTCATCCGTACTGCGGCTGTTGTGGATGTGCTTGCCTCCCGCGCAGCTACGGTTATACGACGAACTGCCGATGCACTTTATCAAGAAGAATTGCTTTTGAGCCGCCAAGCTTTATCACGACCCCGCACACGGACTTACTACGCTCGAGTAGACATGTGGGCACGTTCGTCAGTAAAGGGAAAGCAATGATCAAACTTGGTGATCGTGATCGCAGACCGTTTGATCAATGTATCGGGGGCCCAACCTACTGAGTCGCACGCTGCGATAAACATGGTGAGTGGTCTTGCCATGCCTTCATGTACGGGAGTATTAACAATCAAGTTGATGGACAAATCTTAGATAATATGGTTTTACTTTGCTTTATATTTCGTTTGTTCAAGCGTTGCCAAGTAACTAAATACTACAAGTAGTAAACAGAAGTGAATGCTGGTAGGTGTCAGCAGCCTAACCTATGCCGCAGCTTCATCCGTTGATCAAAGTGATCGCGACGGCCACTGAAGGCCCCTTGTAATGTATCAACTACTGAACGCCACTAAGCGTGAACTATTTTTTTGCTATACTTATTGCTTAGGAAAACATGGCCTTTTTCTGCTATAACATAGTGGTTTACTCACTGAGAGTGAGTAAACAAAACCAGGCATTTTTATTAAAGTGCTTTAGCATCAGGATAATATAGTTATGCGCAAACCGGCTGCATTGCATTGCACTGCAAACCGGCTGAACTAACACTTCACTAAATCTTGGGCAAAGCTCTCATAGCAAAGCTTTCATAACCAACACTCCTAACGCCCCCAAGACATTAAAAAATGCCCTCTCCAACGACGCTGGTGTTGACGCCGGCATTGACGCCACCTCTCGCCGAACCAAGTTTGCAACGTCGACCAAATGTCAACATCGACGCCAAGGGAACTTAAGCGGCAGCTCGCTTCTTGACTCCGAACCATGCGTTTCCAGCGTCGCGTCAGACGCGAGCTGCCAAGAGGCTGCTATATTGTCACCAGCTCGTGTATAGTTTGCTTTTAGTTTTGCTCATTACCGATGGAGATGCCCTAAGACTAACGCATGGCCGCATACCTATGCATCACATTGTTTTACTGGGCACTAAGTGCAAAGCTGAGTTTGTATCCCATATGTTCTTTAGGAATGTATCCACGCGATAGGTAGCGCTTACGGTGATGATAGCGGGCTCTACTACGTGTTAGCCGTCCCCATTACAATACAACACTGACAACATGGAGGTTACTACTACTTCCCTGTAGTCATTATCCTTGTGTTGCACCTGGACGACCTTTATTGGCGTTGCTGGCGGCGTCCTCTTGTCCTCCCGTGCTGTCCATACAAAATTTGAGGGCTTATCTTTTCCGCGCAGTATCACAGCCAATGGAGCTAGCACATTATTTGATATTCGCATTGAATGTTTGTAGTGTCTGCAGGGATGAAACACGCTGGGAGAGTTGGCGAAGATCCTGAAGGCTTGGTCGTAGTCTATTTACGTGGTAGGAATTGGCACGTCAGCTAATTTTAATGCTATGGTCTTCTGTCATCCAGGTTCGCGTTATCCTTGGGACTGGATACTTGTTGTCATCTAACTCTGCGTTATGGGCTTTGAGGTGGTCACTTTGGCTAGAGACCAAACGCTGCGTGTAGAATGGATGCTCAATATGTCCCGAATTGTACAATACATAGCCTACCATATCTACGTGACGACAACACAGCATCGATACCCCCACGGCAAGTTTGCTTTCGCGCTGTGCACTACAGTACATTCTAGGAATCCTACAGCAAGATACGGGTCGACTCAAGTTTCCTGCCGCTCCACATCGACATTAAAACTTCCTGGATAATATAGACGGAGTGATTAGTGTTATCAAGGGCATAAGCAAGCCGATAAAAACAGTGACAATGTAACGAGAGCTCAACTCATTACAGCTTTCCACTACAGTATCCCCGGGTGTTCTCTACGAAAGCGACGAACTCGCCGATGTGACGATAACTCTTTCAATGCAATCAACTCACCGCATGTCGATGGCTGGTCCTCTTCTACAACGCTAACGAGCGATAAGGACCTGACTAATTGATTCTCACTTTGAAATTTACTCTCCAGATCTCAAGTTCCCGATCCAACGAGTGTATTCATGCGTCTATCTTACGTTCTTGTGGTGATCGCGGCCACCTTCCTGCTTGCCAGCGAGGCTTTCTCGACGACTGCGGACTCCGTCCAGGGTAAAATCTCCGACGTGGCCTCGCCCGATAGCCCAACTCAACGCCTTTTGAGGACTCACCACGCGGCGTATGAAGATGGCGAAGAAAGAGCCCTGACTCTGAAGAAGATGAAGAGGATGAGGAAGGAAGGAAAGACGAAGGAAGACTACGCTGCGAAACTAAAAATCACGGATGAGGTAAACCGGATTGCGGCGGGCGGAGTAGGTATGGTCCAGTTCATGAATAGCCACAAGTACGACAAGTACAAAACGTACATAAACTTCTTGATCGACATGAAGAGGAAGGGGAAGTAAAAGAGGATGCACTGATACCAAGCAAGTGCACTTCCGCAGGATTATCGAGAACAGAACAAGCAGCATGTGGACTTATGATAGCACACACTACATCCATTACGGCTAACCTTTGAATGGGTAATAGAACGTCTATCATCTGAAAACATGGCTTTGCTGAAGGAGAAAACTATCTCGAAGTAGCAGGTACTAAATTGTAACACACAGCAACGTTCCTATGTCATCAGCATTGTCTTGGTCGGAGTCTACCGGATAGACCCTACTGGTGGAGATTGCTCTTTAGTGCTTGTGTCATTTCTGACGACGGCGACAGTGGAATACCAACTCCACGATCACGCTAATGGATCCAGCATCGCCGACCCCATCCATATTCATTGATTGGCCCCAAACACACACACACACACATGCTTGCCTGCAATGGCACATGCCGTTCCTCGTGCTATTGACTGCATCCATATGACGTAAAAACCAAGCAAGTGGTAGAATCCTGTCACAGAGTGCGCTACGGTTGTCATTACCCAACCTGCATCGAAAGACAGACTGTCGCGACGTAAAAAGATGAAGACACTCGCTTCGGTTCTATCACTCGAAATCTCATTCAACTCCCACGTGTCTGTGTTAACCAATCTAAAGAGTGAATGGGACGCTTACACGAGCGAGTTGGTGAACCCAATAGCCTTTGGTGATATCTACGCAGCGTAGACTACGCTACGCAGTGCAGAATGTCACTCCAACAAATTCCCGGACCCGACGATTAAGGTCGCTAGAAAGAGTACCTCTCTCGGTGGCATGTGTCAAAATTGCATTCAGTGGGCACGCGCTCGCTACCGTCGGTGAGGAATTCATCAGGTGTGTAAGCTACATAGCAAACCTGGGTCACTTGGTTGGGGCTCGATTTGTTCCTGCACTCGGGATAACAACCACATCCTTGACTAAGTTGTGTCCATCTCATCGTCACTTGCACCGCACTGAGCATTCACTAGATGCCAATGAAACGGGTGGGGATCATCTGTGGATATTGAAAGTGCCATTTCTCCGCTTTGCCTTTCGTGGAGTCCAACGTGTTCTTGATGGTAGTGGTGTTGACTTCCATGCCTCGATATCGAATCAAACTTTTTGTCAGGTAATTTGTGGAAATGTCCGAGTCGTTGGCGATGAGTTTACCCTGATCAGCGAAGGACATCGTTAGGTTGTAATACCGTGCGTTGGCGGCAATGTGTCGGCAATCTTGTGCTGGTGGCACCGTGACGATAGCATAACAACACCGTTCACCGTGTGTACCGCGCCTCAGAACCCAATGGGTGACTCTTGTTTGGCAGTTGCCATCCGCATACATCAGAGCACCCGACTCGTTAAACAAGCGGTCTGCGGTCACGGTTGGGATGTCAATCTCCACGTTGACGCTGACCTTTGCCTCTGTTTCAGCGTCCTCGATGGCGTACATGCCCATAAGTCCCGCCCAGCAATGATCCTCGTAAGTCAGTTTGCGTGGCGTGATAAACTTTGGTGACGGCAGACCGATTGTTGAAGTATTCAAAAGTCTGCGACTGGTTCTTGTAGATAGCGCGCGTCGGCAGACCATCGTACTTGGCTGGTGATTTGAGGTATCCACATAGTTGTGTGGAGATGTCAGTTCATTGTACCTTCGGGAGCGAATGTCACTCAATGTCATATCTTGGAGCACGAGGATACAACAAGATGAGTATCTTCCAGTTGAAAGACAAAAGACGACGATGCTCCAAACGATAAAGGATCAACCACCTCGACCTAAGAAATCACCACGGGCTGTCATTGTACCTACAATAGGCATGAGTGTGCTGGGAGCTATTGCCACGTCATTGTCTATAGTACAAGCTCATGCTCCTCAGGAATCCGCGGTCACTTTTCGTTGCGCTCTCGCTCTCCGCTGGTGTCATGGTTTTCATTGCTTTTGCTGATTTGAGAATGGAAACAATCACAAGCAGGTGCCCGTGCCAGCTAATGCTGCACCAGTCTCGTATGCTTCTGGGTCCGCCATGCCGCCAGCAGTGAAGGTGACCTTGTAAGTACAGTGGAGAAGAAACGAAGTTACTGGGACGAGCTTGTGCATAATTCCTCAATAAAAGGTTCTTTTGAAAGGCAGTGCACGCTGGGTTTGCATGGTGGTAATCCTGGTCGGTGGAGAAGGTAATACACTTAGCGACACAGGGCCATCTGCGACTTTGTTGTTGTCACTATGAGTCAATCGAGGACGACTTAGGCCGGTATAGCCGATTGGCCCGCCAAGATGTCGGTCGAACAACCCGATGGGTCCTGTACATGGTCGTTCGCCACATGGATCGACGCAGAACCTTGACACGGTGCCAATAACGAACATGTCGTGTCGGGGTGCTCCAAACCAATAAACTTTCCGGAAGACAAAATACTCTGCTCCATTCGCCTCCACAGTTTTCACAAACCCGAACGATTTCAAAGCTTCCGTAGTGTAGTAAAGCTTGTTGTTTTCCCAGGAGTATCCTCGCAAAAGTACCATTTTGTTGTGTACACCCAATGTGGTGTCAACGCAGCACGGCGCCGACAGAATTTGCCAAGTACCGTGTTCCCTACGGATGAAAATGAGTGCCCAAAGTACTCGGACAGAGACGATAAAACCTGTAAGACCAAGCATGATAACGCCATGACCCACCAGACTCCAAACGTAGTATGAAACTGCAAGAGCCGTAGGCCGTGATCGCCCGAGGTCGGATCGATTTATCCATGTAAGATAATGCTGCATCACTCCAGCGCCTAGCAATTCGCCAAGTAGCGAAGATTCATAGCTGAAAACAAGCCGCTTCACCAACAGTCTGAAGTTCTCGCGCAGCCATTTCATGCTCTCCAGCATCTCAAACAGCATTGAAAGAAGCCCCGATAAGTTATACCCCAGCGAGACATATTGAACTTTTGCGAAAATCCCATCTTGAGCGATCAGCAAAAACAAGTCGCTCATGACGCCTTCAAGCAACATGTAGAATATTGCAATCCGATGCAAGTTCGTTGCATCATGAGCTGAAAGTCTCATGCTTTCTTGAATGTAAACTGCTGCGGCTTTAGGTTGAAGTTTTTCCTGCATGCGGTCGCATCTTCTCCCATAGCGTCTGCCCAAAACGTAGCTTCTTCGCAGTAGGAAACAGCGATAAACGATCCAAGTCGAGCCACAAATGCTGTACCAGATCGATTGTCGATATCCACGTTCACCTTTGTCCTCTGCCAAATTCGTGCCGTTGGCGTCATACGTTCCCAGCCCTCGAACGCGAACATACGCGGTTTTATCGGTAGCGCAGTATGTGCCACGACCTTCTTCGTAGAACGCATAATATCCGATACTCCCGTGATAAAAGTAATGCTCGAACGCGTAACTCTCATCCGAACAACTCTTTGGTGTAGTCGTCGAAGGTGCTACTTTCTCCGTCCCCAACAAATAAGCTCCATGAACATTGTACTGCGGCATCACAAAATGGCAGATACGTCCATTTTCCACGGAGTGGTAATGTGTTATTGCAACGTTCCACCACGTTTGTGCGATGACAATCCCTTCTACAGGACAGCGGTCCTCAATGTTGGCAGTCTCTCTTGCTGTACCGACTGGGACGACCAGCTCATCTGTCAACTTGTGCGGGGTCACAAATTTCATGTAGCTTCTGATCTGTAGCAGGAGTGGCAACATCCCCACAGTTAACCACGCCGCGAACATTGTTCGTCGCGCTATTATCACATTAAAAACCCCAGTGGACAAAGCATGAGTGATCGGTGAGCCATGTATTCCAAGCACTTTTGATCTCTTCTTCATTAACAGCACCAGGCTTGGTTTTCGTCTGTGCCCCATTGCTCTTGACGGTCTTCGACTTCTTCGCCTGCACTTCGCACGAACAAAATTACTCGAAACTGACTGCAAACCACTCACCAAAGAAGGTGGAGTAACAAAATGTACAAACGCTTATAGCATGAATTGTATCTTGATTGTTTTACGCCAAGTTTTGCGGCCTCACAATCGCGGGGCTAGCGGATCCTCCCAATGATCTACCAAACATGCTCACGGCACCTGTACAAGGTCGTTGAGGGCAGCGTACTACACAGTGGCCATCCACCTTCCCAATCACGAGCAATTCACCTCGAGGAACTTCAATCCAATGCAGCTTGTGAATTAACATGAACTGTTCTCCGTGCTCTTCCTGCATCATCAGAAGACCAAACGCTTTCAGAGTGTCACGTGCATAGTAAAGTTGTCCGTTTTCCCACTTATAGCCACCCAGCAGGATCATTTTGCTGCGAATCCCCAGCACTGTGTCAACGCTGCAAGGTGCTAGCAAAGGTGAAAAGGACCGGAAGTGGCATCGCACAGTAATAATCGCCCCTAGCGATCGGATCGAAACAATAACAGCAACGATTCCGAGCACGATAATGCCATGCCCCACAAGACTCCACACGTAGTACGACACCGCCTCTGCTGTCTTCCTCGTGTGCCTAAGGCTGGACTTGTTCAAGCCTGTCAGATAGAATTGCATCGCTGCCGCGCACGCGAATTCGCCTATTAAGGCTGTCTCGTAATTGAATAGCAGGCGCTTGATCAGGCAGCGGGTCTTTTCCCTCATCCAGTTCATCGATTCAACCAACTCAAACAGAATCGATAGCACTCCGGACAGATTGTATCCCAGAGAGATGTACTGCACCTTGGCAAGAAATCCATCTTGTGCAATCAGCATGAACAGATCGCTCATTAGGCCTTCCACCAGTAGATACACCAGTGCAAAGCGGTGATAGTTCCTAGCTCCATGCGCTGACAGCCGCATTGTTTCTTGAACGTGCACCACAGCATCCTTGAACAACATTGGCTCTCGCATCGCATCACACCTCCTTCCGTAGCGTTTGCACGATATGTAGCTTCTTCTCAGTAGCATCGATCGATACGCAATCCAGACCGAGCCGAAGATGCCATACCAGAATGACTTTCTGTACGTTGTATCTCCGGAGTCATGCGACAATGATGCACCATTGCTGTCGTAGGTCCCGAGGCCGCGTACCAGCACATAGCCAATGTTGTCGTTCCCGCAATACGTGCCTAAGGCCTCCTCGTAGAACGAGTAGTAGCCGATGCTCCCGTGGTAGAAATAGTAGTTCAGATAGTAGCTGTTCGCTTCACAACTAGATGGCGTGGTCGACGACGCTACCACTAGGTCAGTCCCAAGGACGTAGGCACCATGGATATTGTACTGCGGCACTACAAAGTGACAAATCCGCCTTGCAGTTACATCAATGCCTTGCCCCACTTTGTTTCCTTGTTCCACATCGTAGTAGTGCGTGATAATGACATTCCACCACGCACCAGCAATGACTAATCCTTCCACGGGGCAAAAATCTCCATTTCCGTGGTGTTCTTTGGCGTGCCAGAAGGAACCACCAGTTCTTCGGAGATTTTGTGCGGCGTCACGAACTTGAGATAGCTCCTCACTTGCAAAAGCAAAGGCACCAAGCCCACGCACATCCACACCGCAATCAGCATCTTCTTGGCAGTGAGCACTTTAACTTCAAACCCCGCCTCCTGAATGACCGAACTGCCAGTACTTCTAGAGCCACGAGCAGCACTTCCATCATTTGAGGCGTAGACTGATGACTTCTTTCTGGAGCTCGCGTAGCGGCTGACACTTGTGGCCGACCTGGACGTCTTGGGAGTCATCATCCTCCTCACAACAGTCTAGGCGGCAATGCCGTGCTCTTCCAACAGATTGATCCCAAAGCAAGCGAACACCAATATGCTTTCTCGTTTGACGAAACGGACGCATAACCTCCCGGCAAAAATGGCCTTCCTTCCACATATCGAGTCGCACCCAGGGCTTTGGACGATATCTTCATCGTACCAGACTCCGTACAAGAACGTTGGTCCCAAGATGACAGACACACTGCAAAGTTCATCAGGGATAATCCACCAATTTCTCCACAGACTCAATGCCGCCCGTGATGGAAAAGTTTTGGGCTACGCGAATAGATACGCTTTCACTTCTGCTGCACTACGACAAAGCTCGTCGCACCTACACAAGGCGGCAGCCAAATCGACTGCATCAGAGGCAGGCAAGGACAGCGGGTGTGTATCGCTTTTGAATAGAGGACACTTCAGGATCAGTCTTTCGGACCAACAGGTTTGCGGACACTGTGGCCGAACAGCTCATCACGTGGCTTGCAGCGCCGCTCAGCCACAGCTTCGGTGCTTCCACAGCGGCACCCGGTCTCAGCCATCTTGGCGTTCCAGCGCAACAGATTGCTCTGGGCAAGTCGCTGGAGCCTCTTTGCGCCACTGTTGACCATTCCTGCGAACAGCCGGCAGTGGAGCTTGATGGAAGACGCGACCCGATCCCTTCCAGTCGTTTTGGGGCCTCGCAGCTGAGCTTGCACTTGCCTGGAACTGCACGAGAAACGGCAATGGTGCAGTGCCGTTGCAGCGACGGTATGGCTACGCGTGGATGCCGTTTCCAGCACGCGGGCTCATATAAATCAGACTGGCAGTGGCAATGGAAAATGACAAAAGTAGTGTGTGTGAATGGTCGATTAATTTACCCCATGCTTTGTCATGTTGGGGTTGATATACTGTATGTCATGTTCGCTTCCATCCTCGCCGCGTGTTGACAATTATTATAATCTTTTGCCATGCAGGGATCGAGTAGCTACGGTAGAATGCGCAAAGGGCGGATGAAGGCCACACTTGAGTCGAATGTACGCTTTTTGACATTTTCCCCATGTTTTGGCAAAGAGTGGCCGTTTTATTGACCGAACGTTCGAAGAACGCTAAATCGGAGATTGTTAAATGTAACTAAATTAATACGTTGCTTCTCGTACCAGTAGTGCGATGCAAACGCTTCGAGTGCAAGGCCGATAATCCTGGCTGTAAAGCGAGCATGCATTGCTGGTGGCAAAGCATTTGAGGACGTAGCAGTTTTGAAGCGTGAGTTGCCTTCAAACTGCGTGCTCACACCTCCTGTTTTTTCTAAACCGGCTGCCGTTACCTAATGAATTTACGTATCTTCCCGCCACAAATTAGCACCAGCCGGAGCACCTGTTGGCTATAGGGACACTCGGTTTTAGCGTTAGTCAATCAACGTTTTACGCCACAGGATCAGTTCGAGTGCACCGTCTGGTTTCACGGCGGAGCACGCCCGTTTTGTGCGCTGGTCGCCGTTCCAAGCTCACGCTGCGCCGTTTTCATTCCTGAAAATCCCCTTTGGGCCGCAGATCGAAAAGCTCAGAAAAAACTAGCAGCCATGGACCGCAAAAGCGACGGTAAAGACGACAAGCAGCAGGAGGACAAGGCCGTGTACGGCGCCCTCACGCCCAACGACCAGGCCGACAAGCTCGAGTTCCGCTCCATGGCGGTGGCCTCGGCGCCTCCGGCCATCGGCATGACCGGCCCGCGCTCCCCATTGGAGCAGCTCGGCGCCGCGTTCCCCGGGCCCATGACGTTCGCGATGCCGAGCAAGAAGACCACGGGCGTGGCCAAGAAGCCCGAGGGATCCACGTCGCCGTCCTTCGGCATGCGCGTGGACCGCACCAAGTACGTGAACGTGACGCCGCGGGACCTCCCGCCCGCCCCGTTCCGTCTCGAGATGCACACGCACTTCCACGTGAAACTCGAGTCCACCCAGCGCGTATGTGGCGTCGTGGGCATCAAGCTCTGCGAGCTGGACACGGACTTTGAGTTCAAGGCCGACAAGTGCAAGTGGAAGGTGGAGTACCGCCGCAACGCTGTGCAGCGCGTGAGCCTCAACATCACCATCTTCAAGACCAGCAAGGAAGAGTATGTCGTCGAAGTGCAGCGCCGCGAGGGCGACATCACTGCTCTGATGCACCTGCACCACGAGCTCAAGAACATGTTCCGTCGCAGCCAGTTGCTGAGCGAGAAGACCCCGTCCTCGAACGGCGTCAAGCGTGCGGCCCCAAGCCGCTCCCGACAATGCCTCTCTCGCCTGAGAGCATTCAGGACGGCGTGTCGGCTCTTAAGGGTCTGCTGGAGAGCAAGTACGCGGACGCACAGATGCAAGGAGTGCTGGGAACGATCTCCATGTCGACGCGTGAGGAGACGCGCTCGGGCATGGCTAGCCTTGTGCCGCAGCTAGTGGCACTTGGCCAATCGAAGAACAAGAGCGTGTCGCGGGTAGTGAGCGCTGCCCTCGCTCGGCTTTGTGATCACCCGCAGTGCCGCCAAGCATTTATTCAGTCGGACGGCTGGCAGTTCATTGTGGACCTCGCGGCTGGAGGCGACGACGTCAAGCCCGAAGTGCAGAGGGAGAGTCTTCACGTGGTAGAGACACTGTGCCCTCTGTATCACGACGAGCTTGCCAAGTCGGAGAGCGCCGCGCGCGTGCTCGCAGTGGTTCAGGACTGGCAGAAGATCGACGACCCGCGCCTCAAGAAGCACGCGTGCAATGCGCACCGTGCGCTCAAGGACGCCGGCGTCATTGCATAAATAATCATCACCAGGGTGAGGAGGGGACAGCGCACCAGCTCGCAGGACGGTATGCTTCATGCTTGGCGGGTAGGAGTAGAACGGAGCTCAACCAGCCAGCAAGCCAGTCGCGTCGATCCCGTGCGCTATCCACCCGCCTCCGTATATCATGTAAGATAATATCGTCTTCCTCTATCAGTCCTCTTTATTTCTTCTCCGTGCATGCGTGCGTGCTTGGTGCGTTTATCGATGAACCTGTTCGTAGACTTCTATCGTCATCACTATTGCTTCCCGCAGATGCAGGTTCCGGATGTGCACGAATTACTCCCACCACTACCGTAGTGGTGGGAGTGGCACTACCCAAACACTCATGCCATGAACTTGTTCGGCACACACTTTTAGCCGGCGACTTGCTGGAAGACCATGACCACGATGGCCAACGACGCACACGCGAAGTTGAGGCGATGCTGCCACATGTAATGGATTTTAGCGTGCAAAACGGGACTTGACCGGTAGAGGCATGGCGCTGCCTCAATAATAGCCAGAGAGCGTCACTTTGTTCGCTCCTCGTGTCCTTACGAGACGATGATTGTCTTCTTGGCTAGCTGCGTGCTTTAGTAACAACCAGGCGATGAAGGAACGTGCAGCGCTGTCCAGGATAAAAATGCTCAACTATCTAGACTGCACACTCAATGGCTAAGGTGCGTTGTGCATTGAGTTGGAAAAGAGAGCCCGACCTTTTCTGCAAGCGATGACAGCCAGCGCCTCCATCTCCCTAGCAGCACACGCACGACGTCGCTCAGGACTTAAAACTATTGGTACCAATGTTTGCTTGTACGCCACCTCCTACACAATCTCAGCGGCCTCGCTGGCAGGAACTCGCTTCTCCACAGACCAGCCACCCTCGAGCGTCTCGGTGGTCATGGTGATGGAAGCCTCGGCGGCGCTGTCGTCATCCAAGAAGGTATCCATTTCCGATGCCTCGTCCTCTGAAAAAATCAGCTCGTGTTCCAGGACGTAGCCAAGAACTTGGTTTTTGACAGACCTGGGCACAAGAAAAGGCAACAAGTTTAGTACCGGTCTCAGGTTTCAGCTGACCGTTCTCGCCAGCAAAACGTACGAGGGAAACCAAATATTGACTGGAAGGAGCCAATGTAAGGCGAACTTGCAGTCCGCGCCGCCGAAAACCTCGCGCAGACCGAGATTATCTGCAACCTCGCCCTTGAGACGATCAATCTGCGTAGTTCCGGTGGTGATGACGCTGTACTGGTCGCACATCATGCACATGGTGAAGAGTCCAAAGAGAACTGCCTCTAGAATGAGACAGACCACACGGATAGCTCCATAGGTTGGGCATCTAGGCAAAGGCATCAAATTAGTAGATGCGCACTCAAAGAGAGACATAAAAACACTAAGGGCACGTACGATTCATTGATACACTTGGCATAGCGGAAGAACACGAGCGTTAGTGCGTAGGAAGACAGCACGAACACGTAGAAGATGAAGAGCAGGAAGAATTTGTGGTTGCCCAGCCCAACGCAGTTGTTCACCCACGGACAGTGATGGTCCATCTTAATGACACAGCGGTCACAGATCGAGCAATGGTGGGCTCTGCCAGGCTTAAACTGGCGACACCGCCGGCAAGTTCGGTATCTCTGCTCCTCCAATCTACAGCCACAGCAGTAAACCACGTTGTAGCATTAGCTCTCTCTCCATTCTGCACATGTGGGCATTTCTAGAGCTAAACACACCGTGCAACGTCCTCCTTTGACGCATTGGCCAATGCCAACGGCAATGCCGACTCAGGGACAGCTCCAGGGTCTGTCAGCATAGCTGTATCGCATCAAAACACACGACAAATACATCAGAAATTCTAGTTTCTGTAACACAATGTTCGAGCCTTCTTTTACCTTTGCCGTGCGCTACAAGAGCCAAGAAGCAGAGTCCTGTGAAGATAACGATGTGCAGAAGCCCCAGAGGCGACAGACCCATCCACGGGTAGATAACCACGCCCTGAATCGAGTCAAATGCAAGCGTCAGAGCTCACAATGGTATTCATTGAGGTTACGACGACGTACCACGACCGTGCACTCCGCGTAGAGCACCAGGAACCAGGAGATGACGGCGCACACGATCCCGCACGGGTCTTTGTTGCACCACAGACGCACGTGGAAGCCCGTGCCGCACGATGCAGGACGCTTGCGCTGCTCCAAAGACGGCATCTTGGTGCTGTAGGTTACTCAATTTCTTCGACCAGCCCAGGGGTAATCAGTTATTGCCTGGTATTCCAAAATAAGTAGTGCAAAAACCTTCATCGCGGTTCGAAATAAATAATGGTATGCATGGCACACTGTACCAATTCTAAGTCAACCATCACTCACGACTTGGTTTCCGCAATGTAGTCGCCACTTTCCAATCCGCATCCAAGCGATGACATCCAAGCAGTTGAAGCCCTCGCAGACCTACGGACGCATCGCGCTGAGCGATCTGACGCCCCAACAGACAAGCCAATGGAATGTGCGAGCAGTGGCAGGCGACTCGCGGCAGTTTGAGCGCCGCAGCGTCCAAGACAAGACCGCAGAGTCCGATGTATCAATGATCTCCCTCCGTCTGCAGACTGCGGCGCTGGACGAGCGCGCGGGCGTGGGGCTTCGCTGTGGGACTTGCGACGTCGCTGCCTTCGCGTCTCTGGACGAGCAGTACGCGCACTTCAAGTCGCCAGCGCACTGTGTGAACCTCAAGCGACGCGCTCGAGGCCTCGCCAGTCTGTCGGAGGAGGACGCTCAGACGTATCTGGAGGCCCACAAGGACAAGAAAAAGACGGAGGATGGAGGTTACTATTCCTCATCTTCGTCTTCTTCTTCGTGGAGTGAAGAAGAGGAAGAAGAGAAGGTTTACACGACTTCCGAGCCGGTTGTCGAGTTTTGTGATGGGAAAAGTGTATTTAAAGTGTTTAAGAACATCCTGTCTGGTGCTGACGAAGAGAGCTTCAACCCGTACACGTCGCTGGACAAGATCTGTGCGTCCAAGTTCAGGTGGGCAGTGTTTCTGCTGCGAAGCGGACGCTTTGCCGGTGCCGTGTTTGAGAAGGACAAGGCGCTGTGCCATAAGACGTTCCAGAGGTACACGACGCGACGGAAACAGGGTGGTGCGCAGTCGGCGAGTGACGCTAGCGGGAAGGCCAAGTCGGCGGGTGCCACGCTGCGACGATACAATGAAGCGGCTTTAAAGCAGGACGTGGCTGCGTTGCTAGTTGATTGGAAGGATGTCCTGAAAGATGCTGATCTTATATTCCTCTCCAGCGGGAAAACAGAGCGCGCAACTTTCTTTCCGGAAAAGAACGCAGTTCTACAGCCAGGTGCGTTATTGCACAAACAACTTTGTCTCGCTGTTGAAATGATGTAACTAATGGAGTCATGATGCTTGATTGGTGCTTTAGATGACAAGCGGCTCAAACGAATTCCGTTTGCTACATTCCGCCCCACTTTTGAAGAGGTGTGTCGGGTACGTTCCGACCTAAGCAGTGTCAGATTTTCACCACTAGAAACTAGTACTCAGTCACCAGCAAAGAGCAGCAAAAATGCAGAAAAGAAGGGCAAGAAGAAACAACCTAGCACTCCACCTCCTGTGGCAGAAACAGTATCCAAGGAGGTTGAGGAAGAGGATAATGAGCCGGTGCCTCCTCCTCATATCGTTCAGCTGGCTATTGACGGCAACTTGAAGGGTATTAAGGAGCTGTTGACCAGTAGTAAAGCTGGCGATGTCGATGTGAACGAGACAGATGAAAATTTCATGACGGCTCTCCACCACGCTGCTGCAAAGAATGCTGTTTCCATTGTGGAGCACCTGCTGAAATATGGGGCCAACCCAGCTCGTCTAGACCTCCGCAGCCGCCCGCCGTATTTCCTGTGCACGTCAAAAGAGACTCGGAATGCTTTTCGACGATACATGGCAGAACATCCTGACGCGTGGGACTACTCTACAGCCCAGATTCCTGAGGGCCTCACGAGCGAAATGGAACAGCGCAAGAAAGAAAAGGAAGCGGAAAAACGCCGACGTGCGAAAGAGCGCAAGAAACTTCAGAAGAGGGAAGCGGCTGAACAGAAGCGCGAGGAAGCTGCTCGCCAGGAGGAGTTGGAGCGCAAAATCGCTGCAGGCCTTGCTTGCGATTTTTGTGGCAAGTACGCAGGCAAGACCCCGTTTACGCGTCTCGAATTCAAGTACTGCTCAACGAACTGTGTAAATGGACACAAACGCAAATTGATGAGTGAAGCAGCCCTGCGTCGACTTGGTGGTTGAGATGAAGAAGGCGTTTTGAAGCTGAGCTAATAGAGGGATTCTGAGATAACGGTTGGCGTCGTTTCGTGTTACTCTCGACATGAATGGGGAGCAATTGACATTGTTCACACAGCACGGAAGTAGTAAGCGATGATGGATCTACCGCTGGATGATGAAACGTTGCAGCGTGTGTACGCCTGGATTGACGAGATTCCGCTGTCGCGACCGAAGAAGAGCATTGCTCGGGATTTCAGTGATGGCATCCTCGCTGCTGAGGTCGTGGCGTTTTACTTCCCCAAGCTCGTACAGATGCACAACTACAGCGCCGCGAACTCGCTCAAGCAGAAGCAGTACAACTGGAATACGCTGAACCGTAAGAAACACAATGCGAATCTATCTGCATGTTTAGTTGGTATCTAACGGGTGGAGAGTGATTTCATTGTAGGGAAAGTGTTCAAGAAACTGCACATTTCATTGTCTAAACAGGATATCGACGATCTCGTGCAAAGTCATCCAGGTGCGATTGAGCACTTACTGGTAAAGCTTCAGCTTAAGGTATGTTTTAGATTTTGCCCCTGGGAGTAGGAAATGACCGCGTCTAACCAGGCTGTGCGGCAACGGAATTCAGATTGCCAATTATCGCGAAAAAGCACCGGCACCCTCATTGCCCTCGCAGATACCTCGACAAGCAATGGACAAGGAGGACGAAGCGAGCAGCGCTATTTCCTCGAATAGTGCCATTGCTGGAACTTTGGGGAACGTAAGCCCTACCAGCGCAAACCACCGCGGAGTATCTATTGACAAGCTGACTGGCGTTCGGGGAGATTCGTTAAATGATATGTCGGTGCAGGACGTGGACGAGTCAGATCGATACATGGACCCTCCTGTGGCACAAACTCACGCTTCCGTGCACCCAATCGATACTGTCGGAAAACCGTACACGCCAAGCAGCGAGACCTCTGGGAAAAGTGAACTTGTGCGCCACGAGCTGGCTGAAAAGGACAGCATCATAGCGGAGCTTCGTGAGACTGTGCAAATTCTGGAGATGAAAGTGCAAAAGCTGGAGCAGCTTGTGCGGCTAAAAGATGGCAAGATCCAGACACTTGTGGCGAAGCTACGCTCTCAGAAGCCGCAACCTTGAGTATGTGTCAAGTAGGGGCTAATTAACATAACTCTGCTGTATGCGAGTGACCGTCTACATCTACCTCATTCGACTCGCATCTAGTACAATGCACCTTATCCCCAGAAACTCATGACTTCCTCAGGAGACTCCGCTGGTTTCAGCAATTCGAGCGAAATTTCGCCTTCTTCGTCTGTGCGATAGCCATAGACAGCAGGGGCTGGACGGCTGCAATGGCGGCTGAACATAGACATCGTGTTCGCCCCGGTGTCATGCACCACCACGAAGTCGCCGCGCGAAATGGTTGGTAACTCCACTCGACGTCCGACTAAATCGCCGCCAAAACAAAGCGGACCCGCCACATTCTGCACTGCCAGAGGAGCCATGGATGCCAAACCAGCAGAACTGCGATGCACACACAATAAAAACATGAGCATAGAGCCTCTCAACCACATTTAACACAAAGGAAAACGTACTTGTATACGGATAGTCGCCGCTCAAAGAGGTCGGGACGGTAGCATGTGCGCAAGAACAAATCCGATCCTGCGTGAATAATGGCGGTCTGTTGGAGGTTGTCGCCATCGACAGGCGGGTGGGCCTTCACGCATTCCACTTCGCTGATTGTCCAACCTGTCTTAGAACTTACACTGCTCCCAAACTCGGTTAAAATCAAGCGCCCAGTGCGCTCAAAAGTTGCGGGGCTTCATGACGCAGGACATCCACGTACTCCGCGAAGGTTGGTGACACATCTTCGCCGTCGAAGTTAGTTGAAAGTCCGCCGCCGATGTTCAGTACCTTGATGCGGCTCGTGCCAGCGGCAGCATCAATTTGGTTTGCCAACTCGCTCAGTACAACGGCACCCTGGGAAAGCATCTCAAGTGAACAGCCCTGAGACCCAACGTGTGCATGTAGCCCCGTCATCCACGGGTTCGCACAAAAGAATGCGATGATTCTGGCGCGGTTCTCGGGTGTGAGCGGCACACCGAACTTCGATTGCACAGTCGAAACGCTTAAACAAGCATTAGTACCTGCACCGAGCAGCGGGTTAATACGTAGTCCGACGCGAGGTAAATTCCCAGCGTAGCGAGGAGTGCATTCCGGGAAGCTTGACTGAAAAATTGCCTCGGCATGTTCTCGAATAATGTCGAGCTCTTCAAAGTTGTCTGCATTAACCTCTACGCCGGCATTTATGGCGAACTTTAGATCGCGTCGCGTCTTGCATGGACTGTCAAACACGATGCGGTGAGGTGGGCAGCCCAGGCGCAACGCATGCTTCACTTCCACAATTGAGGCGCACTCAAGACCGACATCGTTCTCGATAGCCCGCTTGACGAAAAACGCTAGTGGACACGATTTCATTGCAAATCGGTGATCGAAATGCGCCGGGAAGGACGTTAGCAGTGCTTGGAAAGCCATGTCGATTGCATCCAAGTCGTACACGACTGCTAGTTTTGACTCCTCTTCTTCATCATCACCTCCCAGAATTCCATCTTGTTGCATCTGGCGCACTACACTTGCGACTTGAGCATCCTTAACACTGAAGTTCCAGTCACTCAGCGGTTTAAGTGGTTCCAGCGTCGTTGGTTCCACGCACTCTTCGATGTACTGGTGGTGTAGTGTTTCCCAATGCCGTAATATCAGTGCGATTTTAAGCAGAATAGCATTGTCATCTTCAACAAGAGGCTCCATTGCAGCTGCAAAGCCGCTTTCCCCTTTGCCTCGAGCATAAACTTCGTTAAACATATCTGCTCCCATAGCAATCCGCAAAACAGCCCCACTTTTGCCGAGAGACACTGGCTGGCCCAGCAGGCAGCGCTTTTTAGCGAGAGCATCATCAGGCAGTGCGTCCGACAGGTCCTTCGCCAGCAGTGTATGCAGAGCTTTAAGCGCTAACATATCCAGGAATCCACCGTTCTTATCAAAAACTTTGAATGCCACAATAGTGTCGATAGGGGTCACCGTGCTGCTGCTGTCACTTTCGGTAGGTTCAGGAGGATTCAGTAGCTCAACCATGTGGCTCCACGAGTCTTGCATCTTCGTTCTGCAAGTGCCCATGTACAGCTTACAAATGGTGGAAACGTTGGCAGGTGGAATCTTGCAGAATGGTTCCATGTTGACAAACGCGGTTTCCCAGCGTAGCAGCAGTCCAACGTTCATATTGGTACCCAGGCGCTCGCGCACGTGGCGCATGTCCTCAGGTATGTCGTATCTAGAGAAATAGTCTTCCAATCCGAGCGGAAATGCTACTTCCGAGTGGCACTCGACTGCAGCAGCCTCCATCTCAAACACACAGCGCATGGGTAAAAGTACTGCGCCGCAGAACGGTGAGCCACCGAAGAATTTCGACCCCGTAATGAGGACTACATAGCCTTTGGCAGCCCATTCTCGGTACAACAATCTATCCACACGCATTTGGCAAGCGTCCATGACGACCATCAGTCGGTTTGGGTATTGTTGTGCCAATGCATCGACCACAGACATGGAGGGGCATGCATAACCCGTCTTGGTACCCACAACTACATGTAGTATCACCACTCCACTGCCGCGGTCCAATCGATCATGCACGAGTTCTTTAATGCGGTCTTCAGTTCGGTTGACAGAGCCTTCATCGTCCCGTGCCGGTAAAGTTACCACGTCCACCAAGTTAGTAGGGAACTTGCGCAGCGGCTCACCAGGTGTGCTTGTCTCCCCGTTTGGTGTTAAATGGCTAAAGTGTCGTCCACCGGAAGCGCTATTTGATCCACGACCAATTTCGCCGCCGGCTGTGATGATGCTGGTTACCTTACATTGTTCAGGCCCAACCCCACCTGGCAGGTTCTCCTCCTCTCCTAGTCCAGAGTACAACCTGGCAAGCGCAGCCACAGTGGCCCACAGCTCGGCGTCCGTGCCAGATGGAGAAAGCAGAATTCGCAGTTGGTCGGCACGGATCATGTCAGAGACACCTAGGCACGTAGCTAAACGCGTCCTAGCTATCCGCATCTTGGTGGTGAAAAACTCCGACGAGCTCTGTGCGTTCGGGTTTATCGACAACGAATTCAACAGTAGTTGTTGACGCAGCCGTTCAGCATGCTCGAAAGCTTTCAGCGAAATGCTGGAGCATGTGCAGCTTCCTCGAGCCACATCCGTAGAAAACGGAATCGTAGACGCGTTATAGCTATTTCTCTTGGTAAGTGGGCATAGTGTCGATCGGTCGTCCGATCCACGGACAAGTAGCGACTCCGTTTGTTCTGCAAACGGCAGTGCATTGGCCGCAAACTTGATGATCTCGTTCCACGCGTCTCCATGGCAGGGGATATGCAGCAATGCAGCCAACCTGGAAAATAACTCGGTCGTGTTCGCCACAGTCGCCAATTGCCGAACCACTCGAACTTCCTCCTGTCGAACACGCACAATTGGAGCAGCTTCCACTACAGCTGACGGTGACGCTGGGGCCACTGCGTTGGCGTAACCAGCCAGTTCAGCCTGCGAGAAGGTCTCCAGGTACTTCAACTTGGTGTATAGCAGCACCAAATCCCTTGCACTGTAGCAGGGCGAGTTGCGGTTGAGCTCCGGCAGACACAGCAGTCGGTCCTGGAGCAAGGCACTGTACGCCACGGCGTCCGAAGATTGCTGGAGGTTCCAGAGCCTTCCAGAGATCGGGAGAGGTCCCAAAAGAGGCAGCAGCTCGGGCCGCAAAGCTTCCACTTGGTCTCGCAATTCCGCAGCCGCTTGTTCGAGCTCTTCAGGGCTTAAAGTGCGCGTCCGATGCTCCGAAACCGACACTTTGCCGTCTGCCACATCTTCCAAAGCTGCAGACGATAAAGGCGACGCTGTGCGCGTCGAGTTTGTCTTGGCACTGGCTTTGAGTTGTCTTGCTACGGTCGAAATCTTGTGGTTCTTCATGCTGTCCGAGGGCCAACTGTCTGTCTCTCTTGGGGCTTGGACGCAAGTGACGGACTGACGTCTGAACTGCCATGGCGACAGGAAGATCGCGACGGCTGGTTCTATGGCTCCGATCCCACTCTGACAGTTTTCCACGTAATTCCAGCTTGCTGCTGCGGCCTGAAGCGTCCGTTTAGGCAGTCGCAGACTGACAGGATCGCGGACGGACGGCTGCCTACAGTATCAGCCGGCCAAAACCACCACGAACGGCCAAAGCAAACGAGTCAAGCGTCAAAGACGTGTGCCGCCGTTGCAGGGTGCGTTCCGGTGGCGGATTAGACGGCGTCTTTCTTTGTGGGGGTGGGATGAACGTCAACGGAGACCTTGTCCTGCTTGAAGCGTGTCGTCCATATGGCGATTGCACCATGAAGTTCACGGCGTGAGCCCACGGAGTTGGCGCCATGGTATGACGCAGCAGCGTGGCTCAAACTGCTTGGCTCTGACGCCGAGACACACTTTGAGGGTGCGCACATTGCGTTCGTCGAGGCAGCAGCTCTGTTGGGTGCTACGTTGGCTTGGACGAAATGCAGCTACGCACCCGTTTAGAAGGGCAATCGTTGCGTTACACTAGAACGGGTTGCTTTACAGGAGCTGGTGACTATCGGTGTTCGCTCTCATCCTCGCTCTGCGTTTTCGACAGACACCTTCGTTTTTAGCTGTTGTGCACCTTCATTTTTTTGGTTACAGGACGCGCTTAGCATACGAACTCTTTACTTTGCAACAGCGATACTTGGAGTAGCTAGCATCAAAGCGTTGCAATCCCTTCTATAGTCGCCTTAAACAGCATCGAAGAAGACATCGCTACGACGGATATACCTAGTATTTGAAATAAAATTGCACCTCACTGCAAGTATCGTGAATGGGGAATTTGTGTACCACCCTTTTGTGCCCAAAAATGACCAATTGTTTCACCAATTCTCCGAGTAAACTGACCCAATTCTCCTCCGCTCCAGTCCATCCAAGCGTCATTGCTCAACCCAATCATGGCTCCTCGCACGTCTTCTTCGCGACGCTCTGCCGGCGGCGTGCTTCGATTCCAGGGCTGCGCGCACTTCCGACAACGCTTGGTGTGCGCCACCCTAAGTGGCCGTCCGTTAATCATCGAGGACATCCGCTCGGAGGACGAGAGCCCAGGCCTGACGCCGTTCGAAGCGAGTCTGCTGCGACTACTGGACCGCGTGACCAGCGGCAGCCACTTGGAGATCAACGAGACCGGTACGAAGCTGAAGTACCAACCGGGACTGGTATTGGGCGGTCGAGTGGAGCACGACTGCGGTACGCAGCGCTCTGTGGGCTGGTTCCTGGAGGTTCTGGCGGTTCTTGGACCCTTCGCGAAACAGCCGCTTCATGCCACTCTGAACGGCGTGACGAACGACCACGTGGACCTTTCGGTGGACAGTTTCAAAGCAACGACATTACCACTGCTGAGACATTTCGGTATTGATGAAGGACTGGACTTTGTGGTGAAGAAGCGCGGGGCACCACCGCTTGGAGGAGGACAGATCGTCTTCCGGTGTCCACTTGTGCGTGAACTCCGTGCTGTCCACTTGGTGGACGAAGGCTTCATTAAACGCATTCGAGGAGTTGCATACAGTACCAGAGTGTCCCCGCAGACGTCCAACCGGATTGTGGACGCCAGTCGAGGACTCTTCAACAAGCTGCTGCCGGATGTCTACATCTACTCGGACCACTACAAGGGCGCCGAGTCGGGTCAATCTCCTGGATTTGCACTTTCTGTAGTAGCGGAGACGACGACTGGAGTTTTCTTGGGAGCTGAAGCTGCGGCGGAGCCTGGTGATCTGCCGGAAGATGTGGCGACTTGCGCCTCGCACTACCTCTGCGAGGAGATTAGCAAGGGAGGTTGCGTGGACTCGACGAATCAAGCGTTGGTGCTCTTGTTGATGGCCTTGGGGCCGGAAGATGTGGCGAAGGTACGCTTTGGCAAACTCACGCCCTACAGCATTGAGTGTTTGCGCCATCTGCGCGACTTTTTCGGTATCACGTTCAAAATCAGACCCGATCCGGAGACCAAGACGGTGCTGTTGTCATGCCTTGGAATCGGCTTCAAGAATTTGTCCAAGAAGGTCACCTAGATCTTCGCGGGACTCAACGCCACAAGTATTGTTTATCCCGAGCAAAATCCTTATAGACAGAATGCATTTTGGATATGTATTTGCACAGTACGCGATCCTCTGTTCACCTCTAATTATCTTGCGCTTAGTTTGATGTAGACCACTTGTTCATTTGCGGCGCATTTTCGATGTCTTGGCAGCATCACCACCGGCAGCACCCATTTTCATTGCGGGCTTGGGGACTGGCGTTGCGCCTGTGCGACCTGCCGGATGAATTCCAGTCAAGTTTTCCGGTAGTTTGTCACGTGCACGCCCCGGTTCTCGGAGCTTCTGTCGTGCAGCAATTAACCACTTGCGAGCCAGAGCTGTAGAAGCTGCATTGAGATTCACAGGCTGTCGAGTCCACTCAAATCGGTGCTGCAGAGTTTCCTCTTCGTCATCACTTACATCCAGTTGCTGCCGACGCTTGCCAGTTTTGCCAAATACACGGTCTTGGGCCTTACGATACCATTTCAGCAGCAGCGCATACGAAGCTGCGTTCAACGGTGCCGGACCGCTATCATCGCCTCCATCGGGTCCACGATCACCACCAAGACCTCGGAGGTCTCCCAGTTGACCGGTAGTCTTGAGGTGGACAACGCAGTTAAGACAAAGTGTTTTGAACTTCTGGTGCTTAGCAAAGAATTCTTTCCAAGCTGCGGCATCGAACTCTTCTGCCAACGATTGATTATCGAACTTGTCGCCGAGCACCTCAATCGGAATAGCCATCTCTACTTGAAGTTGTCGCCGAGAGAGGCACATTTCACACTCGCTCTTGCGAGCTTGCTGAATGAGCGGCTGCACGACAGTCTTGAGACGCAGTATCCGCCGTGCCCGTGCTAACCAGTATCTGATGATTGTGCGCGAAGGCGCTGACAGCGTCACGGGACCAAACCGAGGCCGCCCGTCGTCCTCCTCCTCGTCGTCTGAGACTTGTGGATTTAAACTATCCAGAATCTTGGCGAATTGCGCCAATAAATATGGCCTTGCGCGGCGTAGTGTGCGAGGAGTAAGTATTGACGGCAGCTGGCTCACTAACCATGTGCGGTTGTAGTTAAGAAACTTGTTTCGGAACGTATCGGAAGTGATACGCTGATTCATGAGGTAAGCTTCGTGGGAAGCCCCCTTAATTTTCTCCAACTCGTCCCATCGAGGCACACCAAACTCGTCATCTTCGTCAGGAGGAGCAAGCCATGCGGTATTTTCATGCTTAATCTTCCAGACCTCGAACTTTATACCCAAGAACAAAACTAGAGCACGAACGAAGACAGCGCTCGCAATCACAAAAGCAACCAGTATCGGCATGGCTGGATCGCCAAAAAGATTGTAACTAGCACGAGCCATGATCTCAATGCCCAAGACGAAAAAGACGATACCCATGACGTGAATCGTGCACATCATGAAAAACTGCGACGAGAAGCACATCTGATCTACCGTACGCATTGCTTCTTCGATGCACTCATCCAGATTGGCCTCAAGACCTTTCCATCGCTGTTCGCGTTGCAGGAAACGATATCGACAGTACACAAGGTAATCGTAGAGCTTCCATCCCTGGAAAATCTCGACAATATTCAAAAGAAAGACCTCGGTGACGAGCTGGAAGAAGAGAATGATGAGAGAGTACCAGAGATAGATCTCCATATCCTTCTCTCGAATGTTATACAATATCGGGAGCATAACTTCCTCGCGGAAGAACATCATGATGAGGATCAACACGGGTTGAAAAACAACGCTAACCGCTCAATGGACATGTCAGCATAGAATTCGATGATAGGCTCCACAGTCTCTGCTTCCTCTTTGTGTTCCTCTCCTTTAGATTTTCTTTTTCTTCCCATCGGTAGTAGCTGCCACAGCGGGTGCTGTTGAGCGTGTGAGGCTTCTGAAAAGCAGTAGAGTACCACGTCCAATAGCCTTCAGCTTTACCCAGCAATAGCTTAGCACATCCTTCACAAACCCGACAATGGCATCGATGGTAGTGTCCATGTACACTTTGTGAGCATCAACATCCCGAAATCCAAGGTATTTCCTAGCACGAAGTCACCAAAATCAGTTGCTCCGAAGGTCATAAGTCCTCCGATGAGGTTGAGTGCTGAGATAAGTGGTGCTCTGAGCAATAACTCTTTTAGCTGAAACTCAATCCAAGCTTCCACAAATTGGTTCACTACCTCCGAGCCCACAATAACGTAGAACATGTAGTCGCCGAATGAGCTCCAAAACGAAAGTTCAAGCATTAGAACGAGGAAGAGTCCGAGCAGGATAGACGAGAAAATCATGTTAGCCCGCTTCCACTGCGTAGGCCACCAAATACTTCGATCGTGGGCCTCGGGGTCTTTTTGTTCGGCTATGACTTTTTCAGAGATGGATATGGGTTTCGGGAGAAATATTCGGGCACCTATAACAATGAGAAATAGCCCAAAGACTAGGAAACAGATTCCAGTACGTCCTTTTCGCGTTTCGGGCACAACATCAGGATTGAGCTTGGTATCAAGATAGTGAGGTACGATGTTGTCCAACAACCAATATCCGCTTGACGTAAAATACGTATCACCGTTCAGCAGTACGTAAAACCCCCAAACAACAGAGGCAATAGGTATCGAAGCCATGGCCACACCAACAGAAATCGGTGGCGCAATGAGAGCAAACAACGGCCAAAAGTGAAACCGTGGAGGGGACTGGAGAAAAGCTGTAACCCGCATCACAATCCAGACGATGAGTGCGCCAGCGGCCATGAGACTGCCTAGCACGAAGAAGAGTCCAACGTACACCTTCTTTTCGAAGGCAAATTGGATAACGAGCTCAAAGTAGCTGAGCGGCCTCAAATTGACACTGAATGTATATGCTGTGTTTGTCGAGTCACGATCATAGTTGTCATAGACGAGTTGGGCCTTGATAATTCGTTTGACATGATGATCCAACTGGTAATAGTCCACACTCAGCGTGACGGATCGTGGAAAGCACAATGTTGAACAATCTCCATCCAAGTTGTCGGCTGCCGAGTTGTCAACAGTCACAGGAATGAAGTAGTCAGACCCTGACTGATCTAACATCTCTTCGTAGTACTGGCCCCCGCGCAAATAATCTGCCAGTGTAGCTGGTTCACGCAGAAGATAGTACAGCACTGTGTCTTTCGACTGCTCAAACCATCGCGGCGTCACATCTGCATTCGGTAAGTCCTCTTCGTAGTGACACTGAATATCCATCATACAAATATCGGCTGTTGGCTCCTGCCCAACGTCTAGTGGACCCACGTAGCGTATGTCATCTTGGTTCGGTAATGCTGGGAACGCACGTCTCCACCAAGTGAGGCCGTATTTTCCTGTTTCCGAAGTCATTGCAGGAAGCTGGCAAGAATCGCTCTCAAACAGGTCGAAAAGTGGAACGTATGAGTCATATTCCATGCAATTCGACAAGAACGGCAAGTAAGAGATCAGCATCGTTTTAAACTTGAATAGGTACTGTGAGCCTGTGGCATCTGTCGGATCCAGGTACATTTCTTGGAACGTCTCGCGATACTTGCCCACCATATCATGGGTCAGTGATGTCGATCCATAGGGCATGAGCCAGTATGTTGTGTCAGTCACGACGTCATCGTAGGGGTCGGTCACTAAAGGGACCTTGTCAGCGGCACTGCTCACATTGTGCGACAACAGCACACGACCGCGCTGGAAAGCCTCGTATTTCGGCGGAAGGTTTAAGGGTGGGGATGTGTAGTCTTCATCGGCACCGAAGAAAGCCACCAAAAAGGTGTAGTCGCGAGGAATCATCTCTTCTTCGAACGAAATAGAGCGCGAGAGTGGACGAGTGTCGGCATCCAAACCCTGCGTAACGTTACTTCTTGTCGGTGTTTTGAGTCTCACAACAGTCGAATTGATGAAGAAGGGGGCTACTGAAGAATAGAGCCCGTACATGATGTGGATCTCCACCTTAAAGGTTATGTCTTCTAGTGCAAGAAGAGTGAGGTTCAGCAAATCGTTCTTGTCAACTGCAGTAGAAAGGAACCACCGTGGCAGCTCCACAGGGCGATGACACGGGGAAGTTTCGATGCCAGATCCACTGGGGAGCACCACACCACGAGAATCACACTTCTGGTCTTCACACGTGCTGTTTCGCACGAATATCGCGATTTTGTAGTGTTCGTCGTACACCAGATCACCAGGGAGGTGTCTGAAGTCAAAAGATAATTTTGCCTTCCCAAGCCCAGTCAACGCAAACCAAGCTTTGTCGTCGTTCCGAAATCCTTCTTCCGCTTCCACTCGTTCAAGACATGCCGGCATGAGGCTCCTCATGTATTCTGCTGACGTACCCGAAACAAAGACAAAGGTAGCAGTCGTCGTAGAAAAATATACTCCATAATTGGAGACACTAACCATCACAGTCTGTGCGAACGCAGTGCCTGCTAGTGTTGTAGTGTTTCCAGTAAATGGTGGTGCTCTACATGTCACACGCGTGCCACTGACGAAAAATGCCGGGGAGATATGTGTGACCGTCGATTTCGGCAGTTGAAATTTGCAGACAAGTCGAGCGGTATTTTGAAAGTTGCGGCCAATTACTGTCAGCAGAACTCCACCATTCACGCTAACTTTCGGTGGGCATACACGAATCGTATCCAGTGTGTCATTTTTCCAGAAGGGTACAGAGGCGGACTCGTTCACTGGGTAGACGATGTCAACAACTTCCACCTCACCAGTTCGAGCCTTCTCTACAGTTGAGTCGAATCTCACTTCGGACCCTTGGAAAAAGTAGCTGAACTGCGGATAGTACTGCTTATCCGGGAGTTTATCACAGATTGGTACGGCTCGAATACTGCAGTCTAGCAGCTCATCCTGGCTAGAGCTGGACCACGTACCACTTGGACAGTTAATGTAAATGCTGGAGGAGTTCGCAGTTCCGAGTGGACAGAATTTGCCATCAGGGCATTTGTTTTTGTTTTTCTCGATAGCTTTTGTTCCCCGAACGCAAATGTTCCCCTTCTCGCACACGTATCCGTATTGCTGGCTGATCGACGTCTCTGACGAGCAATAGTAACCTCCAGGACACATGTGATCAAATTGCGCGCGACGATTTGTTCCTTCTCCACAAACGTATCCAGCCGTACATGGCAAGCTTGAGGCCATTGTAAACATACCGGAACTGCCACATACTCGCCCGGCTGGGCAGATTTCGCAATAGGAAATGTCCGGTAGTCCTGTGTGAGTAGACCAAGTGCCTTCTGGGCAAGCCCGACACGTGATACTGTCAGCTAGTGATCGGTAAAATCCTTTTGGACACAGCGAAGGAATATATGTACCATATCCGGGGCAACTATGGCCAGCTGGGCAGACCTCACACGATACCGTTGCCTTAAGAGGCGTGTATGTTCCTGGGAAACACAGTGTGGCAGCAACAGACCCTGTCGATCCAGCAAAGCTACCAACTTGTGCTTGCGTCGGAGCACTCGATCCAGGTGGACAATAGTGCCCTGCAAAACAGACACCTGTGCCAGAAAGTGTCGGGGCTGCTTCCTCGCAGTAGGTTCCTTCAGTGCAAGGTTGTGGGGCTACTGCACCCTCTGGTCGGCTGGGGATCCAGTCAATAGTCGTGTTTTGCGCTACACCACCTAGGCAGTAGGTTCCCTTTGGACAGGGCATTGGTCGGAAAGGATTCACATCCGACGGATCTAGAGAGCGCGTGCCTTCTCCACAAACATATCCCGGGGGCACAAGAGCACTGGGGACGATAATCCGGTGGAAATACAAACAAAACCCGCAGGGCACAAAACTGGTGCCAGCATTTTGGCCTGGGGACATACGTGACCGGTAGGACACAGAGTACAATTGGACTGCTTCGGAAGCGGGTTATACGTCCCAGGGTCACAATCACGCGGTCGGAGGTTGCCAATTCCTGGACAATACTGTCCAGCAGGACACACAATCGCGTCAACATCGTTTGGACAATAGTGGCCTGTGGGGCACGGTCCTGCGCCTTCCGGAGTAGTCGACCCTCTTGGGCAGAAGAATCCAGAATAACACTTCTGCGGCGTGCTGTAGTTATTCGCTTGCAGTTGTTGTACAGCAACCCCACTGCGGCAAAATGTTCCAATAGGGCAAGGATAAGGTCGTTCAGCAATAAGAAGGGTACTGCTTTCGGCACACAGTCGAGAATCGCAGCTACCCTCACTCGGTGGGTGTTCAAGACGACGACTCCCAATACCAGGCGCGACGCGAGGTATCATTGCCCATGCGCGAGAACTCTCCACAAACGTTGCCGATTGGGTTTCATTATCAATTGCGTACTCAACGTTTGAGAGGAAATCACGAATGTCTGCTGTTTTTGTACCTTTGCGGCAATAATGACCTGACGGACATTTCTTAACAGGTGTTCGAAGCCCGTGCTCGTCGCAAACCATCCCCGCACGGCATAATACAGGTTTGTTCATCCCGTGATCAGGACAGAAAAATCCAATTGGGCATGGAAGGCATGAAGATTGACTCTGTCGTGGCTGAAATGTTCCCGGGAGCACACAGAAAAGTTGGTACCGCCACCACTTGCGTCTGAATACGTTCCGTTTGGAATTGGCAGGATATTTCCATTTGCACAGAATTTCGAGCTTGGACACTTTTGTAAGTATGTGTACTGAAGACTGCTGTTCGTGAAATCCACAAGATTATTGGTAAGTTCCACCGAAACAGTACCGTTGGTGCTCCTCAAATCAACAAGCTGTCGCGGCGTCACACAAGTAGCCATCGTTTTCGAGAGGTACGTTGCTGGGCTGACGACTTCACCAAAGCGGCAAGCGAGTAGTGTATGGTTCACAAAGTTTCTTCCTTGCAAAAGATTGTAGTTCCTCCCTCCTTTAGACCACTTATCGGAAACAGCCGCGATAATGACATATCCTCCAAGTACAAGTACGAGGCCGAGCTGCCTGATGCATCGACACCATTGATGGAAACTCGCACTGTCGTTTTACCGGGAGTGGCTTTCGGAGTTGCACACGAGATCGTAAACGGGTTTATGAAGGTGGCCGGAATTCTCTTTGAGCTAAAGATGCACGCTAAGTCGGTAGAGTCGACAAACCCTGTTCCACGAATATTGACGATTGTGTTTGCATCTATGGCAGGGCCCAAGTTCGGAACCAACTCATGAATCACCACGTCCTCGACGTATTCGAAAACCAGCTTAGACTTGGTGTAGTCAACCCCGTTCGTGCTCAATTGAACCTCTTTCCCTCCTGGGGTCTCAACTGGAGGTGTATAGCACTTCACCACGTTCGGTGCAAGAACCTCTCCGACGACAATCATTGTGCCAATGCGACAACTTACAATCTCCTTGTCGGTGATGTCTAGGTTGTACCAGCGAACCAAGAGAGGGGTGCCCCCAGCGATGCCCCCGAAACGAGGGGTAAGAGACACCAAGTCTGCGGCCGTTGTGTACGTGAAGAACACGGGGTTCGGTGTGAAGGAGACGCCGTTGTTTGTCACCACAACTCTGACAACAGAAGTCATATCACGCTGTGGCGGAGAGATGCATACGATTTCTGTGGAGGACACAAATTTTACGACTTGAACTCTTTCCAGAACCCCGAATTGGCATTGCAACCGAGAACTCTTTTGGAAATGTCTTCCGTAGATTGTCACTGCAGTTCCACCGATTTGGGGACCGTGTGCTGGAGAGAGATACTCCACGACCGCCTCGGTGTATACGCTGATACTTACCGGGCTGTTTGAAAAAGTCTGACCATCGTTTGAAACTTGGAATGAATAGGCGTTTGGCTGCAATCGAGGCGACGTGCACACAATGTCCTCTGCGGCATGATATACTGCCTTGACAACAACGGTGCCAAATCGACACTTCAATTGTAAAGAGTTTTTGAAATTGAAGCCTCGCACGGTGATAATTGTTCCACCCGTAATGGGCACTTCTGGTGGGTCCAGCGACTGAATCATCGGAATGGGAAGTGATACGGAGCTATCACTACTCTGTGTATTCTCCGTTGCCAAATCTTCAGCTTCCGCTGCCTCATTGGTAGTTGTCAACCTCCGCCCAGGAATTACTGATAAAGTTTCGAATATTTCTTCGTCCTGAAGTATTCCTTCTGCATCATCCCAAAGTGAAATTGCATCATCCTCAAACGCTTCTTGCTTCTGCAATTTACTTGTTGTCGTGGATTTTCGCGCTGTCGCCACCTCCGGACTCAGGTACTTAAACAATATTTCTTCGGACGGAACTTCAGCTCCGTGGTCCCAAAGCTTAACTGAAACATCACCAAAACGTTCCTGTTTTGGCGATTTGCACTGTAGCAAGTTTGGACTCGCAATATACGCAGAAGTGAACTTTCCACCGAAGCTACAATGAGAAACCAGGTCTAACCGAGAACCCGTAATCGAAACGATGTCGCCTCCTCCATATTACCAATTCGCGGGTCGGCGGAAGCAATGAGTGGAGGCTTCACAAGTTGTACGATCGCATAGCTCTGAGATTTTTGCTGACCATCATTGGAAATGAACACCTTCCAGTTTGCAGGGGTTAGCCTTGGAAGCGAACAGTGCACACTAGACGGGGAGTCAAACATTGCCGGGGTAAACACATTGTCGAAAACGCAGCTGAGGTTGGCGCCATTTCTAGCATTTTCAGTGGTCAACAATAGCTTGCCTCCTTCGATGGAGGATAGCCGCAGTGGCAATACTGACCGGACCTCTTCAGCAGGAAGAAACGTGAAAAACACTGGGTTTGTCGAGTAGTCTAGTTTATTGTCGGCCACTGTCACTTTCACTCGGTTAGGAACAGATAGTGCAGGTGTCGTGCACTCCATGAGTGAGTCGGACAACACGAGTGAGCTGGTAGCTTGAACTGATCCAAAAAAGCACGCGGATTCATTTGCTTTAAATTTTGCCCCGTGTAGCAGTACTGTAGTCCCACCCAAGCGTGTCCCGATGCTAGGAGATACCGCAAACACCGACGGAGGAAATTGAAACGAAAACGTAGATGAATTCCCACTGTTCAAACAATCTTGACCATTGTTGCCCACACGAACTGAGACGGATTTGATGCCTAGAGGGGTGTTAAGCATTCGATCAGTGTCGTATTGATGAACGTTGCTTGAACCATGGTGTCATCAAAACAGCATGACAGTTGAGGCGTAAACAAGAAGTTCCACCCTTCGACTTTGACTTTGGTTCCTCCACGATATGTCCCAGTTGTCGGAGATACATTGGTGATCTCAATGGGTTCATGAACTTGAAGAGTAAGATTTTGGTTGGACACGGCAACGCCATAAGATTGGACGCTTACATTCATGGCACCGACGCGACGTAGCGCTGGAGAAACGCAGCGTAAGCGCTTTTCACTGACGAACTCTGCACTCACGCATATTGAGTTGGACGAAGATTCACCGAAGCAACAAGTTAGTTGTGCGTCACGTCTAAAGTGGTTGCCATATACTGTTATCTTGGATCCGCCGCCATTCTCGCAAAGCCAAGGCTCCAATGTGCTTAACACAACATCGTGATAATACGAGAATACCAAGTGCTGCAGGCGAGGCGCTGATATTCCATTCACAACTAGCGAAACTGAGACCGTTCCAAGCTTGTTTCCGGGAGGTACAATACAGGTAACTAGTGATTGTGATTCGTAAATTGCTCCTGCAGCCCCGAAAACGCTACCGTCTTTTGAAAACTCACATGTGATAGCTGTTTCGTTTGAAAAGAGACCACCTCTTAGTTGAATATCATAACCTCCACGCAAGGGACCTGCTCTTGGTGCAAGTGTGTATACCCACGGCAAGTCGATATACTTAAATTTTGATGTTGCCACAGTAAAGTCCTGGCCGTTAAGAGAGACACCAAGTGTAGTCATCTCTAGTGCATGGGGTGGCGCCTCACATGATATTGCTGAGTCATTCCAGAAGGTGGCTAGTGTTCTTTCGTTACCAAAACGGCATTCCAGGCCAGTAGAATACCTAAAGTGACGGCCGCGAAGAACTATTATCGTCCCACCGTGAACGTCTCCAGCCAGTGGCTCGACTTCCTCAATGATGGACTCCAAAACAAACTCAAAGTGCATGTTCAGCGTGACAAAGTCTTGTCCATTTAGAGCCAAGATAATTGGAACGCGTTGGTACCCGGATGACGACATCGAAGATGTAGCTGGAGAAGAAGGTGTCACGCACTCGACTACCGTGTCATTGAGCAGCCAGCCATGCGTGCAATGGTATCGGTTTCCAAAGCAGCACCGCGTGAACTTTGAAGAATAGAGATTAAGTCCAGCTATTTGTACTAACGTTCCTCCGGTTGATGGCCCCGATATCGGTGTCACTTGGCGGATCCGCGGAGGAAGAGTGTACATATAGAGAATCCCATTTTGGGTGTAGTCAACTCCATCATTCATGGACACTTCTACAGCCACTGCCTCTGAGGAGCGATGATTCGGTGTCACACACGCTATTTCACTATTGGATATTACGTGTCCTCGAACTTCAGTGACTCCAAATCGACACCAAGGGGCATCTGACAGAAAACCTGCCCCTGAAATCGTTACGAGAGTCGAGCCATCCATCGTCCCACGCGTTGGCGATAGTTTGAAGACTTGCGGTTCTGTGCGATACTTAAAAATTAAATGCGTTGAAACAAAGTCCCGACCATTGACAGATATGTATACGATTACATCGCTCTCATCTCTGTGGATAACCAGTGCCGGCGTGACACAGACTAACGAATCGGTACTCATGATCAGAGCAACAGATTTTCCAGCGTACTCACCAAATCGGCACCAATACCTGCCTGCGCTGTCAAAAGTCTTGCCTCTTACAGTAACAGCAGTGCCACCATCAAGTCCACCGAGCAAGGGATAGATCGAGTCGATATCAAGGCGCGTACGGAATCGAATAGTTGTTGACCGGCTAGCATACACAAAATCAGCTCCATTATTCGTCACCCCAATCCGGACTTGACCAACCGAAATATTTGAGGCTGGGGAGAAGCATCGGATGTGTGCCGACGAAACCCATATTGCACGAACATATTTTTCTGTCGAAATATTTATCGATATATTTTCCAAAGTCCCAGAAAAATCACATCCAAGGAACGGAGACTGTACGAACCCACGCCCATAAACATCAAAGAGCGTCTCGGATTTCTCGAATGCTGTCAATGGAGACACCATAAAAACCACGGGTTTCTTAGTGTAAGTGAAAGCGTTCGAAAGATTACCAGATAATCGCCGAGTCAGAGACCAAACACTAATGTCAACATGATTGGTCACTTCTACGGCAGGGCTCCTGCAAACGATTTCAGTTGACGAAACCACGACAGCAAACTCACTGCTTTTACTTTTTCCGAAGTAGCATTCAATTGCTTCACCAATAGAGAATTCCTCACCGTAAACATGCACGTTGGTTCCCCAGATACGGCGCCATTGATCGGAGAAATGCTGCGCAGTTGCAACTCCTGAAAATATTCAAATGGTTGTTGCGTGGATACAAAGTCGACTCCATTAAACGAAACTGCAATCAACACCCGCATCGGAATAGGTGACATTGGTATCCGACACTGGATTCGATGGGTACTTCTGAATGTTCCCATAGAAAATAGAGAGCCAAACCGGCAATATATACGCTGGAAAGGGACAAAGCTTTTGCCAAGGATAGTCATGTAGTCCGGTGTTTCTAACCCCTCCGCAGATAGCGAGTACGTTGACCTCGATTTTGGAAAGAAATTAAATATTTCAGGTGGATCAAATATCTCCACACTCACAGCATTTGAGGAATACGCAACACCAGCTCGCAGCAAGCGAATAGAAAGCCTCCCAGGTTTTAGCAATCGAGTTGTAGGAGCTACACACGAAATTTGCTGTGGGAGCGCGAATGTCCCTGTTGTGGTCAGGTTCAAGTCATCAAAGGAGCACCGCCAGTCGGGAGAAGAAAAACACCACGGCAATCAAGTATCACTCTTGTAGTAAGTGTTGAAATCAGAGCGTACGGGGTAACTCCAATCAGCAGCACTGGATGGAATACACTAAACGTGCGTCCCGTTTCAAAATATTGGTTGGCGCTTATACTCAGCCTAATCGGCAGCAGCTTCTTATCGCCCAGTTCCTCTCTTGAGTCCATTTTGAAAACGCACACAAGTTCGGTTGATGAAACAACCGCTCCGAGGAATGTATTATTGCTTTCTCCAAAACGACACCTTGGTATCATTTCATGAACGAATCCACTACCTCGCAACGATATAGCATGCGTCCGATTGTACATCCCACTGGCTGGCTCAATGCTCTCAATGAGCGGGGTGCTGATATACGAAAAAAACATTTTGGTATCGTCGTACAAGGCGGTAGAAATGTTACCTAATGAAACATAGGGGATAACGTTGTTTGTCCCCATAAACATCGGTGGGCTGGTGCACACTAATAACGTATTGTTCACAAACTGTGCCGATACTGAAAGCTCTCCGAAATGGCACATCAACTGTCGATGCGAAATAAATCCCTTGCCTCGAAAAATGACATGAGTTCCTCCGCGCGCAAGGCCTAGCTGTGGTTTCACGCTAGACAGCTCCATGGCACCAACAAACACGAACTCAAACGATTTAAGGGCAGATAGACTTCCTGACTCCACGTCATTTTGGATTGCGATCTTCAGATCTACCGTTCCTGCCGGATGAGGCGGGGTTTCGCACTCGAAAGTTTGATCATTGTTACGTCTTCCCTTGACAGGGCTGCTGTCGTTGAAAACGCAATACAACTGTGACATAGATGGTAGATGCTTTCCTACGATCTGAACCACTTCATGGCCTCGGAATGATCCAAACAGAGGCGATACCCCAAATACCTTAGGCAACTGAGTCAGTTTGACACGGTGCCCAGTATGAGCATACGTCTGGTTATTTACTGAAACCAGTAAATCACATCCAGCAAGGCAATCTTCATCAACTTGAGCAACGTCAAACACTTGATATGTGTCATTCCCTTTCGTTCCTGCACTCGTTGTTATAATTCTTGTAACATTTAGCATTTCGTCAAACTTTTGAAGCTGGATAAACACTGGAAATGGAGCACCTGGAAAGGTCCCCTGCACCTGAAGATGGTGCAAACCTTTATCAAATGTAGGAACATCTTGGACTGATACAACTTGTGGTACCTTGGTGTACATCAGCTTAAACCCCTCGAAAGCGTACGGCATAGTGTCACTTACTAGTGACACATTAACAAGGCCTCCGACTGATAGCGATGGTAATGGTGGGACGGAACAAAATATTTTTCGACCTCGACGGGCGGCCATTGTCCAACTAGTACCGAATATACAGCGCAGGGACGGCGTATAATACATATTCAGACCGCTGAATGTGACCGTCGCACCACCATAAACCGTATCCACCTGCGGGTCCATACTCAGTAGAGTTGGCTTCGTCACAACCCTCAAAGAAAGCCCAGTAGATAAAAAATCATTTCCGTTAAAGCTGATCGCAAGGGACAACAATTCGGGTCTCACCGAAGGCAACGGACATCGAATAACCGTACTATTGACGAAAGTCAAGGGATGTTTGGTGCTGGGTGCAGAACCGTAGCTGCAAAGGGAAGTACTCGACTCCATGAACCCAGCACCAAATATATTCACGAACCCGACCGTGCGCTCGCCAACAATCAGGGGACTCAGCGATGTGAATTCAGGCTCCGACGTATAGCGAAACTTGAACGGTAGTGAGAAAATATCTTTCATACTAAAGAATATACCCATGTCGACAATCATTGCACTTCCAGCAGGAGGCGACGCACACTCCATTTTTGACGAGCTTCTTACAATCAAGGGGAAAACCCATTAGCCCCAAACGAGCAGAAAACAGGATCTGCGAGCGCTAGAGAGCTGGAAAAGTTACCCGTCAAAACAACATTTGTCCCTCCACCCATAGCGCCAAAATGTGGCTCCATAGAATGAATGCTAGGAGGTGGAAAAAGTTAAATGATAGTGCAGTTTGAGTCTCCCACTCCGCACCGTTATCTCGAACAGTAAATCTCTTCCGACCAGGCTTAACGAATGGGGGCGAGTCACACGTCAGCTTTTCACTCGTCCGAAACGTGGCGGACACTGCCATATCTCCAAAAACGCATTCCAAGGACGCAGAAAAGCTCATTCTCGATCCATACACCACAACACGACTTCCTCCGCGTATCCATCCCGACGCTGGCTTAATGAAACGGATCAACGGTATTGGAGTGTACGTAAAGTTGAAACCAGAGTCTGTGAGCGGTTGCGACGCTCCAAATGCCAACGCGACGCGTACTCTCAACCGATTTCGTAATGGTGGAACCATACAACGAACCTCAACTGGAGATATGAACGTACCGATACGCTCTTGCCCTCCAAAGTCAACCACTACTGTACGGTTTGACGGGAAATGCCGACCAAAAATCGATAGGTTGTATCCACCGTACGCAGCGCCAATGCTTGGCTCGATGGAATAAACATCAAAACTCGGCATATTTTCGAATGGCACCATATTAGACTTGAAGCCGTTGGCAGGGTCTGCCAATTGCACAGCCAGTGCTCCAACAGATAGTGAGGGAGGTAATGCGCAGCGTACTCGAAATTTTATGGTCACAGCAATCGACCAACCCGTTTCTTGAGATATCCAACCACTTGACGCGATTGTGTAAAATTCACAGATAAACGTATGCGCATCGTATAGATTTGATGCGATCAAACTAATTGCATATGGTTGAGTCGCAGAAGTATTCGATAGAAGCTGGGGGTCGCTAATCTCGATTGGCGTCAAGTAGGTGAAGGGAAAATATTCCTCCAAAGCATTTACTCCGTCAATAATAAAACGAACGGGGATTGTCATCGCACGGAAAGGTGGTGTTCGACACCGTACTAGTGTCGAATTGACAAATGTCGAAAGTACGGCCTCCCCTTGGAATTTGCAGTTGATGTTCTGAGTACTTGAGAATCCTTGGCCCAATACATCAACAACCAACCCGCCCGCCGTACTGCCGCTATTGGGAGATATGGCATGAATGACTAATTCCTGTTTGTATTGAAATGGTAGGGCCACTTCGGGAAACATAAGTGAAGCGGATGGGAGTAACTGAAAAACTCCTTTCATCGGCTTGTGATGCGGCATTACACATCTCAACAACGATTCAGAAACATAGTGGGCTACTGATGCGACCCACTCAGTCTCCGAAGCCCCTCGAAAGCCACATTCCAGCTGCATCCACCGTTGAAAGCCATTCCCCGAGACAGCAATTTCGGTGTTCCGTTTGACAAAGGCAAATGCGGGCTTTAAGCTGTCCACTTGAATTCCCAGATGTGCAGAAAATACTGTATTCGTCGACACGTAATCCCGACCATTTGGAGAAACCGCCACTGAATACACTCCAACTTTTAATGCTGGTACGTGACAACGCAGGATACCTAGCTCAGACGCACTTGACTTGCTAACCCCATCATAAAACTCGGAAGCTTCTCCAATAAATTTGCAGCCATAATCTTGATAGAAGTCCCACGATCCATTCCAAGCAAGCTCAATTGTATAATTTCCAGTGACCTTACCAAATGTTGGCGTCAGTGCTACCGAGCTATGAAGAGGGTCAACAAGGGTAAACAGAGCTTGATGTAAGACTTCGGTGTGCCCGTCCATGGTTTCAAGAACAACAGTCAAATTGGTTGTTCCAGCAGCCCAGCTTCGTTGGGTTGCGCACCTTATGTGTTTATACGACAGAAAAACTGCTCGAGTCCGTCTAAAATCCCCGAATGTGCAAAATATGAGGTCATCTCGAGAAAATCTTCCCCGAAGAAGTCGACATTCCTTACTCCACCCGTCGGTACAACGCTCGGTTCAAACATCTTAATACGCGGTGGGTTCACGTAAGCTAGTGGGAAAATGCCCAGCAAAGCTGATTCATGGCCGCAGGATATTCCTAGTGTGTAGTTTCCGGGAATTTTAGCAGGCAGTGCACACTCCGCAGTGTTCTCGGAAACCACAACAGCAGAAATACTTTCATTATCAATATGACAGAGTAGCTCCATTGCGGGATAAAACCGGAAGCCTGAGAAAGAAATCAGACGGCTCTGTCCACGTCGTAGCACATTCGTGGACAACTGGTATATTGTGCTAGGACAGACTGCATTTTCTGCAATATTTTGATGAAGCAGAAGCTGCCCGTTAAGATAAATTGAGAGCGTTGATGGACGAGATGGTAGCACTTTCAAATTCGTCACACATTCCATTCTATGTGACGTGATATTTTGAATGACTCCAGACCCAGACTTCTCATCAAAGCTACATTGATAAGCGCCATGAGGGATCAGATCAGTCCCCGCAATGAGCACGATATACCCGTCGCTAAATTGTCGAATGGAGTGAATGCGTAGACCGCTAGGCTGGTCATGAAAGTGAAAATCCACGGAGCTTGAACTTGGCTCAATGCCGTTCAAACTAATCCCTAGCAAGACAGGGCCCGTTGTAGGGAAGGTAGGAGTGATGCACTTCACCAGGGATTCATTTACACGAATAGCCGGCGTCTTAGCATTGCCAAATGTGCATTTGATGTCGGAAAATGCTCTAAAATTTGTGCCGTATACCATCACAGGGACACCTCCGACTGCGGCCGAGCGGTTTGGATACGCTTCAAATACTGTCGGTGTTGCATACACTTCCACGTCTAACCCAACTTCAGACCAGGAAAAATCGTCTTGACTCAGCCGAAGTGACTGTAGTCCTGGTTGCATCGGAGGCGTTATGCATCGAATTTCAAAACTTGATACAACCAGCCCTTCCACCGCCACATCACCGAATAAACAGCGAATCGATTTTTCCTTAGTAATGATGTTTACCGCAGATATAATAACTTCAGCCCCTCCTCGTTCATCAAACTGTGCTGGATTCACACTAATCGGCGTAATCGCTGGAATAACGCGAATGTTTTGGTGTGTGTGAATGCGACCGAATAGTTTGCTGGACGAAGTAAACATCAACTCGTACTCTCCAGTGGAGCTCGCGTCAAAACCACACCAAATGCGATCATTGTCGAGTACGATACGAGACTCAAGCTGCTGGGAGAATTGGCAGTCTAATAGATCTGACACGTCTAGCCCTGCTGCAGGGACAGAGACATTGACGAATGTATTTGTCTGCGAAATGATAGAAGGTGTGATTGCACCCAAGGAAGGTCTTGAGTGATACGAAAACTGTGCTGCTACCTCGTCTTCAACGTGAGCAAGTGTGTTGTAAACCCGAACATTAACTGACACGGTGTCGTTGGTTTTAGCGGGAGGTGAAATACACTCGATACTGGAAGCATTAACCAGCCGAGCGATAACGATCAAATCTCCGAATATGCATTCAATTCCTTCGTGATAGCCAAACACTCCATTGAGCGTTACGATAGTTCCGCCTTCTATTGAGCCCAGCTGCGGCCAAACCCCGGCGATCGACATGCGGGGCAGTACTTCGTAGGTCGACATTGATCGAGAATAGTCAACACCATTGTTCGAGACTCGCACGAGTTTTACTCCCAACTTTGTAAACGGAACTACACACTCAATCATCGTAGACGAGATAAAATCCACCACTGGCGATTCGACGTCATCAAATGCGCACGTCAAGTTAGACGTATCAACAAAGTTTGTTCCAGTAACGCGTATTTTCCTTTCACCATCACTCGATTGAATACCGCGCGAAGGATAAACGTATAGTACTTTTTCCCGCGCGAGCGTCTCGTAACGCACAAATTCGTTTGAAATGCGGCTGTTACCTTCAACAACTAGTTCCACGGAATGCATCCCAATTTCCATCGGAGGTGTTATACACCACACGGCTCCATGGTCGATTGCCTTGGCGTTCACGAGGGTAATCCCATCAAACAAACACTTAATGTCGATCTGTGATCGGATGTTAGCTCCTTCAACAACTACTCTTGTCCCTCCATTAGCAGGGCCTCGGATAGGGTTAACTCGCGTGATGGAGGCAGGGGCATAAAACATGAAACTCAGTGGTGAGGACTCCGCACGCCCAAATGAAATCCATGCATCAACGGTGTAGGTGCTGTTTAGCGTCCATATGACTGGGGTGAAACAAACCAGCTTCGAAGATGAAATCACTATCGCCTTTACAGCATTTCGGCTTCCAAAATGACACGTTGCTCGAATGTTGTCGGGGAATCCGGACCCTTCAAGAACCACAAGAGTATTGCCTGATGTTGTACTGGAAGAGGGCGTAATTCGGTGGACGAGTATTGGCCTCCGTGCAGCAATTTCAATGCTATTACTCGAAATTTGAATGCCATCTTGCCACAAGCAAACTTGGCACGAATTGACAGTATCAGGCATACCTTTCAGCTCGCATTCAATAACACTGTCAGTGGAAAACAGTATTGCTCCGTTAAAAATCTTGGTGGTATCTCCACTGGCGCAGTTATATTGGCACTTAACATGTGCTGACGCAAATGCAAAGACTCCTTCAAGCTTGAATACCAAGCTTTCAGCCGCTCTGAATATTTCAGGTGATATTTTCGAGATTAATGAGGGTTCCAGGAGTTCAATGTATCCGTTTGCGATCATCATTTGCGAGGCTGTAGATGAGATATCCTTGTATATGATTACTAACTCTATCATAGTCGACGGGCTTGTCTGGGAAATACCAGGAACTGGGCACGTGACTCTTGTGCTGCTCCAACCAGAAGGAACTGTCGTTCCGAAATCTCCAAATCGACAGCCAACCACAGAAACAAAATCAAAACCTGAACCTACAACAACAATCGAGGTTGGCAACTTGGAACCCAGCATCATGACCGGCGGTAGGAACGAATTAATCTGGACTCTGTCAAGATACTCGAATTGAATACCTGTGGGAAAGCTACCTATCGTGTCGGAGGATAACACTAGCGGAACAACACCAGGTAGTTTGGGAGGACTCAAACATCGCGCGCTGGATTCGTTTATATCAACGAGGGGAACGCATGTACCTCCAAAACAACACGACATGTCCGGGGAATACAAGTGACCGTGGAGCATGAGAGATGTACCCCTTGTGTTAAGCCCTGTGTTGGGTTAACCTTTGTGGTCACGGGGTAATCGACTATATCGATCGAAAAGTTAGTTTGGACTACATCCACTCCATTCTGTGCAATGCCAATTTCGAATCTTCCCGTCGGTAAAGTCACTGGTACTACGCAAATAGTTTCATATGGTGATTTCCAAATGGTTCTTAATGTTACTGCAGCTGCACCAGAGTGTGCTCGTAAATCACAGATTGTTTCATCAGCATAAATAAATGGTCCACCTTTAATCGAAATTTGGATGCTCGAGCCTACCAGAGCCCGAGTTGGCGTAACTGAAGTGATGGCAGCATCGGGAACATAGCGATATAGCAGAGCATGACTTGACACCATACTAGATTTTGATCGAAGCGACACTGGGAGTTCTGTCGAGTCACCCGAATTCCAGGCTGGGATTTCACAGCGCGCACAAGAACGGTTTACAATGCTTGCTTCGACAAAAATCTGGCGGCTTCCCCACCCGAGCACACAATCAAGCGAATCATTGTAAAATCCGTCGCCGAACAGTAAGATGCTGTTACCTCGCACGGATCCGAACATTGGCAATAATTGAGAGAGATATAGTTGTGGGACTGGCGCTTCAACCACTACCCTTAGTGGTAATGAAAACGACGTACCGTCGTTAGAAACTGAAACGTTCAGCTCTTGTCCTTGGACATAGCCATCCGACCCTGAACATGCAATGGTGTTAAGCCCTGTGGTGCGGGCGGTAACAATCGTGTTGCCTATACGGCAAACAATAGTATCTGTCTTGACAAAATGAGAACCGGTGATCATTAAATTCAACGCTGAATCCGTTTGCTGAGGCCAATTGGCGATGGTATGTCGTGCTGATATGTTCACAATCGTGGGGATATCGTCGGAGTCAACGTTTGTCGTGCTGTTGGTGCGTATGTCCACCGCATCACGCAGAGGAGGTAGATGGGTAGCGTTTTGAGTAAAATTCACGCTTGACGTTAACGGCTGTGACGGTCTAGCATCAATAATGCCAAGGACAGCACCACTACTTCGGTCAATCTCACCACTTGTTGATGACCAAATACTCACACGGGTGGGTTCGTCAGCACTACTCCATGGTGGAGCTGTACAACTCATCATCGTAGAATTTACGACCTTTGCAGGTAGTGCTATCGACTTCTTTGATAAATCAAATCGGCAAAAGAGATTCAATCCAGGGTCAAAGCCGTACCCTACTAATGAGACGGAACGTTGTGACGATCCAGAGGCCATTCTCGAAGACACAAGCACTACGGTTTGTAGCTTAGGTTGCTGGACCAAAGTAATATTGAACCCTGTCTCCACCAGGTCAAAATCGTTCAGTGAAAGTATGACTTGCGCCTGCGTAGGAAAAATCACTGGATGACTGGTTCTAGCCTCAATTCCCATACAAATAATCAACTGTGCCGAGTGCCAGCGAGCAGGTAGGTAAAAGTCATCGGATCCGATGCGAAGTATACATCGTATGCCATCAAAGTGCATGAAGTTATTCCCATACACAGATATCGTCGAAGTCGAGGACAGGAAAGTCTGCCGTGGGAGAACATTCGTTACGTGAGCAATGGGCGTCACATAGAATCCCAATTCTGTCGAGTTTAAATAATCACCTGGAGACATCCTCAGCGAAATGTGTAGTAAAGTCGATCCTGCATCCATGGGTGGGGTCGTGCACCGAATTGTCGATGCGCTCGCCGTTGAGGCTAGTGAACATATTTGCTGGCTATAGCAGCATCGGATCTGCTCTACGCCCCGTAAGTCCAACATATCACGCATTTCAATGGTGATTAACGTTCCACCCTTTGAGCTACCATAATTAGGCTGGATGCGCTGGATTATTGGCGTGTGCCGACATGATATCGACACAGAGCCATCTGCAAGGAATCCGTTGTAGCCCGTCATTGTTAATGTCAAATTTGATGAGTCCGTAATAAATGGAGGTCGGCAGATCACCTGAGTGCCATTTACGAATACCGCAGGTACTGGGGTCTGATTAAAGAAGCATGCTGATCGCGAAGCATTCGAAAAACCAGTACCTGACACGACTAACTTGTTCATGCCCGAGCAAATGAATAACTTTGGCTCCACTGTATGTATCGTAAACTTGGGAATAAGTTGGATCTTCAACTGGTTACTCCAGTCTTGGTTGTTTAGACTGATTGCAACCGTTGCATTCTTAGCGCCGGCAAACGAAGGAGGGGATGCCGGGCACAAAATCTCTGTTGTGGAAATCCACACGGCTTTTGCGACATTAGAGCCGAATTGACACCGCCAACTTGCTGATGGCGGTAGGTGCTGTCCAAATATGCGTATAGCACCATTAAAATTCATTGGCAATGTGAATGGAGTTAAGGTGTCGATGCGGATATCACGCGAATAGCGAAACTGTCGCTGCAAATCAATTCGAAAGTTTTTGCCTGCGTCAGAAAGACTTAACTTTGCAAACTCGCGCCTGTGCTCATTTGAAGGAGTAATACAGGACACTGATGTGGAGTTCTGCCATTCTGTAACGACTGGTGTATCGTGGTTGAAAATGCACACCAAGCTCATCCGCTCGTCAAAGTCATCACCATAAACCCAAATCTTCGTTCCACCTCGTACTGACCCGACTTGTGGCCAAAACGAGTACACAGTGGGCTGGCGAATCCATCGAAATGTCCGTTCCTCAACGTTTTTGGACACAAACAAGTCCACTCCGTTAGCGGTAATAGCTATAGGTAACTCAGTAATGGAATCTACATGAGGTGATATACATTCAAAAATGGAATCACTTATCACTCTCTTCGCAGGTGTTGTCACCCCTCCAAACACGCATGAATACGTAGCGGTTGCCACACTCGTATTATACAGCTCAATCTGGATTACAGTTCGTTTACCAGTGACTCCAACTAGAGGGGATATTGATTTGATCACGAGGTCATTCGTAAGGTCGAGTCTCATTCCATGCGCCACGGTGTAGCTGTCGATAATGACAGAAAGATTTAATACAGATGGAACAGCCACGGAGGCAGATGGAATACTGCACTCTGCCAACACACTAGACACGACTGTTGCGGTCTCGATAATTGGAGCAGATGCTGCATCATTTTGAAATAAGCACTCAACTTTCATAGCGGAATACAGTCCATGTGTCGTAATACCAATTTTTGTTGTCTGGTGAACGAGTCCATTAGATGGAGATATTGAAACCGTGTCAGCTAGTGCGCCAAACTCGATCAATAACGCATTTTCAGAAACTCTATCATTTTCGCCATTTACAAGTCGAAGCGTAACAAGAGCTGGTTTGTGTGGTGGGGATACACAAACAGCCGTATTGTCCGCAAGCACTTCAGCAGGAACAACAATTGACTCGAACGCACAACTAACACCACCAAGTACGGGTTCAGTGGTGGTGATGTATACCTTATTCCCACCTGAGCTGCTTAAACGAGATGGGACTGCTTTCTCCATCACGACTGCGTTAACATATGTGAACGACGACTTTGTACGACTTAAATGCAAACAAGCTTTGCTCGTCCAAATTTCCATTGACACTGTCTGTGCTTGAGTTACTACCGGAGTTTGGCATGAGATTGCGGAATTGTTTAGAACTTCTGCCGGCACGAAACTTTGCCCAAATTTGCACCGTAGCGTAGAATACTGTGATACGCCTATCAGGTTTGTGCTATCAGTCGAAATCGTAACTTCCGTACCACCTGACACAAGCCCCACTGCGGGTGTCAAAAGTTGCACTTCAATCGGCTCCATTACCACGTAATCAAAAACAGCTAGGACGATCGTCTGTGAAATCACACTTTCCACCTGCAGCACATGATGCGAAAAGGAATCGTATGCTAGTAGAAATGGAGTGACGCAGGTTGCTGTTGTTGCTGATATCACACTGGCCCAGCTCCATCCAGCACCAACAAAGTTGCATCTCAGGCGATGGAAATTCATCATCCCTCTCCCTGCAATCGTAACCTGTGCGCTGCCGATACGTAGCAGCTCAACTGGATCCACTGAGATAATCGACGGGAGTGGAGCATGCCTAATCAGATAGGGCAGTTTAGGCAATGGGCCCTGCCTGCCCACCTTCTGGCTGAACGATACCTCCAGTCCAATCCACGGGCCAGGTTTTATCAAAACAGGCACCGGACACAGTACTGAAGACGAGTTCACAAATGTCGCAGCGACATCAAAAACTCTGGTACCGCTATGGAAATAACACGATAACGAACTGACATTGTGAAAATAAGATCCGCTTACCGTCAAAATATCTCCTGCCCCCACAATGAACGCCGGGATTGACTTAGACACGGTGGGTGGAGCTGAATATTGATCACGAATGAAAGTTTGTTAGCGTATGAAACAAAATGCTCAAACATGATATACAAACGCACCATAGATGGTTAGTTTCTGAGGTACAGTGTAGCGAGTGCCTGCCAATACCACAGAAACATTGACCTCAAACGTGTCCATCGTATCGTCGAGGTGAAACACCGGTGAAATGCACAAAATCGTGCTGGAAGATTCAAATGATGCCACCGTAACAACCGTCTCATTGAAGACGCAGTTGGCAAGCACATCTGGAAAAAGTTATCTCCACTTATTGCAATCGTGCCACCCCCAGTCGTAACTTCATACAATGGTTTTATGCCATTCACTTCAGGAGAGCCTATGTGCGTCATACAGAATTAGCTTTTCGTTAGCCCTGCCGTCCTACCATACCTCAGCATCATCGATGGACTTACTGCGATATGTGAATGTTAAAGGTTGCGAGAAATCTTGCTGATTTGTTGTCACCCTCAATAAAACTTGCGAGATACTGCTGTTCACTGCAGGAACTTGGCACGAGATAGCAGTTGATGATACGTATCGCGCCGGGGATACGGTATCCCCGAAGACACACTGAAGTGCGGCATCGTTAGGAAAGTTTTTCCCTTGAATAACGACCTCAGACCCGCCATTGCGTGGTGCTCCAGCAGGATGCACAGCGTCAAGTTGATATGCTTGATCATACCAATACGGGATGGGATTCGAAAAGAATGTGTCACCATTCGTTATCATGATGAATATTTGGCTAAAAGTTCCGGTGCTTTCTTGTGGTGATACACACTCAAGGAGAGTGTCGGACTTTATCGTTGCTGACACAAGAGTGTTCCGGCCGAATCGACACCACAGTTTTTCATCAGGCCATTTAAGAAACCCTTTTCCACGCACAGATACCCGTGTTCCTCCTTCCTTGCATCCTCGACGTGGGGATACCCCAGAGACCGACCAGAGGTTACTTGAACTGTTTCCATGTAAGCTTAGGTGAAGAGACGTGTCTTCCACGACCGAGAAATCTGGTAGTAAGCTTAGCCGGACGAATACAACCTCATGCCCGTAGAACGTAGGTGCTCGGGTAAATACAATAGTTTTCAAAATTGTGCTTATTGTATCAATGGGGCCACTGAGTTCAATCCAAGTCGAGGGCTCATCTCCAACCGGACGTTTTGAAACAGTAATCGGAAACTCACAGCTAGGTGAACCGATTTGCACTTCCCCTAACGGTGTCATTGTCATCAAGCGCACATATACCATCTCGTTGCCCGTCGTGCTTGTACCTAACAACTTGATAGTATATCCGCGTAGCGTTATCGAGGATAATTCCAACGGTACAATTAAGATGGGATCATCGACGCTTTGAACCACGAGTGATACGGCTTTAAAAGCATCAGTGATAGTGCCATCCAGATAGTTAAAATCACGCACACGAATCCCCAGCTGCTCAGCGTGTTGCTGCGAATTAAAATCTTTATCTGGACGGTACGTGATTTCAAACAGAGCAGTGTTGATAGCTCGCAGGTCGCCACGAAAGCGCACGAACTGGTCAGCTACCCCATCACCCTCAATCATGGCAACTCCGTCCTTCGAACTAAGGGTAATCACTCCACTTAATACAGATAACTGCATCTCAAATGTGGAGTTGCTGTAAGGAAAACCAGGGTCAACGTCAGAGACCCGCACACCAAATATACTGACCTGCTGATCTTCCATCAAGTATTGAGTACTCGGTACAACTAGCTGCGGTGGGTCATTGACAGAAGCTATACGTATCACGATTGACGCTTCGTCTGTTGCTGCAGCCGCGTATCCAGTGACACCTTGGTCGACAACCTTCACACGGAGCTCATCATCACCATACCAATTTAAGAAACTTCGATACCAAACCTGAGCTAAAAAATTATTTACACTACTTAGAGTGCCGCTGAACAATAGATATTCATTTCGGTCCCCAGTACCAGAGCCGAACGTTATTCCAGGCGTCGGATTGAGCGATAAAACGCCATTTTTTACAGACATACTGACAGTGACTTCATAATCCAGCGCCATTTCACCATCCGAGTCACTAATGGAAATGCCCACGATTTCCTTAGTGGTGTCTTCGAAGCCTGACACGAAAGCAGGTGCGCGAATCTTGGGATCATTATTCCACGAGTTCACACTAATAAATATGGATGCAAATGAAGACACCTGATCCGTGATAAAAGAAACTGCTTTCCACTGACTCCCATCTACGTTCTTCCACTGTAGTCTGGCTGTGTGACTTCCACCTGGTAGCGGCATTACCATGGTGGCTCGTGCATTTTTATCCCACGGACAGTTCCATCTACAAGCGATGAGTCATGTCGATATGCGATTCCGTCAACGATTAATCTGGTTTGTACACGACTCCATGAGTCCTCCGTCCAGCTGCTAAATTGCGGGTTATCGCTCTGCGAAAGCGGCAGATTGTAGCTGAGGGAGACCTGCGTTGCCTTAGGCAGCGTGAATTGAAGCACAGAGTCACCAACGTCCGACCACCCTCCAACGGATGCCGGTTTGAGCTGATTCAAATGATAAACAGACACAGAATCCATGCTCCGTTCGCCTACCGCCGCCAATATTCTCCCCATGGCAAATCCATCCAGTGCGTTGGGGGAGGAATACCAAGGTCGACTGGATCCCAAAAGCGATCTCCAGTAAAGAACGGCGCTGTATTCACCAGGAATCAGCTTCATGATCACGCTGCCTTGAAGCTGCACAGTCGACTTCTTGGACCCCTCGACAATTCCATAAGACCCGGTCTCTCGGTATCGCAACCCGTTGATTTCCAGCACCGTCTCGATTTCATCGTATGCCGCCGAATCTGTTCCGTACCGAGTTCAACACTGCCGTCAAGAAAAAAACGTCCCACACAGACAAGTAAAGCGGAGAGCGTACCGCGAGAGTACTGGATCAGTTCTGGTCGTACAGGGAGCTGGTAGAAGAACCGGATCGTGCCCGCTTCTGACAGTCGGAATTGGATCGCCATGTCTGGAACTGTCTCCCACTTATCCACCGACAAGAGCGCAGCACTGACGACGATCGGCTGTGCGTACCAGATGTAGCGGTGCTGTGCCGACACCACGAGGTTTCTGCCGCCGGCAAACCCGTCCAGGATGTTGCTGGTCACAGCCCACGTCACCACGTGAGTGCCTCGCTTGCGCCACTGCAGCGCCACATCGTGGCGTCCTCTTGGGATCTCCAGCACTAAATAGCCGCTGGCCACTGCCGCCATCGGCTCCCGATCGTCCAACGTGGTGGCTGATTGACGGTACGGAGAGCCGTTCACCGTCACTCGGAAGGATAGCTCGCTGATCTCCTTGGCAGCTTCCTCTTCTTCTATTGCAGTGACGTGGGACACGGAGACGTCGTACGAGATGAGCACCACGGCCTCGTTCAGCAGCTCCGCAGTGACGTTGGTGTCGGGCACGTCCACCCACGTGTCGATAGGCGACTCGAGCGCCACGGGAGAGAGCGGACTGGAGCACCACATGAGCTGGGGCGACACGCTCTGGCTCAAGGCGACGGAGAGGCTGCAGGCCGCCACGAAACAGCACCGCATCATGGTCTGCATAAATAATAACTCAAGATCCGCGCATGTTCCAGGGGTCGTTTGCTTTTCAAAATACTGTTTTTGAAAAAATACGATTTTTGGACGACTGAAATGTATCGTCGTTTGTATGGTATACAAATCCGTCGTTTGATTCCCCTCTAGAAAAACCGACGCACGCGGAAGCAAGGCGAGTGGCAGGCAGACAAAAGGCGGCGCAGGATCTCGCTCTGGACACGGAGCCTCGCAACGCCCAGAGAGCAGCAGACTCGACAGCAACACACACCAGTCGATCGCCATGTCAGACGACGGTAAGAGCCGTCGGTCGTCCTTCCCTGCCTCTCTCCCTCTGTAGCTGACGGTCGTGCGGTTGTTGTCTGCAGAAGAAATGTTCGGGACGGGGTCCCCCACCGTCTCCGACTCGGACTCGGACGTGAAACAGGAGAACGGCAGCAAGAAGCGCAAGATGAGCTCGCCCTCGAAGAGCAAGAAGGCCAAGAAGTCTCGCGCGGACTCGAGCGACGACGAGAAGGTGAGCGAGAACCGTTGGAGCATACTGGAACCAAGATATCTGACTGCCTCTTGTGACTCTGTAGAAGCCCAAGTCGGCGTTCATTGAGGACATGGCCTCTGAGAGCGAAGACGGAGAGGGCGGCGCGGATTCCGACGACTCGGACGACGACGAGGATGACGGAGAGGACAAGAACGAGTACGAGAACGACGGCTTTGTGGTGGACGATGAGGACGACGAGGATCGGACAGAGAAGAGACGGGTAAGATGAGGCTGTAGCTGCTCGTTTCGGGTCGAATGCGCGTCTCACAGCCAGAGCAACTGCTTTGTATTGATCTATTAGCGCGTCATCGTCGACGTCGACGTAAGAAAGAGAAGAAGCTGAAGCGCTTGAAACAAAAAGTGGAGGAGATCGACGATGAAGACTTGATGCTGGTGCGGGAGAACATGGGCATGGACACCGGACCGACCCACAGCGACAGTGAAGAGGATGTAGGACGGTCCAGAAAGGTGAAGAACGAGGATGACTCTGGACTCATGTCGCGCGAACTCAGTTATCGTATGTTTGGCGACTCGGACGAGGAAGAGGAGGATTCGGCGCCTGCACGAACGAACAACTATCTAGGTAACGATGAGTACGAGAGCGATGACATTGACGAGTTCATCGTTGATGACGACGAGGAAGGGCGAGAGGGCCCGCGTCGCCGCAGAAAACAGGAACCAATCCCGGCGTCCATGCAGGGACCGTCAGTGTATCAAATGGGAGAAGCTGAAGAATTGTTCGGTGATATGGATGGCTTTTGGAGGCTACAAGCGGTAAAATCCCACAGGACTCAGCACCGAAATCGAAGAAGGCGATCCTACTGGAGAAGTTTGAGCCGAGTGTCCTAAAGAACACATGATGACGTCTGACGTCATCGCTGTGCGTGATAACGATCTACCGGAGCGTTATCAATATATTTACAAAAGCGCGAGTTCCCGGATGCAGAAGATCGTGCCGAAGAGTCTGAATGGATTAGTGACTTTATCATCAAGAACCTGGAGAGGAGAGGACAGCGCAGCTCTGCTGCGTCACGTGGTGAGATCGTGTCTGCGATTGATACAGTCTTGCGCTTTTATCATGATGAGAAGTTAGAGCCGGCATTTGTACAGCGCTATTGCAAAGAGTACTGGAAAGTCGCGGGCTTACACACTGAAGACCTGTACGAGATTATGGATCTGGATATTAAATGGGATAAGCTGGAGCGCAAGCGGCGATCATTCCAGAGTGGTATTCAGCGTGTCGTAGATTCCTCAGATGCCAAGGAATCAGCTTTTGTGCGCAAATGCTACGATCAGTTGTTCAACACTCCAAACGAAAAGACGTACAAGGACTTATCAGAATTTTTGCCCTTGACGCGCAAGAATCTAGTGGCCAGGACAAGGAGAGCACAAATCACAAATATCGTCGACCGGTGCGCCGCACATTTTATCAGATCTGCACGAAAGCAGGACTTCGTCCAGTGTCCCTAGCCTTTACGATGAATGCGTCCGTGCTCGGTGGCATTGTGGCTGGCGTGGATCACGAAGACTCGCTTCGTGATGTGCCTACTCCAGAAGAGAGTCCGGGTGTGCTAGCTCAGAAGTACACGACAAAGGAATTTCCAGACCCAGATGATGTAATGAAAGGTGCTCGTCACATAGCTGCAAGCAAAGTGGCTGCGGAGCCCAACGTTCGAAAATGCATTCGTGAACTTTACCGCCAGAATGCGGTACTGAACACGGAGGCGACCGCTAAAGGACGCGAAGAAATTGACGAGTTCCACTATGCCCACGGTCTGCAGTATATCGAGAAGATGCCAGTTCTAGAAATCTTTGAGAACGGTGATATGTGGCTTAAGATCGCTCGGGCGGAAAAAGAAGGACTGATGACTGTAACAATTATTAACGAGAAAGCTCAGGACCTGATGGACCCTCTGGAACCGATTTATCTTGCGCCAGGAAACGACTCGGATGAGGAGTGGCAGAACCAGCGTCACCTCATTCTACAGGAAGCTATTAACTCGTTCATGATTGTGTCGTTTGAAAACGAATTGAAGAGGGATTTGACGGTTGCATCGCGTGATGTAGTGGTTAAGATGTGTGGTAACGCGCTGCGAGATCGGTTATCTGTTCGGCCTTATGAGCCAGCTGATGGCGTAGACCCGTTCATTGTTTCCATTTGGGTAGAGAGCACCATGGATTCGATCGCGCACATTGTGGCTCTTGATGTGAACGGAGAACTGGTGGACAAAACGGAAGGCTACTGTAAGCGAGACATGAATAGTATTGAAAAGCTCACGGCTACATTACTCAAGTTCCTGACAGAGCACGCACAGACACATGTTGTTGTGATTAATGTGTCAGCCGGTATGAAGTGTATGGATATGGGCGGTGTGGTTGATGAGGTTCGCCGCTTGCTAGGCAGAGATGATGCTTCTCGCTTTGGCAACGGAGATGGACATGATTTTGGACATTGTCTTTTTAAAAGATGATGTCCCGAACATGTACAGTCGTTCTAAGCGTGCAGATCAAGAGTTCCCTGAGGAATCGGAATACGTGCGTGCATCGATTGCCCTCGGTCGCTACCTCAGAAACCCAGCTTCTGAGCTGTGTGCTATGTGGGGAAATGTGGCAATGAATGAGCCAAGTCGTGGTCGCGAGTTACTGTTCCTGAATGTCCACATGATGCAGCACTCGCTCGTGAAGGATCTCCTATTAAAAGAGTACGATCGTGTTTTCGTGCAAGTGATTAACAAGTATGGTGTCGACATCAATCTACTGGCCAACCACAAGCATACTTCGTACCAGCTCCAATTCATTTGTGGCTTAGGTCCCGTGAAGGCTGTGTCTGTGCTAGAGAAGGTTCGCGCCAAAAATTACATTGAGCGACGTCAGGAACTCTTATCGAAGGGTTTTTGGGCAAGATCGTGTACCGAAACTGCGCTGGGTTCATTCGCATCCGAGAGCGTGATGCACTGCGTGAGGCGCCGCTCAATCCTCTAGATGACACGCGTATTCACCCAGAAAGCTACTACATGGCTGTGAAGATTTGTGGTGACGCCAACAACAACTCAACGATTGATATGTACGACCCAAACCACTACTCATATGCTGTGGAGGACACGATGTATCAGTCTGCGTCAGCAATTCGAAGTCGAAATGCCCCTCCAAACACCCGGCTTGGTGATGCCGAGATTCAAGATGTGCTATCTGAGCTCGATTTGTCTGCCTATGCTGGTCGTCTGGAGCTTCAGAAGAAGGGACCGAAGCTACTTACTCTTGAGTATATCAAACGAGAGTTACGATACCCATACTTTGACAAGCGCACAAAATATCAAGTGCCGAAGGACGAGGAATTGTTTTTCTTGCTCAATGGTGAAACCCACGAAACATTGCGTGTGGGAATGATCGTACCAGCTACACTGCTGCACACGTCGGGTGATGACTTCGTCCGAGTGCGGTTGCAGAGCGGCATGCGCTCTAGTCTACACCGGGAACGCCTGCCTGATTATTTACAAGATTCACGCTCAGATTTCCCGAAGGGATTACGGTAAATGCTAAAATCTTGGCAATCCAGCCAGACCGCGACGGACGATTCGAACTACAACTGGGCTGCAACCGTCGCTCGTTGATTGATATGTCGATGTGTTTCCACCCCGAACGGTTCCCACGGTATACCAACTCAAAACTGGTGGAAACTGACAGTATGGAGCGAGTAGACCGTTTAGTCAACGTACCGCCGGTTGAGGATGATAAGCAGACGACGTTCACTGCTACTCGTGTGCAAGGAGCGCACCCGTCCAAACGTAAAAAACGGCAGATCGCGCACCCTGTGTTCCGCAACATCAACTGTCAGACAGCGATGCAATATTTGCGGGAGCAGCCCATCGGAGAAGTTGTTATCCGCCCAAGCACGCTGGGTACGGACCATCTCACGCTGACATGGAAGATGCTCGAGGGTGTGTATCGTCACTTTGATATTCAGGAGAAAAACAAGCCCTCGGAGGCTCGTATTGGTCAGACATTGGTAGTCAAAGAGGAGAGTTACGAGAACATTGACGAGTTGATTGCTCGCTTCGTCGACCCCATGAACAGCTTGGTGGAAGATGTGATGCGCTACAAGTACTACAAGAGTGGTACGAAGGAAAGCGTCGAGGAGGACCTGATTAAACAGAAAAAGGAGCATCCGTCGCGTATCCCGTACGCGCTCCACGTGTATAACAAGTTCCCCGGTTGCTTCTCGATCACGTATGTCGCGCGCGAGACGCCTCGCAGCTGCCATTTGGAGGTCAAGTCGGGTGGTTTCCGATTTTTCGGTCGGATCGAGTCGTCAATCCTGCCGACATTGTCGCAGGCTCTACAGTTTTTCAAGATGAAGGCGCTCGTGGCCCCGACACCTAGCTCGTCTCGCCCTGCTTCATACAACCGCAATGAGAGTAGCAGTGGGCCTTTCGCTCAGCGATCGAATGGGGCTCCATACTCGGGAAGCAGTGGCCGTCCTCGCCAAAGTTCGCGTTGGGATGATCGTCGTGGTGGAGATGCTGGCGGACGTCGTTGGTAAAACAAATTCGTGCTGCAGTAGCCGCGGTTGTAGAACTGGTTGCTTCCATGTAGCAACCAACATGTCGAGTCAATCGAGACGGCAGGGCGAGACTAAAAACTGCATGGCGTCCGACATCGGAAAACAATAAATAAAAAGTAGTTATACGCTTGCATCCACAACAACGGTGTTTTAAGCTATGAATTACGGTATAAAAATAGCTAAAATGTCCATTTTAGGCTAAATTTTACTAGCGATGGCGGAGTCTTCTGCTGATGGCGGCCTCAGCAACGCCGACTTTGCGCGTATGTTCCGGAAGGAGGCGCGTCAGGAGGCCGCTGTTGAAGCCACACACAAGGTAGAGGACTCTCCAGATGCTACTGACACCAACGACAGCTTCAATCCGATGCGAGCGGCCCGAGAACGGCGTCAAGAACTGGATGCTTCGGTTCCTGATGATCAAGAGCTTCCTACCGCTTTAGGAGGCTCAGGATTAGGCTTTGGCGCTAGATCAGGCCTTGGATTAGGCAAAGACACAAGCAGAACCAAGTCTGGAGACAAGATGAAGGCGAAGAGCAAGACTTTCGGCTGGGAGAAGCACACGACGGGCTTCGGGACCAAAATGCTGGCTAAAATGGGGTTCAAAGGCCGTCTGGGCAAGAAAGAAGACGGCGTTTCCGCTACAATTGAAGTCAAGCAGCGGCCAGCTCAGATGGGCATCGGCTACGGAGATTTTGTGGAGGCTAGCAACTTAAAACAGAATAGGAGGCTGCAGAAGGAGTTGAAGGGAGAGACCGTGGAAGAAGACGAGAAGAAGACACAGGCTTTTCCGGAAGATGATACTTTGTGGAGGAAAAGGAAGGCTCCTGCAGGTAGAAAGAGGCATAAACGAGCTACAGAGCTGGCGCAGGAGCTGCAAGACGTGAAGAAACAGAAACGCAAAGATGTTGTGCTGGATATGAGAGGTCCTGCTGTTCGCGTGCTGTCGGATGTGACGGCGGCTTATGATGTTGATGCCCGGAGACTGGAAGCAGTAAAGCCGAAATTGGGTGATGAACTGATTTATAATGTGCGAATGACGGTGAATCTCGCACAGGGAAAGATCTACGACTTGAGTCAAAAGATTGAAACAAACACGGAAAATATCGCTGCGATGAAGAAGGAGACGAAAATGATCAGAGCGCAACTGGATGTAGATGATGTACGACTGCAGCATATGCAAGAGATGATCACACAAGTGAAGAAGCTGGATGATCTTCGTGAGAAGGCTCTGGAAATGCAATCAGTGGAGCCTATTTTATCGCATTTGCGTGGAATTCAGAGGAGTTTCCCACTCGAGTTTGACGCACACAAGCTACAACAGCTCATTCCCTCACTCTGCATGCCTACACTCAGAGTTTTGCTGTCAGCAACAGATTTGCTGAATCAAACGGCAAATGATGTCGTGGTGGAACAACTCCGATTGGTCCAAACGTTTTTAACAGAGCTACCTACTAGCAGACCCATCAAGGGCACTACTAGTGTCCTTCCTGTTATACGAGAAAAGACCATGGCAATGGGTGACGACCTGTACAACTACGTTTTGGAGGAAACTCTGTGGCCAGCAGTTGTGCAGTGTGTGAACGTGCAATGGCAAGCCAAAACCAACCCCTCTGACTGCGTCGACACTTTTGTGAAGTTGAGACTGCACTTGACAAAGGAATTCGAACAAGCATTTCTACGTCAATTGGTTTTGCCACGGTTGAAAAAGGAGTGCCAACGCTGGAATCCTCAGACAGATGCCGCTCCCATTCAGGACTGGCTTATCCCTTGGCTTCCTTATCTGGGCTCCACCATGAATTCTCTGTACCATGACGTTCGGTTGGCGCTTGCGAGTGCGTTAAACCAATGGAACCCGTCGGACCTGACAGTGCTTTCCGTCCTCTCCCCATGGAGGGAGCTTTGGGGGAACACGAATACGCCAAGTTCACCCACCGTCATATCGTGCGGAAATTAATCCGCTGTTTGCATCGCGATTTCGAGGTTAACCCGCAAAACCAATCTCTAGAAGCTCTCAAGTGGGTGCTTGCGTGGAAAGATCATCTACCGGAGCGTCAGTTCGTTGCTCTTTTCGAAGGCGAGTTTTTCCCTAAGTGGCTCAAGGTGTTGCGTAAGTGGGTCAACGGCACGCCTAATCTGAGCGAGCTTGAAAAGTGGTACTCTGGATGGAAACTTCTTTTTGACAAAAACGGCTTGGCAACAAACGAAAGACTAATTGTCTACTTTCACGGGGCATTAGTGCTCCTTCAGGTGGCTGTCGAATCCGCTGATATGCCGACTAAAAGCAGGCCACCGATTCCTGAGCTAAATCGAAGTGCAGCTACGAATTATCAGGACGCGCTGGTCATGGCACGAGATGAGGAGGTGAAAGAATCGCCATCCCGCCAAGCGCCAGCTTCACCACGTAGCGTATCCCGCAGTGTTAGTTTGAAGGATGTCATCGAGAACATGGCGATCAGTCATAATCTGACGTTCATGCCGAAGGGATTCCACGACGGCCAACAGGTGTACTCGTTTGGGAAACATCAAATTATCATAGAGCAAGGAGTGGTATTTGTGGAAAGGGCCAAGGGAGCGTTCGAGCCTGTTGAGCTTGAACACCTTCTGTGATTACTTCGAAGTATCCTTACGGCTTCCATACAGTTTTTATGTTTGGGGGAATGAAATATTTGGATGTCTTTCTTAGCTTCAAAATTGTTAAACTAAAGGCATCTTTACTAGTTGATACTGGATTTCAGCGTCCCCCTCACAGCCACGGCATCCAGCCCTGAAACGTTCGGCCAAGCAAATCAGGCGATGTTGCCATGGTCAAGAGCTCCTGTGCCTGCGTCAACGAGTTCATGGCAGTCATGTCATTATTACTGCACACCGAATCGATTAGAGTAGTGAATTTTTCGATGTGCTGCTTCAAATGGGCGTTCTGGCACAACTCTTCCTTCAACAACAAACCAGGTGAAACACCTTCCAATTTCCTTCGAGCAATAGCAATCTTCACGTCCGGTAGCCACGCGGTTGCACCCTCCCCACCGGATGCAGACGCAATCGATTTTTGTCGTGATCGAGAAGAATTCTCAACGTCTTCCATTTCCACATCAGTGTCCTCCAAGGTGGCCGCTCCGCCATCAAAAATCCCTTTCTGGTGCGTCGTCGTTGATTGTTGCCAGTCAAGCAGCGGTTCATGCAGAAACACATTCATAACGCTTTCGACCACTTGGCGCTTAGCACGAAGCGCCTCGAACACCGACTGCATGTCCTGAGCCATGAGATTTGAGCCGTCGTAGGGCTGAAGAACAAAGTCCATTTGTCTCGTAAAGCGGAAAGGTATAAGTTCGGGAACAGGCAAAACACTCGCGCCGGCCCCGAAGCTTACACCAAAGTCGATTCCAATGATGCGGCCATTACTGAGATCAAGGAGAAAATTATCCAGATGGCGATCTCCAATCCCCAGCACGTAAGAGCATGCACTGAATGTTGCCAATGACTTCAAGAAATTGTCTCGAATCGACAAGAACTCGTCAAAGTGAAGACCCATTCCTAGCAATTGTCGCCGTAGTAAATCCGCTGGAATCATCGCCTGGACCTTTGCATAATGTTCTACCACATCGGTTGAACGAGGTGCAATAACCTTGGCGCTAAAACTCGACCCTCGCTGCTTCAAAAGAAACACCTCGTACGCCTTCGCTGCCGTCGTGTTGAAAAGCTCCAGTTTCTGCCTCTTGTTGTTCTTGAGATCTGTACATCGTTCATCCACCTGCAGCTGAGACTCAATCACTCCTTTAAGTGTTGACGTGCCATTAATCCATTCTAGTATCCCAATCTCCTGCGTCATTGGGATCACATTGTACGTTTTGATTTCAAGTCCTTGGTCATGACAACGGGAGTCTACTTGGAGGATCTGATTCATGACACCAAAGAGTTGTTCGATTCGCTGATCAAGACGCAGGTCTTCTCCACCCTTCACGAGAAACGTGTAGTCCTGTTCATCGCTGCCGTGAACTGTCAACCGTTTTGGTAATTGCTTTGAAGCTAGTACGCCTAGCATAGAATCGAAGCTCAGAATCCGGGTATGTGTAGACGGGTCAGGCTTTCCCCAATCTAAATACACAAAGATCACACCGTTAGGAAGCTATATAGTACATATGAGATAACTGAACGTACATGATGTGTATTGCCCTGGAAGTTCCAGTATGCAACTCGAGTGATCAAACTCTTCCAGCCATTCCGCAAAATCCCCCAGACGAGCCTTCATGTCCTTCATAATGCCGTACTTTCCAGGGGTGACACTGAAATGATTCATAATCCACTCACGAGCAGAATTGACGGTCTTGGTAGTCATCTTGGCGCCGTCCTTGCCCAAGATGCGCTCTACGTCTCGCTTCGCCTTTCTACTCCAGTCCCGATTGTATCGACCGATCTGGCTCCCCAACAATGGATGATCAGGAGAGAAACAGTCTTCCCACAGTACTTTCAACTTCTGACGCGCATCAGCTGTTCGGTTAGTTTCCAAGAGTTTTGCGATCTCTCTTAACCCCTCCTTCAAACGGATCTCAGGGTGGTGGATTCTACATCAACATGCAAGGGATCATAAGCTCATGTCGGATAAACCTGGGGTTAAAAATCACAATACTTACAATCGCAATGCCGTCACAAATTTCTCCATTACCGGGTTTGCCAGCAACGCCTCTAAACGGCGTAAGTCAACTTTGAATGCGTCCTGCGAGGCCCCACATGTCACTTTGAAATCATAAAAAGTGCTGCAGGGTATTTTGCAGCCATCTACACAATAGCATAATAAGCGATAGAGCTTCTACACAATCGGTGGCAGGTAATGCAGTGCATACCTTTTCGAGAATAGCAACAATCGTTTTACCAATCGGCCCATTGAGCAGTGCCATCAGTTGAGCTGACCAGGATAGGCAGGTCCATAGTGGAAGTGTTGCTAATATTTGCTGCTCAAAGTGCTCCACGATGTCTGGGTATGGTGCGATCATATCACACAGTTGCGGGAAATAATTTGCACACTCACGATCGCCACTCGTCATACCTCCGAGAACGTTATCGACTAAAAGCTTTGTCAGAGTTTTCCGGTCGCTGATGTCAGCCAGCTTAGCAAATTCACACTTGAAAAGCAGATCAACCAAGAACTCAATAAATGTGAGGCGACAGCGCAAAAATGCGGGCGATAAATACCCGCCAGCATTCCCACTCGTGGCTTCATTCGCCGAGTCAATGCGCTTACAGGATACTTGAAACATGTCGATGGCACGTTGAAAATATTCTTCCTTCAGACTGTCATTCAAGTCGTTTAAGGCATAAAATGCGGCGGCGCTGGCAAATGTCTTTGCCTCTAGATAGCCCATCGTCACACAATCGCTTGAATCCGCTGTTTCTAACATGTTCATGATCTCAACATTGTCGAACATTTTTGTCGCTGTCTCATAGTATTTGGTAGTCAACTTGATAGAACTTGAACTTGGGCCACTACTGCCGGATTGGTGAACTTGGCGATCCACGAGCTTCAGTACGTGTGAAACAAACACTTCAATCATGTGCGTACTTACCTTAGGCAAATTATTCGCATTACACAGCTCGCGGTACGACTTCAACATCTTAGAACCCAAAGACAGAATATTACACGATATGGCAGCAGCTGCATAATCCAACATGACATGGCTCTTTCTTTCCAGGATAGCCAAGCGATCATTGTCTTCAACCATCGTTCCGTGGTCTTGCCCGTAGCCTAAAAGGCATTTAGCCACATAATTTTGAACCATGTAATACTGAGACCAAATAGCTATACCAGCTTCACCCGCTGAAGGCGTTCGACTTCCCCATTCATTCACAAACACAGTCATACTATGACCCCCATGTTTGCTCTGTCGGGTTTCATGACGATCATTTCTTAACAACTTCAGGATTTCATCGATCTCTACCATTGACGACAAGGACTGCATCAATTCCAATCGTGAAGATGTTTCGATGGTATTCGTTCGTCTCCATTCTTTCAGAAAGTTAGCATAGAAGTTCTCCACGCATACTCGTGCATGATTAGTGTCGCCCATAGAGAGATACATCAGACAGACCTCGACAGGAAAGCGCGACTGCATGAACTGCCGTTTCAAAGTATCTTTTACAGCGTTTTCGACAAAAACTTGGAGGTTTGTTAGCGAAATGGTTTCGCTGAAATGATCTGCTGCTATCATTCCCAAGCACGAACGGAGGTAGTGGCCAACACCTTGTTCGAGATATGGAGCCGACGGCGACCAGAAATGGTCGTTGTCCGTCCCAACTGCGTCGGTGAGTTCTTGATGCAGCGTATCCCAGTTGTTTAGAGTCTCCAGACAGTCAAGACGCTGCCAACAGCATCTTGATGCTTGTGTAGCAAGAATATCGCTTCCATTCAGGTCTTCCAGTTGCGCGTTCAAGATGCCTTCAGCCTTCTTATACGATGCGATCGCAAGAGTTAGATCTCCTGACAGCTGCGCTTGAAGTGCAATCTTCGATTCTTCCGTTGTACTACGCGCCATCGACAATGCGACTAGAAAGTTTTGCTTCTTGATGGTGCTCAACAGTTTTTGCAGCAGGTCCCATCCATCCTCGGATGGTAGACTCGGATCATCAAGCCCATGCTGAGAATTATATATCAATCGTTCGTCGAGAACCAATTCGCTTAGATGATACTGCCCACAAGAAAGACCAGCTTCTCCCAAAGCACTTAGTGAGATGGGCATTGTTTCACAGAGTTTCGCATTCTTAATGAGGCTCCCCAAATATGCCGACTCAATGCAGCCGACGTAGGTGGATGATGTCTTGGAGAGCTGCAACGATCTCTCAATCTTCTCGGCTAACTGACCTGGGTAATCGGACTGCTCGAATGCTGGGCATACCGCCAGTGACGAGAACAAAGCTGAGAACACAAGCTCAGATGTCGGAGCATGTGTGTCACAAAGAGCCATAATAGGCTCGATAATATCTCGCTGTGAAATATTAATATCGGGGTAATCTCCCTTGCGATATTTTCGTTTCATGGATACTTGTCCATGACGCTCGTTCCTCTCTCGGTTCACGCGAGCTTCTTCTTGCTTCTTTAAAGCAGCATATTGATTTTGGAAATGCCTTTGTGTAGCTTTCTTAGTGTGTAAAGCGTCGATAGGGGTATTCCGTTTGACAAAGCGTCTGCTTCCAGCACGATACTGTGAGGTGCTAGGAGCTTGAGGCCCAGACGGAAGCTGGGATTGTAAAGCTGGTTGTGCGGTCAGCAAAATAATTGTTAGGCAACGTAAGCAGTACAACAAAATAGGGGAATTACTACACACCTGATCTGGACGTGAACAACTGAGACTGCATGCTGCCAAGTAAGGTATCAGTCTGGGTAGGTGTTAATGAGCTAGACTGCTGTGACGGTTTCCATTGAGAACGAAATGTTTCAGCCTCCACAGAAAACAATGGCGCCATAGATTGTGTTTTCGCTTCCCAACTTGCATCAATGCTAGCTTCTGTGTACTCCCCGTTTCCTAGTGCACTTGGAAACAATGGTTGGTCGAATTGCGGGCCTTTCTTCACCATCCCAACAAGCAAATTTGTAGCGTATAGCACCCATTTGTCGGCCAGTTCAGGAAAATATAAGTCATCAAAAATTGCAGCAAGGCGATCACTGCAAGTATCTTGCGCGATGTCAGACGCGTTCCAGTATGTGAGCGCCTTATGTCTTAATTGCTCATCTGAGTCTGTGATTGAGTTCAGCAAAGAACGCCTTATTCGCTTTTTCGTCAACGTAGCCAAATCCCTTTCATGCAGCTTTGTGGCGATAGCGAATAGCAATTCCCGGCACATCGAAAGATCGTGCGACTCGAAGTATTCAAACAATCCGAGGCCATCATCAGACACATTATTAGCCAACCTTTCGAGGTCGATCGTTGATAAATGATCCACAAGGTTTGAAACAGCTTGGAGGGTACTGTATTGTACACCAGCGTGCCGATGCGCAATAAAGCGTCCAAATACAGCCTGCACATGCGTGAACACCACACCAACAACCTCCCCGTTCGTTGCTGCGTTGGCGACAGCTTCTGCCGCCAAGACTGACCAAGCGTCTACCGAAACAACTTTCGGTAGCACAAAAGAAAGTCGATGTAGCATCATAGCATCGATTATTTCAGGCTGGTGCATCGAGGAATTTCGTAGTAGTGCTAAAAACCGTCCGAAATCTTCATCGTTGTAGGCGCTGATGATCAATTCGGTTAGTTTGTGCTTAAACGCTTCGCGGTCCGTCGATTTCAGATAAAGGCCTCCTACTTCAGCTGCCACAAGATACAGCGCTGCCTTCTTGTTTTGCATGGTCAGTAAAATTCCATCTTGAAGCCTTTGCTCGTCATCATCGGATTGTAAATCGGAAACCATTCCTTCACTTAGCATTGTACTAATCACTTGGAGTGCTGTAAACTGCTTTGCGGACTGCATCTTCACATCTTCATCTTGGTTGTGCAGAAAATCTGCAAGTAGACCCACGTCGACGTTTACAGCGTCTTTCCAGTGCTCAATCAAACGGATCACGGATGTTACATTGCTATCCCGGATCCAATTGCTATGGTATGGGCAGAGCGTGACCAATTTATTGATAAACTGGCTTGATACACTCGAGATAGATGTCCCAGAAACATTGCTCCATCGATCTAAAACTAGATTACAGCAATCCCTCAAAAGATAGTGGAATTCGGGGTCGCTTTGAAAACTTGTCGTCTCTAAAAGAATTTCCATTACTGTGGGAAGGAATGACGACGCGTACAGCACGAAAACGTCTGGGATATTCATCACTACTTTCGTGAGGAACAGGCGCACATTCAACTCTATTGACGAATCCACCATCACATCAAATATTTTTTCATCCACCCAGGCATCGCTGCCTCATTCCAGTTAGATCCGAAATCTGCTTTCATTTGCATCAACACGCGCAACAACGAGACCATACAGGGGTGCTGGTTTATCTCATCCAATTCAATCGTAACATTATCATAAGTAGCGCATGTTTCGTCAATTCCGGCAGGCGCACTCATTGCAGAATATCTGCTCACGTCTCCGTCCATACTGAGGCTACTGACCGTGAAAAATTGTAGTACTGAAGACGCATTTTTGGTTTTTGACGCAGCAGATTCTGTGTTCTGGCGGCTTTGCAATGATGACGCAGAAAAAGTCGACAGCGGTATACTCGCAAACTCTTTTGTTTCGGCACACATTTCACACTGCCGTGAAGTATCAACGATGTTTACCCAAAGTGCCGGCTGAAAGAGAATCTGGTCAAAGAATTTCTCCTGCTTCTGTGTGCGAGAGACAGCGGTGAGCAGGCAGTTATAGGCTGCACAGCATGTTACACGAGTTGATTCGTCCACTTCTCCATAAAACTTGGTTATCACCTTGCTTGCGCACTTGCACACAAGCATCGTGAATTCTCGGCCTTTTCCGTTCTTGTGGCCCAGAAAACCTGCATTGATGTCATTTCGAATAAACTCTGGGTCAACCAGACGATACAAAATTTCTACCAACGAAAACGCCACGAACACTGCAAAGCGATTCCCTCCAGAAGTCGCTTCTGAAGAAGTCGAGATCAATGTCGCGAGCACTCCAATAATCGTCGCCTTTTTGAAGGACACTTCGTCAAATAGAATTGCTGTAGAGTTTCACCGGTCTGGAATTCAATAGCTGGAGTAAACACGTCATCCAAGAGTGTTTTGCGAATGGTGGTATCCAGTGTCGAATCCAGCAGCAGTTCGAATATCTCCTCTAAAGTAGAAAGCGATGCATCTTGGGTTACTGTTCCATCTGGTTTTGAACCGAGCGAACTCGATAATCTCGCAAGCATTTGCTTAATTTCTGTGTTGAACAGATGTGTGTCCCCTTCCTTTAAACTCGGGTATATGATTCGAAGGTATGAGATCGATTTACTCCGTTCGATGAGTGCCAGAAGCTCTGAAAACAGCACGTGAAAGACATCAAAGTCCTTTGATCCCCGGGTTACATCCGTCGACAGGATTGGGAACTCGTCATAAAAAATGCCACCATAGCGTTCAATACAAGTTTTGAAGCTCGGTCTCCGTCTGCAGCCAGCCGACATGAAGGCCCCATCAGCGATAACATGCGCAAAATGTCAGCTTTAACCAAGTAGCTGCACCTTGTCTTAAGCATGTCGACGATGGCATTTCGAATATCAGAGATTGGTCCAATATTGAGAGCCTCAACCAGATTCCTGGAGCAATGTTGGCACAGTTCGAGAAATAGTCCGAGAACTTGCAACAATATACGTGTTCGCTGAGTGTCTTCTTTCACAACTTCAAGACTTGTGACGTATTGCTTAATGTTAGCCACCAACGTCTCAACAAAAGCGTCCCACCCAGCGGAACCAGCTTTATAGACCTTAAACTCGGTAACTTGACGGAGAACATTGGCTAGAATACCGACCATGTTATCATTCGTCAGGGACAACATAACCATCTGGTTAGCACACTCCTTCCACACCACAAGTGTCGGGATGAAGTGGATGATATCAGTATATACTGGTCCATAGACCTTCCGCAAGTCGCCGACAAATACGTCGGTAATCCCCCACCCGCATGCTGCTGCAGCTTGAAGGGCACTAACAGCGATGGCATGATTATCAGGTAAGCTGCGACCATATTCCATCGCCTTACGTGATGCTGAAGCGAACACTTCCGCAAACTTACGTGCCTCCTGTACACTTATAATACCCGCACTCAAAATCTACAAAGCGATTCGAGGTTAGTTCATGTCATCGAGCGCAAGTTAGATCAATGCGAATAGTCATACCGTGATCCCAAAAGTTGACAGAGTCTTGATAGTTTTTGCGTGTTTTACGAACGTTGATTCATCCTGCACGTCCGTGACACACAGCAACAGAGGCTGAAGCAATATTTCTGCTGATTGGTGTAGCTCATGAGCCCAGTCTGAGCTAGCTTTAGCAAACTTGCTGCAAGAACATTCAATGTCGTCAAACAGCTCTCTCCCATTGGACCAGGCGTTAGGTCGGTGTAACAAGCATTTTAGAAGCTTTGTTACGAATGCCGCCCTAAACGGCTGCTCGTGGAAATCAGCAACACTGTGGTGTAATGAGCTGTTGCAATCGAGTGAAGACTTAATATTACTGCACAGTGAAGCAAGCGTCGATAGATATGCTTCAATCCATTGTGTGCGCATCGCCATGGAAACAGCCATGACTTCCTCGTTATCCCACGGGTCTTTCTGATTCACGAAGTTGGCAATAGACCACGAGAGCACTTGCTGGGGACGATGCTCAGTTGGATCCGAAAGATACTCGGAGAATTTTCGCTTTGAACTTCCTTGACGATCGAGCTCAAACACTGCATCCGCTTTGTCACCTAGGACTTCGACGCACCAACAATAACTTTCAATTGAAGCAGATATCTGCTTCATCCAGTTTATCATACTCTCGGCATCCAAAGGCAGGGTGCAAGCCAAAGAATTCAGGGGCGCCAGCACAGTAGTGATTGATCCGCTGTGTAGGGATGCCGCATATTTTACTATCCATTGAGAGCTTGTTCCACTAATCACTGCGCTAAACGAGACAAAAAGTCGTCGGCATAGACGACGGAACAAGGTTTCCTTCTAGAGGCCTGCCTAAAAAGCCATATAGTAGTTTCCTGTAGGATATTGTCATCGCCAGCACAAGAACCTTGCCGTTTGCTAGAACCTTTGTTCAGGAAAAGTTGGGGAAAGCGAGAGATTCCACGTTCGATTTTAGTCACAGCTCTCGAGATCACATCTCGAGATACATCGACGCCACCGACTCCGCTCCGAATATCGTTATCGCACAATCGTAACGCGTAGAGAAGATTTTTACACAAGGCAGCGCAAATCGAGTTAACACGGCCCCATCCTCTTCGTTCACAGATCGAAGAAAAACGCTAATAGCAGCGGCTGCACCACTACGTTGAATAGCACCGGGATGTCGGCAGAGTGAAAACAATCTCCCAAAAATGTCGTCAGCCTTGTCACGCGGCGCTTGCGATTCCAAAGCCTGTGTCAACAAAGATGCAATACACCGTGCAGAGAGTGCGCGAACAGCGGCATTATCAGGGTCTGATAGCGAGCTTATGAACTCTTCTAGCATGCCGGCATACTCGAACGGGAACGTGGCACTACTAGTTCCTAGCCAGTGAAGTAGCTGAAAGAGTAGCGGCTCGAATAGCGACCGGCAGATCTTTTCAGGGTCAGTCGCCAAGCGCATACTGCGCGTGAAAATGCTTCGCCATAAATTGTAGAACACAGTCTTCTTGCCAGCCGTATGCGGATGCGTCGTTGTCTTCCCACAAAGGTAGCATATCAAGGCATGATACCCTTCACTCGCACTTGCTTTCACGCGTCGAACAGTGCTGTCAGATGCCAATTCACCAAGATGCTCCAAAATTAAATCCACTGACAGCGATGGAGACATTTCGCTGAGGTCTAGCTTGAGCTGGAAGTATGGAGAGGCTGTATTTCCAGTACTACAACCTGAAGCTGACGGTGGCTGGCTCATGGCTAGCGATGCTCTTCCACCGCACTTTCCAAGAAGAAGTAAGATTCGGCGCTGGAGATTGGCAACATCAGATGCACCGACCGTCGAGCTCGTCAAAGCAGTCTCCACATCATCGTCATGAATGTCTGCTTGCTCCAGATACGCAGAAAGAAAAGGTACAACCTCTCTGATAATATGTTGCAGCTTTTCCGGGCTTTGTAGCTGCCATCGCTCCATCGATGTTATGGCGATATTGGCTGCAGGAAGATAAGATCTACCAAGAACCAAAGATGCCTTTAGAATCCCGCTCGTAATGTCGATAGGTGCTTGCTTGGTGGGTGATGCTAAAACGAACTGGGCACTGGCCACCAGAAGTTCGTCTTGGTAAAACCGCGCTTGCGCACATACTTTCGTGACAAATAATGTGAAGTCGTCACGTAATCGACACCCTTCCCCGTCTAGGCATTTACCCTCAAAAAGCTCCAGGTCATCAATCGTAGTAGCTAGTACAGATCCAATGCGATAAAAACTCGAAACTAGGGGCAGCTTCGTAGCTAAGGAAAACATCTTCCGCAATAACTGCGAAATCTGTCCGCGTTAAAAATGTGCGTTAAATTTGCGTTCAAACCGTCCACACATTTTACATAACGTACCCAAGGCCGTAACAGCGATCGTGGGAGCTTTGCCACCACTCGCTCGACAAATTCTGTCAGGTTGAGCAAGATGGAGTGGTCGCGTGGAATGACGGGCTGAACAATTCATTGGAGCTCAGAATAATTGTTACAGATATTAGTACGCAGCGCAGCACTTACCATGTACCCGCTCGCATTCTTCCCATTATTTGTCGTCTGTAGGTCGTAACTGTACGATAAGTTGAGCTGATCAATAATACCAAGCATGTGTTTGACAACCGAATCGAATAAAACCGTTTGAAGACTTCGTTCACTGTCTTTTGCGTCATCCATGTCAACGTCATCGTCACCAAATTGTGCCATCGACTGAATACTCTCCACAATGTAATTTGTTCGACGAAGCAGCACGAGCCAAAACTCTTCAAAGTCGTACAGAAGCTTTGTCTCCTGTTCACCGGTTTCTGGATGATAAATAGCAATCTGGATATCGAAGATGAGATCGTGTCAGAATGAAGATCTTGATCTAAACTCTGATACATTCTTACCGCTTGATCTGACCTCGTCACGTTCGAAATACTCAGCAACAGCGTATGGTGGATGAAGCGATCAACTAGAGGCCCAACGATAGTTCGCTTCCTTGACGAATCAAATACTAAGATCACCGACTTGTATATCATCACCTTTGCCCTCCACAGACAGTGAGGATACACATTCATCAAATGGCACAACAAATCTCCCAGAAAATTAACGTAGCCGTCGTCAAGCGGAAATTTTGGACCCTACGCAAATGTTTCCGATATGTTTGCTAAGCATCAGTGTACGACCCAAAGTATACTACCCAGAAGGATTATTACATACCTCTCGCACGAAGTGTCCAATGCACTGTATATACTGGGAGCATACAGCCCACCTTACAGCTGCATATTTCGCATCCATCGCCAAAAGATTCTCGCCAAACGTCTTCAATTTTTCTTCGATCTTGCAGTAGCCTTTTGGCCCTAGATAATTGTTGATTGGACGGGCGAGCCAACCCAAGCACAAGATAGCGTAACTCACTGCAGACGGGTCCGCAGTAGCGTCATTTAGAACTGGAAGTACTTCTTTCAAAATCCTGTTCAAACACTTCTTGCGTGTGTCATCCTGTGCCTCCAATAAGTACGTGTTCAACGCTTTTAGTATCGCGTTAGAGCACTCAAAAACATGGGTCTTGATCTGGTGTGCAAGAATACAAAAATTGCAATCAGATCCTAAGACAACATTTCGATCGACTTCCAGGCAATCATACCGTTTTGTTTTCACTTGTACAGCAGAACTTCATGTATGTAAACCAATCGTAGCCACTTGGACCGATTTCTTGCCAAAATGTGACTGCATGTTCCGCTAGCAAAATTTCTGATGACCTCGTGACATGGTAGCGTGACAGATTTCCACTGACACTTGTTGCGAATACAGTTAGCAGATACCTAATCCGGAAAAAAACGATCAAAAGGGCATGAAGCAAAGCATCGTCATCAGCTACTCTCATCAAAAAACAAATGTTCGCCTGTTGCCACGCAAAACCTACGAGTACACCTTCTTCCGCATGCCCTCATTGTGTATGTATCGTTCCGGCTCACACTCCAGCAATCGGGCCAGGGCGAATAAGAGACCATTCACCAGCAGCATCTCCGGCGAGTTGCTAGCGAACTGCTTCTGCAGTTCGCCTTCGATCCAAGACAGTAGAGGAGGCACCAATCCTTTAACATCCTCCGGAAACTTCTGCACCAAGTGCCCAATAACCTCCAGCATTTGCCCCTGCAACACATTGTAAGAAAAAAAGTTAACATCGCAAGTGCTATCAGTACCTCCACCACAGCCAACACGCTCGAATACCTTCGCTGTCTGCGTCGCCTTCGAGAACTTGATGTCATAAAACAATTTATCCACGTACTCTCCGGGCTCAATGTCTTCACTGGACACTTGTTTGTCACAAAATCGGAGCACATTTATCACCACCTAATCAACTATAAACCATCAGCACAATGGAATCCCCACAATAATAACATAAACCATAGCTCATACACTAAGTGCTTGAGCCTTGACTCTGTTGAACGCGTCGGCACGAGCTGTTCCTTGGCAGGCCTTGTAAATCGCGACCACGTGCTGTTTGGACAGCGCTCTATTCTCCCCATACGACTCCAGAAATGCCGCTAACAGCTCCAACACACCAGCTCTTGTGTGCGCTATGTCTCGCTTGCGAATGTCGTCTGCAAAGTCCGCGCTGGCGGCCAAAAACCGCAGCAAACTGGGCGGGTCTGAGCTCTGGAAGAGCAGGATCGCGCACTGCTGCGCCCTCGCGCGCGACCGCACCATGGCGGCATCGACCTCCGCTCGAAGGTGGCCCAGTGTCTCCTCCACGCTGTCCACCGCATGCTGGTTCTCCAGGAACGCCGACAGCTCCTTGAGCCGCTCGCCCAGCTTGTCGCTCACCTCGACCAGCGTGTCGGTCATCTTCAATCGAGAAATACTCTTCTTTTTTTTTTAGTTAAAACAAGATATGTTCAAATCATGTTTTAACTACGGATGTTAAAATGGCAAAAACATATTTTCCTGTCTTTTAGAAAGGAAACTCCGTTGCGTCTTCTAATTCACTTCTTCTTTCCTTTTTCTTCCTAGCAAGCATGCAGTTACTCTAACGTAATTCTTCAGAGGTCACGAACTCAAATGAAACCTTGCCCGACGACGACCGCAATTTTCGTGGCCTGAACAGTCAAATCTCCGTCATCGTGTTGGTCGTGCTTTTGCTTGCATTGACGCCTCAACGGACTCAAGTATACAACAAGTTGAAAACAAGTATCATCTCCGATTATGAAAGGAAAACTCTTGAAGCTAAAAGGCCACAAGACTCAGCACAACAACTGCCCTGTAAGTATCGTGATCCAGATAAATACGTGGAAGCATTCAATGAATACATTGAGTTCCGCGACGCTAATACGGACACGAAGCACTTTTTATCAATGCTAATGGCAATCAGGAACGATATGAGATTTCTCTCGTGCTACTCCTGTAGCCGACTCTAATCTTGACTTCAACTTGCTGTACATGGGAATGGTGTCTTTGCCATGCCCCACGTCACCGGACGTTGTGACTGGTTCGTAAAGCTGCTGGTGTTCGCAGCCTATGCGCGTGTCGGCTGCTCGTGTCGCGCTGCCATGGTCACCGTCTGCTCACAGACGAGCCGCGACATAAAGAAACATTGAACTTGTAAAAATATCTACTTTACAAAATTTATTGTTAAAAGGTGTTGTGAACTACTAAGCAACACATGAGATCTCATGTGTTGCTCTCAGCCACTTATCGTGTTGTCATTCTTGTGGTGCAATAACGCCTCTTAACCTGAGCGACTCTACGATGTTGTATATTTGGTAGATTTTTTGCGGGTCTGGTCAGACCGCGGATCAGTATGACCCTGACCCAGACCATCTAAATAATTTTCTAAAATGGAAACCAATCTACCGACCTCACCCAGACCAGCCCAATTAATAACGAAATGAGATTTAGAGATTCAGAGCATTATAGTAAGTGTCGGTCGTTACTGAGCCGGTACAAAAACCGACAAACCGCTGCCAGGTCGCAAATCCTTGCCAAGTCGCTAACTGGTATTTTTGAAAATTGTCATCCATAATCAAATTGCTTTCCTCCGGGCAACTACATCCGCTTTACCCTTGGGAATACACCTTCACTCATTACGGCTTTGATCAGTGAGGCGAAAAGCGCAGCGTATGAGGGTGTGTTCAAGACTACCGGCGGGAAATAGGTCGACACGCATCGCGCCCAGGCGAAACTGCCTAACAAGCCAGCTGAAGTTTTGCTATCCATGAAACTCATGCGAAAATAGGAAAGGAGTTATTCAAAAGAAAGCTGGAGCCAACGTATTCTTTTTACGGTTGGAAAAGAGCGGTGAAGAGCGCCGGCCAGCATCGTCATTGCGCTGGAAGATGGGACCATGATGCCCAAGGTTTTCGAGTTGCTTCGGAGAGTGGACATGTCGGCAGCAATGACTGTTCATTTGCGTCAAGGAAATTGCATCATGTGGCGTTAAGATATGATTCACCGTCGAACGGCCTATAGCAAGACTAACTACCAAATTTACGCTTATTTCACAGTCCCAGAAGCGGAATTCGAGCTTGGCATTGTTGTTAGCGTTGCTTGATTGCAGGTATTGCGATATCATCAAGACGTGGATTCTAACCGTATTCGCCAGCATCGCATGCGGTGCTAGCGTAATCCTGACAGACACGAGAGGAAGCCTGAGACAGGAGAGCTCCGGTGCTTTCTGCGCGAGGAGTGGTATGTCAGCCCACTCAGTCTTCACGAGCATTTGACGAATTACAAGAAGCATAAGCTAAACTAGGAAACATTTATTTAACCTAATGAAAAATATTGATACCATTACAAATCTTTAGACAATATTATCTGTGACCTAAGCATGTATTATCTGTAGTTTTAGTGTGCTTTTTTGTTCTGATGGACTCGCTAACGCTTTTTGACTCGCACGAATTCTCATCGTTTTGAAGATTCATCTTCAATTGCTTGACCAATAATATCAGCGTTTGGATTTTTGTCACCCAATCACATATCAATATCAGATTGATGTACTCACAATGATAGCCTGAATATACACTTAGGGCTAACACACACATACACAAAAAAAATCTAAACAGATATAACCAAAGCAACGAAGTATATTGATTGAATTACTCGTGTGTGTAAAGTACATTTTATCGTTGAGTGCACGGTGTAGGCTCATCTTCAGTCAGTGCTCAAACCGAAAACTCCTGTGGAACGAAGTATGTTCCATGCGTTGGAGCACGAGCTCGACCGCGTGCTATATATTGACGTTGCGAGCGGCGTGGCCTTCGGTGACACCAACAATTGTGGGGCCGTTCCGGAGGCGAGTAGGGAAGTCGGCATTGAGTTCCCAATCGTAGTGCTCCCATGGGTTGTTGGTCCGATTGATCACAGCTCGTTGGATGCCGCAGATATTCCAGAGTTTGGGACCGTATGTCTCAAGCCAGGTCTTGTTGCGAAAGTACTTCCAGAAGTCCGACCAATTCTCCTCAGATAACGCCAATCACTTTGTCTTCTGCTCGATATTTAGCTTGTTTATGACGTAGTCGGTTCCGTAGGGGTCAATTCGCTCGCGAGGTACAACGTTTAAAGCGTCCAGACAACCCTTTTTCATCATGGGGCTCTCTTCTTTTCCTGGAATGTGAAGCTTGATCATCTTGTGGTGCACGTCTTGCTTGGGCAACCAACAATGGCTGCATCCAGAAACTGGTCCTCCACTGCGTTGATCAATCCTAACTTAAGACATAGGTCACTATGGAAGCCTTGACGTTCATACTGGCCGTTGCATTCACGCAGTGCAACACATGTCAATAGTTTCACTTCGACTTCTTAAATGTTAGCACGTAGAGAACGGGTACGAAAAGCAAGTTGACGCTCGCGAGGAAAGGGACAGTAATTCTCCGATCGAGCCGTGGTCACTTCGACGAGCAGCAACGCCATTAATACTCAGTGCTGTTACGCCCAATACCAACACCAGCAACACAGCGGTGAACGAGACAACGGGAGAGCAGCCAGCTGTCGGAGAGGATACCACCATGGTCCTAACTTGGCAGTCAGCCATGCCAGCAAACCCTCCGTCGGAGCGCGGCAACGAGACGATTTCGAAATGGCCGTGTATATCGATGCGCTCGCGGCCCGTGGTACTGCGAGTTCTGCCGCACGCACACTACCGATGGCGATCTCAGCGGACCAGGCACCAGTGAAGGTGGCCATTCCCACTCTGTCGGCTGCCGTAACACCAGCAGACGCATGACGACTGGGCTGACGAACAAATTAGCAGCTTGGCTCAGATTGTGATGGATCTTCAGAATCAAGTGAGTTCATTAACAGAATCAGTAACAAGCAATCAACAAGCATTACCACATAATCTTATCGCAAAAGCATCAATGTCGTGGACACTACCAGCGATATTAACTGCGATTGTCGCGGTTAATATCGCTAAAAAACAATGTCCAGGACGATTGTCCGCGCCTTCCACTACGAGGGTTTTGAGAGAAAAAGTGCTACAGTCTTCCTATTTTAATTACTTGACTTAAAGGAACATACAACCCGCATCCATGGCCCACAGCGGCTTCTACAACTTAGTGGTCCGCGTAAATAGCACCCCGCTCTGCCAAATTCTTCGGCTCGGCACCCGAGTACTGGATGGATAAATCACTATGATCTTCATACTGTTCCAAATCTTTGATCTTTCCATCTACACGACCTTGGGGGCGACCCACCACACTAATGTTATCTGGTTCAGTGGACTGATCGCTAATTGAAACTCAGCTGGGTGTGGATGAAGAGTTTGGGTAATAACTTTGGCAAGATGCCGCGAGTTGATGAGTGGAAATGTAACGGGGTTACATGAAGGTGACCAGTAAAGGATGACCACACCTTGGAGACACATCGTCCGAATAAGATATCCGGATCCCTCCTCAAAGAGATATTGGTACTTGGTACCCTCAGATTACCTTAAGTCAGTACTGATATCAGTACATGGGCGCAACGCCATTCATTTGTGCATGACTAGAACTAAGTATGCAATAGTTAGTTCTATACATTTAGGAAAAAGAGATTTAGACAGATAAAAACATTCAATTCAGTTCGCATTTTGCAAGTTAATTAAGAAGTGGTTTCAACTACTTTAATTAACTAAGGAAGTCCAAAGAGTCAGTTTTGGGCTGTGAAGTATTGTTATACTTGGTTCTTGTATAAGAACGTACAGTCGTCGGAACTCTGACTGGTAGACGGGCGTCTTAGACTCAAGGAGTCGCCCCTCTTCCTTTGTGCCAAGCACTTGCTACGCAGCCCCGCTGCAGGAAAGACTCTGGTTCTAGCTCACCCTCCATGATTTATCAAAACTTCAGGTTCTCCTAGTTTGTTTTGTGCTTCCTGAAGGCAATCCTTATGGTGATACCGACCAGGGCTTCCCGAATCTGTTAACTCTGAAACAATGGGATAATGTTGAAGATCGTTGCGAACGTTGCTTTGAGTTTGATGTTCTTCACCGAGACGGCGTAGCCTTTGTCGAGTACCTCCAGTGCAAGAAGTGAGTGGTTCCTGGATTGGTAGATATAGTTAGAACTTGAAGAGATCAGGAACCGGGGTTTCCGAACGCGGCAGTGCGAGCCCCACTACCAGTTCTGATCTTTCCTCGAGCCGATTAACTACCCACACTCGTCCCCTGTCTTTTGTTACTAACGTCGTCGCACGATGGCTCCGTCAAAAGCTTCCTCCCGCAAAGCAACTCCAAAGAAGGTCACCAGACCAACACCTCGGTCGACGCGCTCGGTGTCGAAACCAGCTTCTAACAAGTCGAAGAAGCCGCGTCCCAAATCGACACGAACCGTTGCTGCGGCGTCTCGACGCTCTGCCCGCGCGAACAACGTGCAACCGACCGCATCACTGATCGAGGCATCTCCTGAAGCTACAAACGCTACTGCACCTGCGGTGACGAACCTGTCACCCCAACCGCCACGCGTCGAAGGCCGTCAGCACCATGGCCAAAATGACCAAATTAGTAGCTCCATTCATACGGTAGATGCCCTGGAGAGAGCTCCATATGCGTCGAGACGCGACAATGATTTCGATCTACAAGCGCTACTAAGCACCGAGAACAACGCGACCCCACCTGTAGATATTACATCGTTGGCGAAGGAGATGGCCACCATGAGAGACGAAATGGTGGCTTTGCGAGCCAACACTTCAATTGCGTCGACACCACCGCAGATGATCGACATCAACACATTAGCTTCAGAGTTGACAGCACTACGGGCTGAACTAGCAGTGCTACGGGCCGGCGGGGCTTCTCGTACCGCATCGACTCAAGTAAACACTACAACAAATTTAAGTACTGTTCGACTGACTGGTACTTTACCAGATCATAACGGACTACTACCACCGCCGGCAATTCGGACGACTTCAAGTGCGGACTTCGGAACGTGGACCAAGAGATCAAAGGCAGAGTACAACCCTCCTCCATCACACGTTACAGCAGCATATCGCATGTTTCCAGGTATGACTAACGGTACGTATCTATCTCCATCTTCTCTGCTTCATACGGTTAGCACGGACGAATCGATTGAGTTTGACAAGTCAGAGGCCATCCTCATGGCGCTTTGCAGCGGTCAAATTGGACGTGATGGTGCCTCCATTCTTCATTTCGAAGCGATAAGCGCCTCTGACTACACAGACAAGGCTAAACAGCGTCGCCTTCTTTCCGACTTCAGCGGGAACGCACTACTACCGGCTCTCAAGCGTCTCGAATCCAGTCAGCCACCGCTATCTTATGCCCATATCTTATTGGCAATCGAAGGTCTCGGGTCTTTCACGAGAAGCTATTGCTTTGACCACATTAACGCCATCGTCGATCGTATTCGGGTGTTTGTTACTAAGAATGCTCAGCATGACAAGGGATCAGCACCAGCACGCGTTATGCTGACACTTCACACCGTTGACATGTTTTTGTCGCGTGCACTCAATCATCTACGCAGCGACAGCGCGTAATGGTGGGTCAATTACCGTACGGAGGTGGAACGCATTGATTACAGCTCCGCAGAGTGGTTGTTACGTCTTTCATCGCTAATCACGTCGTCTACGGATGAAGTCACAACCTCGATAGGAGCTACAACCCGCGATCCACCGACAAGAGATAGTGGTAAGGCCCCAGCACGACAGAAGCCTCGCGAATCGACCGTGCATGACCGTCTACCAGGTTTCCCTCCACACATTTCAGCGCTTATCCCCCGAGCGAACGACACGGAACCATGTCTGCGGTTCTTCTCAGGTCATGGGTGTTCCATCCGTGGGAAGTCATGCAACAGAGGCAAACGACTGCATGCTTGGCCCACACCACTACCTGAACCCTTGCTGGAATTTATCAAGGGGTACTTTGCTCCGACTCAAGAACAGAATTCAAGTAAGTGAAGTTGCCCAGAATCCCTCTGTCCGTGGGGATTATTGGGTCAACGAAGTGACGCTGCTAAGAATACATCTATTTCACTTTCAGCAACGCAAAACGGATCTACTTCATCGGAGACGATACGATGTTCAACTCCCAAGGCATCGCACCTGGGCGTACATAACGCTATCGACCCAATCAGCTTGCATGAGGAGGGTTACGCAGCATTCGAGATCATCGATCAGGAGTGCGGCACCGCATCCAAAATAACATGCCACAACAGCAGTGCAACTTCCATGGCAGAGCACCAGGATTGTACTCCGTCTATTGACAGTGATATTCCATCACCTTCAACAACATTAACACATATCGGCCACACGACTCGACTCAATACCCAAGCGGCGCTGCTATCAACCACCAGGCGTCTCTGGGTAAAGCGAACATTTGAAATGCGCACCTCATCAACTGAAAAAGATCGTATATGGTTTGAAATACGGCGGCGGCATCTTCATCGTGCGCTCCGGAGTTCGGGGTTGACCATACCTGTGACATCGGACCCATTATCACCAGATATTATCGACACGACATTAAAATCGATTCTCTCAGAATTTATTCGCAGGACCCGCCCGGAGCTGCATGAATTTGTCGAGCTTTTTCGTTGTCAGACGGCAGATGATTACCGCCCCAACAAGTCAATTTTGCCGTCTTCAAATCCTCGGTCGTGTAGAGCCTACCCACAGTTGGATATGCTACTTGAGTATGCTGAAAATGGAGTTCGTGTCGAGCTGTCTAAGCCCATGCCCGTTCAACCAATTCGACCGGATAACCATGACTCAGCTATTGAGCATCTTCGAATTCTGCTCCGTAACCTTCGCGCCGAACAAGATGCTGGTCGCGTGCTCATTTTGGATCTTGACATTTTAGAAATATGGCCTCACATTCACATTAGCCCATTTGGCATTGTTGCCAAAACTGGTAAGGACCCGAATACGCACGGACGGACGATACACGACCTATCGTTTCCACCAGAATTATCGGTCAATGATTGCACTGACCAAAGCAAACTTCCAAAGCCAGCGTACGAATCATGTGCAGCGATTGTACGAGAAATTTTGAGACAGCGACGTCTAGAGCGACTTCCTCCCAAACTTTTGACTGGTGATGTGGCTCATGCATTTCGGCACATTGGCATACACAGCAAGTCTGTGTACCTGTTCGGTGGGAGAATTCCACACCTTAATCTGCTTGTCATCGACCTCTGCTGTCCGTTCGGGTGGACTGGTTCACCAAGTTGCTACGAAACGTTTGGAGCCGCAATCACTCACCGTCACAAGTTCATGTCCCCAAACGCTCGTAACCCCAATTTCGGTTACCACTGGGTTGACGATCATGTGTGCGTAGCACTGGACAATCTTGACAACTGCTCGATTATTGAACATTCATTACGTCAAGCGATGATTTCTGTTCTTGGTGCTGATGCAATCAACGAAGCTAAATTTTCAGGCTGGCACTACCGCCTCAAGGTACTCGGACTCAATTTTGATACCACGGCAGCTTCTGTGTCGATTCCAGATGACAAGATACAAAAAGCGCGCAATCTTGTTGCGGAAACATATCACATGTCATCGGTGTCGATTTCCGATTTTCGTTCATTGCCCGGGTCATTACGCCATGTTGCAACGTGCCTGCGACCTGCTCGAGCATTTTTACAGCGGCTTCGAGAGCCAGAACGTTATTTGAAAAGATATCGTCGTGTTCAGGTGACGGAAGCAATGCGAAAGGACCTGTTATGGTGGTGGACAATTCTGCATCAACCAGTGCTGAACAATGTTCCCATGCACTTCTTTCACACAATTCCAGAGGCAGATTTTACGATTGAAGTGGATGCATCTGATTATGGTTGTTGTGCGATCGATGTTACACGGAAGCGGTACATTTGCTACGCATACAACAAACATGAGCTGGGACAAATCGCAATTTTTCACAAGGATTCGTCCTCCAACTTTGACATAAATTTCCGCGAGTTATTAACGTGCGCTTTCGCTGCGTCAATATGGTCTGCCCATTGGCGTGAAAATTCGTTTTCTGAACTCGTGCACGTGCATTTTCGCGTGGATAACATGTCAGCCGTTTCTTGGCAACAAAAACTGTCATCTAGAAACCCACTTGCTCAAGATCTTATTCGTCTTCTTTGTTGGTGGGAAGTTGAGCATCGGATTCGTTTCTCTGCTTCTCACACACCTGGTGTGGACAATGTTCGGGCTGACGCCGGTTCCCGTGCTTCCGTATTGAAGCATAAACAATCACTTTTACTAACCTTACTGCTGGTTGGACACAGGATAAGCCGCCATTCTCAGTCTCGACAATGATCGCGCAGTGGCGTCTTATCTCAGAGATCACTCCGTTGCCAACCCCACGCACGACAAGTATTACCGTGCCTTTTGTCGTTGGGAACAATGGTGCAAGCGATTTAATTTTCCAGTCTGGCTAACGCACATTGAGGGAGCCGATAAGGCCCACATTGTGTCCGATTTTATTTTATGGTGTATTCGTTCAGGTCGCAACGGTAAGCAACCGAAAAGCAACACAATCGCCAATATCCTCCATGGCATAAATCATTTCTTCAAATCATGTGCACTGGAGTTTCCGCTCGGCCACCCACAAGTATGCATGCTCCTCAAGGGTCTTCATCGTCTTGACAATCCTGAAGAGCGCAAAGCACCTGTCACACTAGCTTTGCTGCGCGCGGTTTTCAGTCGACTCGATTTAACGACGCCAGCGGATCAGGCATTATGGGGGACCTTGTGTGTAGCCTTTTTCTTTTGTTACGGAAATCCGAGATCGTCGCTGACGGTACGCGCTTTAAGTGGTTTATCTTACGACATGGAGATATTCAAATACGTGGTCAGGACGGGTTTCCTACTACAAATCCAGCAGCTGCTGCATCTGTGTCAATTTCGCTACTCGGCTCCAAAACTAACCAAAATGGACCACCTACGGCACGGACATTGTCACTTTTAGATGATCGTCATATCTTCCCCGTGCTTGGTGTCATGTGCATGCTGAGGGCACGAGGAAGTTTACCCCAGCACTTTCCAGCTGCAACGTTCATTCAAAGAGGAGGAGGACTCTGTCTAATTTTAGCGGACCGCATAGTCACGAGTCTGCGTGAGGTAGCTCATCAAGTTGGAATTGATCCTCGGGCAATCGGTACACATTCGCTGCGAGCTGGAGGTGCTACACATATGCATCGAGCAGGTATTGAAACGACAACTATCCAACTTCATGGCCGGTGGGCCTCAGACGCATTCAAGCGATACACTCGGCTCTGTGAAGATTCCGTTGCCGTCATTGCCAAGAGCATGGTCTCCGGTTCAGCCTCCAATGCATCCCTTGTTTAGCCTTGAACGTCACGCCTAATAAGGGGTTGCCCTACAATTCTTGCGGCCAGGCTGACGTTCAAGAGCTAATCAATGAATACATGGACTGTTCCCCATTAGCACGAAGTAGAGCGGAAAGCACTATAACAAGCTATTTCGCAAGCGTATTGTTGGTGCATTCCACAGTGTTGCGCCTTTCCAGACGTTTGAACACATCTGCCTCCGGGTGTTACGTGCGCTGCCGATAACACGTTGGCGCATTGTTTCGTTACTGTTGTGAAGTCTCCTTCTTTTGTGAAGCTCTTCGATAGATACTGTATGACTTGACAGCAACGCCGCCTTACACTGTTCAAAACGTTGAGCATCGAGAATGGATAGGTAGCGTCCTATTTACGTCACTTCTAGAGGTGGAGCCGGCTTCACAAGCGCCAGTGATTAGCCAAAGAAATACAGCGAGAACATCACGGCTAATCGTATAAAGTTGCAGCAATTGCTTCAGTTTACAGGTACATTTTCCAGCTTTGTTTAGCGATATCAATTGTGGCTTTGGTTTTGCTGTGTTGTTTGTACCTCAATTGTTTTCAAAGTCCGCAATCAAGGTTGGTATCCTAAGTTCTCCACTGTTTCCCAAGCTGATTCAACTGCACCCACCCACTCCACACGAAATGGAGTACGGGATTTTTCGAGTGCGTTTGCCAAGTAATGCGGCAGCTGACCGATGATGCCCTCAGTGAACATTACTTTGTATGGTTGAGAACGACAAATGGTTTGCTGTGCGGTTTCAACGATGATGTGTTGAAGACTAGAAAATTTGTCTTCGGGCTAGATGTTGAGCTCGCATGCGTGGCTGTGCACCGAGGAACAAGGCTTTATGGACCTATTAAAGTGACCTAACTTGGATGTTCGGCAGACCTGTGGGATCCAGGTGTTGTGTACACAGGTTCATCCCCATGAAACTCTTGCTCCAGGCGGCTCTAGTCGTAGACATCTCTATGCGTTCTAGACCATGTGCAAGTTCTTCTCGACATTGAAGGAGAGTAGCGGCTTGTTTTGGTGGAGGCTGGTTTGCGCACCTCGCATGCTGATGGGTACACAACCCGTCTTTTTCACTACTAGCTGCAAAACGTTGAGCGGGATGTATCCCAGATCAGCTTCAAAAGGAGATATCTTCGCACTGGTATTAATTGACGCGCTAACGGCAAATTCTGTTCATGACAACGCAAATAGTTGTTTCCACTCGGTGCGTGCGTGGCAGGTAGAATAAAGCAGTAATAGGGGCAAATATACATTATCAGTTAATCGATCTACAGCTGGAAACTGCACGGTCTTTGGGGTCTCAAAGACTGCCCCATTATAACGTGCAGTTAGTGTAGCTGTAGATGATCAACTGTAGTACTTGTAGTAGCCCCTTTACCATTGCTGAAGCGAGACCGATGTTCATTTCCGTTGTCAGCCTGGAATATCTTCTGAAAGCGTCGGATTGCCAACGACCTTGAAACTTAATGGTAGTGGATTCAACGCCAGCCCTGTAGAGGTGTGTGGCTCCACCAATGCGAATAGAGTGGGTGCCTATAGCATCTTGGCTTTCACCGATGGCGGCAGCGGCGCGTTTTAGTGTACTTGAGATGTCATCAACCGTAACATTTCTGAGGAATTTGTACATTGAATTGTCGCAATAGGCCAGGAATTTGGGAGTGATCCATGACACTTTTTCAGCAATGCGCCACCGAATACAGGGCAAATAAACCGATGACCCAATCTACTCAAAACGCGAGTAGTGGGTTGACCTTGTTGATCGGTATTTCATCCACGTAACGTAATGGCGATTGCTCTCGCATCTGCTACAGTGGATGTGGGATTTTCATCTGCATCCAATATAAGCACGTCGCCAGCACGCAGAGCAAACCATTTAAATGTGTTTCGATCAGCCACAATATCTGATCTCCGGAGGAGAAAAAGAATGACAAACACAGAGTGCCCCAAATCGCTTGGTCATGAGGATGATTGAAGTTGAGTCGACGAAAACAGGCAGACACAATATACATTGAGACTGGGGCCTTCGCCTGTGGTGGTGAGTCCGACCGGCTTAATCCCTTAATGAGCATGCGTATCTGTGGATGTACAACGGGAAAACTAAGGCCCTCGGCTCTGAAAAAATGGTTCACTCCGTGAATAATGTTGTAAATAGTCGAGCTTTGAAACTTGCCGCCACTGGTAGAATTGTTCAATCCACTACAACTTAGGATGAAATGAGAAACAATCTCAGGATGATGTGGTAATGCTACTGATGTTAGAGATGGGTCGATTGACCGGTGGCGGCAGAACTCGAGCCACCGGTGTAGATGGCGCGCGTACTTGTCAAAAGTTGACTGGGCCACGGAATGGTATCGCAAATATCGCGCCATATCCGGTCGAATGCTGATGTTTGGAGCTCGCTTATTACCTGCGACCACGAAGACATGGAAGCATTAAATATTAGTTGGTTTCGAAGTGATTGCGTGAGTCGAGAACCGAGATCAGCGACGACATTGGCGGCCCCTGCTAGATGGGTAGCGCTAAAGCAAAGCCGATAGCGATGTTCCCACAATCCAAGGAGACGAATTAAAAATTGAGCCCGCGGATTAGGAGAGTAGACGCGCGCGTGCCACGAAACGACCGGTATTGTCAATACGAAATTGAACATGGCGAATTGCAGCCGTGGGGCTGCCTGTCCAACTGTGACCCCAGTGATATACCGCGTGCGCGCATGATAAAAACTCCCGATAGTTAATGTCGAAATTGTTTTGAGTGCCGGATTTGAATTGATGTAACAGCAACTTGTCGTGATCGTTGAATACGTGGACGAGGACTCTGCGACTACCGGGGTCAAGAGCGCATAATCCAAAATCAGATGCATCTACAGTGATCACGATGTCGGGATTCGGTAAATCTCCAAAGTGACTCAAAGGTATGCCATTTAATGCAGGATCCTGCAGAATTATCCACCACCATTCGAGATCAGCTCGTAATTCATCAGTCATGGTAATATTGTGAAGGCGATTTAAAAACCGCTCAGGTTTCCTTAAACGCTGCATGAAGGATCGAGCTGGCCGAATGCACGTAGCTACATGACGTAGCGACCCGATGAGAGAACGGAAAAATCGAACTGACCATCCATTCTTGATGTGGGCTTCAATCACCAATGCGCGAGCCTTTTCAATTGTTGATTCTGGCATAGACACCGTGCGGCGTACAGAATCGAATATGAGACCTAGAACTTTCAATTTGACGTTCCACGAAGAAAAATTGTCTTGATTGATGGCGTTTGCTCCCAGCACGGTTATCATCGCCGACCGGAGGGACCGTTCAACCTCATTGTGGCGGTGTAGTGCAATGCAGACGTGGTCATCAACCCAATGGTAAGCATAGCAAGCTGGTAGCGATAGGTCAGGAGCAGTTGTTCCATGAATATACGATACTGCACCGCCAAAAATTTCGTATGCTCCTGGTGAAGCTGTCCATCCAAATGGCGCAGACAAACCAATAACTAGAGCATTCGCGAAAGGTATGATACCGCCAAATAGAAACACCGATTTACTATGAATCGAAACATGTCGAAAATCGCCTGCCACATCGCCAGATAGAAGTTGTGGTGGCACGTCCGATTGGTAAGCAGCAATTTCTAGGGCAACCGCTACTGTTGATGGTGGTCGATACCTTGGCTTCGGGACAGTAGCAGGTGCCGTGATGTCATTCACCGAGGAACTGAAGGGAGATGATAAATCGTGTATCAATCGACCGAAAAACGAGGATCGGCGTTTTGCTTATCCACAATACCGAATGGACTGACTCGAATCTCCGGCCAAATGTCGAGAATATCCATGTCGAGCACTAGACAGCGCCCATGATCTTGCTCTTTACGAAGACTCTTAAGTAGCACATTTGCACGTGTCGAAGCAGATGAATGGTTTTTCATAATTTCGTGAGAAGATAAAGGCTTTGTCAATTTCACTTCCAGACCTTTCGAAGCCAGTTCGAGAAGTAGTTCTTAATGCTTGTAGCCGGCGCAAGGTGTTCGAAGCTGACCCAACTCGAGGGCTTTGTTGGGTCTGTAGTCGGTTGGTGTCTGGTGGCGCCAAAGCTCCATAAATTCTTGTAGCGTGGGGCGCACGCGCCGTATGTAACACGACAAAACTGACTTGAGAGGCTCGTCCAGGCAAAATTGAGGGTTATCCTCGGGGCCTGTGTATGTTGGTTGAGGGGTTGACGGTAATAGGAGCCCAGCCTCGCGAAGATGATCATTTACAAGCGCACGGCGTTGACATTCGCTTGTCCGATACGAATCATTTGCCTGATTGGTTAACGAAGTGAGTTCATCCGCGGAAGGTGCGATTCTTGTGACAGATCGACAGCCGAAAGCTGGATCATGTGATGACGGGGTTGACTGAAAATTTGATAAGTCGCTGCTTGTAGGGTACTGATAAGAAGCGCTGACGGCATCTCGAAGAGAATTGGTCTGAGAGTCCCGGCCGAAAGCCTTGGCAGGATATGTGTCGATGACACTGTGAGGGTTGACGGACCGATGATCGCCTTGTTTGATGGTTGTGGATGGAAAGCTACAGCACGGGTCGATGACAACGTGACTCGGAGAGTTACGAATGTCCTGACCGATGGCCGAACGCCGAGGAGGACGCTTACTGCCTTCGTGGGTGGTGTGAGCAACCGCATCGCATGTAGAATATACCAGCAACAGTGGTTGGGCCGTTCGGACGCTGTGTGTGCTGAAATCCTCATGCTCTACCGTGTTCACACGAGTCTGGCATCATTGATGTTGCTGCTTATTGTTGCGAATATAAGAAAGCAGTTGTTGCGGCAGCTCGGTTGGCCACGTATGTAGCAAATTCGGCTTGTCACACTTTTCCGTACCACCTGGACACCCATGACCAGAGAAAAGCGCAAACACGGCTCTGTCTTGCCATCTCGGGGCACTAGTTTCCAAATATGTGGTGGCATACCGTGGTATCCCTTACTCTTGAGAATTGGACGAGCTTGAAATGGCTTAGTAGACGTTGAAGACTTCGACGTTAGTGTATCGATATCTCGAGGAGACGTGACAAGCAGCCGATCCACTAGAGCCCGGGTCCATTCATTTCCTTTTACGCCGATTACTGAGACTCGATCCCAGTAAGAAGCCCACCATGATGCATCATCGAGTTCCAACGCGTTGAACGCACAGCCAATCCAACGATTCACTATATTCATTGCAAGCGTCACTCTCTGTTGAGTATTGGTTGTGTCGCCAATACTGATGTCATCGACGAAGTCAGACAGACGGTCTACAAGAGTTTGGGCGTGAGGGAACCAGTACGCTCGAGCAAACCTTCCCAGCGATTTTAGAGCACGGGATATTTGGTTGTACGATGTTGCCGGTGCGACATCGATAACTTCTCGTTTCGATAGATTGAAGCGGTTGTAACGAGACGAACTTGCCTGATCCTTTGCGGAACCCGTTAAACTTGCAAAATGATGAACACTTAGCCCGCGTGAACCAATAGCACCACTATATAGCGCCGCCAATGTAGTCGATGTCACTCGGAACTCAATCGCCTCACTATCACGTAAAGATGAAACAAACGTAGTGGGAGAGATCAACTTACCTGGCGTTGCCGTAAGTGCCGGGAACAACCGATTAGCGACCAGAGCGTCATGTGGCGGAGGGTTGTATCCCTCCTTTACCTTGTACGGCTGTCCTTGGAATGCAGACAAAGACAGCGATTGGACAGATGGTGGAGGGTCTTCACCGCGTGCGTTACGAGTAGTCGTCCAAATTGCAGACGCCGTTGATGCGTTAGTCGCTGGCTGCGAAGATCTTGTATTTTGAAGTTCAGAACGACTTTCCATCAGCGAAATTACTAGGCCCGAGAGCGTTGCGACTTGTTTTTGAAGGTCGGTTACCATTGCTTCCAATGATGGCTGAGGTGATGGGCTAGTTGGTGGTGCGGGGGCTGAATCGACAGCAGTAATTGTGACCGGGCTGTCGGCTTGCTGTGGCAGTGAATGAAATTCTTTAGCGAACACCTCAAAGGAAAACGGAGGAGTAGAGCCAGAGTGTCCCGAGTCGTTATCGATCTCACTAGTAGCCACTGCGCTCGCAGAAGGGGATGCCCTTTGACGCTTTGTCTTAGCTGTTTTCTTTCGTGATGTCGATTTCTTGCGCTTGGCTCCAGCACTAACAGTCGATTGAGAATCCTCTGGCGTTGTAACGACCGAACGGATGGCTGGGCTATCTGCATGCGGCCCAACGGGGGAGGGGGGAGTGTCAGCTGTGGCGGACACACGAGCTACCATCCGAGACGACCGGCGGGGGAAGGAGTAACGACCATTGTGGATCAAAATAGACTGTTAAAACGAAGAGACTGCGAAGAGACTGCGAAGAGACTTGAGCTTGAGCTTGATCTAATAAATAGGTGAATGAGAGCCACGATGCGAGGACAATCGGAGCAGCGTCCTTGATCGGTTTTGAAACTACCGCATTACCCCAAATGTGGAAACTACCCCATACCCGAGTTGAAGTTTCCAGTCTTCTTCGAGACAACGCACGTAGCTCACAAGATACCCTTCCAGTGTTCGATTCATTCTCTCAGTCTGGTCGTCGCCTTGCTGCCGGTGCTCTACCGATACTTTCACCTTTGTTCTGGTCAAAGACAAATTGCCAGAACGTGGAGGCAAACTTTCAATCACGGTCGGAGATTATGGTTTTGGGCATACCGTAAAATTTTCAGTTATGAGCAATGAATTGCCGTGCTACTCCTTCTGCTGTGACGGTCTTTGTAGTTGAAACAAAGCGACAGCGTTTAGTCAAGCGATCAACTTCAACTTATAATAAGTCAACTTCAGTTTTCGTCCGTGGCAAATCTGTGATAAAATTCGTGGGGATCGATCGCCACTGCTTCTCTGGAATGCTAAGTGGCTCCAGCTATTCTGGTGACTTAGTTAGCCGTGACTTATTTCGCCGACACGGTTTACAGTCTGCCACAAACTGTTGGACTGTCTTTGAACATCTTGGTCCGCGTTCCAACGTCAAGTACGTTCGTTCTGTGTCTGGATGATCTTCGTAGTTAGTTAGATTCGTGAGACTCTCCAATAATTAACTGTCGAAGTTGCTGAGAGTTGGGAACTACGAGTCGAGGGATTCCATCTGGGGGTGACTGAAACCACAGTACGCCGTTCGTCTGGGTGTAACATTGATATCGCTTCCGTTGCTGTTTCTCGGCTAGAGGCTTCTCTATTCAGAGCGTTGCTTGATCGCGGTAAGTATGGCTCGAACCTCTCGATCTTTCTCATAAGCGACTTTAATAACGGTAATCAGGTCGTTAGCGGAAATGATTCCACTGATCTCCGTCTAAACGAATGTTTCATCTAAACTAGTGACTCTGACGTTGGGAAAGTGATTGGTTCCGACTGCAAGTCAGGCCTACGACTCAGCGCATCGGTGATTCCATTTTTGGCATCTACCCGAGGTGTTACTTGCAAAGCAAATTGATTAATAAGGCTTCTGAACGAACTTATCCTGAATGTAATTCCCCTGTGCAGCACACGAAGGCCTTGGTCATCGTTAGGTTAGACATGCAATCTCTGAAACCTCGGAGATGTAGAAAACAGGAATGCGGTGAGCCAGGACAACAACTGTTGAGTCCTGAAGCTTGATCGTGCACGCGCAGCTCGTCACGGAGTAGAGTCTCGAAGCCGTAGGCCGGCAGGGGTGAAAAACAATATTCGTCACTTCCTGTTCCCATCATGAGATCGGCCGGCAGCAGTAGGGGCTCATCTAACCTCTTGATGGCAGATATGAGAACGTGGTTGATATTCCGCGAGGGTATCATAACGCTAGACGGCGGCTTGCCATCTATTGCGTAATAAATCCTTCATGAATTTTGTTATCCGTTTCAACAATTGGTGGCTTGTCTAAGCTGTAAGTTCAGATGCTGCCAGCGCGTAAACGACTGCTAGAAGCCCTAGCTGCTTCTTCGGGTACTTGTAACTCCGTGGATTTCCTTTATCGACTGATATAGACAATTGGTCCCTCTACTCTACCCCATCGACGGCCTAGAAGAGCACGCCACCAACGGCAAACTTGCTTGCATCAGTCCGCAGACACATGGACTTAGAAAAATATGGTATATACAATACTGATGGACTGACAAGCGTCGTTTTAACTCCTTTATGTTCCAAAATGTCTTCTTTTCATGCCATTAATATATTTTGTTGTGCAGTATTCAAATTGAAGTACCGGTAATCGTGTATGATACGCTATCCGACTGGCTTTCGAACGCAGAAGGTTGGAGCTGCGTGTGGGCTAATCCTTGATCTGACGAGGGTTTTCGCGACTATCTCGTCAACCCATGCCACAATACCTCGTTGCTGCTCCGGTGATTGTCACCATTGCTAACGGTACAAGGCGATATTTGGATTTTTCACATCAATCGTGTGCTCTATCGCCCTCCTCTTTGCTAGAACCTCCGAGAGCTCTAGACGGAACTCCATGTCCTTTTACTTCTTCAGGAGGTCTTAAGTTGAATTTGTTCGGAAAATCTCGCAATCAGTCTCCAAGTATCGTTGGGCTGCGGCAATGCCAACCTTATCTGGTTGGGTTCGTCGCCGAAATGATTGGACAACCTTTTAACGTTCCGTTCGACAAACCCAACAGGAAATCTGATTCGTGAGGTTCCTTTGCCTTTACTCTCATGTGTTTGTGCAGTTTGTTTCGCGTTGTGAACTTATTCTATACATCTGTTCATCTGCAACACATATCGTAAACAATCCTCTCGACGGCGGCGACTTTGTCCCCGCTCGACTGCTATCCCTATCACGGTCGACGCCCAAATTCCCAGTTTATGTCTCATCAAATTGTCTTGCGGGCTCTCTCCGGCTAAATCTTCATCGTACTGCTCACTGACAGCACTTGGGACTTTGCTATACACAGCTTGACGAACAAGGTTGGTTGATGACTTCACGGCCGTTTCCAGCGCGACGCCTCGACAGGAATCGAGTGTTTTCGTCGAAATGTCTATCGACTCGACAAACCTCCGAAGAGTAGAAGCAATCACTGGTCTGCCTTCCTCGATCAGTGCACCGACCTCACTTGTTTGTTTAACTCGCTGAACCTGTTAGTTAGTTCCTTGTATTTTCAATATCTCTAACCGATTGCTAACTGAATATCTTCGAAGCATGGATCCCGAGAATACTGTCAAAAGCATCCGTAGACGACGGCAGCACATCTATACATCTCCTTCAATCCTGATATCTTGATGTTCTATGGCAACACTTTCAATGTTGCTTCGACGATATTATTATCTCCAAGTTTGACGCAGATATTTTTATTGTCGAACTTGTTGGTCTGGAGCAGATGTCTGCATCGTGCGTACGTTGCGGTAGCACCACAATCCAGCAGCATTTTCCTGTCTCGATGCTCGTGTTGTTCACAACTACGTCTCCACTTACGCTGAACAAAGGACGAGATTTGTGCACTAGGTTTTTGCATAGAAGTTGAAAGTTGATATTTTTAAGCTTAACGGTTCCGGCTGCACTCTTGACCACGTCAGGACCCATGCTCCCCGACGGAGTTTCTCGTTTATCTGCTTCGCTTTCTCTTTCTTCCAAAATAAATATTCGGTCTTGATGTGCCCGCTCCTTGCAAAAGAAACAGGTGATTTTATAGAATAGTACTTGATCTATGGTGCTTATACCTCCCTCGCGGAAGATAAGCGTCGAGCACTCACCATTGTAGCTCTCAATACCTGTCGTCTGCTTGAGGCTCTAATGCTTCTTACGCAGGGCACATTAGTAGTTCGGCGCCTCGAAATATTGAAGAATCCCAACGTGTGGTCCTCATTTCGAGTTGCTGAAGGCCAGTGCAGGAACCAACTTGATGTCGGCTTGACCATCGCTGATCCAGCGATTCCTGGAGGTCTCGTGCTTGAGTCTTCTATCACGATACCATTTTTATAGCACGCGCTTTCGATTAGGAAAACCACTCTTTTACGTCCTTCCCCCGCTTCCCCCTGAACGTCGGTAGATCTGTCGGCACTCTAGAGAGGTCTGCAGTCGCCTGGACGAGGCGGTCGAACTCCGCCCAGAGTTGTGCGTTCGTCGAAGCTATGGGCTTGTCTTATCTGGAACTGAGATCAACAAGTGCTACTAGTATATTACTTAATCTTTCGTGTATGGGGAAGGGCGGCGTAAATCAAGAAATGTCGTCCGCCGCAGTTTAGGCAGATAAAGGCAACTTACGTCTGCGATGTGTATGATGTTTACTATAGTATACTAGTTTGTCAACATATGGATGAATTTGGTGAGTTCAAGAATTGTCAAACCTAAACTTCAACAATTCTTGAACTCACCAAATTCATCACGTCCACGTCTCACACACCTTCACATATATAATTCTAGCGCCACTTTCCGATCGCTTCACTATGCGAATAAATGTCACGTCTCAGTGGTCCACACCATACAGATGTAATCCTTTCCACTGCACACAATGGAACATCCGAATCACAAATTTTCAAATATGGCCACATGGTGACACACATACAGCCTTCTTCCTGCTTACTGGATCCAATGACCAGTTTTCTTCCTGCTTACAGGATTCATTGACCAGTTTCAACGTATTTAGTATCTATACATTAAGTGGCGTGCATGTTTAGTCTGTATACTCTATCAAGTAGTTTTACCCTATATATTAGTCTATTTACTGTTTTGTCTGCATAATTAACGCCCCGGCCAGGTTCAAGCTATCACAGTATATATTTAGTCTACTTTAGCCCACTATATGAGCAGTTTCTATCTTCCAGTTTAGTATTTATATTCCACGCTTAGCAATCCGTTAAAGACTAAACAAAGAGAAGAGAAACGCACTTGCAAGCAACTTATAATGTTTTGACGCATTTATTTTGCTTGATATTCCGATCGCTCCTTTTCCAATTGGAACGATGGCTATCTGCAAGCGCGACGACTACGACGACAGCGACGACTACGAAGCTGGGAGACGCCCATACAAATTCCCACGGCAGAGTGCCTCTCTCCGCCTTGAGACCATCAACAATATTGGGTCACTCAACTGCGATATGGCTGAAGAGATCGACCAGTTGCTGGAGGCTCTTCAATACGCCTACGCAACCATCGATTGCTTGCGTCGGCGACTGTCGTCCTTCGAGATATTCGGTCAGGATTGTGATGATGATGATGATGATGATGATGATGATCGTGATTATGACGACGAAAGTTACGACGAAGATGACGATGACGACAGTGACATCGACGAGCCATGGTTTATTGAAACTAATAGCCAATAAGCGAGCTCCGACGAACTGCAGCTAATAAAACGTTTGGCTAAACCTTACTGTTTAACATGTTTTCACAATAATTAATTGTCATACTGTTTAATTAATTTATAAACATTGTTTGTTTTTAAAGACAGGGCTGAAGTACATTAGTCTGACGTGACGGCAAGGCGTCATTTCTTCGTCTAACTGGATTTCTAAAGTGTTACACATTAATTTAACTGATTCATATGCTGTGGGACTACGTACACTAATCATGTAAGGATTTCTAAACGGGTTTTAACTTCAAACAAGTACATATATGATGTCACATCAATTCCGTCTTCAACTAGAGGTGGGGATTCTTCATTGCGCTGGGAAACCAATTATTTCATTCTGCAATTTGCTTTGAAGATGCCGGATACCAACCAACACGAGTGGATCACGCTGAACGCCAAGTACGCAACCCCGCCGGGGCCGAAAGACCCACGTCTGAAAGCCCGCCGCTACGCTAACCGACGTCAGGCACGCTCGAGATTACAGAGCCGCCAGGTTCAGCGCTTGATTGATTCTCGACAGGACACTTCCAGTATCGACGCTCCCCGTATTGAGTTAACGCGAGCGGAGCAGGCCGTTCTATCAAGTCGCTTTGCTTCACCTGAGTTTGTCGAGCTGTCGGCCGCGCGAGTTCGCCGTTTAAATGAGCGTCATCGTGCTGAGAGCCGTCTTGACGCAAGGGTGGCCACCCGTCGGCTTCAGCTGGACCAGAACAATCCCGGGTTACCTTCGGCACCAAACCCATCGTACGAGCAGCTCGCTGCTGCCGTTCTGAACCTAGCTTTGGAAACGCCACGCCAGGTCGAGAGCGAAGTGGGTTTCCTACTAACTCACAGCGGAATGCAGCGCTTCAAAAACTTAAGCCCAAGCCTAGAGAATAACGACGAACGTCGCAACCGTTTTCCAACCTACGCTGAGTTGGCGGAAGCCTTAAGGAACCCTGAGCTGGGCATTCCGAGCTTGGCCCAGGCAAGCCCGGGATTTCCTTCGTACGCGCAGCTTAATGTGGCGTTGCGCAACTTATCACCCGAAACGATTTCTCAAGACCAGCCGTCGCCAGGATCTCCGTTGGATTCGCAGCTTGCGCAAGCGTTACAAAACCTTTCCCCGAATTCTTCAGGTCTGAAGTTAATTCCGGAGGATTTCCTACTTATGCCCAACTGACTGCCGCCGTACGAGCACTGCCACCCGAAGCGGGTTCCGTTCGCTCTGGGTGTACTATCCGTACGTGTCGGAATTCATCCCTTCGAACCCTGGAAGAATTCGAGCCTTTCCCCCGCCATGCACTTCCTCACAGGGACGTCCGATGTCGCCATTGCGGTGCTATGCTTTGGCACTTAGAGCTGGTCAATGCGTGCTGCTTACATGGCAATGTTACTCTTGCGTCTGCTGAGTTGTCGCCTTTGCGTGTGCGCGAGTTGTACAATACGCGTTCCTTTCTGGACAAAATCCGTGGGTACAATAGCGCTTTTGCGTTCACTTCTACCGGCGCAAAGAAAGACTACACGATTAATCGTGGTAGCGCTCCTTACACGTTTCGGACCAACGGGGCAATGCATCATCGAATTGGACAACTGCTTCCACCGACAGAAGCTAACCTGACGTTCGCTCAAATTTACGTGTACGACGGATCGACGGAGGAGGATATGGCTATTTCTTCTGGGTTGAACCTGTTGGACAATCCAGCTTGAACCAGCAAGTGATGACCCGAGGTATGCTCATCTCTTCTATTCGATCTTTTCTACATAGCACAGCTAAGCCAAACACGATTCACTTTCAAATCTCTATTAGTTCCAACAGGTTAACAGCCGCAGGAGCCAACACTGAGCAGAGAAGACCATCAAATGGACAGCCAAGACCTTCAAGCGTCAAACTCCCCTTGCACGAAAGTTCCTCAACAAGGACATGTGCCCGCCAGGAGCAAAACCCAAGCGATCTCCCGGCAAACCCATCGTCACCCCAGAGAGTGACATTTTCTCGTGGTGAAGTGAGGGACACGCAACAACTAGATGGCCCAGACTATGACCGACCTCCATAAGACGCACCGCGCTATGATCGTGTCTTCAAGTCGTTCAAGATCGACTCCTTTGATGGTTCAGTGGCACCAGGCGCATTTGATGCTGGAGCCGCCGCGTGGTTCGAGAGCTTCGCGTACCAGCTTAGCACGGAAGAGGACATATGTGGAGTCTACCTATCCGAGGCAGCCAAGAATGCCCTGCTCTTCAGAAGCCTAAGTGGAAGTGCGCGTGACTGGTACCTCGCAAACAAGGACAACCTCCGAACACGAAGCCTCGACAGCCCAGGCCGTCGCCTAAAACGAGAGTTTGGGAGTCGGCTAACGAGACTACAAGTCTGCGAACTAGTTGCGAATGAGAGCAAAAGACCATCGGAGACGTATCATGAATTCTTGCTTCGGCTACGGAAAATCGCATCCTCAACCACTTTGACTGGGTCCGAGACTGTGGAGTCCAATAACCTCGCACTGAGTGGTTTCCTGGCCAACGCATGGCGACGACACACTGACACTCTCCGCTTAATTATTCGCGAAGATTCCCAAGACCCCTTACACGAGATGGATCGCGCAATCAAACGCCTCTGCACGCTAGCCAAGCACCAAGGCGTGTTACCTCCACGCGCTCCGCAGACAGACAACCTTGGAAAACGCAAGAGCAGCGAGTCAAAGACATCCAACGACCGTGTACAGAAGGCGGGGAAGTCGAGCACTTCATCAAAACCAGGGAAGCCTACTCAGAGAGATTATTCAAAGGCTCGTTGCGGGGAATGTGGTGAGTACGGTCACACAACCGGATATCATGACACGTTCATCAAGCGCAGCAGAGGTGCAGCGAATGCTGCCTCGGTGACAACCATGAACGCCTTATCATCCACACTTCCGTCAGGCTCAGAGAGTGAAGCAACGAGCGACCCTCATGAGGACGCCTGAAAATCACGGGAACTGCCAGCGGAACCGCGTCGGAACCACGACCCTGGAATCGCCAGCAGTGCCCCGATCGTCGACTCAGGAGCCACGTATCACATTACTGGCGACCCCACCAATCTATTTGACCTACGTGACTGCAAGACCTATGCTGTTGAAGTGGCGAACGGAGGCATAGTCACAGGCAGTCAGAAGGCAAAATGACTCTCGACGAAGTTAACAAGATCATCTTGGATAACGTTGTCTACGCGCCAGGATTTGGTCACACACTCATCTCCGTCAAGCAACTCATAGACTCTGGCATGAAGGTGGAGTTCACTGATAAGGAATGCTTCATTTACGACAAGCCAGTACTGCGTGGTGAGGTGGCACGTGGCATCTACACACTCCCGATACCACCCAAACTGGCATCAGTTGCACTCCGACCGAATACAATTGACGACTGGTATCAGAGACTCAACCACCTAAACTACAGAGCGGTCAACGAATTAGCTAAGTCCGGAGCCGTGGAGGGAATGAAGATCGTTGGTCCCTCAACGCCGATGCGAACCTGTGAAATTTGCGCCAAAAGCAAGATCACTCACGCGCCAGTGCCTCGTGACGTGACTCGATCCCAGGACGCACAAGATGAGATCTGCCACGGTGACCTAGCTGGACCCTTTCAACGCAGCTACAATGGGAATCGCTACTACCTAGCGCTGAAGTGGATGGGACACACGTCGGTTTATGTCCTGACACGCAAAAGTGATGCTGCGTAAAATTTCGGAACCTACATGAATGTTGTCAACCGCCACTTCAATCGCAAGAAGTCGATCAAGATCTACCGCTCCGACAATGGAGGCGAGTTTACGGGTGGAGAATTTCAAAAGGTTTGTCAAGATGAAGGCATCACCATGGAGATGTCTGAACCTGACGCGCACCACCAGAACGGCGTTGCTGAACGCACGCACCGAACGTTGGCGGATGGAGCGCGGGCCCTTATGCTTCAGTCGAATATTCCACATTACCTTTGGGAGTATGCAGTGAGGAGCGTCGTCCACACACGCAATCGTGTCTTGACGAAGAACAACAAAACCAAAACACCGTTCGAGATGTTCTGGGGAGAAAACCGGACCTCAAGCTTGTAAAGATCTTTGGTCAATGCTGTGTAGTCTTAATTCCCCTGAACAGAGGTCTACAAATTTTCAGTTCAAGCCAAAGGGACGTACGGGCATTTTTCTCGGCAGCGATCCGCAGCGCAAGGGTTATTTCGTTTATGTGACCGGACGAGGACATCAAGTCGTGCACAGCAGAAGTGTTGTCTTTCTCGAGCCCCCGAGTACTTTACCGGCCAAAGAACGTAATGACGAAGAACCACTCGCGATAATAAATGCTGATAATTCCGATGGTGACTCCATGAACGAAACTGAAAATTTCCGAGACACTGTACACTCCCCAACAAATTCAAGGCATGGATTGCGAGAAGCTAACAAAAACACTCGGCACAATGATACGAGCAGTGAGAGGGTGATACCTATGACTCGACGTTCACCTCGCATTGCAGGGAGAGCTCTGAGCGCTGAGGGAGCTATGTTGGACGAGATTATTCAAGCACCGCTGAATCTTCGAGAAGCCAGAAGGTCAAAGCACTGGCCCAAGTGGGAAAAGGCGATACAAGATGAAATTCAGGCACTACGCGATAACGATACGTTCGAAGTCGTCAACCCTCCACCGGACGCCAACGCCATTGGCACAATGATCGCTTTTCGCGTCAAGTTGGACGGGAACGGTGAGTTAGAGCGCCTAAAAGCACGGATTTGCGCACAAGGATTCGCACAAGAATTCCTGAAAGATTATTTTGAAACTTACGCTCCCGTGGCCCGCTTGGACTCAACCCGCACCTTCCTCGCGCTGATAACCCAATCCGGTATGCGCGTCCGTCAGGGCGATGTCCCCACGGCGTATGTGAAGGCAAGGCTGAAGGAAACGGTATACGTACGTCAGCCAAAGAGATTCGAGGAGGGCAGTCCCACCAGCGTGTGGCGACTCAAGAAGGCCCTGTACGGCCTCAAGCAGGCCGGCAGAGAATGGAATGCTGAACAAAACAGGTTCCTTGTGAGCTTTGGACTGATTCCCACACGGGAAGACCCATGCGTATACATCCACCCAACAAAGCCACTTATCGTTCTTATCTATGTCGATGACGTGCTCATTGGTTACCACGACGAAGATGTTCTCTCGGACCTCATGGGAGCACTGCGGGACAAGTATGGAATTAAGGACCTTGGTGATATTGGTTGATTCCTTGGTATTCGAGTTCGCGTGGACCACGAACGAGGAATCACCACCCTCGACCAATACCAGTACACCGAAGAAGTCATCCGGCGATTTGGGATGTCCAAATGTCGACCAAGAAGAACACCAATGGATAGAGGTGTCGTGCTCTACAAGCGATCTCTAGACGAGGAGGCGGCCGGTGAAGCGCCCTATCGCCAAGCCGTAGGAGCCTTGTTATACCTTGCCCGCGTGACGAGACCAGATATCTCATTCGCCGTGAATCAAGTCGCAGCACAAGCATCAAATCCATCAAAACTACACTGGGTGGCAGTCAAAAATATCCTGCGTTACCTTGAAGGCTCCAAAGACTACGGAATCATCTATCGAAGGAATGCTGAAGCTCCATGTGTCAGCCTCTACACAGACGCCGACTGGGCAAACAACGAAGAAGGCCGCAAGTCAGTGTCTGGTGCAGTGATTTTTGTCTCGGGATGTCCTGTGCATTGGCATACCAAACGCCAGCGCATTGTGTCCAAGTCATCCACGATTTCCGAATACCTTGCTGCCGACGACGCTATAAAAGAAGTTCGATGGACGAGAATGCTTGTCACCAAGATACTCCAAACTACAACCTTGGCACCGACTCCAGTCATGATCGACAACAAGTCGACAATCAAACGTCTCACCAACAACAAGAACTTGGAGGCCCAAAAGACAGTCGACTGCAAGTTCTTCTCCATTCGAGAAGCAATTGAAGCTGGCGACGTGACACTCCAATATTGCCCGACGAATACTATGCTAGCGGACGGTTTGACCAAAGCACTGCCAACCTCCCGCTTTCGGGAACTACGCGAGGCAATTGGCATGACTCGACTTCCACTTGCTTCACCCGCTGGCGGGGAAGTGTTGGACAATCCAGCTTGAACCAGCAAGTGATGACCCGAGGTATGCTCATCTCTTCTATTCGATCTTTTCTACATAGCACAGCTAAGCCAAACACGATTCACTTTCAAATCTCCATTAGTTCCAACAGAACCTTACCACGCTGGGTGAGCTTCAGGCAATTTTACATAAGGTAAACCCGCTTGCTGGGATGTATCAAAGTGCAACTAGATAATCCGAATGTTGATCCCCGACGATACAATCGCCCTACAGCAACAGAGGTTGCTGCTATCATGATTGATGGAGGACCTACCGCTTTTCGCAGGGATGTTGTGCTGCGGTTCCGCAGCGGTGGTTTGCGGCGCAATTTCGAAACCCACTCATTATACGATCCACTTCAGTACCCACTTATCTACGTGCGGGGCGAGATTGGGTGGTCGACGCATGCGTGCTACGTGGATGGGGTCACAAGACACAACAATTCTAAGGTCAGTATTCTAGAGCACACTGCGTATCGGCTGTACATGAAGCACGAGGACGTAGAGTTTTTATGCTACATCGAGCTGACCGATTGATGCAGCAATGGTGTGTGGACCAAGCAGCCAAGATTATTAATCAGAGACTTTATTTCCATCGGCGCTTGAATACACAGAATCTCTATCGAAGGGAATTATTGACCTGCGGGACTTCATGCTAGCTGATCATGTATTGACGCGCTCGGTTCCGTTTTACAAGACACAGGGACGCATGTTATTTTGTCGTCGAAGTTCCCGGGAGGGAGTACGCTACATGCGCCAGCAATACTACGACTCTATGGCGATTGTGCGTCAATTCGGGAAACCAGATCTGTTCTTCACGGCTACCACAAATCCAAAGTGGACTGAGATTTAGGAAAATCTGCTTCCTGGACAAACTGCTTCGGATCGGCTTGGCATAGTTACGCGCGTGTTCAGGATGAAATTGAAGCTATATTGGATGATATTACAAAAAGCGAGTGTTTGGTGATATGCAGGCTAACGTGTACGTCATCGAGTTCCAGAAGCGTGGGTCACATATTGGTCATTTGATAGGCGACTCTAAGCTTAGAACATCGCAAGACTACGATAAATTCGTGTGCGCGGATATTCCAGATCGAAATCAGCACCCTGAGCTGTTTGAGACTGTTACCACGTGTATGATTCTTGGCCCGTGTGGAGCGGGTATCAATGTTCCGTGCGTTGGTGACGACGGTAGATGTTCCAAGCGGTTTCCTAAGGCGTCCTTAGATGCGACACGGGTTGATGGTGATGGGTATCCATTGTATCGGAGACGTCAACCTGGCCCGGTTTGCAGCGGGGCTGCGTAGCAAGTGCTTGGCACAAAGGAAGAGGGGGCGACTCCTTGAGTCTAAGACGCCCGTCTACCAGTCGGAGTTCCGACGACTGTACGTTCTTATACAAGAACCAAGTATAAAAATACTTCACAGTCCAAAACTGACTCTTTGGACTTCCTTAGTTAATTAAAAGTAGTTAAAAACACTTTCTAATTAACTTGCAAAATGCGAACTGAATTGAATGTTTTTATCTGTCTAAATCTCTTTTCCTAAATGTATAGAACTAACTATTGCATACTTAGTTCTAGTCATGCACAACTGAATGGCGTTGCGCCCATGTACTGACATCAGTACTGACTTAATATAACCATAGGGTACCATGTACCAATATCTCTTTGAGGAGGGATCCGGATATCTTATCCGGACGATGTGTCTCCAAGGTGACCAGGTGTGGTCCACCTTTACTGGTCACCTTCATGTAACCCCGTTACACGGTTGATACCACGCTTCCGCATGGTCCGCGGATATCTACTTCGGTTCGCTTTGTCTCTAAGAAGATTCGAAACCCGCTACAGAATGGTCCAAAGGCTCATCGCGAGGCTGTGGTGGTTGACAATCGATGGGTGGTACCGTACAGCCCATTGCTCTGTCAGAAACACAACTGCCACGTCAACGTGGAGATCTGCTCTACCGTACGTCCGTTAAATATCTGTACAAGTACGTGTACAAGGGACAAGATCGTGCAACCGTTGTGTTACAACATCGGCAGCGGCGCAGAGAATCTTCTGTATCTGCCGCCAGAGACGGAGATCTTGCGCCGGAGCCAGTGGATGAAATCCAACAGTACCTAGACGCTCGATAACTACCATCCCCTGAGGTATGTTGGACAATTTTCAAGTACGACATGCAAAAGAAATCACATCATGTACATCGGTTACCAGTTCACGAGGAAGGCAAACAGTTGGTGCACTACTCGACGACCGCTAGACTCCAAGATGTACTGGAGCTTAACCAGTTCACACGATTGACGCGTTTTTTTAATTGTGCGGCTTAAACTCTCCAGATGGATTAAAAGTCGCGATCTCCTTTACCATGAAATGCCAATCCATTTTGTTTGGACTAAACATGGTACTCAATACAGGTGGAAATTGCGCTCTCAAGGCGGGGACACGGCCATTGGCAGGCTCATATCGGTTTCTCCAAGAGACACCAACCGGTTCTACATCCGACTCTGACTGTGCTATCGACATGGCCCTACATCTTTTGATGACCTCAGAACGGTAAATGGGGTGCTTCATGAGACCTTCAAAGCTGCAGCGTTGAATATGGGCCTTTTAGAGTCTGACGAAGAGAACCACTGATGTCTTACGGAGGCAACCTCCTTTCAAATGCCTCGGCAATTGCGGCACCTTTTGTTGTAATTTTTGTGCACTGTGACTCGGTTTCCCCAGAAACTCTATGGGCTACACATCTACGTGCGCTGTGTGAGGCCTATCTAAATAGTGAGATCAGTGCGCACAATCACTACGTTCGTGGACAGAACAGTGGTGCCGAAGACACTGTTGATCTGGATTCAGTGGAGGAGAGCAGTCGCATTTTTCGTCCCGCTATTTATTTGACTCTCGTCGACATCAATAATGACTTAGTATCTAATGGTCAGTCACTGTCCATGTACTGGGAATCATTGCCGCAGTTTTCAGACTACCGCGATGTTGAAAATGAAGATGATGTTGCCCATAGATATCGCAATCGATTGATCGATAATGAAACATCTTACGAGTCTGCGGAGCTAGCCCGCCAAGTGTCCACGTTTGAAGATCTAAATGATGATCAGAGACACGTGTACGACAAGGTCATGGCTGCAGTTATTCCAGACGGTCAGATGCATCAGTTCCAAATAGGTCGGGAAGACAGTTCTTTTGGATGGCCCAGGGGGACTGGAAAATCGTATCTTTTGGAAACCATACTGACAAACGTTCGCCGTACTGGGCGAATCGCCTTAGCAGTAGCGGGGAGTGGCATTACAGCTCAGCTTCTTACCGGGGACGAACTGCGCACTCAACATTTCGGCTTCCTCTGGACCCAGACGAAACTTCGACTTGCAATTTTGGTGTGTGTTCTTCAGAGGCTGCGTTACTGAAACAAACGAGTCAAATTGTTTGGGATGAAGCTCCAATGACTCATTGATATTAGTACGAGGCTGTTGACAGAACGCCCCGAGACTTACTGAAAAACGATATGCCTTTGGGGGTATCACGATGCTGATGTTGGGCGATTTCAGACAGACACTCCCAGTTATTCTTAGAGCCGGTCCAGCAGAAGTTATTCCTACTTCTCTCAAACGATCCCCACTGTGGCGTGGCTTTGAGTGCCTACGCTTTCCATCAACATGCGTGTTCGGGCTGTCCAGGATCTGAACACTGCTCAAGATGCCCAAGAATTTGCTGACTATCTACTTCGAATTGGTGATGGTAGGCACGAGAGGTGTGCCGAACTCGGGCCTGACTTCGTACAAATTCCGCCTGATATGCTTTTGGACGTGTCAAGCCTCGACGTGCCTCTTAACAGTGGAGATCAAGTTGCGCACAACACCTTCACCAAACTGTCTTTGCTGATTGTCAGAGTATGCGCAGACTTCAATCGTGGAAACCAACCTGAAAGCTACTTCGCGGACAGGATCATTTTGATACCGAAAAATGCGGGTGTACTTGCGATAAACGACATGATTCTTAACAAGTTACCGGGGAGACAGAGGATTATCAATCTGTAGACACTCTTGACGTCGATGATGAGTTTCTGCGACAAGAGCACGGCGACCTGTATACTCCTGAGTTCCTGAACACAATCTCACTTAGTGGAATGCCTCCTCATATAAACTCAGGCTCAAGATGGGCGTCCCTGTGATGCTGATCAGGAACTTCAACACCAAAGAAGGCCTCTGCAACGGAACTAGACTGAGAGTGGTCCAGCTGCGTCGAAATTGTATGAAGGCAGCAATCATGAGTGGTGCTATTACTGGAAAAGAAGTCGTCATCCCCCGCGGTACAGTCATCAGCAAAAACTCCGGCTTTCCATTTGAGGTGCGGAGAAAACAATTTCCCGTGCAAGTCGCGTTCGCTATGACAATAAACAAGTCTCAGGGCCAATCAATTCAGTACCTTGGCCTCTTTCTACCTTGTTGCGGGGATCTTGTGCGCAAGTAGAAGGAAGTCAGGGGTAGAAAGGAGAAAAGAAGAAGTAAGATTAAAGTTTAAGAAAGTAGATGGCTACTCACTAGAAAATAGTATGCGGCATTCAGAAACGTAGTCTAGAATTGCCGCTACCATTCATCGTACTAATGTTTCAGACATTTAAGTACATTATTTATTAGAGTCAATAAGCACCGTGTCTCTTCATTATAAGTTTATAGAGAACACGATGTAGAGGCGGTCCCTGTGACGAGCTCTAACCTCAACAGCCTCCCTGGATCGACATCAGGGAACGTCATTGGATAATATAATACACGTGTTTTGATTGGTCTACTAAAACCCTCTTAAAAGTGTTCAGTCAATCCACAAAATGGCTACACGAATTCGTGTTTTTTTCATTTCTGAAGCCCCTGGAGGCCCTACGGCTGAACGGAGGCCGGATTTGGACTCTCCTCGCCAGGGCAGTTTTCTGGCGAGGTGGAGTCCAAATCGCCATTTGGCCACCTGTGTACCAGATGGCAGAATGGAAAGTGACACGGAAGTTCAAAACGAATTAGTTTTGACAGTGATAGTTTTTGGCAGGTACAATTGTTGAAGTTTAGAAGATGCATGTGGCTGTCTTATCTGCACGTGCGTGGCAGAGCACCAGAACATAGGCTATTACATCTACAGAGAGCAAACGTTAAGAAACGCATGTTTATAGGCTGCCAGCAGCAGGTCTGCAGCTCTCCATGCGCTCTCTGACACTCGGCAGAGGCTACGTGCTTTGGTACGAAGACTGAGCAGCTCATTTCCAATTCATCTCACTCCGAGGCTTCCTACGCCAACACAACGCCGCTTCAGCTGACCGATTTCGTTCCTGAGCGAGCTCAGCGTCTCGTTAGAGCATCCTGGGCCGACACGGCACTTCGTCAGCCTGCACAGTGTCTCCAAGTCCAGTGTAGCAGCTCCTGAGGCCAGTCCAGAGTCTCCTGCGTCCGCATATCATAGTTGAGGCAGCAGAACACTTTCGTGAGTCAGCACAGCGTCACAATAGTCTACACAGCGACGCCAGAGTTGGCAGAGGACCTACTGGAACCTGTACAGTGTTTCCAGAGCTCAACACAATTCGTACCGGACTACTGCAACCTATTGCTCCTACCTGGCAACCGTGGTGACCGGGCAGATTGGTCTGGGGCTCTGTTATTGAACGCCAGCTCCAGAGATCATGCCTCAGTCAACACAGGTTGCCCGTATGAACAATGTAGCCATCGTGGAATATATTGCAAAGGCAACTTCAACACGTTTCACTTCAACTAGTACCTCAAGCATTGCTACGGCTACAGAGACACATGCACGCACAAATTCGACCCCTGAGCAGGTATCTTCATCTTCTATGTGTCCAACTATCACTCCAGACACCGAGCCCACTACTACAACATTACCAGCGTCAAGTATTCGACGCAGCACTCGATCTCGGCAACCTCCTGCCGCCTTCAGCCCATCGTTCACACAAGGGTCCAAAACCAAGCGACAGCATCGACGCAAGGAGCGTCCGTGTGAGCCCCAGACTTGGGGTGTAGCATACGTAAAGGACAGAAAATCAAGTGCGACTGGTGACTTACTCTACAGGGTTCTGTGGAGGACCCACAAGCATGGCCGGTTGCCTCGCACTTGGGAACCCCGGGCCATGCTTGTTGAAGATGGATTTGAGGACGCTGTAAAAGTTGTCGACGAGTGGGTCGACGGCGGTCGTCAAAACGACTTTTTCCAGTTCGTCAGCGAGCTGTACCCATCGGTTGCTGGTGCCAACCCGATGGGTACATGCATGTTTCTAGCACTACAACATGCATTGTTGCTAGTTGGAGAACCATTTGGTGTACGAAATACACACATTCAAGACTTTCTCGCAAGATCTACAGAACTTGGCCAAGACCTTTCTCGTGGCGTCTCATGGAAAATATTTCGAGCTTTTGTATTGCAATTACGTATAGCGGGTTCTAGACTTTCATTGGAAGATATTGAGTACAACAGGCACCGTACTGGACACCGAGGTGTCGCTGCCATAGTACGGTTGCCATTAGAAGATGGTATTTACCTGGTTGCTGCCGGTAATACTATGGCAGTTGGACATGCATTTGTCCTCCGGGTTCGTGAAACCCAGAGGACCGTTTTTGACGACTCGTCTCAGCGCTCTTTGGACGAGTACGGTGAGTGGATCGACAGAGTGATGTTCGTTCGCAAAGTTGCACTTTCAGATTAAGATAAGAAAATATATGTTTTTATTTGTTTACCTTCACTTTTGTTCTATTGTAAAACTAAATGTAAATTTGGCGGCTGTGTGCCAGGGAAAACTCTTTGAGTATAAAACCTTATCGAAAAGTAACTGAGAAAACCTTTGAATGGAAACGTTCTTAAAGGGAAAAACTCATGTTACCACGTGACTCTTTAAATTCTGTGAGGTAATATATGAATGGTGTAATTTATCGTGTATTTTAAGTATGTTTAACTGTTAAGTTTAGTGAGAGAGTGCATACCTAACTTGTTTCTTAAGTCTCTAAATTGGTGCTTATCAAGAGCTTTAGTAAAAATGTCTGCTACCATCGCTTTGGTGTTGCAGTATACAATACTAAATTCGTGTCGTTCGACCTTCTCTTGTACAAAATGATATCGAATATCAATATGCTTTGATCTGCCGTGTAATTCCGGATTGTTCGAGATCTTAATACAGCTTTGGTTATCTTCTTGAATCTTGACTGCTTTTGAGGTTAAGAATCCAAGTTCTTTTAGCAGTAGCTTAAGGAAAATCAACTCCTGCATGCAGTGACACAATGCAATGTATTCAGCTTCTGTTGTTGAGAGCACAACTGTGTGGTGCTTTCTCGAAAGCCAGGAAATTGGACTTTGGTCTACCATAGTGATGTAGCCGCCAACAGAGCGTCTAGTGTCAGGGCAATTGGCATAGTCTGAGTCGGTGTACGCCGTGAGGTGGTCTGCAAGAGTTGTTGCATTTACCAGCTTTGAACCTCCCAGTAAGAGACCAAAGTCGTCTGTACCAGAGAGATACTTTAGACCTCTAATTACTGCTTTCCAATGTTCCTGCCCAGGATTAGCAAGAAATTGGCTGACATCACGCATGTAGTACGCTAGATCGGGTCTTGTGCCAACCATGAGATACATGACACTGCCAACAACTTCACGGTAGGGAATGTCTTGCATTGCTTCTTTTTCAAGTTGCGTCTTTGGTTGCATTTGACTTGTTAGCTTGGCAGTTCGATCTGATGGAGTTGCCACTGGATATGTTACCAGATTCTTAAAGCGATCTAACACTGTGCGAGCATACTTGCGTTGGTGGATAAATATCGTTCGGGCTTCGCGGTTTCGTTCGATTGACCACCCGAGGATGTACTTCACCTCCCTAAATCTGTCATGGAGAATCTTTTGTTCAAGGCAGATTTGATCTGACATACGAGGGCGACAGTTGGTGCAATGATCAGTAAGTCATCAACATAGACAGCTATGTAACATGTCTCGCCTTCGAAAGTCGCCATGAATACACATCGATCTTTAATCAGTCTGTGGAATCCAAGGCTTTCCAAAAACGTGGACAAGGTTTGATACCAGATACGGGGCGCCTGTTTTAGACCGTAAAGGCTTTTGAGGAGCTTGCAAACGAGGCCTTCCTTACCAGGAACTACAAAACCTTCTGGCTGTTTCATATAGATTTCCTCGTTGAGAGTTCCATTAAGAAACGCTGTCTTGACATCCATCTGGTGTATTTCAAAGTCAAGGAGCGCTGCTATTGTTAGTAGCAGGCGCAGGACTTCCATGCGAATGACAGGGGCAAATATCTCATCATAATCAACTCCATATTGCTGTAAGAAGCCTTTGATGACCAATCGTGCTTTAAAGCGATCGATTTCTCCAGAGCCAGTGTATTTAACAACAAAGACCCACCGATTTTGGAGTACTTTGCGGTTTTGGGGGAAGTTACCAGGATCCACGTCTGGTTAGTCATGAGTGACTGGTATTCTGAGTCAGCAGCTGCATGCCATTTGTCCGCGTAAGACGAGCGCATCGCCGCATGGTACGTTTTTGGTTCTGGTACATGGCGAACCGCAAGGAGACTAAGGACTAGAGACGTGCGTTCTTCTGCTTCCTGAACGTCTTCGGGGGATTTAACTGGCTAAGATTGATTTCTTCTTCATACCGAGGGCGTTTTACACCTGTCAACGAAGGTTGAGAGGGTGTCTCCGTAACAAACGAGTATGTCAAGACGCCACGTTCCAGCGCCTCCCCAAGGGAAGGTAGTTGGTTCGAAGAGGTGATGGGTGCATGTTGTGGTTCAAGAGCTAAGTCACCAGGAGTTTCAGGCTGAGATGGATCGGTTGGTGTTTCCGAAGGGACACATACTGGAAGTTCAACATCAGTAATGGGGGCTTCTGTTAAGTGATCCGGCAGCTGAAGTGGGCCTGAGGTGACTTCAATATTTTCAACAGTCGGAAAGTCGATCTCATTAAAAACCACGTCTCGACTGTAAACGACACTATGAGTTTTTACGTCCATGAGTCGGTATCCTTTCTTGTGCTCGGGAATACCCAGATAGATGCAGAGTTTGGCTCGGGGATCAAGTTTATCCCTGTAAATGTCGTTGATATGGACATACGCAGCACAGCCAAACACTTTCAGATACTGAACAGTCGGCTTACGATTGTACCACAACTCAAACGGTGTGCAATCCTGTGTGTTAACGCTTGGTGTCATGTTGAGGAGTGTCGTAACGTGGGTAACACATTTTGCCCAGAGTGGTTTGGGTAGCGAGGCATCCAACAGTAGCGCACGGACACGTTCCATGATTGTGCGCATGCGGCGTTCTGCAACACCATTCTGTTGTGGTGTATAAGCATTGGTAAATTGAGCGTGCGTTCCATATTTAGAGAAGATAATTCGTCCCAGTCTCTCGTACTCTTTAGCGTTGTCAGCCTGTAAGGCCTGGATGTCCACATCCGGTGGTGGCAGGAGATATTCAAGGGTATGAACATCGCTTCGGAATATATTCAATGCTTTCATGCGAAAGTCTTTGTAGCACGAGTAAAGTTCACTGCGTGCCTTCATCGGGTAGGTAAACATGTAGCGACTGAAGTCGTCAATGAAGACTACGAAGTAGCGACATCCGCCAAGACTAGGAACGGGAAGAGGGCCACAAATATCAGAGTGAACTTTATGCAAGGGACTAGTAGAGCGTTCAACATGTCTATTGGATGGGAAAGGAGCGCGGTGTGATTTCGCGTAAGTACATGCGGTGCAAAAGAAAGAATCTGGTCTAGCTACAGCTGGTGCATCCAGTCCATGAAGAGCTTGGTCTTTAGTGAGTGCCTGCAAAACACGGATATTAGGATGACCAAGACGTTTGTGTAACAACATGAGTCGGGTTGACCTACCTGTGGTAGCCACATGAGCTTCTGCCTTTGGCAGCGGAGAGGCTTCGAATTGATAGAGCTTCGACGTTGCGGATTTCATCGCCTTGATTGAGAAGCGGTGGTTGGTGTGAACAGTACACATAGTGCGCTTGAAGCCAAAACGGAAGTCATCGTCGACAGCGGCAGCGACCGACAGCAAGTTGTACTGTAGTTTCGGCGCAAGGAGGACATCGTGCAGCGTAAGCGTCCGCGTTTGGCCCTTTGATTCGGTGATCTGCAGTTCCACAGTACCAATAGCTTCGATGGGGACCTGCGATTTTCCACCAACAGTGATGCCTCCGCTTGCAAGTGTTTTAGTCTTGAACCATTCCTCGTGTTGAGTAACGTGACTGCTACACCCTGAGTCAATCGTCCAGCTGGAATCAAAGTCCTGGCTAGGTTGCGCCGTGAGACTAATAGCGGATGCGGCTGTTTGCACATTCGACACAACAGCAATCAGGGTCTCTTTGCGGCGTGACTGATCGTAGCCACCTTCATCGCGACGAGAGGACTTGTTGTTGTTGCCGTTGTTGCCGTTGTTGTTGCCGTTGTTGTTGTTGTTGTTGTTGCGATTTCCACCATAGTTACCACGGCCACGGCCTCCGCTACGACCACCTCGGCCACCTTGATGCCATGACCCACCACCACGTCCAGATCGTCCTTGGTTGTTGTTGTTGTTGTTGTTGTAAGGATGCGACCGGTAGTTGTTAGGACCACGTAACTCGAAGTTGGCAGGGAGAACCGTTCCCGCTTTAACACAGCCATCGCGTAAGTCCTTCTGCAGAGCGCGGCACTGACGGATGTTGTGACGTGGTTTCTGGCAGTAGCTGCAGACATCGACAGGGACAGTCGCTTGAGCTGTCAACACAGAGTCCTGAGAAGGAGCAATGAGAGCTCGTTCAGCCTGAGTTGAGTGACTCTCAGGTGTCCCTTTGATACGGCTGTAACGTTCTTGAGCTTGGATTTCGCGAACCTTGGTCTCAATACTCATCTTGAGTTCATCATACGGGATATACTTCCGCACACCTTTCCAAACTCGGAGATTGTCCTTCCAAGTCTTCGGCATCGAGTGGAACAGGTACAGTGACTTTTGTCCATCAGTCAAGGGAGACTCGGTTGCTTCAGACGCGGCTTTCATCGCGTTTTCCAGTTCAAGGAAGAAGCTGGTCAGATCACCACCTTCTTCGTACTTGATCTCCATAAGGAAATGCTGGATGAAGTAGGGGTCGCCATGAAAGGCCGCACCCTCATACTTGGTACAGATGGCCTGGAAGATGTCGAAGGCCGTTGTCAGGTTTTTGACAAGACGGATATGAGTATCATCCATCGTCTTCATCAGAAAAGCCTTGGTTTGTGCCTCCATACGGCGAAGGTGACGAGCAGACGGTAGGGAAGTCTTACGCCGCTTAACTTGTTTCCGGTCACGGCTGACGGGGCGTTCAGCAAACGGGCGAACGATTGGTAGATCAGCGCGATTCGTTTTCTTGGACGACGGAGTGTCGTCGTCGTCGCTGGGCTGCAGCTCATCCGAGCTGTCCTCGAAGTCGACCTCATCCGAGTCGATGCCAGCCGGAGAGCTGGGCTTGGAGGGAGCGTCATCGTCGTCCGACTCAGCCAGGTCGTAGTCGGAGTCTTCATCTTCGTCATCGCTGACCCCATTGTAGTCCTTCTTGGTGACGAACCCGAGCAGATGCTTGCCATCGAGTGACGCACTGACTCGGGCCTTCCAGACGTCGAAATTTTTAGCGCCGGAGAGTCGAGGGAAGTCGTCACTTGAGGCTTGCTGAGGGCTCATAACCTGTTGCGGGGATCTTGTGCGCAAGTAGAAGGAAGTCAGGGGTAGAAAGGAGAAAAGAAGAAGTAAGATTAAAGTTTAAGAAAGTAGATGGCTACTCACTAGAAAATAGTATGCGGCATTCAGAAACGTAGTCTAGAATTGCCGCTACCATTCATCGTACTAATGTTTCAGACATTTAAGTACATTATTTATTAGAGTCAATAAGCACCGTGTCTCTTCATTATAAGTTTATAGAGAACACGATGTAGAGGCGGTCCCTGTGACGAGCTCTAACCTCAACATACCTGAGCCCGTATTTTCACCCGGACAATTCTATGTGGTTGTCTCACGCGTTACAGCTAGAAACAATATGAAGATTTTGGTGGAGGATCCGGCCACGGACGGCGACAAAGCGTACACGAAAAACATCGTCTACAGAGAAATAGTTGCTCAATTTAAAAATGACCTCTTCATTGTTGTTTTCAAAAATACAAAGGAACTTGCACCCACCGAGCGAAGCGAGGTGGGCTGCACTCTTACTTGACTTAACATTGACCAAAAGGCCCCGCTTGCGGGCTCCGCTTGGCTTGTGTGATTATAGTACTGGTATCGCCTGCTAATATAGATTAAAGTTTAATTTACATCCCGCCAAACATTTGCTCGCCCAAAGACCAAATTTGCAACGCATAGCAAGCACTTGTATTAATCGAATGCATTCAGGTATTATTAAATCTTGAATATGAGTGTGCTCAACTCGCAATGAACGGCAGAAATACAACTCAAGTCTTCACAGCATGGAACATCCGAGCGACACTGTGCTGTGCATGAGGTCAAGAACGACCGAAATTTCTCAAAGCTCTCTTCACAATATTCATCTAAATGTCAAATGTCTGCTCGTAGCTTCTACCGAGCGATGCCCTACAAAGTACTCTACCCAAACACTTCTCAATATGCAGCGAAAGTGCGACCCTCCGTTGCGAGATCAAAAGTTTGGAAAACAAAATAATTTCTCGTTTTGCAGCACAAACGTGGAGAACGCACCTCGGACCCTGTTGATGGTAAGCAACGACATCAATTTTTCGATCTAAAATCAGTTCCCTCGCGCGAGAGTACCTGGTGCACGCAGGTAGAAATTCTACCTAAACAACAACATCTACACGCTGGTATCCATAGAGGTGTGGCAACTTGCCGAGCAAGCAGGTGCGGGGTGGTGCGGTTCCGACTCGCTGATTCAGCCACTCCACGTGCTTTCGACTCTCCTGGACCACTGCTGGCCGCAACGGCGACCAACCAAATCCAGACCAGTTCGTGGGATCACGTCTCAAGACGTGTTTGTCCACAAAGATCGGGCTCCAGACCCTCTTGGTCCGACGACGCGCACGGCCAGTGAGCCCGTCCACCGTTGCACCGACGCAGTCAACTGCACCGCGTTGTCCTCGAGGCGGTGACGCTGGGTGGACGCTGGCACGTGCAGCGTGTGGTGCATGGCAGTGACTCCGTTTGCCCCATCTGAAAGCGAGCCAACTATTGTTGCCACAACGACTTCAACGGAAATAGATAGGCGCGCTGTCGAGAAAGGAGAAGTAGCATTGACGCTTGGTGCAGAAGTATCTGCTGGCACTGTATTGCAGTAGTTTGTCGGAACTTCCGCGAGTCGTACAGTATTATGCACGACGCGTAGAAGCAGTTAACAGTCACGCGCGACAACAGTATCGGTCTGAACTTTAGACTCGGAAGGTATTACTACGTAATAGCGTCGAACGGTGTCTCGTATCCTGCGCATACAAACCAAGGTTAGCCAAAGAGCAGCAGTGATAGGTTGGCACCTGCATCTGACGGACTGCAACATGCAGTGCACATTGTACCTTACGAAGGTCCACGCACCGCCCTGCACTGATAAGGATACTTCAACGAGTCGGAGCAAAAGACGCGCGTGCCAGTCGCTGATCACCGAGATTAAAGCTTTAGTAGCCCAAGATTTGTTGTTGCTTGTGCATGCGCCAGGTACTTGTCGACGCCAAGTATCCATGATAGTCAAGCATGTGCATTTTGAGACCCGGTGGGATTTGTTGAAAATTGGGTACTCCTGGAAGACTTCAAAGGGGCATTGCAAAAATATGTACAGAAAATGTATTGAAACCACAGAATCCTTCAAAGGGGTACTACGCAAACATATAGGAATTTGTAAAGAAGTCCCAGATTACCGATTGTCGGGGGATGCATGTTTGACATGAAAATGTGATTGCCTTTCGAGCGCTTGCGCAGGAATATCGTTCAAAACGGCTTAAACCTTCACCGTAACCTTCTTGGTCGCCTCCAGTTTGTTCGCCAACGCCATGACTTCGAAGTGTTGACGTGATTGCTGCTCGCCTTCAAATGTATAATTGCTCAAACGTCCGCGGTGGAGTCCCGCATTGCGCTTCAACGCACTGAAATCTCCTTCGACTGTGTGCGTTCCTGTAGCCGATTGTGTGCGTTCCTGGAGCTATACTTGCAAGTCCTATAGCAAACGCAGCGAGTATTCCAAACCTTCCGCATTTCTCAATCTTAGCCCACGAATCTCTATGCATCTCAAACTTTAATTTGAATTTACTAAACTTAATACCATGCGCAATGCACAAAAACCATTTTGAAAGACATGATTCATGCTTGAAAGCGACAGTGCCAGACTGCCGTCCTGCCCGCAACGCATTTTTTGACATACTTAATACAGATGTGCACGAGCAGCGAATGTGGTATTAAGTCTTCTGTAGGGGCAATTTTCATGATGTTATGATGAAAAGAAGTCTTGCTGTGTCGCCAGTACAATAGCAGAGGGCACATCCTTGGTGTAACTTGAGGACGTCGCAAATGATATTTGTGAGATCAACGGAAAATGAACAATGAGAGGAGGAATTTCCATAATACAGTACATATGTACTGTATTTTGTCGGAGAGAGAAAAAAGAGACATGTACTGTATGTGCTGATAGTAAGTTCGTTTGTCGTCGTTAGCTGGAATACGGGTGTGCTGATAGTAAGTTCGTTTGTAGTCGTTAGCTGGAATACGAAATCAATTCTAATCTACTTGCGCTACCAAACGCGCACTACTTCTACTGGGAGCTCTTGGCCGATGGCGCCTTCCTCGTGTGGATTGATACATCCACACAAAATCGATTGTTTCACGCTCAAACTCTACTCTCAGCTGCCACGGCAAGTTTTGAGATGGCTCCCACGTTAGTTCGTGGTAGCCAACCCACTGGACCAAGTAGAACTCTCTTTCATTCACCCAACGCTTGGCGTAGATTCGCTCTACGTCGAATTCCCTTTGATCACGCTCGCGCCGTCCGGAGGAGCCAAACAGTCCGCCTCCTCGTCTAGCAGGCTCTTGACGGCTTTGGTTTGTAGGTATTTGGATATTTGGGTTGATTCTTAGCTGCCAGAACGATCCATCTAGTTGACGCCTGAAGTTGCGTGCGTGAATCTGACGTCGATTTCGCGGCGGCATGGCAAGTTGTGGAGTGCTTTGGTCTACAAGGAGTTCGGGTTTCTATTAGCGTAAAATTAGCTATCTTTACGCTTGCAATCGACCACTCCGTGTTTAAATCTGGCAAGTTCTCTTTGGTACTATTTTTGTCATGATATTTTAAGATGGTATTTGCCAAACTCAAAAATATCGCAAAAATATCGCAGTAGTCCTTTATAGCTAAACGTAGAGATCTATCTAGTATTTGGTTTTTGATGTAGAGAAGCGGACGCTTGGGGATATTGACTGTGAGCCATACAGGAAGAGAACTATCGGTGGAATTTCTTCGCACCACCGTGTGTCGGTCGCTAATAAGTTTAACAAAATGTCACGAAATCATTGAAATATTACGATAAAGATAAAAAAATCGATAGTATTTGCAAAATAAATTTAAAAACGTATTTCAAGGCCTAATATTTGTTTAAAATATGTAAAAAATAAAGCTGTCTCACAGTGCATTTTTTGCTTTCTTCCTTTTGTGCTTTGGCTTGGGGCCTGGTTTTAATCCTCGCTTGCCAATGCGTTCCTCTTCGGCTTCAAGTTGAGGAATTCCAATTGAGTGATCAGTATTCAGCGTAACATTTGTAGGCCACGGAAGAAATGCAAAAGTGTAAGTAGCTTGAAAATGCTCGATCGACATCCGCTGGGAGTCGTATAAATCTTCAATTCGTTTGCCGTCTTTAATGGCTGCGCAGATGGAGTGAATGCAGGGAAATTCTTGATCTTGCCAGTTTCCGCAGGTGCATTCTGCGTCAGGAAGATTTACTAATCGCCAAGTGTGTATGTGACCTTGAGCAGACTCTGGACCAAGATGCTGTACACTGTACGCCCCATCCATAAGCGGAGTTGACGCACACATTTTTGCTGCCGCAGTGCGATCAGAACGCTGTTTTAAGAGCTTGGGCACCAATGCCTATACGCCCCGAGCACCAGCCCAATTCGCCGCCATTTGTCTCTTTTCTGACGTCAATTCGCTAATTTTTCGAAAGTAGAGGCTGAATGCATCTAAAGGCTTTGCGCTTCTTAGTTCTGTACCCATCCAGTTGTTTGCTTGTTCAGACAAGTTGGATGTAATCTCGTTGTAGGTTGGAAGTTTGTAACTCTCGAGATATTGATACTTCACCCAGTGTTTTTTGTCAATGCCGTCCAGATACTCAGCAATTTTTGGTTTGTCCTGTGCCAACTCGGAGCGAAATAATTTGTAGTCATTTTCGCAATCACTGCGGGCTAATTGACAAATTTTGAGCCTGTCGTCGTTCGAAAGTTTGGAAACTTTGCGATTGATGTTGTCCATTATATGTCGAATGCAGAACCGATGCCCAGCTCGCGGAAGTACTTCAGCAATAGCAGGAAGTAGTCTTTTTGGCGGTCGGACACTACTGTGAATTGTTCCATCCGAGTTGCCATTTTGACAACAGAAACAAACCATTTCCAATTTTCGTAGTCTTCCACTGAAACCAACCCCAGCGCAAAAGGGACAACGTGATTGTTGTAATCCTTTGCTGTTGCCACGAGAAAGACCCCTCGCTTGTTCATCTCTCCTTTTAGATGAGCTCCATCAAACCCAATAAGTTTTTGGACATTCTTGCAATGTGGATTCCAACATTAGGAACAAAAATCGCTCGACGAAACGTGTGACTGTCTTCAAATTTTTCTACTCGCCACACTGATCCTGGATTTTTGTCCGCCATTAATTCAAAATAACCCTGCAGCTTTCGATACGACTCCACCAAATCCCCATGAAGCTTGTCATCAATATCTTGTTTCATCCGGGAAATTTGACTTCCGCTGACCTCGGCTCCGTTTGCCAACAAAAATGTCTTGATCGCCTCTCCAGTTAAGGTTGTAGTTGACCCGCCGTGCAACGGAAGCATCTCCGTCGCAACAAGCTGTGTTAGGCTTTCCATTCGCTCAGTGGTATTCCGTTTAGAGCGTGTTGGGCGAGCCACACTGCCTTCAACGCAGGGCGTCTTTGTCGATCCAACATTTTTGATGTGATTGTGCGCAAAGTTTGCCTTGGTCAACTTCCATTTCCCGTCTTTGCCAAAAACATTTATGTAGAACGGGCATTCCAACTTTTCACTTGGGGTATCCCGATCAAAATACTGAGTGCCATTCAGCTTCTTGCACCCGAATTTCGCATTGCCCGAATTGTTGGATTTCACACTCGTCTGTTTCACAAAAATTTGAAAGCCGCACTTCTTAGCAAAGTCTTTGCATACATTTCGTGCCGATTTCTGAGAGGCAAATTCGTTGTCTCCAATATTGTTTTGCTTGTCGTACGCTATTCCGAAATCTGCACTTGAGAAGTCATCACAGACATTGATGCCTTCGCGAAGCAAGCCGAACTCACGAGCTAGATGTAGATCTGAAGCATCCACTACAAAGCGAGCGCCGCCAAAACTCGACGACGAAGCTTCCGCCATATTGGGAGTGAGGAATCGAAGGATGTGGAGGCAATCAAATAGCTGCTCGAAAAGTGTACTTATCTCTATTTTTAGTATTTGCAGCTTGCGTCTGTATGGCACCAAACTCTAAACTGAATAGAAACGCAGTTGGTTGATGGTCAAAATAGAGTTAAGTACGTCCTATGTTTCAAAACGAACCTAATCATGATGTACTGGATTCAGGTTCATTTCGAGTAATTTTTATATCCTGTGGGAAAATACAGTACATATGTACTGTATTATGGAAATTCCTCACAATGAGAGCCTACACGCTCCGTCGAAGCATTGACAATTATTAGTAAACGTTTCAATTTAAATTTAGGTTGCGTTGATCACCATATGTACGCTCTCAGGTGCATATCGACTTTCGAAGCGTCTTGGAGACTACATATCCACTCTCTAGGATGCGTTAGCTACGCAGAAACCTTCTTCAGGTGACGGAAGTAACGAATATGCCATAGAACTTGGACCTTACCAAAATGGGGTACTCCTCGAAAAATGGTTTTCGTCTTTTTATGTGCACAATGCCCCATTAGCGCATGCCTGGCAGCACTGATGATAGTATCAGTCAGTACCCCTTGGCACGCGGCATGCCGACGGCGGTGCTGCACATCTGCGTGCGCAGACTTGAAGCGTTCGATCAATCGATTCGTACACACACCATCGGAATGTGCGGCTATGCACGGCCGGCAACGGCGACGGTCCAGCATTGGTCAGCGGACGCGTGCCTCTGGCCAAAGGCCGCGGATCCTGTCTCTGATTGGCCAAGAGGACCATCCTCTTGGTGCAACATTCTGCTTTCGGTACAGCTGTGGTACCAACCTGTCTAAATGTATTATTTCTCTAAAAACGATACTGTCTCCTTACAATGGTGAGTACAAAATATAAAAAAAAACTCCTTGAATGAATCCGATGCAATATCTTGAGGAGCTGCAGTGTGCTAAGCATGACTTCACCTTGGCCAACAGTCTGTTGACCACCGCCAATCGCATGTGCGCCCGATCCCCGGCTTCAACTCTTTTGTCGTCCGTCGCAGACCAGCGCGTGGCTCCAGCCAGTCGCGACGTCAGCCCTGCACCGGTCAACTGCTGCAGTCCACCGTCTTCGTTCGCACCCGCCTTCGGACATCGCTGTCTGCTTCGAAATCTGCGTGCTCGAAAACCAATTCGCTTTGGCTTGCAGGCCGCGCCCACTCATCGTCTATTCCGTTCAAGCCATTTCGCAAGTTGCGTTTTTCGTCGACGTCACTGTCGCTACCTTCGCGCAACACGCGGCTGACCTCACCGCCAAGTCTCTCCCACTTTTGCTTTTGCTCTCCAGACGGCAAGCAGGTGTCATCCGTCGACGATCATAAAAAGTGACAAGCAAAATGTCGCCCAAGTCGCAAACGTCCGGCTCTGCGTCCGAGCGCACGCCGCTCGTCGAGGCCGCCAACTCGTCCAGCTCCGGAGACCTCTCGGCGCCCATCACGCCACTGCGCAAAGCTCCGTCCTGGCAGTTCTGGCGCACCACGTCTCCTCCGCATCGCTTCTATCTGCTGCTGCTCATGAGCTGCATCCCCTTCGGGGAACATTTCGTCAAGGTATGTACCCATTTCTATTTTTAGAGTCCACCACTGAACCGAAAAGTGCTCGTCACTGATAACGATATCCTCGTCGTTACGAACATGACAGAATAGCATGTCATCGCTCGAGCAGCTCATGCTGGACGACAAGGACTTCCCCATCACCAACACCATGTACGGAGCCTTGCTCTCTGCTGTGTCGGTGCCCAGCATGTTCCTGCCGCTGCTGGGCGGCCGCCTGATGGACAAAAGTGGCCACCGCAGCATCACCTTCTTCCTCATCTGGATCTGCGTCGGCCAAGCCATTTTCACCCTCGGGATGGAGTGGAAAATGTACTGGCTGGCGCTCTTTGGCCGTGTGTTCTTCGGGGTGGGAGGCGGCAGCGTCGTGGTGGGCGCTCGCGTCTTCATCGCCTCGTGGTTCCGACACAGCGAGCTGACGTTCGCCATGGGCGTCAGTGTGGCTGTCACCAACGTGTCCAAGATGCTGGCTAAAGCTACAGTGGCGCCCATTGCGCTGTACTTTGGAGGCTACGTGCAAGCGCTGTGGTACGGAGTGTTGATGTGTGTGGTCTCGACGGGCATTGGCTTCCTGGTGTGTCACTACACTGCGAACCTGAAGCGGATCGTCAAGAGTCGTGTCATTAGCGAGGAAGAACTGGATCCTGCGCTCCATTGGCTGGGCGACTACGCCGACAAGAAGCGCCGCAAACACGAGTGGCGCAAGACCCACGCGCACAGAAAGCAGATGTCGTGTGAAAACATTTCGGACTTCTCGCGCATGTTCTGGATCATCGCGTTGCTGCACGTGAACTTTATCAACGTGTTCCATCTCTTCCAGAACGTTAGCGCGAGTTATCTGTACCAGCGATACGACTACTCGATTGTGAAAGCTGGTGTGGTGAGCAGTGTCTCGCATTTGTTCGTGGTGTTTGCTCCGTTTATCGGTCTCACTATTGACAAGTTCGGCGGACGCGTTTTCCTCATCAGTTTCGCGGCTGTTTTGTCGGTATTGGCGTATGTGTTCATGATCTTCACGGAAGTCAACCCATTGGTGTCCATGCTGATGATCTCCATCTGTCTGTCGTTCACACCGACAATCCTGATGGCTGCGATTCCCAACTCGGTAAGCCGCAAGAGCTTCGGTACGGCGTTTGGTATCGTTGAGATCACTGATGCCATTGGCGCTACGTTTGGGAACCTGGGCATTGGATTCTTGCGCGATGAGACGGGCGACTACCGCGCCGGCATGCTGATGCTTTTGGGTATGGCGGTGCTTACGCTGTTGCTTGCCGTCTTCCTTATCTACGAGGACAGCCGCAACAACTGGGTGCTTACTGCACCTAGTAGTCGCTCACGTGCGCTGTCGGTGGACGACGAAGACCCGGTGGACAATCCTGTTGTGCTCGAGTCCTACCGCACAAACAGAGACACCAACCCAGTTTCTGCCGACAGAGCGGTGTAAACGTTGCCAGTCATTATCCGTCCTGGATCATCGTCTATGATTGATCTTCTAGATTGGCCAGCTTTGCAAGAAGTGAAATGTAACAGGCCGGCCATCCTTGCGCCACGTTCCAGACACATGGAATTAATTCAACCTCGTTCATACGACGAGATATAGGTGCCTAGCGGGGCTCAGCGCAGCTACGCTGCTGTAACATCGTATTTAGTTCGGAAGAACAAAGGATAAACCAACGAATATATTGAGGAGCTAAACGCCCACTACATGAATGGGACGTTCGTCATCGCGAGGAGCAGCTTGTGTCGAAGCGTCTGTGCGTTGGAATATGCTGGGAGATGAAGTCGACTCGAGTGCGGACCAACAGGCACGACAACAGGATAGCAAGAATCGGGATGGTCTCGTCCATCGGACAAGGCTTCGGCGATTTCAAGCACGAAAGTTGCGGGTGGAGGATCGTCGACAATCGAGAATTCAAGGCTTGTATGAAGCTGTCTGCGGCGCTCCGGGTTGACAAATTGCTCCAGCATACGGCGCTCGACGGATGAAAAGGCATTCAATATCTTCCACAACGAGTCGTGGTGGGTCTGACGAGGAATCAGGTAGACGGCATGACATTCGAGTCTAACAACGTAGCCCACGTCAAGATCTGAAAGGCGTTCTCGCAATCCCGGGTTGCTTCCATTTAAGAGCGCAACACATCGGCTTGGAATAATGGAGAATAGTCCATCGCGGATGGCGCTAATAGCCGTTGCTCGAGTTTTGAGGCGATCACACTTGGCGTCTTTGATCTTGAGGTCAACGTTGTTGGGATTCATGAGCTCTTGCCAAAATGTCAACGACAAGAACTGAAGTGGAAGAAGGAGCTTACTGCGCCATGCAATACCGAGAAGTTGCCCAAAGCAATAGAACCAAAGGAGCAGTTTGGAGCGGTGTAGACGAGAACTTGCCAATGCCGACGGTGAAAAGAGCTCAGTGTTGATATCAAGCTGGAGCTGGGAGAGATCGATTCCTGACACTTTTGCCCTATTGAGACTTTCTTCCTCCGGCGTAAAAAGCGGGAAACCTGGTGATTGAATTTCCCGGCTAGCACATTCAAAGAGCTGCAAGTACTGAGCGGTCTGTTTGGAAGGTGGTTGCTGCTCTTCGTCTTCCTCGCCTTGTTGCTGTTCACTGGTCTCTGTCGTGACCTTTTCGACAGAGACACGGAAAGCTTGTGAGATCGGAATTGTTTCAAAAGGAAGTGATGACTCGCGTCTCCACTCTCGAGCATCTTGAACAGCTAACTGCTTAACTAATTGCGCGAATATGGTTGTCTCAATGGATCCAGGGAGTCTACAGCATTTTTGTACTACTTGCTTCGGATTGCATTCCCAGAACGGAGTTGCCGGAACTGGCGGATAGCTCACTTCAATGGTGGGAATATCGTTATCCTGTTCGCCATTTTCGCGATCGAGAGGTTCGTCAGCGTTGTCAGCATCTCGACTCGGCGTTCTGGTCTTGCGTAGTTCTTCATCAATGATGCATTCCTTCTGCGACGAAAACAAAAGACGCGCCGCTAACTCAGGCATACCAGCAAAGCTGGACGGGTCTTCGAGTGCCCATCGTGGTGAGTTCATCAACACCGCGACAGAAGGCACTAGATGGTATTCTTGAGAGGTTGAGGCCTGTTTATTATCGAGTCCCGAAGTTTGGAGTTTTTACTGGCGGCAGAACCTTCATGTACTCCCAACGATGAGGCAAACACATTTCTTGGTATCGCAACGCGCACGACATTATAAAGGCATCGGTTGACGTGTAGGAGAAAACCAATCCGCGCCAGTACATGACGAAAACCGAGACCTGGAGAGAGATCTCCAATTCCACAGATCGAACTCAGCAGAGTTGAGTGGAATTTTTCCAATGTGAGAGCTGCTGAAATATCCGAGAATGAAAGGTGCTGTGGGCTGCTTAAAGATTGTGACGTCGCAATGGCGTCCAGATCGGCAATCAATCTTGCATCCATCTTGACAGCGTTTCCCATGCTACTCCACTGTTTCTGGACTTCCACAAACGACTGCAACGAGAAGGTGAAGGCATCTGCTGAGCTGGCATCCGAATCGTGGGGGTCACAACTTCTGGACGCTTCCACTTCCGTTGTTGCTGTAGCAGTTGTTGTTTCATCCGCCTCAAGCTTGTACTTCTGGTGGCGATGAACAGGAAATTCATCAGGTGACTCCAGCATTTCGCGACAAGTGGATAAATTCCAGGAAGCGAGTTGTGGGGAAGTGACTCCTAACAGGGACGGGCTGACCGCCTCATCAATCTCATACCATAGTTCATGACGATACTCGCCGATTACAACACATTGGCCTTTTGGCGTGAAGACCGAATCATTTGCAGCCAGTCCGTATTTTTCTGTTGCTGACTTCCTTGTATTAATGGCGATCACCTGGCCAAGTGAGATCTCGCGGAATGCCATTTCCCCGCGTTTCCAATTTTCAAACTCAGTGAAAGCCTGGCCAAATACGTTTGTCCCTCCCCACGGATCTTCAACCTCCTTTACCATGTACTCCTGATAAGCCAAAACGTTCTGCATGTTCTCGACGAGCGCAAGGGTTGATGCATTCTGTGGGCGACCGCCTTGAGCACTAAATGCCGATGCATCGGGTGGTGGGACCAGCGTAAGCTTGTCGTCTTTGTTGTACATCGAGAAAGCAGGGTACCATTTGCAATTGGTTTCGCCCCCGGCATTGCTACCAAGCAGGGAGGAGCTGCTTCGACCCCTCCTGCGCGCAAGTTCGAAGCCGCGATTCCAAGGTATTCACCATTTCGGCTGAAAGCTAATGTTTTGGCGTTGCAGTCTAACGTGACTTGGATCACGTCTCCCTGTTTAAAGATCTCGCCATACGTCTGCAGCTTGGCCTTGTTGTGCCAGACAGCTTTGTTGGCAAGGAATCCATAGCCGAAGGCATCACTACCAATGTAGTTTTCCATGCTGGCATCCTCGGTGCAGATGCCAATAAAAATGTTTTTTGAGACGCAGGTGTCAAGACGTACTTGCCATTGATGCACTCCCTCATCAAATGCCACTGAAGCTCGCACAGAGTTCCATTTTTTGTTGATCGTGTTCTTGGCGGACAGGTTTTGATTGAAAACTAGCACGTTCTTGCCCATGCTGTCTCTGTCCAGTTCAAAAATGGGATCTGGTAATGTTTGAACAATCAGCTCGGCTGCGTTCGCTGGGGTCTCGCGTCGAGAATCACCTGTGCCAGTAATGGTGGAGATATCGCAGGTGTCTCCGCTCAATGGCATAAGACGGAAGAGGTATTTTGTGTCGGGAAGCAAGTTTCGGGCAGTGTACGTTCCTTTCGGAGGCAAGACTTTTGTCGATATCGTCTCATCATCATCTGAAGTCGCTGCAAGGTGATGTCCGTACCGCTTGACCTCAAGGACCATAATCGAGGATTCAGCTTCTGTTTTCGACTTGGTAGGATCATTGCTCTCGTCATCTACAATGGTGTCGGAAGACCCTGTCACTAATGGCACGGGTGAGGTAGGAAAAGAGGGCTGCTCCCATGATATTGACACATGCGTCGACGAATAATTGTTCACGTGAAAATGGCTTCCTGCATTAGCCATGCTGATCTCCTGGTAAAGCGACCCCGAAGCTCGTGCAAGTATAGTAAAGAGCGCGCATGTGAGATCTGAGAAGAATATCCTGCTGTGCATTTCACGTCTTCGCCGAAGAGTGAAAAGATCGGCTAGATTGACCAGTTGAGCTGAGGCAAAAACTCCGAGGGTGTGACAGCGGCCACCGGCGTGCAATCGTTTTCATCTCCAGTTTTTCCAGATGTATTGGCGATCAAGCGATTCTTCTCACATTTTTTGACTATCAGTAGCATTCGCGAGATAAGTCTCAATGCAACATATTTCCACGACATCGATGATCTTGACGCCAGCACGACTAAATTCTCGAGATACGACGTGCTGTAGAACGGAGACACTACCACTCCGGCAAGTAACTTAATTGCTGTCTTTTTGCCCGTCGAAGAGGAATTTTGCATTTGTGACTCCACGAAACCAAGACTTATCGAGGAGATCCAGGCAAACCATACTGCTGCTGACTGCATAGTGACTGGATCTATCATTTTGCCAGCTTGCTTCTTACTTGATAAAGTTGCCGTTGACGAGAGACCTCGATCACACTGCCGCAGCATCTCCTTACAAAGCGACTCAAACAGTGGCAATCGACTTTCAGTAGCATTTGTCTTGTCGGAATCCAGTGTTGTAGTATGACGAATCTCGAAATTGAGCAGAGCAATGAGTGTCTGCTGCAGTCGAAGAGATCGCTTTGACGAAAGATCGTCAGGAACAGAACCGATTTCAAACATTACATCCAGCGTATCAAAGCCGAGCGCCATCTCCAGAAAACGATAGAAACGAGAAGAAGATTCATCATTCTGAAGTAGACTTTCGATCATCTTGTACACCTTAGCTTCCTCTGTTTCTTCCAAGGCTAGCAGCAGAAGAGAGACAAACGAATGACGCGCATATGCCACACAAATGCTGGAATCGACCGAAACGGAAAGTGGAAGTAGATCATCGATACCGCGCTTATTGTCGATTACGTGAGTGTCGGATGCCTTGTTTCTTTCAATACCTCCTGAGAGTAGCATTTCTGTAAGTAGATTGAGACCTCGTTCCGTGTAAATTTCACAAGGAAAGGCTTCAATCGCTGCATCATCACTTTGCTGACCCTGTTTTTCGCTGTCTAGGAACACGTTTACACGAGCAGATGCCGTGGCTTGCTTTCCCATAAGCAAATGAGCCACATCTTGGGGTATGGACACAGCTATCTTCTCGCTGTTTCGCACTTCGGTAGTGAGGTCGTCCACGTTGTCACGCGCTTGTTCAACAGCTAGAGCACACGATTCGGCTCCAATATCACTGAAAGACTGCACAGCTGGTAGCGACAACGGCAATCCCCACGGTGTAGTTGATCGATCAGGAGCATCAATTCCATCATCGTTGGAGATGCTTCCAGGCATTGACGCTCCATCGAGCCCTGCCTTCTGCATTTGCTCTAAAATCCACGTGACAGCACCATTTTCATCTGTGGGTATACTTGATTCGCTTGCACATCTAGTAGCCAACTCCAAAGGGAATCCAAGACCAGTGAGTCCTTCTATCAAATCACGCCGACGATGGTCAATTCCTTCATCAATAGGGCTGGCAGTGCGAACTTCGGAGCCATCGCGAGATATTAATCCAGGCGATCTATCAATTATTAGGTTGCCTGATGTGTCAAGTGTGATTTCTCCATCTTCAGTTGAGTCACTATCGCTGCTACTGTCACTCCAATGCGGCGGATCATTGCACGTTTTTTCATCGACTTGATTAGCGAGATTAGATGTAGTAGTAGTAGTATCGCTAGTTGTGGTTGTGAGTCGATTTTCGACCGCAAAAATCACAGGACGCAAGCGAGCTTGATCATCATCATTGTCCAGGGTAGGGAGGTGCTGAAATTCATTTCCATTGACAGAGTGTCCTCCTTCGCTCAACGTAGTTACCTTAGATGCGCCGAAGTTAAACTGAGCAGTCTGGTGAACATTTAGCGATGCTGCAGGACACATCCTAGAGGTGGCAGTCATCGCTACTCCTGAGAACGCCACACCAAGGAATTTTCCGTTAAGGAAATAACTAATCTCCATTCGATCAGAATCAAGCAATACCCCAACAACATCGTCTACTCGCCAGTTCTCCCCATAATCGTAAGAGTTCACGTTCCACTTCTTGCACCGAAACCCATCAAACGCCCAACTGTTGCTGTGGTCGCCAACTCCTTGTCCCTGGAGCGCATCAGCCGTGAAATCTCCGTCCACATATCCAATCTGCATGAGTCCATCAGTAAGGACCACAACCTCGTAGAACCAAAGCCCAGTATTCGCACAAATGTTAGCTTGAGTCAACTTCACGGTCGGGAAATGCTCCAACGCTTTCACCTTCAGATTAAGGAGCTCCACATCACCACCAACAACTTCAAGCAGAGCTTTTCCGTTTTCCTCAGTGCTTTGCTGCCACCACGGAGTTATCGCTTCAGTAAGGGATGGAGTCGCAATTTCCTCCCAAAGGCGCCATTGTAGTCTTTCCAGATCAATTAGCGATACTTTAGTTGCTGAACCTGGCCGACGCTTGCTTCCACGCAGCACTTCCTTTGTGAAAAGCGAAGACGTCGAAGCCTTAGTGCCAATTTGGCATCGGGTCCCAGCACCGATGTGACGTACTCCTTGGTATGTGAGGATGCCAGCCGAAGCAAGTTATCGGTCAATGAGATGTCTTCCAAAACAAAATGATGCCACGAGAACTCCCTTGTTGAAGAACATTGCTCGCGTTGCAGTGCGACCATCAGAAAACGTAGCATGCGTGCTTGCAGGTGCAGCACAGAGCCAATAGTTTCATCCATGGAATAAGCGATGGCAGAATCTTTGCGGCATTTTGATAGTAGATCTTGTCTAGCTGAAAGGCAGATCCGATGTTGTAGTTCATCTTTCAGCACATCACCGATGAGCTCTCGAATGCAGGTAGTTTGGGAGGAGCTGGTGTTGTCGATACGGGCTACCGAATCATAAGGAGCAGTGCAAGATTGAACACCCAACGATAAAACTGCTTGGCCTGGTAGAGAAGCGCGATACTCATTCAAAGACTCTTCAGAGTACCCTGCGATCATGTTTACCACAGCAGTAATTTCTGCCAGCTTTTGTGCACCACTGTCATTGTTTTCAAGAATTTCTTCTAACCCACTGGCAGACTGGAAGACACCCCTAGATGCTGCCACAAACTGCTCCATTCGGAATGCCCAGGATGGCGTACAGCAAAGACTTTGGAAAAGCTGCACACCAGCAGCAAATTTCAACGAGAGTTCCGCCTTTGCTGAAAGCTTATTGTGCGTCAAGTCACTAGCTTTGGTATTCTTTCCACTAAACAATTTGCCGGTCAAGATCCCGCGTTGGTGCATCATGCGCCACAAGGCTTCATTCTGCTTCCCCATCGTCGCGTTCTGGCTTTCAGGTTTGTTTCGCGTGTTAAACATCTCAACGAGCTTTTCTGAATAGCTCCGAGATGCGGTCATCGCACAACCCGCTCGAACGCTAAATAAATTTCGCCCAAGACCTTTGATATCAAAGTCAGGAAGCAGGGGAACTTGCGGCAGTACATGCTGAAGAAGATGGCACAAATACACCTGGCCAAAATCTTCTTTGCGGCAGATACTCAGCAGTATGTGCATAAATATATCAAGCCAGCGCTCGGAATAAGGTACGAGTGGAAGAGGAGATTCTTTGGAGCTTGCTACGCCATCACCAACTAATAGACAGAGTAGACGAAGTATCTCGGTACTGTAGTTAGTTGCGATGTTTTGCTGCTTTAACCAGAAGATAATGGTGCCGTAACTTCGAACCTGAAGGATAGTATCTTGAGAAAGAGCACCACGGATTATCATAACATCGTCCAATATGGCGCTGAAGCCGTGAGAGGTAGACTTAGGCAGTGATGGCAAGTTGGGTGCGCCATTCTGGTTTTCTTTGTTGCCAATCACCGAGGAGTCAATATGTCCACCCGCGGTCATAGATGTCCAGGAAGAAATATTTTTGAGAAATGATGAGCAAAATAATGACTCTTTGTCTGTCAATGACTGACTATGGTTCAGCGTAGAGCACCTGCCGTCCACGAACACTTTTATACGTTCTGGTGCTTCTTTGGCAAAGATAATAGCAACGTGAACCCATTTTTCTTGCGGAAAGCTGTCATCGATAGGAATCGATTGCCATTGCTTAGTCTTATCTTCAGTGTATCGCACTGAGATGCCAAGTGATATACGATCGAGATCGGTATCACGCACAAATACAATGAAAGAAGCACTATTCACATTCTGTGCTGACTCAGTTGTTGCTGAGTTGGCATCTTGCTCCGGTCCAAATCCCATAACGCAGGCAGATTTTCCTTCCAGAGAACAATTGTTTGGGCTTTTAGTTATTGCTCCACGGTGCTCAACATACAACCAAAAACTCAGCGTAAGACCCATTGTTCCATCGCTGACAAGGTTATCTGGCTTTACGCGCTTTACTTCATGGGCGCTTGACTGGGAAATATGAATTGGACACCCGATTAAGAAGATCCTAGAACTGTTCTCATGTTGAGACTCTGTAACTTTACTAATAGATGAGGGTGCCAACAGGAGCAAGAGTTTCTGGGCAGAGCAATCAAGTGTGTCGGAGTTCTTAGCTGCTTTCTTCAGCATTAAAAACAATCCGTCTATCATTTGCTCAAAGATTTCGTCAATCGTCGATATGATTGTCTTCTTGGGCAGAGTCAACCGTCTGCGGGGAGACATAGAAGCATTCCGAGGTGTCAAAGGTTCTCTGTCTTGTGAATTCGATCCACCACACCGCAAAAACAATGTTGGTCTTTGCTGTGCAAATATTTCAGATTTGCTCAGTTGCGTTGAAATGGCACAAAATGCTTCCCAAGCCAAAAAGCTTATTGTCTGAGATGGTGTCTGGGAGAAAAGAAGCACCCTAACTGGAGCCAATTTTGCTGGCACTTTCGTTTCAGCCTCATGATAATGCTCCGAGGGATTAATTTCACTATGTGTATCGAGAACATTGACTTCATCAAGGAGGAGTTCAATCAGGGTATTCACTACGCCGGACTTTGCAATTAAGCCCACCACGTTGGGAATACTGCCCTTGTCCAGGCTGAGAGGTATTGTCCACGCTAAGAGCGCCTTCTTCTTCAGGTTGAAGGACGCGTCTTCACTGGAGATGATACGCGCAAGTCGCACAAAAAGGTTTTCGACAGCCTTCCTGACACATTTATCTTTGTCTTGATTCAACCAGCCCTGTCGTTTCAATGCGATCGCTATTGGGCTTATAGAGCGCCTTGTACATGTGGCTGACACGAACTCTCCTAATAAGTAGCTTTTGGTAGACGATGTCGTCAATTTTCGAAGGAGATCATGCAAAATACAAATGCCCGTTCTCGAAAGAGCAATGTCTACGTCTTTCGTACTAAGCGCGCGTTGAAGAGCTCTGACGTTCTCTCCAAGCAGGAATTGAACCAAGCACATGACAAAGTCACTGGCGCATGCCCACTTCGTTGACGTTAAGTCGCCTTCCAGCATGTGCGGCAGCAAACTTGGATTGGGCTGCAGTTTTATAAAAGCGGGATACTGCAATCGCGTTTGCGAGTGCATTCTCATCGATAGAATCGCGTAATTGCACAATCCTCTTCGTAGCAATGCACAGTGCTGAAAAGCATTTAAATATTCGCCCCGGTACATCCGAATCAGTATAATCCTTCACAGTCGAGCTATCCGAAGAGCTCTTGTAGAGCTCAAAGCAGTGGCGGAATTCTTCGGTCAGGCATAAATGCCATGACGCGACCGAAATTACTGCGGTCAGGAGCCGATAGATTTCTGATGTTAGCACATCCATAGGAGTCGAAACTCTTTTCGATACCCAGTGCCAAAAAGACATCGATTCATTCAGAAAATCGGGCTCTGTCAGTTGCGTGAGGAAGTGCTGATCGTCAAAAGAATGTATGGGTAATGATCCGGTCGATCCAGACGGATTTGACTCAAGTTCGTCTTCAACTTCAAAAACTCCAAGACGCTCCCATTCTAGTATGGTCCCAATTGGCTTTGAAATGATCTCTTTATCAGATCGAAGCTGGGACTCGTCAAGTAGAAGCCCTTCCGATAGAACAAGGGCATAGTAAGAATCATTTTGGACAACATCGGAGGTTACCGTTTTAAATGACCTCGCAGAATAGAGTAGCTCACAGCTCAGTCTTCCACAGAGGATTGCGCAGGCATCTCCAAGCTCAACGAACCAATTTTCGTCTTGAACCGACCGAGATGCAAAGCTATGATGGGGTGCATCCACATCCCTCGTTTGATTCCCTCCGTCCCCAGTGTTATGCATTTTCCAGCTCACTTCATCTAGCATTTTCAACATCGCATGAAGGTTTGGCATCACACGCTCCACTAGAAGTAGTTTTCCACCCGCATAGTTCACAACGTCTGTACTAGCTTTCTCTGGATCATTCGCGGGTAGTAGTAATAGGGATAAACACTCCACAGCACTAGGAAGTAGTATATGGAAGAAGCTTCCATTCAAACGCCACGTGATAATATCTTCGTGTTGCCGACTCCCTTTATGCAGTTTTTCAGCACAGACAATGCTTCAGCGAGTAAACATTCCACGTAATCGAGCAGGTAATCCAGTATTTGCGTGCTTGTATCACTTGATGCACAATTTACGCCTTCTAGAAGAGCATCTCCACACGCGGGATATCGTTGAAAACGACTCGATGCACCGAACTAAAGTAGTGGGTCTGGAGCACATGAAGTAGTCGAAGAAAACAATCAGGCTTGTGGGCAAAGTCTGCAAACGCTTCGTTGTCGAGATGACGAATAGCTTCTGCACCACTTCTCCTTAGCAGTCCAATCATTAGCATTTTCAGTTCGACGATGCCCTTTTGAGCGTTAACCTCGTTGTTTCCATTATCAGAGATTGTGCCCAAAAATTGTGATATGCTCTGTGAGTACAAGGTTCTGAAGATCTCCTTCATTATCGAATCCTGTAGAAAAATATGAATGCGTTACAATAGATCATCTAGCACACAAGAAATGCTTATGCACTTTACGTTAGAAAGTTGTCCCGATAGAATTACTGTCCGCATTGATAGGACCTCGCGTTCGCAATCACCAGATATTTTCCACAGTAAGGTGATTCGTGGATGCCCTGGTGGATAAAATTTTGCGAATCCCATCTAGAAGACAATCAAATCATTAACAACCTGTAGCCAAGCAACAATCAATACACACATCTCACCTTCAGTGCACAAGCAGCCTCCAGGCTGACAGCATTACCAATTGCGATCTGTGTTTCGGTGGGTCGATGGTTTTCTCCGTGATAACGCTCCAAAATACTATCTCCTGTTAGGGCGGCTAGACTATCTAGCAACTTGTGGACGTCATTGAACAGATCCACAGCCAAACCAGCACATCGAGATATTTCTGCTTCTGCCACATTAAAGCTATGTGATTCAATGCACGGAAGATCCAACACTTTCTTCAGATTGAGCTGAAGAATTCTCAAACAGGATAGTGTAAGACCCATTCGCTCTTGGGGCATCAAACTTAATCCATTATGACCACCTTTTTCCATCCATATCAAATTTTCCTTTGCACCTGAACTGGCCAATGTCCTTCGAAGAAGTCGTAGCAGTGCTTGGAAAGACTGACAAGAGGTGTCGACAGCAAATGGCAGGAAAAGTGTTTGCGAGGTGGATTCTGTTCCAGATACCCGTGACTTCAACCGCTTTTCAGCTACTGTCTCGTAAGCGTCTGCTAGATAGGTCATGGCAAGACGGTCCATGTGCCCTATGATAAACAAAGCTGCATCGGTGACGGAGCTCGGGAAAGCGTCATTGCTCGATGCATCGGAATTGTTCATTGCATTTGCGTTAGGCACCTTCGCTTTCACAAGATTCAATACCCAGTTTGGCCCAAATTGTGCATCGTGAGTACGTTTGTGCTGTGCTCCTCGATGACGACTATGACGAAAATCAGATCGTTTCGATGGACTATGCTCCATACGATGTGCATGCGGAACAGCATTTAATTCAGTTTGTCCACTGCTTTCGCGCATTCCATCTCCGTCAGTCACCAACACTAAGTTGTATTTGTCACCTACAGCTAGAGCCACTGGCTTAAGTCCACATTTTGCAAATAATTCAACTTTTGTGGGTCGTTTCCGCGTTTGACTATCACCATGTCCAAGCCGTCCGCTGTCTCCCTGCCCGCAAGTCCACAATTCGTGATCATGTGTTAGAAATACAGTGTGTTCGCAACCTGCTTTTGCTTCTTTCACAGGTTTGTTTTCCATACTACGGACAAGAGTAGGAATATCACAGTTTTCCTCGTCTCCGTGTCCAAGCTTGCCGTTTGTTCCAGACCCCCACGTATAAACTCGGCCACTTGCCGATACTGCTAGTGAATGGTCCCAACCGCAAGCCACCTTGACAATCTCTTCGCGTACATCTTCAAATGCTTGCACTAGAGTGGGCTTAAGTCTGCGATCGTAATCGCCGTGACCAAGAACAGGAGGAATACCTGCCCGCCGACTGTCTTTATAACCGCTACCACAGGAGTACACGCGTCCCGAAGCTGTGCAAAGAGTGTGTGCTCCCATCCGCCAGCAGCGTAAACAACAGACTCCTCCTCACCCATTTCTTCACTGTCGCGGAAGCATTCAATTTCTTGAATGGTCAATTGATCATTTGAATGACCGTGACCACATTGACCTTGATTATTTTTTCCCCAGGCGTATGCTCTACCATCAAGAGATATGCCCAAAGAATGCGATGCACCGCAAAAATATGCCGAAATCGTACTGGTGCGTTAGCTGTTGCAACCAGAGGATCTTCTTCATCTAGTTTGGCCACTGAAGTCGGCATTATCACTTTGGTCGGGCTCGACCGGTCATTCATATCTCCAACTCCTAGTCGCCCATTGGACCCGTTTCCCCAAGCATATAGCTCTCCAGACTCCATAAGTGCCAGCGTGTGACCTAGACCACAAGCAAGGTCACGTACTCGTCCTTTCGAGCTGAGAAATTCAATTGCTCGTGGCGAGTACTCTTTGCAGATGATCCATGCCCTAGACGATATTTATCGCCGTTACCCCATGCCATAGCTTCACCTTTTGTAGTTATAGCGATGCTGTGGGTTGAAAGCGAGTCGATCTTGCGAAACTCAATATCCTTCGTAGCTGCAATGATGGTAGGTACAATCTTGTTTTCAGTGCAGTTTCCTTCCTGGCAGCTAACGTGTGTGCACTGCCCATGTCCAAGCTTTCCATGATCTCCCTTACCGAAGCTCATCAGATAACCGCAAGATTTATCTTCTTCATCGAACGCAGTTTGGGGTAGATCCACCGTCACCAAGGCTAACTCACGAAAAAGAGGCCCAAGCATCCCGAGATGCTGTCCAGAGATCTCGTTGCAACTTTCTAGAAGAAATTCTACCGCTTTCAGCAGATAACCAAGACGCCCCCACTTTAAACTCAACGCGACGTATGCTGTCACGATCGTCGCTCTATCACCTGCAGGCAAACACACCTGTTCACTCTTTGCGATGTCCTTGTCAGGTGACCCAAGAAGTTCTTCAAATAGTCCAAAAGCTGGTGAAACACACTCCAAATATTTTCCCCGTTCGAATCTGGCGTGGAATCATCGACCAGTCCTGGTGACAGTACACACGACGGCATGGTCGTCAAAATCGCCGGTAATCTACTAGCGATCTGCACGGACAACCGGCAATTCACCGCCAATCTAGTAGGGTCTCGAAGACTTTGGCACGCGCGGAAGAACATTTTCAGAGCGATCTGCGTCGGTAATGGCAGCTCTTTGAAGGGTACTGGAGAATTACCATCACTCTTATCCAACCGATTCGCCGCCGCTTTTGACGGTGAAGTGACGAACGGAATGTCCTCATTCTCGGCGTACAGACTCTCCAGGATGTTGTCAAGCACAGAAAATTTCTTGCGTAGAGTTGACGTTGGTTCCTGTTTGTCCAGCGCCATTGCCCGGTTCACAATCTGCCAGTGTTCGAAATGCTCATTTGACCGTTCGAGACTCGAGTTTACATCGTCTGCATCGACTGCAGTAGCTTTAGCTTCCTTCTCCACTGTCTCGTAGTGGGCGTGTCTTCGTTGGTCCTGCAGTTCCTGGTACCGATCATTCACATACACGGCGTCTCGGAGCAGCAGCGCCTCCATCGCGACTTCTCACGAATGAAGCTCCAATTTTAATTTTATTGTAAAAAACGTTTTTATGATAACAATTAACGATCATTGATCAATACTTCGTCATATCGAATAGGAAGAAATGACGGAGGAGACTGAGCTGCTGTTCTCGGGGCAGTTGCTGGCTGTGACGGCGGATGAGACCAGCGCGGCGCATGTGCAGATCAAGAAGGAAGCCATCTCATTCCTGCAGCGGCTGGCGGAGTCTGTGCTGGTCGTGAGCTTCCACGGCGCCAAGGTGCGTTAATTATTATAGCTCAACCCAATGTTCATATAGTATTTTAAATTACGGTTTTCTATATGATAATACAGCATAGCGGCAAAACCTCTTGCATCCACAGTCTGTTGGGGACTACAGACCAAGGCACCACAGAGACGGAGTGAGAATTTAATTCTATTGATTTCCCATTGCAAGTTGTCCGTTAATAGTGATTTTGTTGCGGCAGTGGCGTGTGGCTCTACGTCAAGCGCGTCAACTTCCCCAATGCCAAGTACTTGGCTATTCTGGATCGACCAGGCTTCAGAGACACTGTACGACTGATTGGGCAGTTAATTTTGCTATTATCTGCTGCTACTGAGATTTTTAATGCTGTTTTAGCAATTGGACGTGCTGCTGTACTCCATTCTCGCGGGTCTCAGCAGGTTATTTAATGCACTCATAAAATATTGTTGAGTAGTGTTGAGACTAACTGCAGGGAAATGATGATGTTGCAGTGTGGTTGTGCATCATGTGGATGGGCTTCTGACGTCTGAGGCGGTCGACCACTTCGCGTTTCTTGCAGCAAATGAAGATGGAAGTGAAATCCCTCCCAGCTATGGTAAACAGTGCTGCGCTTTTGTTGCAAACGTGTGACTAATAATTTGGTTGGGTTCTGAATGAAAATGACAGCGTTTCCTCACTCCCCGAGGCTACTTTGGCTGTTGCAAAATGTGTCGACATTGGCTCTAAAAGAACAAGTCCAGGAGACGGGGTTATCGTTGCAAGAAACTGAGCAAACCTATCTGTGCAATGCACTAGCCGCACAGCCTGAGGGTTCTCCTGGCGAGAATTTCAGTAAGCTTTTCCAATCCGCTTTCCCCGATCAAATGTGTTTCATAATCCCGTCAAGAGAATCTGACGCATTTGAGAAGCGCGTCGAGAAGCTGACGCGACTTTTCATGGACTCGGTGCATAACCAGTATGCGAAAGGGGTTGTGCTCAATGGCCCGCTTATCGGTTCAATTGTGGTTTCAATGCTGGCACATCGAGATAACGTGTTCAGGGTGCGATTTTGCGTTGTGAACCTATCACGATATTGAGAAGGTTATCTGAGTTTGTTTCTCCGTGTATTAGGCTTTTCGTGGACGCATTTGGAAGGATACAATTCATAATTGCTGTCTAAATGTTGTCGAGAATGGAATCAAGTTATATAAACTCCGCATGTCGGAGCGTCTGGGAAGTATTGTCGACATTTCGGATCTAAAAGGGTTCAAGCCCGCACTTTCCGCTGCTCAAGGCCGGAAAGAGTTGATTAAGGTGCGTTGCTGATGTTTCGTGTGAATAGTGGTACAATCGTTTCATAGGTCTTATCGTGGTATGGATTTGTAGTTGCCTTGCGAAATAGAGGTTCTTCACGACATTCATGACATTGCCAAGCGTGAGGCAAAGGCAACTCTACGAACAATGCCTGTGCGATCTGGAAAGCTGAGTAACTTGCTGAAGGTACTATCACATTCATCCTACAGTTTAACCAACCATGTGTAGACGTATCAGTTTTGGCTAACCACTGTATTTGCTCGCAGAAACTGTTTCGCGATTTAGTTGAGTCGTTGTACACAACCATTCAGGAGGAAAACAACCGTGTTTCCTCCGAGTTATGTCAGTCGCTTCTTGCTACGCTTCATGCGAAGATGACGGAGAAAGTGGACGGACATTTACTGCTTAGCCCTGAAGAAAATGACGATGCCTACTCTTTTCAGTCAACGGAATTCAAAGTAAGAGTTACTACGCCTTCTTGTGGGTAGCACATAGGTGCACCATACTAACGTATTCGTCATCTTGCAGCGCTTCCATCATCACTTCCAAACACATTTGTTTGATTTAATGTCTGACTACACAGATCAAGCTAAAGGTCCTGTGAAGGTAAGCCAGATTTTGATTTCTCGCATTGAAAAGAATCTACTATCGGATGCTTACTTCATTATGCCCGTTATGCCGTTCAGAAAGCAGAGCTTGCAAAGTTTATGCACGAAATGATCCGTCCACAACTTGTCGAGTACTCGGAAAAGCTGGAGAAGATCCGTCAGCATGATGTGGACGTAGTTGAGGAGTCGATTCAAAAGAAGGAGGAAGAATGCGAGGAATTTAATGCGAAGCACAAAATGTACCAGAAGCAGACAACGACCGCTCAGGAAGAAGTTAAGCGACAACTTGTTGAAGTTGCAAAGCTTCACGCGGTGAGTATCACGGATATATGCTTTTTATGGTATTTACAAGATAAATTACGATGTCATTCATCTCGTTGACGCGTGTACTGTAGTTGCGGAAGGATGCACTTGTCGGAGCCATCGATGACCTGACCAGCATGCACGCGATGGCGGCAAGACAGAAAGAATTGCTGGAAGAAGCAGCTTTTGTTTCGGTTCGTCGGTTGCTCTCATTTGCGTACCCGTCGTTCAAGTTATGCTAATGAATTATGTTATTATCCATTTGCTTCAGGTTCAACTTCCTGAACAGAAAGTTATTGAAGCAGCACAAGACAAGGAAACAACTGAGCTGCAAGGCTACTTAATTAAGCAGGGCGGTGGTGGTAACGTGCTGAATCCGCTGGGGCGAAAGAATTGGAAGCAACGGTACTTCATTCTTATAGGCGCCAACTTAATCTACGCCAAGACAAAGGACGATTATGAGCGTGGAAAAATTATCAAGGAACTCTGCTTGACAGGGTGCGTAGCTGTGAGACGGGTGTGTTATATTCTTGAAGTCGCTCATGCTGTTTTGGTCGTGCGTGTTTGTCATCAGATGCCAAATTGATCCATCTCGTGACGCAGGTGAAGGCTTCAACATCGTACCAGGCAAAAAGGCACATGTCTTTGAGTTACAGAAGGGTTTCTTTGAAAAGAATAGCAAGAAGCGATCGTCGGCAGCAGATAGCGGTCGCACCTTTAAGCTGCGAGCGCAGAATATCCAGGAGCGCGATGTGTGGATTGAGAAGCTTCGCCAAGCTGCAGGAGGCTACTAAACAGACTTGTGTTCGTGATGATGAGGAGCTTTGAAAAAGTCAACAGTGTCGAGGTGATGGATTAACGAAGTTTGCTGGTGCTCTAACGTGGATTCAAAAGTTATGCCGGTTTCGATTTTTCAAGTCTTGTTGATTCGAACAGCTAGCTACACTGAGGTGCACCTTGACAACATTTTCACAAGGTGGGCAGCCTGAAGCGACGCTACACAAGCGCTACAAGAATACTGCGTCATGCCACGCTCGAATAAGGCAGTTCTGGAGATCTGCTATGGCAGAACGTTAGGTGTGTTGCCTAAGCACTTATGTAAAAGCACTTACGTTGTCAGGTAGGTGTGTAGACTCCAGATACTCCAGCAACTTGTCAAGATCTATGACTAAAGCATCCAATTGCTGTTTCAGCTTGAGAGGATCACTGTAGGTGAATCCAGAGGTTTTCAAGTGATTTAGTGCATTCCGAAGGGATGCGCACAGCTGGGATATTGTGCCAACTAAGCAAGGCAATTTTTCTGCAGCTTGTATGCGTGCTACTAACTGGAAAATATGTTAGACGGAGGGAATGGATAATTGAAAGAGTAAGTGGTGCGTACCAGGTTCTTGATATGACCAGCGACACAATTTTTATGCGTTTGCCAATCCAGATAAAGCGATGTGTTTTGCAATTGCTCCAACTTCGACTGCAGCACGCTCCATGTCGCTAATATTTGGGTCTACATCACACAGGTTAGTGTTGCCAACATACATGAAGTCGCACTCCTGGCAACCAACAGACCTCTGCACGCTTTTCTTGACGACGGAATGCGTCTTCTGCTTTTGCCTCAACGAGGCACAGTTGACAGTAAATGCCCTGCAGTAACTCTACCTCGGTCTGGTGTGCAATCTCGCTTTCTCGAACCGACTTGGGCAATGCCAACATGGCTTCATCAACCTCATTTTGTGCTTTCTGTTCCTTGTCTCGAGTAGAACTTTGGCGATGGGGTACAACCGCGACATGAGTTCTTTGATTGTCGGGTCTTTCGACCTCAGTCGAAGGTCGAAGAGGGAATTCTGGTCGGGGTTTGAATTGAAGTCGGGTCGTGCAGACATTAGTCTTGCTTTGTTTCAGCCTCACACTAGTTGAAACGGGTCTTCTAGCCGATGTAGTTGATGGTGCACGAATTGAAGTGGCATTAACCGAAGAGGTCCCAACTTTTCTCACACCGACAACTGACGTTTTAGCAGACTTGGAGCGGAGCCTCCGGTTCCGCTGCTGTAGAGCCAATGTATACCGAGATGGTACAACCTGCACTGGAAGAGCCCAACATGGCCAACAAAGGTACGAATATCAGTACCTTGCTACACTACGTCAGAAATGATATACCTTTGTCTCGGGCTCCATTTGGTAGCGAGTTTCATTGCCGCGACGATTTTTCATCGTCGAAGCACGTCTGCACATTTGCACTGACCCGAATTAGCGAGTCAATATGGACCCGTTTGCATTCGAGAATAGCCAGCCATGACAGTATTAGCTTTCGCATTTCATTGTCACACCACGGGAGTTGGTGACATCAAACCAATTACGGTGCTACTAGGCTGGGCTGGGGTCGGTGGATGCCATGAAGGCGGCGCCTAGTTTCATGCGATCGATGGCGGTCATTGCACGGCCTCGCCCTATTGGTATTCCTCAGCCATTTTTGCTACGAGATCTCAAGGAGAAGCGCAAATTTCGGCTCTTGTCCAGAAAGCTCCTGGTGTTCATAACTTTTGTCTGCATCTATTTATCTGCGCTGCTTCTGGACCGCAACATCTCTGGTCGTACGTGTCAACTTTGTGCGCTTAACTTTGTAGAGATATTGCTGCTAACTTCTTTCGAACAGGATCTGTCGTGCAGGCCATTGTTGAGACGGAATTGTTGGCGACATCACAAGGGTCCTCTGATGTCATCTTCACTGGTATCGCTAGTGCCAGCGATCAATTTAGAGTGATCACTGCACAACAAGGCCAAAGCACTAAACACGCACCTCCGATACTAACACGGCCAGTCATTTCGGGATCCAAAATGGCAGATAATGTCGTGCGGTGACTTGAGGATAGTGCAAACCGAAATCGCTCAAGACATCATGCAATACAGCGAAAGTTACCTGTTCAAATACGAAAACAAGCATGAGTGGCCGGAGTAGGATAGGTTCCTTCACTTTGCAATGCCATACTTTTCCTGGGACTTCTGCCTCAGCAGCGAGGGCCTTCTTTAAACCGTTGTAGGGCCTTACAGGGCATCTACTCGTCAAAATTCCTTTCATAGCTGATAGAATATCGCTTGCTGACGCTCCAGCCGAAAGCTTGCAGTCTTTCAAGTTGGATACCTCCCGAAGAGAAGCGTTGTCTTTTCCGTTTGCTTCCGATAGTTGACGAATCTCTTCTTGCATTGCCACCATCCTAAAGCACAAAGCACATGACAGGTAAGTTCCTCATTTGTCATAATGAGTCCCCACCTAACTCGTTCTCATACCTCTTGGAATATTGCTCTTCAAGAGCTACTTGTTCGTGTTTCGCTTGGTCGAGTTTCCTTTTCCATCGTTCTGCTGAATCATCCGAGGTTCTGTTTGATAGATTTGACAATTGCTGTACCTGCATCTTGAGCTGACGAACTTGTTCCTGAGCTTCTTGTTTTGCTCGTTCGAGCGAAGCAATCGATGCTTGGTACTGCAGTAAGCGGGCGTCGTTACTCTCTTTACGATTTCAGACCGCGCAGATACGATTTCACCTCGTGCAGATACGATGTCAGGGCGTGGAGTCACAACTTCCCCGGCCAAGTATTGAGCGCCGAGCTTTATCGAGATGGACGTTCCTGTTGATTGTTGGGCATGTCGAGAAATAACTCCAGACGCATCAACTTCCGATGCATTTTTCTTTTTCACGTCGAATCGGAAGGTCACTAACGCCACTCCTGCTGATGAGGATAAAGTCTGAAGAGCGATCCTCTCTTCAAAAATGTGGCCTTCGAGTGCAATTGCCGACCCAATAGAGACTTCGCACTCCCAATAAGTTTGTCGGTCTTTGGATGCTTATTAAATACGCTTACCGAAAGTTTTGGAGTTAATGTCGCGCCTAGATGCATTGCACTGAGCATAGCTAGCCACTGCTCCTCATACGTAGGATTAGCAGTGGCGTCGAAAAAATCCACAGGCCAATCTGGAGGGTATCCCTCGACAGCATAATCGCAAGACGTCAACGGGTCGTATGCTGTACAGTAAAGCCGAGGAGACTTCGATTCTGGTCCTACAGGGAGAGCTCTGCGCACACTCACAACGACGAAGTGTCCTGGACAATCATCAGTCTGATTTACAACAAAGTTGATGCTCTTGGCCATTGCACCGCTACCAGGAGTACCTGATACTTTGACAGTGTCAGTAAAGATCACCGGACGGTCAATACGGTGATCGCACACCTTCGGCTCTTCAATAAATATTTGCTTCTTGAAGTCCCATTGAACTGCACCAGACCCACTCGTCCGTGCGACACGGGTCGTGAACAATTCCCTGTGGGTGAAGCTCCATAAGGGCATAGGTATTCTGATGGCCCGCGATAAAATCCTGGAAGTCTTGCCAACTAGTCACGTTAGTATGCTTCCCCACAACTTCGTATCGAACCAATAGTGAGGAGGCTGTGTGTGAAACGAAAGTTGCCAATGCGCGTAAAGAAGGTGTTGACGTAGCACCATGCAATGAGAGGCACTCAGCTACAATTTGTTGAAAACTGGGCTTGTTTTGTTGCTCAAGATACTCGCTATCGATTGACAAAGCCAAAATACGAGGTGATACCGACCAGAAGAACGGAACTTCAACCTGAGAAAGCAAACCACGTAATGTTGCCACAAATGAATCGCTTTCCACCAGTGATAACCACAAGATATGCTGCCGCACATGGCTAGAATTTGTTCCATGGTGATATCGATTCTCAACACGAAGCCGAGAAAGTATTGACAAAATCGCGTTGTTCAGCTCCAAGTTCAGCTCAGCTGTAATAAGCTCATGTGGGCATTTCGTGAACGCCATCTCTCGCGAATCATCATGAAGTTCCTGTAGCCGTCGGTCAAACTCACTGCTACCAAAGTGGGCTATTAGGTTTTCGAAATCGTACTCGTCCTCACGAAGTGTAAAATCAGCAGCAAACTTGAAGACAGGATCTCGTGCTCGAACAATGAAATTCCGCCTAGAGTCCAGAGCTACCGTTACTAAATGCTGTTGCTCTCCTTGGCTGAGCTGTACAAAGCTACCAAGAGCGTGCTTAAATTTGAGTTCGACCTCTTTCAGCTTATGAAGCCGCATCATCACCGTGAATAAATTAAAGGTAACCACTGGATAAAGCGCTTTCCTTTTGAAAGCGTCTGTGATTTCGGCCCACACTCTTGTCGGATTTCGTCGACCGCTAGAGAAAGAAGAAGTTGCGTGATATGTCGCTCGGCTTGTTTAGACACCTGTTGCAAAGTTCCTTCTTTGGAGGTAATAACGAACCCTGCCTTCAAAATTCCATCTAGAAAGTCGCTCATATTGATCGCATCGGTGGTATCAGCACCGAAAAAATTCCTCCAGATGCTAGCGGTGATGTTAGTTCCGCTTTGAGTTCGTAAATGAGCTGAGAGCTGTCTGCACACAGCTAAAGCATCAAACGTTTTCACATGTTTGATCACCTCACTAGACTCAACGAGTAGCAGTCTAGTCAATACATCGCCACTGGATTTGCACACGGGTGCAGACTCGTGCGATGATCCTGTCGAAGCCAATGGTTTATCGTCACCAAAAGAGAGGCTAGTAGATAGTCGCTCCAAGTCGTCTACTTCGAG